>JAAFCE010001036.1:1011211-1092628 GCA_013389805.1 Trigoniulus corallinus
TAATGCGACGATTTTTGGGTATTAGCAGTACCCAGTTTTCCCAAGCGGCCACCAATGTCAGTACTAGCTGGGTTTGCGCTGCTTAACTTCAGTGATCAGACGAGAACTGGTGTGTCCAACGTAATTCGCCGCCCCCTTACCCCGTCTATGGCAGGGTCGGGTCTGTGGGTCCACTGAACATGCTCTGATTGGGGTCACTCCAGCCAGGCGCCTGGAACCCGCAGGAGTATTGACAAAGTTGTCTGTGGTGGATGCCGGCCTACCCCACAACGTGTCGGATGCTGTAGTTTGTTGCAGATATACAGTATATAGTAGTAGGATGTCCCTATTTCCGGTTTGTTACACGACATTGAAATTCAGCTAATCGATTGGTTTAGTTTTATATAAATTTTGGTTGAAAAACACTATATACATGCCGCGTGCAAGCAAAGCTGCGTGGTGGGTTGACTTCTTTCGGGCGAGAGAAAGGTCCCAAGTGCGCCTTCCTTCGGATGAGAAGTAAACCCGAGGTCCAGTGTACTGTACGATTGTGTTTGCGCGTAAAAGAACTCTCCCTCTACTATGTAACGGGTAGATGAGCCAAAATTTCCAGGTGTAGGGGCTCGGTGGAGTTCCCCAACCAACAGTAGACCGACGATAAATGAGTATAGACGTTGCAGCTTTAGTCGACAACCGGCTACGGAGAAATACCGTCTAATATATCACCCTTGTGTCCATTCAGAGGGGCAAGATGGGTACCCTGCCCTGCCATAGGCGGGAATAGGGGTAGCAGTTGTTTTTATCAGGTGAAGTTTTCTCTATGAAAGTCGATCCCATGTGGTTTTGTTTTATTTTATTACTTCTCTACCGAATTGCTACCAGACGTGTTGTGTTGCCATTATGCAATGGCCTTTTTTTGTAAAAGCAAATTTTTTTTTAAATATTTTACCAAATAAAACAAATGTTACGAACTGAGACACATACGCTTCAAAATAGCCGTTATCATATCCACCAGGTCATAATTTTCTCTTATCAACACCTGACTACTATAATATTACAGCTTTTTATTAAATATCATATTTCTGACAGGAGGCTTTTTTGGTGATGATGAGACCACTTTGACATATTTTGTCATGCTTGCAAAGTACATTTTAATTTTCAGTATTTGATAAACTTAAAATGTTAATGTGCACATAATCTTGATTGTATATTCGAATAGTCCATTCATCGTTGAAATATCCGATGGATGGACATTGAGGTTGCATACCAGAATCCGCCCTGCAAGATGAGAGAGGAAGGAAACCAAAAGAAAAAGGTTATCTATTGGTAAAGAACAGCATATGACATTTAAATATACTAATACACCCTTTGCCAGACTTGTGATATTTATTCAGGGGCTGATCCAAGGAGAGCAATGCAGCAATTGCTCCTCCCCTCAGTGCCCCAATGAGGCGCATGATTCAACTTTGTAACTGATGAGGCATTTTTGCTATGCTATCCCCATTTCTACTCTGCCAGTCCAATCTGCAGTTGGCTAAACCACTGAAGATGGGACACTGTCTAAGGGACTGAAGAGGATCTATTGTAATTGCTAGCTAAAATTATTCTAAGGGATTCTGAATATTTAAAAATATTTGAGGCGCACTTTTTATTAGGCATCATTCATGTACTTGCCAGGATCGAACCAACGGCAACACATTGTACTGACACTGGGCATAAAACTCGCTGTCTGGAAAGTGAAAAGACACTTGGCAAACTAGATGGCGGTAACAACTTACAGTGCTTTTCCTTTTCATTGCGAGGACATAGACCAAAATGAATTGAATGACTCACTTTACAAGAATTCACTCGAGGAAGTATTGCATATTCATTGTGAAGTCCTGCAGACTTTCAAAACCGAATATATATCAATCTCTGAATAGGCCATGGCAGAGCGACAGTAGAGGCTCGATCAAGTTGAGTTCCTTTATGATGGATACCATGCCATTTAAGCGTTCAAGAACCCCGTTATAGTGCTAAAACATCATCGTTATTGCCTAACCCTCTTCATACCTGCGTAGTTAGATTTATAAGTTTTGGGGGTTTCTCACTACTATCCTCGAAACCGGTCCACATCCCCCTCCCCTTGATTATCATCTATTCTCAAATCTGCTATTATATCTTTCTTTTAAATCTGTTCTACCCTCGTTTCCTTTGTCCTTTACATCCTTCATCTCATAACATATTCACAACCCCCTTGAATACTCCTTGTGAGCGCCGTCTTATGTCGGCGTCCCGCACGTATGCCCATCTTATTCACATCTGTGCCATATGTAACCTATTTTCTGGACTACTTCTCTCTGGTTCACACTCCTAATTTAACATCATTGATATCCTCACTGAGAGCACTCTTCTATTTCATTTTTGATTTTAGGGCAGTTCTCCTGTTGTACACAAAGGCTGTACTCGCTCTAATCAAGATACCCAACTCACACTTCAATCCTGTATGTCGCATCCCTAGTTTCAACTCCAGTGCCATCTTCCTCATCACATCCCACTCAAATGTTTTCATTCCAGTAACATGCAAGATGTGGTTTAAAACATTTCGTAATCTGTTGCAACTTCCTGTTGACCTCATCTTTCATTCCATTGGCAATGCAATTTCATCTCCAAGTAACCTACTTAGGTACTGTGGGGCCTTTCTACTAACCTCACCGGAAATACATCGGATGCTTTAAACTCTGACCAAACTATTGTCATTAATCCCCTTCCTTTAAGTCATCGCTTGCCTTTAAATTAGTCTCTTCTATGCGTTACTGGATTTGTAAGTTCTGGTCTGATCACTGAAGATAAGCAACGCAACCCCATCTAGTACTAGCAGGGGTAACCGATTGGGAACACTGGGTACTGCTAATACCCAAAACTCGTCGTAACAGCGTAGTGTCTGGGCAGACTCTGCACTAGAACTACGCAGTTGACGGGGCTCTAATGACCTTTGTAGTTGAAGGGCCTTAAAACACCAGCGAAACGAAACGAAAAATGGAATTCTAACCTTGGTGTCTAACTGTAGAATTCTAATTCTACAGTTAGACACCAAGGCAGGTGTCTAACTGCAATGTCAGGTAGCAGATCTTCTTAAATTTTCTTTCGGGAATGCCCTTTGACCCAACAGTGAAAAGAATATTGAAAAGCTAGTAAATATTATTACCATCATCTCTGTCCGATATATTAATAGCACCCCTGTCATCCTATCAGTTCACTAGTTTGAATAGATGCCCATGCAAAGTGAATGATGTAGCAAATTTTTTTGTTTTTTTTTGTTGAAAATTGTAGGTGAGTTGTTTTGTTTTTGTATAGTTGATTTCAAACATCAACCTTGACTTTAGATACTGTTTTTTCCCCAACATTGTAATTTAGCATTCCATTGTTAATCATTTTCTCTGAACTTGCATATTATGCTCACTGTGAGAAACAGTTGTCTTTTTAAAATGTTGGTAAAAACGGGATGTGAAAGTAAAGGAGAGAGGTTTTTGTGCTTATTACTAAAACATTGTGGTTCTGTTGGCTAGATATTATGCAAAACCTTACTAGCTCTGAGAAATATGCATATTAAATTTACATTAATGTTGATGTTATACCACCAAAGGTGTGGAGAGTCTTTTATTTTTTTTTGCTCCTTTTAGTTTTCTCCTTCAGAAACTGTTTCCAGTTGTATCTGCAAACACGAATAAATGTATTCTTTTAAAATATCATCCATCAAAAGTAATGTCTTACCACCACCACCACCAACGACACACCTATTAATATTATCATTATCTGCATTTCGTTTTTTTTCTCTCTTGTGTCTATACATAGCTACTATAATAAAAATTCTATGCACTCTTGCTCTCTCTCTCCTTCTCTCTCCTTTTCTCTCTCTCCCCTCCCGCCCTCTCCCTCCTCACTTTTCTTCCGACTATCCCCTGTGAACTCTTGCTCTCTCTCTCTGTCTATCTCCCCCCTTCTCTCTCTGTCTTTCTCTCCTTCTCTCCCCCTCTCTCTCCTCCCTTTTCTGCGGACTATCCCAAATATCTTTTTCGCTTCCAGGTGGTCCTTCGGCCTGTTGATGGACAAGGATATAAATCTTTTCAAACTATGTTTAATAGCTGATTTGAATTTTTGATATCTACATTAAGTTTAAGACCAGGAGAGTTGCAGCCTATTTAAATATAAAAATGTTTTCCTGCCGCCCAAATCATTTAGATTTATTTGATTAATGAAGTGAAACTTAGGCCGACTGCTATTTTTTTTTTAAAAAATAAAAAATGTATCCTCGAGGTCCACGCCACTGTTTAATGTAATGATTTGTTAACGATCAGTTTTATAGGTTAAAATGATAGCCACCAAGAATTGGCTAAAATTGTGTAATTTGACCAGTTTCTAATTTTGAACACAGCATGCCAATAACGAATTGTCTGTCAGAAATTATGCTCTATGTGATAAATTTTATTAGAAATTCATTTCAGGACATGTAGTAGTTAGTTATAGGTGAATATAGGGCCAAATTAATTTTTTATGATATAAAATCAAGCGATGATTGAGAAGTCAGTTTGAAATTTCCATTAGAATACAAGAGATGATGTCCCATGTACACCAATCAATATTTTTTTTATTGTCGTTTAATTAGAGTTCAAAAAATGGTATCTATTTCTTGTTAGCGTGTTAATGCAGGTTTTTTTTATTAATCCCCTTCTCAACTTATCGTCACAACGACATTTAAAAAGACAGTTTTATGATTAAAAACTGTAAACTTGTTTCTGATCGCCTGGCAATTGTTGTTTGGTGAATGGTGTAAGGCATCCTCAATTAGCAAATGACGTTTATTGAATAAATAATGGATCAACCACCTATGATTAGCATTTCCTCGTCTTTTTTTAAACTTGTAATTCTAGTTAACAAGGTGGTTTTAGATGACATGCTTTTTTTATGGACTGTTGAGTTTTTTGAGAACATATTTTTGTTAAATGAACAGAAAAGTTAGCCACTCGACCAGTTCAACAATGTCTTGATGATGATAGTGGAGAAAGGACAAAGTCTAGCAGTAAACTTAGACGTGTTGCAATCATTAGGTATGTGGGGGTACCACAAGAACACCATCTCCTGCAGGCTTACTAAATATTTAAAGTCACTGAAAGTGTGAATGAAAACTGGATAATGTTAATTTTTTTGCCCGATTGTTGTTGTTTGTTGGAGTTTAAGGTCCCGTCAACTACGAGGTCATTAGAGACCCTTTTTTTTTCTTGCCCGAGATACTTGTAGTAATCACTCACACGGGGCCAGGAAGGTCATAGAATGACGAGTATGTATCACAACTAGTGTCTTGTTGTTGGGGGTTTTAGGTCCCTTCAACTACAACGGTTATTAGAGCCCCGTCTACTGCATAGTTGCAATGCAGAGTCTGCACAGGCACTATGGTAATGCGACGATTTTTTTAGGTATTAACGGTACCCAGTTTTCCAAGTGGCTACCCATGTTATTACTAGCTGGGATTGAATTGCTTAGCTTCAGTGATCAGACGAGAACTGGTGTGTCTAATGCAATACAGCCGGTCACAACTTGTGTCAGGCGAAACCAATTTGGGTCCAAATGCAGCATATGTATACCTCGAGGCAGTACAACAACATGCAAGGATCTCCATGCTGTTGTCATGGATATGTTAAGGAAGAAGGGAGTAGTTAGGGACATGTAAGATGTGGCTAGATAGCTAGGACTGCGTGGAAAAATACAGGGAACTTCCATATGTATGAATATCGATTTAAACTAAGGTTCAGAAATTATATATCATCCTGAGGATGGATGAGTTGCTGTTTGGTGGTCTAGCTTTCTGGAAAAGCGAAGAGCAGGAGGGAGGGATATGTGCCCTTTGGCAGTAAGGGGATTAAAAAAGGTATGAGTCACATAAGGTATTGGTTCGATGAACTGTGCTGTCAGAGTGTAGGGCATTGCCAAAGAGCTATGGAAATGGAATGTGGAACGGGTACGGATACATAAGGGAAGGAAGAGAGTAGTTTGAGGTGATATAGGAATGTCCCTGACATGGACCTGATAGTCAACACATGGAGCAGAAGCCGGACTAAGCAGCGGTGAAAGTAACACCGATCCCCATCGACCTGTCTTTTAATAAAGGCGGGTGGATGGGAATCTAGTTGTAATAGAAGGGTGAGGAGGGCATAGCCAATCATGCCATAGGCCAGATATGATTAAAACTAATGGAATGAACCATTGTAAGAGCCAGGTGTGCACCGTAGTGCAGCAACTGCTCAGCATCACAGGCGAAGTGCCCCGTTGTGATTCTCAGACATTTGAAGCGAAGAAGTATAGTATTGTTTGTGTTATGATCTTTTATAAGGAAGCCCGTTGCCAGTATCTTACATTCTCTGTGGCTTTTCTTTGAATTAAGCTCACTAACATTTTATTACTCGACGGTATTTCTGTCGGAACCCCGAAATTGTACTTCCTAGAGCGCATTTACAATGCTCTTTAAATAGATATTTCGTTATCCTTCATCGTTATTGTGTTATTTCCAGCTGTTTGTTTATAATTGTAAATAAATGTTACTTGAAGTTGTACATTCGTCGGGAACAAGCCGAATCTTAGTTTTGATCACAATGCTTTTTTTTTCTCCATGACATCTTTATAATTAACTATGAATGTGCTAACCCACTGTGACTCACCTGACATTCACGCTGTTTAATCGCCTCATCTTACGTTTCTTTCGAGCTAAACTTACTCTAATTTCTTGTTAATTACAAGTAATTATTCATATATTGGCCGCAGATAACATCAGACATCTCAACCAGGTGCACTTGAAAAGTTCTTGAGATACACCTCAAGGTCAGTGTGATTTTATTCGCGAGATACCCACGCTTATAACTTACATAAGGAATCATGATTTCGTTGAATTTTTATCTTTATAAAGAATACTGTTTTGGCAGCATTTCAGACAACCATGTTGTTTTTAAAATGTTATTATTTGTTATTCAAATAATTGTTCTTTGTTAAAAGGACATTTGGATATGCTTTCCATATACATATTGAAGACAAAAAAATTGCCTTTCACAACCCCAGAATTAATTTAACCTATTTCACACTGTTGTCGTAACATAAAACTGTAAGCTAAAATTAAGACATTGTCATTTACTGTTCCAGTTGATTATTTTTGAAATTTTTCAACACATTGCGTAGTTTTTTATCACTGACTTGAATTACGAATGCATGAAGTCAATCATGGCATTGAAGTACATTTCTAAGTGAATTAATAATTTTAGAGTGGAAATGATTGATATTGAAGGCCAAAAGTAAAACACGTTTTGTTCTCCTGGAAATGCTAAGAATTATAATAAACGTGATGGGTTTGACAAACGAATTGATAGTGAAATAGATATCTGATGAGAAATCATGTATACTATACTCCAGGAGAGTCAACTAACTGTTACTTTGGATCTACTTAACTATTAAACATCTAGTCACCATCTACTCTTCAAATATTTAACTTCACCACGTTATTGACACCACTGATATCGCTGTGCATTGTTATTGGGAAGCGCATCTACAGTCAAAAGCTTTGAAAATGTCATAGTTGCAACAAGCAAAAATTGTTTTTGTTGAGGTCACACAATTCAATGGTTTTTCTCTATTTATTTCAGAATTATTGGAGATTAGGAAAGCGAATGAACACTATTTGAAAGTGTATACAAATGCCCGTTGCAAGATTCCAAAAGCCAGAGTGGTCAGAGTGAAAGAATATTATCCAGATGCGTTCAAAGAATATCTACCGAGTTGTACCATCATCCACAAATGTGGAGACGACACCGGATGCTGCGACTCAGAAAATATGCAGTGTGTGGCCAAGAAACAAGATATTGTGGAGTTGCATTTTTATGTAAGTTTTCCTTGCACTTTGACACATTCACCCCTTTTTTTTTAAAGGGGTAAGTTTGTGTGCGCAAGACTCTATAAAGAAAACAACTCATATTATTTAATTTTAGACAGAGTCTCTATTCAAAGTGGACCGCTTCTGTATTTTTTTTTAATTATATTGTTTACTTACTGATCTTTCCACCAACAATTTACTTAAGGACTGAATTGCCCCGTTATTAAATTAATTACCACTGACTTTCGTGTTATGCCCACGTAACTGCCCAATGTGGGTATCCTTTAAGTCTGTACTAAAATTTCTTATTTTGAAGGCGATGACCCAATGAAAAAGTAACTGAAGACGTGCTTCATAAAACAGTCGTCATACATTTAATTGAAGCGGGGGTTGTTTTTTTCGAAATTTTGTTTTATAAAGTGGTTTTGTCGATCATACATATCACTAAGCAAAAGAGTGGCACATAGTAAAGGATAGGCGAGAAAATAAAGGTGTTAATCTTATCAGTATAGTATCAATTTTGTAAATCTTTACAAAATGACTATTTCGTAAACAGCACTTCCCTTGGCACTGTTGGTATGCCATTGTGAATTAAGAAATCCCTTTTGAAACAGACTTTTTAAATACATGTTATCACTGTCACACAAAATTTTAGTAGCTGTAACGTATTTACAATCGTTATTTCAATGCACCACCTCTCTCTCTCTTTTATTTCCTTCACAAAAATAATGTAGTAACTCATTCTACCAAAAATACTTTACTAGATCGTGGGAAGCACAAACTTTTTTCAATGCATAATACACTTATTAAGATTTAAAACCCATTGGGAAAGGGGAGAAGGGTTGGAGAGGAAAAGATAACTGCTAAGTTAAAAAAAATGATTTATAGAAATATGTGTGTGGGACGTTTTTTTTCCTATTGTTTTTTTTCTGCTATAGTGTGTATGTGTGTGTCTGCCTGAAATGCGCCAACTATTAAAGGCCTTTCATATTTTGATGACTGGTTCACAGGGGCTTTTTTTCTACATTTATATAGAAATGAAGCAGTTAATTATATACACTATTTGAAACATCGCCTTGTTCTTGTTCATATGTCCATGCTAGTCATTAGACAGTATATCAAAAGATAAATGCTTTTTTCTCATTTGTCTAGAAATTTACAAGAAAGCCATGTATTCCTCAGGGTTCATTATTGTTGCGTGTGGGATCTGCTGCTTCAATACATTTTGAAACATGGTTGATTGTGAGAAGAGCTATGATTTCATTTCAATCATAACAAAGCACCACACGCATTGCTCCGCTCGTTTTAAATGCGAAAGGCCATGAACCAGTCATCAGCATAGTGACCTGTAGCGTATGGAGGAAGTAAACAGACAGACAGGCATAATGCGGTGTTGTTAGTTAATATCATAAACGTCTTCTTCCCTTGTCGTTTCATTTTAAAGACTCATAAATAAGTTCTCAGCTCGTCGGATGCTTGAAACAAGTGTCATCCATCGACATGAATTTCCATCGTTCAAAACCAGATCTTAACCGGTCGTGTTTGTGAATAGTTAAGCAGGACGACGGTTTATTGACTTAGTAAGGGTCTACTTGCCATTTCTTTTAATGCCTTTAGGTAGATTTCGATTTTCAATTTTTAACCTCGAAAATATCATGATCCCACCTGGGTGGCGCAGTGGATAGCGTATTCGGTTACTTACTGGCTCAGTGGCTGTAAGTTCGCTACTGGGTCGAGGTGAGTTGGCTTCTTTTGGGCGAGAGAGAGAGAGGCCCCGAGTGCCATATGCAACGGGTAGATGAGGCACAATTCTCAGGTGTAGGAGCTTGCCCTCCTGGCGTCGGTGGAATTCCCCAGCCAACAGCAGGCCGACGATAAATAAGCATAGGGGTTGCAGCTTTGGTCGGCAACCGGCTGCGGAAAAACATTGTCCAATAGGTCACCTTTCTGTCCATTCGGAGGAACATAATGGATACCCGAGCCTGCCGTAGCCGAAAAAGGGGTTGGGAGCTGCTTTTTACCCTCGGAAATGCGATGAGGAACGATTCTACCATTATGATTTTCACCATGTGCATTCATGACACGCAACAAACAACATTGCCTCATCTTTTTAAGTTCGTTTTCCCATCAAACTGCTGACACATTTGGGATTTGGGTGTGCCCGTGGCTTAATAGAGGAAAGTCACGAGCTTAAAACCAGGACCTCATTCTGTAGCCAAAAATTTAAAAACTAATCTACCATGGCATATCCGAAGTCAATCTCATATTAGAACTTTGGAATGTTGTCAACTGTAGAAATCCAGTCAGCAGTTTAAAAACTTGGGAGAATAAAAATTCGCTTTCTGTCCTACTGAAAATTATAAATATCCATAACATTTTATTAAAGCGACGTGCGTTGGTTGAACTTGCGTTAAGAAATTATTAAGAAGATGATCAGATTTCTGTAAAATTTGACTAATCTTAACAAAATATACATACAGAACAAAGTTGTGAACAGATCTTGACACCTATTTCATTTTTAAAGGTTCTGTTGAACCCCATAACATCTACTACCACTACCACTACTGCCTTTAAAGGCCACGCCATGAAATCGCGACACAGTTGCAATAAAAAATTGAGCCTAATCCTCAGCTTAACAACAAATGGATTGACCGCCGCCGCATATGGCAAATCTTTGACTTGCGAGACGTAGATGTCATGGTATTTTGGTGACAGAATACCGATCTAGAAGATGTCATCTAACATTTCGAGGTTGTTGACTTTTCTTGCCAAAAACTCATAAAATTACAGTCTCCTTGCTTCATGAAAAAAACCGGGGTGTTTAAAACATAGCATACGCACACACAATTTGTGAGTTATGAAGGACAGCATTTTTGAATGTTTAAGACTTAATGGGATGGCTAAATTTTCGCCTTATGTAAAGGGCAGCTGGTGCATTTCGTTTCCTCCTTAAAATTATCCTCAACGATCACGCTTTGAACCTGCCGACGACAATCCTGCTCAATTCATCTTAAATTATGACTCCAATCCCAAGTTTTATCTTGGCCCACTTGAAAACGACGACCGACAACGCCAAAGTCATAAATGCCACCAGTTAGTGCAGAACAGAAACTAAATTCCATGAACGTATATAAAATAGAGATCCTATAAATTGAGTTAGCATCTTTGCACACTGAACATAATGTCATTAGTGCGAAACAGGCACCCAAAAGATTAGGTTTAGTACCCCCAGTCAGTTATATGATGAACTGGTGTAGAGCTGCCGACTCTGGCTCAATTCAAAACAGCCTCCTTATCCTCCCTCAACTGTCCCACTTTCTTGTCATTCATTTCTCTTAAGTCGTTTATTAATCAGCAGTATGACTGTTATTTATTTGTTTGTTTGTTTTCTTTTTAATACAGAAACTGCATTTACACCACGGTGGTGGAGGCATAGGAATCAGTGGCTCAGATACCGTTGAAAAACTGGCTTTTCTTAACGATACTGAGTGTGAATGTCAGGACGTCGATAACAGACCACGGTTTTCTCCTCGAAAGAGAGTGTAAGTATTCCAAAAAGTCTCCACATTTTGAGAGGCGCAGTCATCATATTACTCAACCACGTTTGGGTGATGGTTACTAGGTCGTCCCATTACTCCTGTAAACTTTAACCTCATAATTTCCTTGAGGTTCTACCCAATAAGTACCTGGAAAGTAAAGTTTGATATATTTATATATAACTATCTCAGAATTTGAATGACAGTTAAGAGAGATAGGTGAGATATGCTAAATAAACATTTGAAGTGAAGTAAAACTGTTTAGTCATTTGTTTGAAGAGGGATGGAAGTATTATTAATTGTCAAAGGAGTTCAGAAATAAAGGGATTGAAATATGATACCAAGGCGACATTGAGCCCCCTTCTCTCTCCCTCTCTCTCTCTCTCTCTCTCTCTCTCTCTCTCTCTCAAGGGAGCGGCTTATTGTGTTGGACACACCAGTTCTCGTCTGATCATGGTTGACTGCTTGGGAAAACTGGGTACCGCTAATACCCAAAAATCGTCGCATTAGCGTAGTGTCTGTGCAGTCTCTGCATTAGAACTACGCAGTGGACGGGGCTCTAATGACCTTGTAGTTGAAGGGCCCTAAAACACCAACGAACGAACTCCGCTCTCAACTGACTGTTCTATAAATTTTCATTGAAGTTAATGAGTTCTTTGTGTGGGACGTGGTGTTGAATATCTAGACTCACTGTATTTTTCAAAGAGCGGCGAGTTGCGTTGGACACACCAGTTCTCGTCTGATCACTGAAGTTAAGCAACGCAAGCCCAGTTAGTACTGACATGGATGGTCGCTCGGGAAAGCTGGGTACTGCTAATACCAAATAATCGTCGCATTGGTGTAGTGTCTGTGCAGTCTATGCACTAGAACTATGCAGTGGACGGGTCTCTAATGACCTCGTAGTTGATGGGACCTTAAATACCAACAAACAAATGTATTTTTCAATGATAACGAGCGGCAAGCTAAAATTGTCACCACCTGTGACATGAGGTTGACTGTATTCCGTTCTCTCACTCATCTCCCCGTCTCTCTCTGCTAGGTTTAGTCTTTCTTACTCATTCAGCCGTTCTATTTCTGGAGTTGCTTATATTTGTCTTTTCTTTCATATCTGGAACTCTGGGTGCTTAACAATCCCATAGCCTAAAAGGGGTTAGTGGTAATAATGATAGTAGTGAGACGTGGCTTTGAAGCTAACAAACGTTCGTTCCCCCAGTTTATCTATTTTTCTTCCTGTTTGTTGCCAACTACTCTCGGATGCTAATATGAATATTTTTGTAACGTTGTATAGGTGTTTACAGTGTCCATCTGGATTTACATTGCGAGAATCTCAGCCTGGAGTCTGTCACTGTGACTGTTTTGATAAACAAAAGTCTTGTCTAAAAATGAAAAGAGGAAGAGAACGATTGTCAGATTTTGACAGAAGGTAAAAAGGGATGTTTTTTTAAATCGTTTCGATGAATATCAATTGTAGATTTCAAGTGGGAGATACGTTATGGGTGTTTCAATGTGATAAATGGATCTTTTTTTTTTCAACTCGTACATTAGGCCCATGGTTTTCAATCCGTGGTCCGCGGAAACACTGGTGCTCCGGGAAGTACTTCAAGTGTTCCGCAAAAAAAAATAAATACGGAATTAAAAGTGTTGGAAAAATACTCCATACAATTTAAAATAGTTTTTGGATAGCATTGTAATCAGTAAACTCTATTTGTCAATAGAATGCAAGTATCCGAGATGCGAATGCTGAGGTACATTAATGGAGTGTCGAAAGCTGATAGAATTAGGAATGAGTACCGTAAAATCTCACGTAAAGTCCGCACCTCAAATATAGTCCGCACACGTCTATAGTCCGCATGGTAACCATGTCCGCATGGGTATGTTTCAAATATTGTCCGCACTCATGTATAGTCCGCACTTTAAAATTCCTGCTATAGCCGGTGGCGCAACTTGTAGGGGGAATGGGATCAAATGAATTTGAACATGAAATGTCAGATTGCCCTGACGATGAAGTTGAAATGTGAAAGATTTTATATTGCATTATCATATAAATAAGAACGTACTGTGTAAAATCGTGTTGTTAAGTGTAATAAGATGTTCAGAAAATGAATAGCAGTTTTCAATGAGAACCATGGGTTTCATTTATAGTCCGCACCCATATATAGTCCGCCCTCGCATACAGTCCGCACTAAATGACCCTATGTTTCGCGTATAATCCGCGGGCACTACGTGAGATTTTACGGTATATTAGAGGTAGCCTGGTGGTGGTGGACGTCGCCAAAAAAGTGAGGGAGAATAGGTTGAGGTGGTACGGACACATAATGAGAAGAGGGGAGGAGGAGCTCGTTAGGTCCATTTCAGGAATGCAGGTGGTCTGAAGCACCCGGGACAGGGAGAGACCGAAGCAGACGTGGGAGCAGGTTGTCCATAAGGATATGGTATTGTGTGGTGGACGGGGACCTGGTGTGAGATAGACGGGAGTGGAGGGCTAGAACCCTCAGACCCGACCCTGCCACAGGTGCGATAAGGGTATGATGATGATGATGGTAATCGGCAAACACAAGTAACAAACTTGTTCGTTTTATAGATATGTACTGGTAAAATGGTGTTAAGTACCAAGTGGTATAGAAAGTGCACAATCTACTTTAAAGGTTATGTCGAATTGTAAGTGCTTCGTGCAAAAAAAAATGTCGAAGTTTAGTGCTCCCTGGCTTCAAAAAAGATTGAGAACCAAGGCATTAGGCTTCTACTTCTCTTTTCAAGTGATAAAAAAAATATATATTTTTTGCAATCCTTTTGTGAATCTTGATTTTGCCACGTGCATTAGACACCATTATGTAATTACCGGTACAAATCCCCCTTGGAATATATTCCAGATATAAATGTCAGAGAGAAGAGCTAGGGAAATAAACTTCATGTAATGCAAAATACCGAAAAGCTTAAAAACGCCCCCTTCCCCACCAACACATTAAAAAAAAATCATTAGAGGAGTCACCGAGGCGAAGTTGTGATTACTAGGGTTCAAAAGAGAAGGTCATTTTAGATTAAAAATGGCCATTTAAATGAAAATAATATGTATGCCGAGTGTATAAGGTGAACAAGAGAAATCGCATTTATGTTTCAAACACATTTAATTAATTGCTGGTCTTCCCAAGTTAATGCTGAAGAAGTTTTATTATCAGGCAATAAAACTAATATTTCAAGTTAAATGGCGATCCTCTTTCCAAATTTTCTCGTTGAAGTCCCTGGTGAAAGTTCAGCCTGAAAATACAACTTTGGAAAAAAGAAATATGCAAGGCAAGCTAGTTACACGGCTGTATGACCAAACGTTGACCAGCTCAACTTTCAAGTTACAACAAAACATTGCCTGCATAATAAGATTGACTGTGTCCTCAATAGGGGAGAGATAGGGCGACACTCATTCTGTCATTTTGTGATCGAGTCAGGCCCAGTGATTCAAATTATCACTTTTTTGAAGCATGAAAATGAAAATTTTAGAAATTGGACGTAGTAGTAGTAGTAGTGATAGTAGGTGAAGGAGGAGAAGGAGAGAAGTGGAGTGGTACTAATGGCCGTTTAAACTCATAGAGGTGTAGAGGAGAGGCATGCTAAGGTGTCAATGTATGCTGCAGTGGCATTCATGCATTTTACAAGATTCTGTGGACATCAAGTTGGCTGCTTTGGGGGGGGGGCACAGCAGAAAGTTGTTGTTCTACTGTATGTACTAGGTCATTCATTTCACCGTGCTGCCTTCTCCCTCTTCCCAATGTTATTCGACAACTATCTTTTGACTGACTTCCCATTAACAATCAAAGGGCAGCACGACACGCATTTATTATTAATCATCGTCACGTGTGACATGGGGTAAGTTGGATGCTGTCACTACCTATGCATTAACCTCCCTACACTTTTCATTGCACGGCTTTATTCTTCGCGTTAATTACTTTTAGCTAGAGCGACGTCCGCCTTCTTCTTTTCATTCCTCAGTCACTGACCAACTATTGGTCTTCTTTTGTGTCTTTCAAGGCCTTAATTGTAGGTATTTATCCGTCTCTCGTCAACTTTGGAGAGCTTTTTAGACATTTAACTAGTTATTGGAAACGTCTCGGTGGTTAGGTAGGTGGGTCAGTGACGATTATACGCAGGACTCCAAAAAACTCCCCGTTGGAGGCCCGCTCTTAGTTTCTCAGTGCATTGCAGGAGCGGCTGTATTACACTGGACACACCAGTTCTCGTCTGAGCACTGAAGTTAAGCATGGCAACCCCAGCTAGTACTGGCATGGGTGGCCGCTTGGGAACACTGGGTTCCGCTAATACCTAAAAGTCTTCATAACAATGAAGTGTCTGTGTAAACTCTGTATTAGAACTGCGCGGTGGACGGGGCTCTAACAGCCATTGTTGATGATGGGCCTTAAAACACCAACAAAATAAACAACAACAACAACAAAAATCAGTGTATTGACTACAGTCATATTTTCAAAGTGTTTTACACATTCATTGTTTTAAACTTTGTTTTCTTGTAGGTGTGTGGATGCCAGAAAGTGCCATCAACCAGAATGTGAATATGGACAATATGATCCTACGATAGGAAGGTGCCCAAGGAAACACGAGCGGCAAAACAGCAACTTATCTGACACTCACTGGTGGCGAGTTGATGAACGCGACTGACGTACTCAAACACGTTAAAGCTGTCAATATCCAACTGTAAAACACTTTCTTCTAATCCAAATATGGGACAAAAAAACGTGAGAAGGAAAAGAAAGACATTGACTGCATAAAAATGACCCTAATTAAACATAATATGTGATTATAGTTTGCAACAGCCTAAATTAACAAGGAAAAATATTATGTGTCTGCATGTTTTATGTATTTTGCATTACTTAAAAAAAGTAACGACTGTGTAGAACTTAATGACATAATTATGAAAATCTACCTGTGAGTATTGTCATGTGAGCCGCACTCCAAGGTAAAAGGACCCCGTCCTCCCACCATATTTCTGGTATCAAACAAGCTAGGAGTTTGTGAAGACTACAAATCATTCAGGGGGCTTATAAGATACACATTTGCTGGTGTCTCGTGTTCATTATATATAACGCATGTGTGACGACTTGTGAATGCTACATAACTGAGTATAATTCGATGACTGCGTGTGGGCGGTTCATCTTGGAACAATAGAGATCCTAAAGTACCCTATCCCGACCTGGGATCTTGTTCCAGCAGCATACCAATTTACATTGTAAATACACGCAATTGTATAGCTGTATCTGTTAGTATTTGTATTCTAGATATTATTTTCTAAACGTTTTGTAATTATACTTTTATAACCTCTTAATATTTAGTGAAATAGATTATTTCTACAGAGTACACATCCCATTTAGCAACGTGCTTTTAAAAATTTGTCTTGTTTCAGCCCTAGCATCCTTCAGGGTCCAACTAAAAACTGTTGTCATTAATATAATGTGCTTGCAGGGCTTTTCTTATTTTCAACGCAATCCTACCAAGGTTGGTTGATTGGCCAGTGAACAGCACTTAATGTTTTGAATCACGAACGTCATTGTGTTGACGGTTGTGCATTTTTAATACAACGGTTATACAGTATATCTCTGCACTTAATAATTCACGCTCTAATAATTAATCTAAAAGCAAAAAAAAAATCGTATACAAAATATTAATTAGTTGTTTGATTTGTCGCGTTTTAAGGGAATGTAAATAACTTTGCGAAAATGACGGGAAAAAGTAATATTGATGCACTCCCGAAAGTTTTAAGCCCAATTCCCACTTGTGTCAAATCCCTTGACGCCTGGAAACAAATTCATTTTATTATTAGATTTTTATATAAAATGTTAAATTAACGCAGAATTGTTATCACTCTGTTTCGTTACATTATCAATAATAAGTTATACATTCTGACAGTGTTTTAATACTTTGTTTGAAATTTTATGTTTTCTTAACAGGCAGTTAGTCGCTCGGTAACTGCGTCAGTAGTTCTAGGTTCGATACTGGATCGAGGTGCTTTGACTTCTTTCAGGCGAGAAACAGTGAGGCTCCGAGTGCGCCTTCTTTCGGATGAGAAGTAAACCCGAAGTCCCGTGTGGTGTACGATGGCATTTGTCCGTCAAAGAACCCTTTATACTATGCAACGGGTAGATGAGGCAAAATTCTCAGGCGTAGGAGCTCGCCCCCCCTGGCGTCGGTGGAATTCCCCAACGAACAGTAGGCCGACGATAAATAAGCATAGGGGTTGCAGCTTTGGTCGGCCACCGGCTGTGGAAAAACGCTGTCCATTGGATCACCCTTGTGTCCATTCAGAGGGACAAGATGGGTACCCAACCCGGCCATAGGCGGGAAAAGAGTTAGGAATTATTTTATTTGAACGGCAAGTATTAAAGAGATGAACCCGAGTTGCCTCCTTACAAACGAAATCCATGAAAATAAGTAAAAGCTGAATTATTACAGGAGTACACTTGCTTCTTGAAGTTTCAAGTACGCAGGTCACTGCTGGTCTTGGGTTGGCTTTTTGGCCCATATGGCGAAAGTCGATCTTCTGCCGTATTGAACCTTGCCGCATCCAAGCCTGAACACTAAAGTTTGAAATAAACCTGTGACTGTATTTCATAATGTCAAGTGTTCTAATGTGTACTGAAGATGAGGTACATGGGTGAGGTGTCGAGATCACACATAATTAGAAATGAGTAGTCTATGAGAAATGAGTAGTTTGGGGTGGGAAGGACATTGCGGAAAAGATGAGTTTTTGTTTCGTTGATGTTTTAGGGGCCTTCAACTACAACAGTCATTAGAGCCCTGTCCATTGCGTAGTTCTAATGCAGAGTCTCCACAGACAGTACATTGTTACGACGATTTGGGGTATTAGCATCACTCAGTGTTCCTAACCCTGGGGTTGCATTGCTTAACTTCGGGGATCAGACGAGAACTGGTGTGTCGAACGCAATACAGCCATTTAGAAATGAATGAAGTGGTGTTGGCATGTTATGAGAAGAGGGGAGGTGGAGCTGGTTAGGTCCATCACAGAGCTGCACATTATTGGAAGTAACCGGGGCAGGAGAAGACCTAAGCAGACGTGGGAGCAGGGTGTACGAAGGAATGTGATAGACTGTGTGGTGGATGGGAATATGGTGAGTGATAGGCGGGAGGGAAGGGCCAGACTCACAGGGCGATCCTGTCGTAGACGGGATAAGGGTATGATAATGATGAATTGTACCAGAAGGCGAACTACGTGGCTAACAGGTAAGGGTAAATACCTGTTTTAGTTTAGGGTGTATAAAATTTGAATGAACTAGCTAGTTGAATTCCCGTAGAATACTATTTGTCCGAGTGGGACGCTCTTGGAGACCGCGGTCACAAAATCGATTAACGCATGCTTTGAGAGGTGCGCGTGCGTGCTGCAATCGCAGTGAACTCGAATTTGGCAACGACTCACCAAAGAAACACGCATAAATACACACACACACAGGCCTAGCTGGGACTAATTTGCACTCCACTCCAAAAGGCGTACTTCTTTTTCCTGCTGGTTACCATGGTAGCAACAATGAAAATAGATGGAGTTTGGTGGCGGGAGAAGTGCAAATCAATAATAGAATCCGAATGTTCCCCCTGAATTGAGTGAATGGCATCGTCTCGTGCGGGACTTTTCTCAGGATTGAGAGGACCTTTGTCGATGCTTGGATTTCATTAAGGATGCTAAGATTCATTTTTCTGTCTCAAGCCACAGTTTACAAATTCAGGTTTGCTAAAATAACTATTACTTAATTTGAATACGCAAGGGGCCCACTTGGCCCCACTGCGATCTGTTTCCGACTGAAAATAATATCAACGTTTCCGTGATCGAAAGCAGTATTTTTGTTGTTCATTTTTGTAGAAGCGAATGAAGTAGCACTGTACCTATGGTGGGGCGCAGAGTCCGGAAAGTCGACGCTCGTTTGGTCAGGGGTGGAATTTCATTCAATTATCAACGATTGCATCCGTTCAAAAGACAGGTGACATTGACTTTATAATATTGACTAAATTATTTTAAAGGTTTTATAATTTTTTGTTCCTTTATTTCTTTCATGTCTCATTTTGTTTCAAAGCGATTTTTGTGTGGGTGCGTGGCAAGCAAGCAACAGGGTTCTAATTATTACGAAAATACTGGCAAGACCTAGGTGGGCGGCATTTTGTGGCTGCTGGAACGACATTGTGGCTGCCAATGAACTATATTTTGACTACAAATGCTGCTTATAGGTCATTCGCAGTCACAACTTCAATAGCCCACCAACGAGACCTTTTGTGTAATATTTGATATATTGTTGTACTACATATCCTCCTTAAAAACCGACCGCAGGTGTACTACTGTCAATTAAGATTCAGGACAGGTAGTAGTCAGTCATAACCAACGTTTTCGGTAATGTTTGAGCCAGCAGTTTTAAACTTAGTATTTCTATTAAGTCACATTTTGCCGTCCTGACGATTCAAAGCAACCGACATACATTCTTTATCCAAAATTTAAAAACTGATAGGAAGTTTACTTTTGACCCAATTATTTCTTGTGCAACCCTTAGCACCATGTCAATGTGCCTGATGCTGCATGTAAGAAGTCACTGATTTGTATTTTGTCTTTCAGCAGCCGTTGTTTAGAAAATCTCTTTGCTCGCCGATATGGATTTTGGTGCTGACTACCGTCCTAGCGTTGACCCTCATTAATATATTGATGAGTTTAAAATTAACCTATTTCAATGGAACTATCAACGAGATTAATTTTTCTGCCGACAATTTTTCTACTTTTCTATTTGGAACTAAATATCAGGAGCCTGTGGTCGACACTTCCAGTTCCTTGTCCATTTTATATGATGGATTCCGGTTCGTGAATCATACTGGACGATTAGACAACTCCAGGAAGTATTCTATCCATGATTTTGTATGGGTCGGAAATCGATGGTCCTCCCTGTTAGACGAAAACGTGTGTCTGGCAACTCAAACGTCAGTGGATCTCCTTTTCTGGTTAGTGAAAGTCGCTCATTATTGGCAAGGTCCCATGTCCGTGTCAGTTTTCGTGCCCGATTACGACTTTTATACTGCTGTCCTTTACGTTCATCACATGAGACGCTGTTTTCCACTCATCCGGAATAGTGTCAGTTTTCATTTTGTATATCCTATCAAACGACCTCCCAAATTCCCTTCTCGCATTACCAGTAACACGTCCCTACTACCTTGTTCCGACGTTAACCAGTTTACAACATCAATCCACTCTTCTCCGGACATTGGCCAGTCATGGAGGAAAACGCTTTTGTATCCTCAAAACCACATGAGAAACGTTGCCCGAAAAGGTTGCCAGACTCCATTTGTCTATTTGACCGACATCGACATCATTCCTCGAATGGGCCTTTGCAGGTTGCTACATCAATTCTTGCAACATCCCCCTTGTGAGCATTGTGTATTCGTCATCCCCACCTACGAAGTGGAGGACAACATTGCTCTTCCTGTTAACAAGACTATGCTTGTAAGGTTGGTGAGGAAGAAGAAGGCTCAACCTTTCCACAACGCTGTGTTCATCAACAATCAGTTTGCTACCAATGCTTCCAAATGGGAGAATCTTCCAGAAGAAGTTGGTCTCAATGTGGTTTATCCTGTGACCAATTTTGAGCTCTACTACGAACCGTTCTACGTAGCGAGAGACGATGTACCTCCACATGATGAACGATTCATAGGCTACGGATATACGAGGAATACACAGGTAACGGCAATTCTTTATTAGACAGGTTGTGTTCTACTCAAAGAGAAAGTTCACAAATGTGTTTGCTGATCGTGCTCGTGCAGCACATGTCCCCATTTCTCTCAATGTCAGAGAGCATATCTGGGAATAAGTTTGTTAACCTCCTCACAAATTACGACAGAGCACGGATCTCTTCCAATCTACCTACAAAGGTTTTCTTTAAACAGAGAAGAGACTTGTCATCAAAATCCTTTCTCTAAAACATTTCAAGAGTACAGTGAAACCTTATAAGCGGACCACCGGCGGGACCCCGTATAGGCGGTCCCCTTACACAGTTGGTCCGCTTGTGGAGGTACCTCCTCACACTTCATGAATGAACACCAATGTGCATACATATACATAGATCAATTTTTTCTTTCAATGTTAAGGTCTTTATCTCTGCTGCTGAGCAAATGTATCAGAGCCAGTGCAGGCAAGAAATGGACACTAAGGCAAGGCGCAAAATGAGGCCGCAGGGTGACGCAGCGTAACGCAGCCCTGCGAAATTCTGCTAGCAGGCAATCACCGCACATTGAATCGCAGTTTATCAGCATACTGGTTTGCAATTTGCGTCAACTAAAATGGCTTTCAACGTAACAGTGATTGCCTGCTAGCAGAATTTCGCAGGGCTGCGTCACCTTGCGGCCTCATTTTGCGCCTTGCCTGAAGCAGCTGTTCGCTACAAAACGCCAATGACACATTGCACAGCATGCCCATTAAGAGGCATAGTGACATTTTTGACTCACCCCTGCAAACAAACTTGTCAAAGCGGAAGCACAACTGGCGAAATTTACTTTTTTTGGTCCTCTTATGCATGGTCTGCTAAGGTTTGGAACCGAATTTGCGGTGGTCCCGGTCGGGTTGGACAGGCGGTCCGCTTAGAGAGAAAATTTATAGGTCATGTCTATGGAGCCCTATTTGGTGCCGGACCGGTCATGTCCGCTAATACAGGTGGTCCGCTTCTGGAGGTGGTCCAGTAGACAGGTTTCACTGTATTGCACTCTCTGGGGAATTTCTGCCATTTGCAGTTGCACATCAAATTGATTCTGGCTGTTATATTTGTTTTATATTATCGCTTTATGTTCCGTCCTAATTGTATTCCAGACCTGTGCCTGCGAGTGACTTTTATAGCCATTAACGACCATTTCAGTAATTTGCTAATAGTGTTTTCTGTCTGCATTTCATTCAGGTCTATGAAATGTACGCCGCCAGCTATCAGTTTCTGGTTTTGAATAACGCATTCGCCATGCATCGAGGTCTGAAATTGAAGAAATCGAAAAATTCGTGGAGGGAAAAACAAAACAGAGCCAATTCCAGGCATTTCAAAAAGTTTGAAAAAGAGATATTGGCCCGATATGGTTTCAATCCCAAGAAACCATGACATTAATTTCAACTGTTGCTATCATTGCAATAAGAAGTCTGCTCGAAGCATTTTCCTGAGGTCCTAGATATGGAACTAGTGGATTGTATTTTTGCATGCATACAGAACACTATTCAGATGTATTTGTTGAAGAGAAAGTTCAATGGAAAGGACATGTAAAATGCTTGACCACATATCATCCTATTGATGCTCCTTGTGCACATATTTTAACCAGTATTCAATCATAATTCCGTGCATGTACAACTTACGTCATTTAAAGCGTTGGGGTTGTCAGTCGCATATCATTATTGGAGACTGAGTTGTAAATTCTGCCACATTGCCTACCACCTATTTGTAGGAATTATCCATCCTGACCTTGACCAATAAATAGTACGTACATTATATGAATATTAAGTATGGTCGTTGTTTATGTTGTATGGAGTGACTTAAAACGCCCTGACTTTCTTAGCTCCTCTCTTAACCCTGTGTTGCCTTTCTGTCCTGTCTGTATCCGATCCTGTTATAGGCAGGAAAGAAAAATGAAACATATAGGCTTTATTATTGGATAGCATTACCCGATCATGCATGGGTGGACCACTTGGTAACAAATGCTACTAGCTGGGGGAAATGGTGTCGTCATCGCCAAATATGCTACCCAACGTAGGAGGTTCTAAAACTAAGAAGACTTCTCTCAGTTAGACTACCATGCATTCTCTGGTCAACTAGGCTATCTATCCTACGCTTATCCCCTTTGTGAGACTCGCCCGCAGGCCCAATATAGAAGACATTATTCGGCAGGTCCTAAGACGAAGTGACATTAGTGAGATGTAGCTGGTGAGGCGAATTCATTTTTCTTTCTTGCAGATACCGGACAATGTGTGTCCTATGTAGCAATTGTTGGAAACCTCCGTATGAAAAACAGGATCCAGTCAGACACTTGACTATAGAGGTCATTGTACACATATTGGATTCCAAGTTTCCGCTTACAACCATTGTTTTTAATTAGCAATGTCATCAGCATGACATTCCGACTGGAATCGAAACCCTGGTTCGGCATCTGTTGAGATTTTCAGAAAAATTACGCAATTGAATGTAGACGAATTGACAGCCTTTAAAAAGTGAAAAGTCTGATGACCCTGGAGTTCTTGATGCCCCCAGTTTTCCTTCTCATTCGCTAGGAGTTGTAGTGTCATTGAAAATGGGTTACTGTCTGCCAGTCCCAAATGAATGAGGTTTTAAATGTAAACAGTTACTACATAAATATGAAATGCAGTGGCATTTGTTGTCGTAGTTGTGTTTGACAATTAAGCAATCCTAAAATTAAATGTTAAACGATCACATCCTTGCATATCTGAAGTATATAGAGAAGAGCTACGAATTTACACAATGAACCAACTACCTTTAACAGAAGATATAAAAAAATATGAATTATATACATTGAATTGTATTAATTAATTATTATTAAACAGAGTAAGAGTACTGTAGTAACGTGTTGATTTGTCGTTTACTTCAAGACCCTCGAATTAACTGTGAGAGGAAATAATCGCGATGAAGCAACATCCTTTCATCTGACGAACTTTAATATTAGTATAATGAAATATGTTCCTGAGTATTTTTATACAGAAAAATTATTGTGAAAAAAAGCCTTCGTCACTGAAACATTCATTCCTTTATCTTAGATTGTTTTGTATGTCGAATTTCCTTCACTGCAATATTATTAATGGTATTTAATGCTACTCTGAAATGCTGCATTACAAGTAGTGAGTGTTATGATAAGAGACCAACGTCACAGCAATGAGATAAGCCCTTGCAATGCGCCTGCGTAGTCCTCTACCTGTAGGATTGCCAACTTGGTTGTCCAACTACTGTTGAGAAGTGAACAAGCCTTTTTCTAACGTGGGACACTCGAACCGGTGATCGACGAACAACTTACACTACGACCATTTAAAAACAAATAACCAGCTGGACCTCATGTGAAAGTAAAGTGAGATTTACAAGTGGGCCACCGAAACTTGAAAATTGGTGGCAAGTAAGTTTTGGTCCGAAGGCGAAAAAAAAGAAGAAATGTTTCTCGCGTTACTTCATCAGTCTGTGGGACATTTTAAACTTCTCCTTATTTTGATACTCATTTTGTGTCACAATACAGGTAAATAACCGTCAGAAATTTGTGTTTTTTTTTTTCATAATTATATTCAGCTTTTATCTGACTCTATGAAACATGCATGTGCTTGATTTCTATATTGAAGCTGCTGCACTTTTTTTATTATTTATTATGTTTTTTTGTACTTTTCTCCAATTGGGAGTCGACGTCGCTATTTTGCTGTGACTGACATTTTAGCTAATTATATTATGAAAAAAAAAGACCTCACTTGACATTCATTTTTGATTTAATGGTTCCTAACTAACATCAGTCGAGTTGTCTGATACAAAATACATTTGAGTTTTAATTATAATATCGTTTACTGATAATGCCTGCACTTTAAAAGTCCAATGCAACGCAATTTTCAAAATTCCTTAACATTGGTAGTAATAATAACAGCCTTTTTTTTTACACCCCTGACATATTTGAAGATGGACTCGTCGTCCTTCAGGTGAGTTTTCACTTGCTTGGGAGCCACACCTTATAATTGGTTGTATATAGCTTTGGCTTGTGTATGTGTGTGTATTTACCTGTCTACTTCCAAACTCATTTGGGAACCGAAGGTGCTCAGTCACCGTGTCGAGATTTGTCACTCGTCATTACACTCGGAGCGTGCCACTTCACTGGGACAAATCCCCACCCAACATTGGTTTTAGTTCAGGGTACAAAAGGGGTTAAGATGAACGTTACTTAGCACACGTACAGATGGTACATTTCAAAAACTGTCAATGTTTTGGGAAAGAGTTAAATGCCTTTAAAATAAATAAATAGCTAACTAGGGAGAGATTGCCCAGATGATGCTACACTCGATCCAATGTCTTCAGACATTCAGGCCCATTTTTTTTTTCTGAAGTTACTTTGGTACCCAAGTGGAGTTCGTCGGAAAGAGGGCATAGCCCATATTTTACATAACGGATACGTGACAAACGAATATGAAAATATTCGTGTATTGTATTCAAAAATTTCAACATTGTAAAACACCCTCCCTCAATCGTGTGTCCATCTATTTGAATAACATTTCACAACAACAACACCTAATAAATAATTAACAATTTTTATTTCCTAGTATTTCAAATTATTCAGCTTTTATAAAATTAATTTTTAAACTCACATTTCTTTTTAAAAAAGAAAAAGTTCTATAGTTAGAAGGGAGAAAATTAATATTTTAATTCCGGTATTAATAATGAATTAAATCCCGGAAATTCGCGTGATCGTGTTTACTTAACATTTAGCACAACTTATGATTGATATTGTGCGACATTACTGCCAAACTTCCTTTCTACGAAATCTTATTTAATACCCCCCGTTGCCCTGTTATGACGTAACAGTCTAAAACTTCTTAAAGAAACACTTTAATTGTTGTGCCAAGAAAAAAAGTACGGAACCGACACCACATTCCAGTATTGGTCTGCATTTGAATTTTATTTAGATATAAATAACTTACCAAAACTGATCTTTAGGTATGTTAGGATAGCCGATAGCTAAAGTCAGACACGCTTTTGTAAATGATAGGGCCATCCAGACGAATCTGGTCTGTCCACAGTGACCTCAGTGGTTTAGTCTCAAGCATGTAATGCCACCTTAAAAACGATCCGTTGTTGGAAACGCCACTCCTACCAATGTGTCATGACTGATACGCACTCCCTTGTTTATCTCATTTTTTCCCAATTTTTGGTATTGCTTAGCAGTGCCAGACAAAGAATCTTATGGGTCCTACGATGAAAGGATGCCTCCCCAAAGTAGAGGCCTCAAATGTCGAAATCTTCTTTCGTAGAGTTGAGCATATAGGAGTAGAGGGTCTAAAGGTGATATATTCAAATATAAGAAAGTTTTGGGCCCAAAAACAAAAATTATAGTAACACTTACACTTAAATTGCACCAAATTCCTTCAAGGATCTAAGCCCGGACCTACTTGACTTTTACGGACATGTGGTGAAATGTGGTGCTGATCTCACTGATTACTTGATCACATTCAATTTATTTCGACATTTCAGGTATTGATTGCAGATCAAAGCCAAGAATTACTGGTGTGGACAGCATTTATAAGACCATCACCGTGCAATCGTCCACCCCGTTGGAGCTGACATGTGTAGGTGACGATGACATCACCTGGATACCACATAACGTAAGATTAGGCCCTTATAGTGAGACCTTTTGTCTTTTCAACAAATAATGTTGCTTCCTGAGTTGACCTACAGTACAATCTCTGATCATCCCATTCTTTACAGAGGAGTTCTTCAAGAGTAACACAAAAGGCTTTATCTCTCTACGAGTCCATTTTGACGATACAAGATAGTGTTTACACGGATACCGGGTCTTTTAAATGTGCTTACAAAAATTTTTTGAATGAATTTACCGAAGTTTATGTCTTTGTAAAAGGTAAGGAATTTTTCATAACAGCCAATATTTCATTATCATAACAATGAAGAGCTGAAAAAACAATAGTTACTATTTGTTTTCATTGATTTATTTTCAATTCGAAAGATCCTAAAAAGCTTCTATTGCCAATTTCGGGGTCGGCTTCGCTTGTGTCCATTCGCCAGGATAGAGAGTCTACCATCCCATGTTTGCCATCAAGTCCAGATGTTGACGTTACTTTGTGGAGAGGTACACCAGGCGAAGTAAGGAATTCATTTAGTTTTATATAAACTATTAGAGTACCAAAGCTGTTCTTGACGGTGGTGCAATGGGTGCAGTGAACACGGGTGGCATTGTCAAATTCTGTGTCCAAATGAAAGTAGATGTACTCAATTTCTCGTGTTGAAGAACATATCCTAACGCGTCATTTTTGCTTTTGGATCTTCAACATTTTTATAAAAGAGTAACACCAGCAATTTGTATCGGGGCGGCGCCAATCCACGGGCCATTTTATCTCTGATTGATCTGATAATTTGGTCAGATGTAAGGATAACTCTGATTACCTCTACCGGACTCTCACTACTGTTTTACTGTATACTCATAAAACCTCTACATTCGGACTTTTTCTGACCCCCTCCTTCACCATCTGTACCACAAAGTGAGCTGAATTTCTTTTCCGTTGGTGTTCATTGATTGACGAATCTAACATAACTATGTTATTGTCTGAAACTAGATCGTGGAAACGAATAACGTGGAGGTAGTTTTTGACCCAACCAAAGGTTTTATTATTAGTTTTGCAACCATATTTTATAATGGTGAATTCCATTGTTTGGGAAAATTGGACGGACATTCAATGCGACTTAATTTCACTCTCTTTTTTATGGGTAAGAGTGCATCTCATTCATCTTAAGCCGTTCAGGCATTCATCATCGTAATATTTCAATTTTTGTTATTCTGTTTTTGAGCAAAGGAGGCACAACTATGGTACCGACTCCTCACATTGATTTTCTAACTAAATACGCTGTTGTTAATTCAAATTTTCAACTTTTCTGCTCCGTAAAGTCGCCAAAGAGCGTCTACATTTACCTGAATTGGACCTATCCTGATTCAAAGGTATATCTTATTGCATTGACTAGTTTATCAAATTATCAAGTTGTATACAAGTGACTGAATATATAACATATAAATCTTTTAATTAAAGAGTACTAGGATTGAAGTTGGGACGGATACCACTTCTGAATTTCAGAAAAATTATAAAGAAACCAAGAACACATTGACAATTACATCGGTTCAAGCAACTGACCAGGGAACCTACACGTGCACGGCAACCGACCACAATAGCAAAAGTAAATCCACATCCGAATTTTTACAAGTTCGAAGTAAGTAGTTTGTTCATAGGTACGCCTACTTTTGATTCATTGTGTAAGTGGTGTACTAACTGTCCGCCAATTTCAGAGCCGGACGAATACTTTATTCGTCTAACTCCCGATTTTGATTGGTCTGCTCCTTTTCTTTGGGAGCCTAGTTTTGGTACCAACGTAAGATGGGTCATATCCGTGGACGCTTTCCCCTCCACCCCTGAAATCACTTGGTACAAGCATGACGCAATTATAAAAAATAGCACCAAATATACTATCGTGAACGACGTTTCTTCGTCCTTACTTGATATATGGAATGTTAACTGGGCGGATTCTGGTGATTATACTGTCAAAGGAACCATTGGTAGTTTTGAAGAGAGTATTCCGATCACACTCCTCGTTTTGGGTAAGTGTAAACGTTCTTCCGTAGATTTCTACTTAAGTTTCGTTTTCGTTATTTAGTGAATACTTTTTCTGATTTTTAGAGACACCCAATGTGACCCTTCATCTAGACCCTGATATTTATCGCGTGGGAGAAACATTTAGTATAAAATGCAGCGTGGTCCAGTGTCCGCCAGCCAATATTTCTTGGGAGTGGAGTCCTTGTAGAGGTCCATATCCTTGCTCGAAGAAGTACCACGAGTTAACTGAATCCGAAGATAATCAAGAAAAAATCACAGAACATGCAGAATTTCGACATGGCTGCCATGTTATTAGTATGTTAAGCGGCCTCGTGGCCCAACCTGGGTACTATAAGTGCAATGCTGTCAGTGAGAAGGGCATGGATTCAAGAGAAATTGGACTGTTTGTCACAGGTATCATTGCTAAAATTGTTTCCTCATAAATTCAGTTCTGTCTTGAATTCGGTTATCGTCATTTGGCCATTATGACATTGTGTTGTTGTCCAAAACAGAATTTGCAGACAAATTTAACATCCAACGGCATAAAAGAGATCTCTATGAACAAGATGATCTTCAGTTAATGTGCTATGCATCCGTTTTTTATTATTCGTCGATACAGTGGCTTTGGAAACCAGGCAACACGCAATCTTATCAGTATCTTACCAACTCTTCCAGTAAGTCATCGTGCATTTATAAATTGCTGCAACTTTTTTTGGCTTCTCGCATCGCTATTATTTTGATGTTCATTCGCATTACAGATGTAATAATGACTTCAATGAAAGTAAATTATTCCATAACTGCGACGGTGGAAATCAATCCCGTGGTGGAAAACAGTGCTGGCACCTACAAGTGCCGTGCAAAATTGTTGAGTAGTGGTGATAAATGGCACGAAAACACAACTACTGTCACCGTTCGGAGTAAGCATTTCAACGAACATGATTTACAAATTTCAATTGCTAAAACTACTATTCAATTAATATAAACTGAGCATGTCATTTGTTTGGGGGCGGGTGTTTTTTCCTTCACGTATTTTAGAGGCAACCCCTCCTGTAATGGTAGAGACTAACATGAACAATTCACAGTACCAAATATTTAAGGAAGATAATTTTGAATTTATTTGCCGAGCTCGTGGGACTCCTAATCCCATCATCTATTGGTACTTGAACGGCACTCACCTTCAACAGCCTAATAATAGTGCCATGCACTTTGAAGACAACAAATCTAAACTGGTTCGATATATTGTTTATTCTTTACAAAGCTGTTTATAGAAATATCATAGTGTTCTCCAATGAATTTATTTGCCATTTGACAACACTTTAGATAATATCAAGAGTTTTACCAACTGATACTGGAACTTACGTTTGTGTGGTCAGCAATAGAGCCGGAAATTTATCAAGGAATGCAACTCTCATAGTACTTGGTAATTATGCTGCTGTAGCACACATGATTCTTTCATCTACAGTATTTCAACTCTGCTTGATTTTTTTTCATAGACGCATCAAGATCAATTGCAGGACTATCGACAGGTGCACTTTCAGGAATCATCGTCGTTATTGTGGTTTTCATATTGGCGACAATTACATTTGCAGTATTTTTAGGGCGAAAAATTTATAGAGAACGGGTAAGAATTGTCCATCCACAATATTCCGCTTTTTTTTTAACTGATTTCCTTTACCAATAAGATATCTGCTTCGGAAGGGCTTCGCCTGTTTAGCGGATGTAAAACAACAGTAATAGTAATAGTAAATATGTGATTCCAGAAAGAACAAAGGGAACTGGAGCAGTTCCAACATATGCTGTTCGATCAGGGCGATTCGAGGATCTATGATCCAATGCTTCCACTCGAAGATCAAGTGGACTGTTTGCCATACGACAAACGGTGGGAGTTTCCGAAGGATAAATTGAAATTAGGTTCGTAAATTTCCAAATTTTATAAATTTAGAGTTTGACATCGACAGCATAGTTCCCTCTAAGCTGCACGGCCGCATCTGATTTATTTTTAATGACACTGAAAGAAATTGCAATAGCGATTTGCTCTCTGCTCAACACCAACCAATGATTTACTTTTTTGTTTAAAAGCATTTTGCTCGCAGCTCTAAAAAAATTAGAAGGAACTATGATCGACAGTCATATAATTATGCCCTACTTACCATTATACTTGGTTGACCTCTACAATTAGGTAAAGTTATTGGGCAAGGGGCATTTGGCCGTGTAATAAGAGGTGAGGCAAGTGGTATCGTTGCTGACGAGGAAGTCACAACAGTAGCAGTCAAGATGCTTAAAGGTAATGCTTAAAAGTTTACGGAGTGGTGCGCCACCATATTTTGCCTATTTATTGGGAAAGGTATTAATACTTGCAGAAAGAGCTGATTGGGAACAGAGGAAAGCATTAATGCAGGAACTTAAAATCATGATTCATTTGGGAAAACACCTGAACGTCGTCAACGTTTTAGGAGCAGTTACACAAAATCTCCATAAAGGTATCTGTTTAATCGTTACGTAACAAGCCACAGCTTCCAAGTGTTTGAAGTGGTTTGGGTAATAAATATAACGAGCCATCATTTTACAGGCGAATTTCAAGTCATTGTCGAATATTGTCGATTTGGAAATTTAAGACATTACTTACTGAGGCACAGAGATAATTTCATTGACCAAATTAATTCAGAAACTGGAGAAATTGACATGACAGTGCGTCACCGACCTCATGAAAGTGTGTTTTTTGCCGCTCCTGTAAGGGCTTCCAAGTTAGTGTCATACTCACATGTCTTCATATAATAACAATTTGATGTGATATAACAAGGCAACGTTTTTTTTTGTTTTGTTTTCCTTTTAGACAAATGCGATCTTCAGTGTCTAATAATAGTTCGGTTTGTATGTCTCCGACTGAAGATATTTCAATGACTGTGACAACAAATGGAGAGCCAGGTGAAAATCACCGCGTGTCAGCGGCCACAGCCAAATCCATGGAAGCTCGGACAGTCACCACTTACCACCTCATTTGTTATGCTTACCAAATTTGCAGTGGAATGCAGTATCTCGCTTCAAAGAAGGTTATACATCCACTAAATTTATGCTCCATTATAGATAGCATAGTTGATGTGTATGTCATTTATGCATGTCGTTTATAAGTATAATTTTGTGCTCAATTAGTTGGTGCATCGAGATCTTGCACTTCGTAACGTGTTACTCGCTGAAGGAGATATTGTGAAGATTTGTGACTTTGGCCTAACCAAAGATATGTATCATAAAAACTACTACAGAAAGAAAGGGAAAGTACGTCCATTTACTCCTATCCTCAGATTTTGCGTTATGTTATGATAGGCTTATTTGTAAATATCTGTTATGCAGGGCGCTTTACCAATTAAATGGATGGCAATCGAATCGATTGGAGACCGTGTATTTTCAACTGAAAGTGACGTGTGGGTATTTATCAACCCAACCTCAAAAACAATATTCAATCAGTTTTAATATTACCTTCTCGGGTTTTTTTTTTTTTTTGATAGATGGTCATTTGGAATTGTGCTCTGGGAACTTTGTACATTAGGAGGAAACCCATACCCAGGACTAGAAGTTGATGAATACTTCTATCGAAGGTTACTGAATGGCTATAGGATGGAGAAACCACAACTTTCACCTCAGTCACTGTATGTCACATCTTTTTATTTACTGCTAGATTGGCATGAATAACGATTATTAATAGATACAAGTGCTTGATAACGAGTAATAGTTAATTACTATGACCGCATTCCCCTCTCCTGAAACGGAGTGAGAGGCCTAGTGTCAGCTCTTATGACCCATTGCAATTAATTGTAAACATGATTACACATTGGAGGCTTTCATTTCGGTTTTCTGTCTCTTGCAGTTACGAATTGATGATAGAATGTTGGCAACGTGAACCAAAGAACAGGCCTTCATTTGACGATATTTATTTAAAGTTGGGTGATCTTTTAGAGGAGACAACTGTTCAGGTAGGACTACAAACAAAGCTTCGTAATAAAAGTGTGAAGCTCAGTTTCTGAAGTAGATTTAATTATTTTTTAAAGCACTATCAACAATTAAATGATGACTATCTAAAACCCGAGAATGTTGTGGGTAATCCATATTATCTAAGTATGCTTCCAAGCGGAAGTGATTACTACAATGAGCAGCAGTTTGAACAGCCCGTCGACAATGAAGACTACATCAGCCGCGATGAGAAGCCAATTGGTATCAATACAGCAAAAGGCACTGTGAATTACGCAAATTTGCCATCACCTACAGTGGACAATAACCCGGATCAACGAACTGCGTCATATGGTGATAAAAATCGCAATCATCAAGAAATTGCACCAATGTTAGCCTCCTCTGATGTTAGGCATTTACAGACTCCTCCAAGTGCAATGAGTGGTGATTCCGTGGCTTCTACAAACCCCTTCGTGTATTCTACCAACTTAAACAGCAACAATACAAATCCTTTTCTTCCTAATTTTACCTCATCAAACAATGGACCATATTTGGATATGGGAAGCAGGTCGAATCTCCTCGATACCGATATTACTCTTCGAGAATCGAACAGAGATTCCGATGTAATTTTAGGATCACCACCTCCAAGGTACACGGAAGTTTTCAATGATAACATTTTTAAGTAGATAGAAACTAATCTCTGGTCACTATTCATGTATGACAATCTAAATTGCTTTTTGAATCCTGGAAAATATCACTTTCCCTTGTTTCAGGGGAACATCAATTGTTGAGGGATGAATGAACAAAAAGTACTTCTTTGCAACTCTTGATATCAAAGATTGGTTAAGCTTATTCAAGATATTACCTCCTAACCACCATCATTATTTCTAACTCTTTTCCTGCCTATGGCAAGGTCGGATACCCATTTGTACCGTTGGTACAACGAGGACGAATTGTTGGATGATATTTTTATGCATCCGGCTATCAATCTAATTCCAAATAAACGTCGGCGTTTTTGGAGGCAGTTTTGCCGTCAGACGCCTGGGACTTTTGTCGAGCTACATGCATGCTTTACTCCAGGTAGAGAGGGCTTTTTAATGTGCATCGTATGTACTAAACGGAGGCCACTGTTACACTTCCCATTCGACGAAAGGCGCACTTGGAGCTTCTCTCTCTCGTGAAGGAAGCCGCCCGCCTTAAACATGATGGAACATACCACTATGGAGTCACCAGTCAAATTTTTAAGGTTTTACTAGCCAAAGTTTTATAGTTTTAGTCACTATTTGTAAATAATGTAATATATACTGTATGTCTGATGTTGGCATTAAGGTTTGTACTTTAAACTTTATCATCCTTTTTATAGAAGTCATCATATCAGAAGCCATTCATATGAATAAAAAAATGCTTGGACTACAGCGGTTTTCAAATTTCAACTTGATCCTTCTATTTGAATTCAAAATGTTTTCTGATATAAAAAGTCGTATAATTTTAACAGAAACGAGAAGGGCGTGTTGACTGATCGCAGGAGGTCTAGGTACTCACCGAAATTTAAATAAATGAATATTGATTTTTTTTTAGGCAAAAGCACATCGTCTTCCATATATGTAACATAGAACTGTGTGATAGTATTGCCATCAATTTATTATCAATTTAGCGAATCCTTGTGCTTGCGCAATACAAATGAGAACACTTGCTATATTCATTTGTATCACGTTGATGTCCCGTCGGCCTGTTTTCTTCCTTACAGTTGAAGGTTCCAGTGCCAGCAAAGCAACTGCCAAAATTTGTCATTTTGCACCAACTTGCTCCAGTTAATGTGTGGTTTTAGTGCAATTAATCGCAACATCGAAATTATCATCCATTTCATAAAGGAGTGCTGTCTCATTTGTTACTCATAGCTAACCATTGACGGACCTGGGAGGGAGAGTGGGATTACGGTGAATGGGAGGTATTAACCCTAACTAAGTGACAGGACCCTGTTGGTAAGGTCCCCATACACGACCAAACATTTTGCCCAACCATTGTGTTTGTGCAATATCATGTTTGCGCAAACCTTAATCCATGCAAGTTGCAATTGTGTGTACCAACCTCAGTGCATTCCGCAACATTCTTGGGAGAAGATGTCCGATACGGAAGCTTCTTGCGCCATGATTGGTCGCTAGTGAACAGGGTGAGGTGTTTCGTCGGCTGATTATCGTCAAACACTGCCATGCACGTTCAAACTGCTTGTCAAGCACTGACCGAGTTTTGGGCAGAATATTTCAGTCTCGTCCGATTTCTGTCAACCCGCTGTGCAACGAGTCAATCCTTGCCATACACGACCAATCACTTTGTACAACACCCCGTGTTGCGCAAAATGCTTCATCATGTATGGGGCCTGTGGGCTCACTTGCCTCAGAGAGCCACATCGAAAGCCTATGATTTCAAATACAGTAGTATTTTTCTAATTACCAAAATTGTTCAACCCTGCTGCATGATCACCAGCAATAATATTTTTACGGTAAGAGCACATGATGGCGAATTCATTGGAAAAGTACGCAACATTTCCTTTAAGATAAATAAGGCTAGTTGCGTTGACACACCAGTTCTCGTGAGATCACTGAAGTTAAGCAACGCAACCCCCGTTAGTACCAACATGGGTGGTTGGTAGAGAACGTTGAGTGCTACAAATTCCCCCTCCTACATCCCCTACACCTACTTCTTCTCCCGCTAGCAGCGTCCTAAGGGTTTGGCCTGTTATGGCTGCTTGGCATACTCCCCGATAGTGTAACAGTGACATAGTTCAGGGGTCTACCACCTTCTGAGACAGAAGAGCCAAACCTGTCCCTCACAACAATTTATTCAAGAGCCGTAAATATATTTTTACAAATACGGAAGCCTTTAAGGGGAGGCAGCAAGTCATAAGGTTAATTATTAAATAATGAAAAATATTCACATGAAAAATTGCTCTCATTGGTTTCAATCAGTGAGCAACGAGCTCACCTTTCCTAAGAAGGCTTTTTTATAAGGGTGTAATTTTTAAAGTAACCAATACATTGATTTCAAAAACGATAAGATACAGGGTGAAATGTTTGGGAAAAAGTTATTGATGAAGGGGACATTCATTTTTTTTAAACAGTTGGCAACTTTTGGCAGAAGCATCGCAAGCTCTAAAAAATGTGAAATTTTGATATATCATATCCCTATACCTAAAATTAATCCTTCAAAATTGCATTGTATTAATGAGTACATGTGCTAATGGCTTGTTGCCACAGGATTTTGTCTCAGGGATGCAGCTAAGAAGTTTGTCGCTCTTAGCCGTTCCAACTAGTTAACTTGGGGCGCAATCCATTAACCTATCTATTCTTTTCACTACTGTGACCCTTTGCTGCAGCTTTCTATTCAATACTATACTCTCCCCATTTCATCCCCCTTCACTAGCTGATATATAAGCTTGTATCCCTCACCAAGGGCTCTTGATCTATCCCCTTCCACTTGGTTTCCTGGAGAACAGCTACACTAATCCTCCTACGCTTTAGGATACTAACTAATTCTCCTGTTTCACATGTAAGGGACTCCATAGTCCCTTCCCTAGATGGGACAGCTCTGACAGGGGGCACCCCTGCCAGGCGTCTGGAACCCTTAGAAATTTTGAGGGGTTGTCTGTAGGGTTTGTTGGCGTACACCATAGAAGACGCTCGATGCGTTATCTGCCATGGGAGCCCAAGGTCTGAACCCCCATGACATTGTGGAAGCATGACAACGATGGCCCTGGGCCTGCTCGTTCACCCCTGACGGCCGCCGGCAATGGTATTTTGATCCCCTGCACCATAGGTTTGGAGTTTTCAGCATTAATTACCACATGTTTTGGTATTTTTCAATTCCCTGTTCACACCCCCCCACCACAGAGCCCAACAAGGGGACGCCTATTTGGATAGCCAAGGTTGCTGGGACAGGTAACCGTCAGAGTCATGATCCCTGAGTACCAGGACGAATAGGCATCTGGGGCTGAACAAGGCATCGCCGAAAGTAACCCTAAGAGCGAAAACGCCCCTTCAGCCGATTGATAGGATCGGGTATCCGTCTGACCACCCGTTTTCCTCTAGAGGCAGGGGCAAACGTGGCGTGATTTACTGGATTGAATTCATGGGTTGTGGATTAAGCCGAGCAGCCATAACAGGATGAACCCTTAAGAGGCTGCTCGCGGGAGATGAGGAGGTAGGTGTAGAGCAGAGGTCGGCAAACTGCGGCTCTTTGACCCCTTGAATGTGGCTCTTCCACAAATGACTGTGTTGGTGCGCAGGCATGCACAGCAGTGTCGTTGGGTGACGGAAGACGTGGCACAGGCGGTATGTAGCGCTGGGGAGGCACAGTTGACTAACGCCCTTCGTCCACTGACGCAAAGCAACTGCAACTCCACTGATATGCAATGTCACTTTCGTCCACAGATGCAACTCTTTGGCAATAGTTGCACTTATGATGCTGAGTAGTTCAGATGGAGAGAGCAATGTGCGAATGGTGCGAATTGCCTGACAGTTGCAATGAAACTGACATTCTCAGTTGTGACGCAACTCGTTTACAACCAGTTGCCTTTACATTGCGTTGCAGTTTCATTGGTGGGAGAAGTCCATATCGTTAACATGAGTCAGACTGGCATCCAATTGAAAAGGAACTAAAATTCGATATTTTTTTCAGTCGAGTTGCAGCTGCGTTGTGGCAGTGGACGAAGGGCCTTATGCACGAGTTGAGTGAGTCATTCAGTCAACAGTCTCACAAAGATTGAAGCACAAAGTTACCTGTATTTTTCTAAGATCCTAAAAAGCCAAAAATTAAATTTTTATTAATAAATAAGATCATTATTAAATTAATAAATGGTGTTACTACCTAGATAGTTTAAGAAATTTGGCTTTCAAAAGAAATCTCAATCATTGTATTGTTGATATTTGGCTGTTTTGACTGATGAGTTTGCTGACCACTGGTGTAGAGGAAAAAGGAGAGGGAAACTTCGCAGCACCCAAATAACGTGGTCAAACGCGGTACTAACGTGGACTTGCGTTGCTTAACTTCAGTGATCTCACGAGTACTGGTGTGTCCAATGCAACTTGGCTAGGGACTGTTAGTGTCCTTAGTGACCTAAGTGTTAGGGACTTAGACGTGTCTGAGTAGTCCTGCCAGCGCAGTGCGGCCCAGAGACGTAGCAGGGGATGCGCCTTCCCCAGGGATTCGACCAGGATCCATCTTCCCTAAGGATTCGGATCTCCACGCACGGCAAACACGTGGGTAGGCGTTTTCTTAGTCACCTTCCAGAGGAGCCTATATCGACCAGGGCAAATGATGATGTTCCAGGTTGGCCGTCCTTGGGTCTGTCCTATTCAGTCGCCCGTTATGACATGTATTGGGTGAAAGTTCCCTTGTGCCTTTTGTTGTTGTTTCTTTTCAAATGACTCAATATCTCCATTTTTTCGTTGGTGTTTTAGGGCCCTTCAACTACAAGGTCATTAGAGCCCCGTCCACAGTATAGTTCTGATGCAGAGACTACACAGACACTTGATCACTGAAGTTAAGCAACGCAAGCCCAGTTAGTACTGACATGGGTGGTCGCTCGGGGAAGCTGGGTACTGCTAATACCCAATAATCGTCGCATTAGTGTAGTGTCTGTGCAGTAAATGCATTAGAACTATGCAGTGGACGGGTCTCTAATGACCTTGTAGTTGACGGGACCTTAAACTCCAACAAACAACAAAAACAATACACAGACACTACACTAATGCGACGATTTTTGTATACTAGCGGTACCCAGTTTTCCCAAGCGACTACCCATATCAGTACTAACTGGGGTTGCGTTGCTTAACTTCAGTGATCAGACGAGAACTGGTGTGTCCAACGCAATTTGCCGCTCCCGCCTTGTGCCTATTCCATCCTATTTGTGTACGTACCTATTTGTAAGCTTAAAATAGATTCTTATTGACCATATATTATTAAAAGTACATTTATATATAAAACACCGAACTGGGAATGGTAATTTGCGGTTTAGCCTAGTGACAAGTAAATTCGACTTAAGTCGCCTCTCCTGGAATAAATTACCGACGTAAGGTGAGGCATACCTGTACCTTATCGAGTTTGAAATACTGCAAATGCTTTGGCTAATTTAAAAACTACAGTATATCCAGTTTGTAATTAGCCGTTTTTTAATTCAAGGTCAGGCCCTATAAAACTCCCGAAATCACCCATTATGTGAATTAAATCCTTTCAAATCTTAGGAATGAGACTATGATAGTTTCATTTTCTTTTTGAATTTTACTTCACAGCCACATGTAAGCACTCATAGAGCCGTAGTTTGCCGACCCCTGGATGCTAGATGAACTTTTTTTGTCTGATTACACTATTTGTAGAGGTATTGACATCATTTAATTGAGATGTCTTGTGGATCCAGTGCATGGAAATTTCCTTTCTCTACCGTCAACCAACTCGAGTAAAACAGCTAGACTAATGACCTCTAATACTCGATTTATCAGCCTAGAGTCGATCATTAGCCTTATTACACCAACGTAAACGTGATTATTAATTAGTCTATTCTAATTTTAAAAAATCCGGTGCTTGCAGAATTTCTCCGCATTTGTACTGGACTTCGTTGCAAGAGGCATGCCATATTTGCTGCTTTTTGAATAGGGTTGTCTGTCAAGTTTATTTCCTACAACGTCCAAAATCAACATTTGATTTCTTGTATACGTTTACTAGACTTGTAAGACGTTCAAAGCAACTCCAAACCCTTTTCCCGCCTATGCCCGGGTTGGGTTTCCATCTTGTCCCTCTGAATCGACACAAGGGCGATATGTTGGACATGGTTTTTCCACAGCCGTTTGCGATCAAAGCTGACCCCCCCCCCCCCCCTATGCTTATTTATCGTTGGGGCATTCCACCGACGCCAGTAGGCGATCTACAGCTGGAAATTTCGCCTCATCTACCCGTTGCTTAGTAAAGAAGGTTCTTTTACGTGCAAATGCCGTCATACACCACACGGGAGGGAGCGGCGAATTGCGTTGGACACACCAGTTCTCATCTGATCACTGAAGTTAAGCAGCGCAACCCCAGCTAGTACTGCCATGGGTGGCCGCTTGGGAAAACTGGGTACTGCTAATACCCCAAAATCGTCGCATTAGTGTAGTGTCTGTGCAGTCTCTGCATAAGGACTATGCTGTGGACGGGGCTCTAATGACCTTTGTAGTTGAAGGGCCCTAAAACAACAGCAACAACCACACGGGACCTCGGTTTTACTTCTCACTCGAAAGATGGCGCACTTGGGACCTCTCTCTCGTCCGAAAGAAACCAATCCACCTCGGTCCAGTAGGCCCTATCTTCAGTATCGAAACTAGAACTACTGTCGCAGTTACCAAGCATGCTACCCACTGCGCTACCGAGGCAGGACTTGTATTTGATTAATTGAGTTGTTGGTGTTTTAAGGCTCTTCAACTACAAAGGTCATTAGAGCCCCGTCCTCTGCGTAGTTCTAATGCAGAAACTGCACAGTCATTACGCTTTATGGATATCAGCGGTACCCAATGTTCCCAAGCGGCCAACGGTGTTAGTACTAAGTGTAAGTCGTCCAACAGATTTTATATGTGTAGTAGTGTGCAGTGTGCAACAAATAAATGGAGAGCAATAATGAGTGTGCTAGTCTCAGACCTCAACTATTACAAATAGGGAAAGGCGGGTGAATATCATTTCAACCTTATAACCAATCGCGTGTACCGCTTCTTCTTTCATTAAGCACGGCTAGTTCATGGCTAGCAGGGTCGGCCTTAGCCCAAATGGCGCCCCAGGAAAGCATACATTTTGATGGCCTCGCACCTTCGTGACGTCATAGCTACCCCAATGATTGACCTCTAACACTTTTCCGAAACAGTGACAGTAGCCGCCGCTTATTGTGATTTTTGATAGCAATAACTGGCTGATGACATTAAGCACAAGAAATTAAACTGTCTGCATGTATTTCGGCACTGACTGATTGTGCTTGTTATAACTGGCTTATAACATTATCCGTGATTACCAAAGCCGGTTTCTACTGCATTTTAAATTCCTTTCAATTGCAGTTCTTCGTGAAATGGAGCGCACCCCTTACATTATGGCCTCCCATTCAACTACCAGCTTTGCCTGTCGATCACGCCATCCTGATTGACTAGTACTCAGTGTATGGCTCCTTACGGGAGCGGTGAATTGCGTTGGACACACCAGTTCTCGTACGATCACTGAAGTTAAGCAGCGCAACCCCAGCTGGTACTGACATGGGTGGCCGCTTGGGAAAACTGGGTACTGTTAATAACCAAAAATCGTCGCATTAGTGTAGTGTCTGTGCAGTCTCTGCATTAGAACTACACTGTGGACGGGGCTCTAAATGACCTTGTAGTTGAAGGGCCCTAAAACACCAACAACAAACAAACATACGGGAGCGGCTTATTGCGTTGGACACACCACTTCTCGTCTGATCACTGAAGTTAAGCAGCGGTACCCCAACTAGTACTGACATGGGCGGCCGCTTGGGAAAACTGGATACCGCTAATACCCAAAAATCGTTACATTAGTGTAGTGTATGTGTAGTCTTTGAAGGCCTAAAACACCAACGAACCAAATCGTCCCTTACACTTGTTCTGACTATGATGGCAGATTAGACATGGGAAGTTTCACATGATCACTCAGTCAGGGTCCCCTTGACCCTTACTTAATATGGTAGCAAAACAGAGGATATTAGACAATTGAAAAAAGAAACGAAATTCAAGTCTTTAGGCCTTTCTTTCTGGGGTATTTGTCAGAGAGAAAATTCGAGTGCCGTTGCTCAGTTACACTAAATCAGTGCATATTGTTTTTGCAGCAGTTGCGTTTAATATTTATTTATCAGCCCAAATTGGTGTATTTTGGTAAGATAAGTTTGTCTTTAATCGAAATAAACCATTTCTAAAGGAAGTTAAATAAACAATACATTAAGGCGTGCTTCGGACATTGCACTTATTGATACGTGTTGAGACCATTTATAAGAATGTGACTGGAATTTTGAGAGAGAGTCTCCTCTAGTCACTCTTCTCCAGCCACTGTTCTACTAATGCTGCCGTGGCGCTTCTCTCAACCGGTGCACGTAATAAACAATAAGTTAATTAATACTTTATGACCTTAAATCTATAGCACAATGACAAACAAAATCATTCACAACTACCACTAACTTTCATTCGATTTGAAGAAATATTTTAATAACCATTTTGATCTCAACGTCACTCCTGTGCTGATTCAGTACCAGTTCGTCTGTCGGGCCCATGCTCAAAAAAATGGAGTGCAAAGTGAATAAATCTCTAATTCCTTTAAAATTAGTACTATTCGCTTATTACGGAGGTAAGTGCTCTTTACTTATATGTTTTTATGCGTCGCATTATCCTAAAAACATCCTAATTCACTGCTGTTGTAGAAAGGTATTATTCAATAAAACTTTAATGTGATACTCACTCCGCACTTTATGAACCTTAAATTACTATTATTAGACCAGCCTATATGAATGTTAATTCACTATAATTCTCCTTTTAACGAAATTTCAAACACATTAATCAAAGACATGAGGTTTACACCCCAGCTTGTAGTTGAAGGGCCCTAAAACACCAACAAACAAACAATTACACCCCAGTGCCTTATCCATTATTTAAGCAAAAGGAAGTGGCGAGTTAAAGGAAGGCCCCTGGACGAAGCAGTGTGCTGGGACCCGTACGACAACCACTCACTTAACATACACAGATTAGCATGGGATCCCGGGCAAGTGCCCCGGATTGCGTTGGACACACCAGTTGTTGTCTGATCATTGAAGCTAAGCAACGAAACCCCAGCTAGTACTGACATGGGTGGTCGCTTGAGAAAACTGGGTACTGCTAATACCCAAAAATCGTCGCATTGTGTGTAGTGTCTGTGTGCAGTCTCTGCATTAGAAGTACGCAGTGGACGGGGCTCTAATGACCGTTGTAATTGAAGGGCATTAAAACACCAACAAAACAAAGGCAGGTGCCCAGTGGACCCATGCATTAAGACGGCTCTGATGAATATTGCTTCAATTTTCAATATAAAGATATGATTCTAATTATCACTTTAATTGTACAGCCACAGCATCAATTCTGCCTTATTTAACCGTTCATATGAGACAAATAGGAATCTCAGTGGAGGAAACTGCCATCATTTATGCTGCTCTTCCGGTTGTTGGCTTCCTAGGGCCTCCTATTGCAGGTAACGAGTAAAATTAAATAAAAAACGAATATTACGATTAAAGAGTTAACAACCATCATTGATATTTGTAGGTTTTTTCGCCGACCGCCTGGGTCGTTATCAACCCATCTTGATAACATGTTTAGTAGCGGTTGCGCTATTTCATACAGCTCTTTTGGGAATCCCTCCAATGGCCTACGAAAATAGCCCTGTCAGTGTCCACATTGAATGTGATGAACAAGCATCCTATTTAAAAATGGAACGATGTTCCCAAGACGAATCATGCCTTACCAATATATCAGACATTGACGTGCTCCTGACTGTGAATCTTTGTCAGGCCGCTTGCCCTTCCACCGTTGGTCCACTGAATGAATCTCTCACAAATAACATTTGCCTGCAAGGACAGGCTTCAAATTGTGAACACTTGCTTCACGGTGATGATGACAACACTGATAACCTCACTATCACTCTGTCAAATTTGCAATTGACGTCGCACACGGACTTATTTTGCAACTACGAAATAAGAACTTTCTCATGGAATAACAAGAGTTTTATCAACATGACCTGCCCTGTATGCCCAACTAAATGTTCATTGACTTCTATGAATAATGATCTCAACGGCCGTCTGATCCCTCCTGTTTGTAAAAAACTTGTAGGAAATCATGTGCTAACCTTTGCATCTTACTTTGTGCTTCGGGTTATTGGGGGCGTTTTCCTTTCCACTACATTTGCTCTTCTAGACGCCACATGTTTTGCCATGATCGAAAAGAACAATGGGGAATTTGGAAAGCAGAAGCTGTGGTCAATATTGGCTACCGCAATCTTTTCCCCTATCACGGGCTTTTTAATCGATCACGTTACCAGGACAAAAGGTGAATATACGAAGCTTGGCACTTTTCTAGAGAGAGAGACTTCCTAAGGTATCCAAGTTGACAACTGCCACTATCTTTTTTTAGCTCTAATTAAGTTGCAATTCAATTTCATAAAGATTCCACATTTCATTTTTGAAATAGCTCAAGATAATAAGTGATGATTTTTTTGTCTAAATTTCTATAGGTTATGTCGACTACTCGCCGGCATTTTATGTCTTCGACTGCCTTATATTTTGCACTGTACTACTGAGCTTTAGACTAAAGTTTCAACTCGATAACAGTTCATCGGAAAAAATGATAAAAGATTTGAAGCAGCTTTTGAAGATGGTAGAAGTAGTTGCACTTTTAGCCATGATTTTAGTACTAGGTGCTATGTGGGGCTTCTTGGAGACATTCTTATTCTGGTACATGTTGGATTTGGACAGCCCTAAGTATTTATTAGGTAATTTTACATTTTCACTCTCTTCAATCAAAAATTTCATGACAGCAGTACAAAAACAATGTTTTAACACTTCAGAATTGAAATTTAAGGTCTCACCGTCACCATTGGATCAGGTGTTAGCATCCCGATAATGTTTTGTTCAGGAAAAATTGTGAAAAAAGTAGGCAACGTCACGTTATTAGTTTGTGCGCTTGCAGTCTACTCGGTCAGAATGGTTGGATACTCTCTTATTTCGTAAGTTGGGAGAATAAAAGGCTTGTCTCTAACATTCTTTGCATTTATCCCTACAATCATTTCAAACTCCTGTGTTTTTTCTTTCTTTTCAAATTCGCTGCAGTAACCCTTGGTGGAGCTTGGTGTTTGAATCCCTGGAAGTATTTACCATTAATTTGATGTGGATCGCTGCAGCCACCTATGGTAATGCCATCGCTCCTACGGGCCTAACGGCAACCATGATAGGGACCATGGGTGGATTACATTATGGAATAGGTGAGACACTTCTCCAGTCAGCGGCGTAACTTGTAGGGGCAATGGGGTCAAATTGCTCTGGGCGGTGGACAGTGTGCCACCTTGGGGACGCCTTGTCCACCTCGCTGGAAATCAGCCGCCGCGACACAATGTCTGTGCGACGACTTTATGGCAAATAAAAAGTGCACCATGTCTGCTCAGGGGGAGGGGCGATTCGGATGGCTCTTGCCCCGGGTGCCACAACTGAAGTTACTCCACTGTCTCCAGAAGCACAAATAGTCGCACCTTCATCTATCTTATGTAACAATTTATTTTACTTTTATATTATATCATTAATAAAAGGTAGAGGAGTGGGCAGTTTCGTGGGAGGACTACTCATGGAACATTTTGGAGCACGGCTGACGTTTAGAATTATGGGAATGATCAGTGCTGCTTCCTGTATTGTCGCATTTGCTTACTTCATGATACATTTTCGACGTTCAAAGAAAGGTAAAGATATTTCTACATTATTTATTCGTTAGTATTCATCTCATTTTCAAAGGTTGAAGGACAACGGATTTTTTTTCCTGGCGTGCAGTCATCGTCCAAGAGACCTTCATTAAAAAATTATACCGAATAAAACATATAAGAATAAACCCCTTATAATAATTCCATATTTATAGCTTGCTTGTTATTACCTTTTTTTTAATGACGGTGAGCTATTTTGCGAAGTTTTTTCCTTGACCACAAACTTTTTTCCAGTCCAACCCATCATCTACCATCTTATATTCCTTTCTACCATCATGTGTCAGTCATGATACGGCAGTGCCGTCTTAGCGCATGAGTCCGCTGGGTACTTGTCCGGGGGCCCCTTGCTAATCTGTGTATGTCAAGTGACCATTTACATATTATTCCTGTGAGTGGTTGACGTAGGAGCTACAGCACACTACTTTGCCCAGGGGCCCATAATGCTGTTAAGACGACACTGATGACATGAATATTTTTGATCCTAATTTATAGAATATCAATATGAAGGATATCCACAATATTTCACCGCGGATATGTACCGATCCAGTATAAGCTTTAGTGAAACATAGTAGCTAATGCCCTAATAGGTTTAGTAGGATCGATCCTCAACTCCAGTATACCAAAAGCTTTCACGAACGGTCATTTAATGTAGATTCCTAAAGATTTCTGGAAATGCAGATTAGTCAATATTTTTTTAGGTATTCCTATTAAAACAGCTGATATCCTGTCCTGATCATAGTAGGATATATTTGAGAAAGGGACTTTTGTAATATAATGATACAGTAAATAATTATTTGTTATTATATTGCTTTTTTTATATTCGTAGAGCAACGATATAAAAAAGATGTCGTGACGAATGGGCTTAAAACGAGAGATGACAGTCAATTGCAACAGTTTATTAAATCTGAAGAGATCAATGAAAAGGAAACCTCGATTTAGATCCTGCAGTACACTGCCGGTTTAACTTATAGGAGAAGGAATTTAATATCCCTCTACGAATGTCAAGTTTGTGACACTTGTTATCTACAGCGACTACCCTTTAAGAAATAGAGGAATAAAAAGAAATAGATAGATTTCTGCCTCTGCGACAACTCTTATTTCTAGAAGCTAAGAGTGCAGAGTTGCTATTACTCAAGTAAGGACTTTTCTGCAGATTGAATGAGATACAAAATTCAAATATTCAATGTTGCAGGCAACATATGAATAATCACTTTAGTTATAGTAATACGATCATCGGAAATGTAAATAATTACGTCATATTTAAGCAAGTAATACAATATTTCAATAGTAACGTGATGTGTAAAAAAGGATGACATTACAGGCAATATTATTTACAAGAATATCTGTTGATGGCAAACTTCAAACAAGCAGTGGCGGATCCAGAGGTGGATAAGGGGGGAGGAAATAGCACTTCAAAAAAGTGCGCCCCAAATATTTTTAAATATCCAGGATCCCTTAGTATAAATCTAGCTAGTAATTACAATAGGTCCTCCTTCAACTGCCTCTTAGACAATGTCCTATCTTCAGTGGTTTAGCCAGCTGCAGATTGGACTGGCAGTATAGAAAAATGGGGATAGTAATGCCTCATCAGCAAATATACGCCCCATTGAGGCACAGAGGGGGAGCAACTGGATTCGCCCTTGCTAGCAAGCCCCTTCTCCCCTCCAGGGCCGGCGTTCTCTATAAAGGGGCCCGGGTGCAAAAATCCTTTTGGGGGCCCCAAAATATTTTTCCAAAAGTAAAAATAAAAGGATTCACAGTAAATGGACTCTTCTTAGACGCCCTCCTGTCCCATTCTGAGATCCCTCCTAAGTTTGGAAGGTATTACATTTTGGATGATGCCATGTGTCCTAATATGTCGCCATTGCATTTATGAGTTGGTCTGAAAGCTTATGTGGACGTCCACACCTTGGAACATTTTCAGTTGGACCTGTGTCATTATATTTTTTATTACACTTCTGATTATTAAAGGTATTTTGGTTTTATCAACCCCAAAATAATAGCATTATTAAATAATTGACTCTTAACCTCTTATTCTGGGTTGTCCAGCCTGTGACCCAAGTGCATCATTTCTAATTATGCATTATAGCCTACCTGCTATGTAACACCTAACGTTATCTTCACCCGTTTTGGTTTTGACAGCCTGTGGCTGGCAATCAGTTCATGGAGCAGCCGAGTGACCCACATCACCACCAGAAAGGTTATACAACCCTGATGTAGTTCAATGGCAGGGTTGTTAGGTTACGTTTCGGTTATGTTGCATTGGCAGGGTCGAATGAGGGACGTTGCCATTACAATGACGTATTAAACTTTTAATATTAGTAGTGATCTGGGCCCTGACGGGTACTGATGATGGGGCCTCCCCCCTCAATCGTGGGGGACCGGGTGAAATACACCCTCTGCACCCCCCGGATGGCCGGATCGGGAGTAGTAAAGTGATTTGCAAGGAATATGAAGGAAGGGAAAGGGGCACTGAGGAAAGGGGACCTAGTGGTATCTTGTATTAAGCACCTGCTTAATTACATAAGACATGATACGTAAGTGGAAATCAATTATTACACCACACTGATAATGATTCCTATGCTGAGAAATTCATATTTAAATATGCTCGAAGGGTTATTTCTTAAAAAAAAAAAGACATCTACAAATTAGCTATTGTATTGTCATTATGCCAATAAAACTTTATTGTTATAGTAAAATTTCCTTCAGTATAAATAGGTCGACTTTGATAAATTATTTATTATCTATCATTATTCCTGAACAATCATTGTATTGTGAACAGGAGTGCGAATAATGATAGGACTGCATAACAAGGAATTTGACATATATGTTTTTATTTCTTTACGAGAGGAATGATATTAAGAATTTATTCAAATGAACCAATAAACAATTGTGTGACTTAAAACTCAGTTGACCTCGATTCAAAAAATATATATATATAATTGATGCTTAAATCTTTATCTTTTAATATGGTATGGCTGGTCGTTTCCCCGCCTCACCACTCCCTCTCATCTTGTCAAATTAAACAACACAAGATTACATCTTGTCAAGGTCCTGACAAAGACAGCGTATTTTGTAAGCCATGAGGATAAACAGTTGAAGGCCAAGGTCATATTGGAACGATGTTTCCTGCAGTAGGTCTCATTTCATTTTTCCTTTACATAATACACTACATCAGATGTCTACCAACGGGCATGAATAACTTGCATAAACAACTTTTTTTTGGTTAGCTCGTTGAATTTCGGTCTTACAAACGTATAATTACTCAAGCAAGTAGGCCAAAATTATTCCTAGAAAGCAGATTAAAGATATTGGTTGAATGAGAAAGATTCCAGGGAGCGGCTCATTGCGATGGACATACCAGTTCTCGTCGGATCACTGAAGTTAGGTCAACGCAACTCAAGCTAGTAATAACATGGGTGCCTGCTTGGGAAAACTGCGTACCGTTAATATCCAATAATTGTCGCATTAGTGTAGTGTCTGTCCAGTCTCTGCACTAGAACTATGCAGTGGACGGGGCACTAATGACCTTGTAGTTGAAAGGCCCTAAAACACCAACAAAACAAAGAAAGATTGCAGAAAAATCTATAATATAAGACGTAGTCGACGATTAACGAATAATCCTGTTTGCCAACAAGAAATAAAATCCTCTCAGAAGCACTGTCATGTAGATAATTACTTAATAAGAGAGTTAAGTTATTTAGATCATTCCGGGGAGTAGTTGCATTGTGCTGGACACACCAATTCTCATCTGGATTCATTTAATGGGTTGGGGAGTCAGCCAAGCAGCCATAACAGGACGAACCCTTAGGAGGCTGCTGGCGGGAGATGAGGATTTAGGTAGTGGACATAGGAGAGGGGAACTTTGCAGCACCCAACGGTCTTTTCCAACCACCCATGTTGGTGGTAACGAGGGCTTGCGCTACTTAACTTCCGTGATCTCACGAGAACTGGTGTGTCCAACGCAACTTGGCTTGAACCAATCTGGTCATTGAAATTAAGTAACACGACCCCAGCTAGTAGGCCTACTAGGATGGATCACCGCTTGGGAACACTGGGTACTGATAATACCCAAAAATCTTCGTAACAGCTAAGTGTCTGTACAGACTGTATTAGAACTATGAAGTGGACGCGGTTCTAATGACCATTGCAGTTGAAGGGCACTAGAATCCCAACGAAACAGACAAAAAAAATCATTTGGGAAATGGTTCGATAGGGCTCTGGTCACACTTCTCTGACGCAACCAACTAAGGGTTAAACAGAGATGAAAGTGGAGTTGCTTGCTCCGTGTTAAGCTGGATTTCGGAATGAGTTATAGTAGGGGTAGTTTGGTATGGGGGCATCATGGAAAAGATGAGAGAGAATATATTGGCTTGTGATGAGAAAGAGGGGCTCAGGGACTTGTTAGGTCCGTTACTGGAATGCAGGTTATTGAAAGCATCAGGGATAGAGGAAAACCGAAGCAGATGTGGCATCAGGTTGTGCGTGGGGTGGATGGGGACCTAGTAGGAGGCAGGGAGAGCGGCTGTATTGCGTTGGACACACCAGTTCTCGCCTGATTACTGAAGTTAAGAAACGCAACCCCAGAATACCATTGAACCATTTCGGGACAGAATTGAGATTGGGTTATGATTTCAGACTAGGTGTCAATCAACATTGGTGCCAAATTTTATTCCTGTGATTTATTTGAAGATTAAAGAAAGGTACCTTTCTTACTCAACGGTCCTCAAACGAATCGCATCAATCGACATCAATAACAAAGACCAAATGGCATATCGAGTGTGTCTCGGAGATGAGATGATGACAATACTGTTAAATTATCAAAAGGCATTAGTTTGATTCACCAAGAAAATGAAATGTGAAACTGGACAGATGACAATGTTGCTTTTTCGGTCAAGTGATAAAGAAGCAAAGCAGATTATTGATTTTCCTGTGCAGGTAGAGAAGAGTCACAAAAACTGCCCCATTTCTCAAATAACATCCCTTGTTTACAAACGGTTTGATGACTAGGTAAGGTAGAACAAAGCAAATTGTTAGTTTACGTTTTTCAACATTATGCAAAATCAGGAAAGACCTGGAGATTCATCTACCATCTACTACACAATTGTCCCACGCGCGGATCCAGGATGGAGTTTTTGGGGTTGCACCCCCCCCCATGTACATATAAACTTATATTCTCATAATATGTGAGGTTTAGCTCAACCCCCCCCCCCCCTGTATTAGCTCAACCCCGCCCTGACGAAAATCCTGGATCCGCCACTGAATTGTCCTACAGTGAATTTATCGTCACATACGCATTCCTGTTCTTTTTGCGCCTTACAAGTTGCAATGTGTGTGATGCCATCCTGTAAATAGACAAAAGCAGCTACTAATCCTTTGGTCAGCTATGGCAGGGCCTGGTACCCATCTCGTTCCAATGAATGGACACAAGGGTGGTCTATTGGACAGTGTTTTTCCGCAGCCGGTTGCCGACCAAAGCTGCAACTCCTATGCTTACTTATCGTCGGTCAACTGTTCGTTGGGGCACTCCACCTCTATCAGCCCCCAGGGGGGGGGGAGAAGGGCGAGCTCCTACACCTTGAAATTTTGCCTCACCTACCCGTTGCATAGCGGAGAGGGTTCTTTTACGTGCAAATCTCTTCGTACACCACACGGGACCTCGGTTTTACGTCTCATCCGAAGGGAGGTGCACTCGAATCCTCTATCTCTGTCTCCCTCGCCCGAAAGAAGCAAACCCATCTCGGTCCAGCATCGAACCTAGAACCATTGATTCAGTTACCGAGCACGCTACCCACTGTACCGCCGAGGCGGGATATCCTGTCACTGGACAGACAGATTAAATATGCAAACAAATTAAATGCGCCTATTCTCAAAGCTAGGGAACAATCAAAACTTTTGACAAAGATTATCGATTGGATCCAATGGTTGTGCAAACTGCGACTTGCATCCTTGACAACAAATCCGTCTTTAATCTTATAGTTGTCTACTAAGATGATTATAATGAATTGATTGATCTAAATAAGTCTAAATTGTCAGCGAATAAAATCAATTGGAGATCCACTTTTAACCCCTTAACTAAAAGCTTTGACCCTGTTCTTAGTAAAGAAGAATCTATTGAAATGAGCCACGTTTTCCAATTAGGTACCACAAATTTCACCTTGGCTTTCATTCGGGTTGCCTCGTCCTGACCTTATCTATAAATCTCACATCTCAGGCCCCACTTCTCCCATTTCTACTCTTGTCACAACTATGGGAAGGAAATTGTACGTCTTCAAACCAAATAAACATCTGGTACCACTGAAAGCTTTGCTTTTCTTGTACAATGGAGGTAAGACGACAACTGGATTACTCTTTCTTTCATCTATCATTTTATATTTTTGAATTTGTTAGCATTTTCCCCACAATATTTATGTATTTCGGCGGATGTCTGGCCCTACCACTAGTGAAAAATCTCTTCCAACAATTGCCTGCAGCAAAAAACTTCAGTCACAAAATGAGAAAAAAAAATATGACTCCATCCATTAGTGACTGACTGATATACCGTGGCAAGTCCACGTCAATTTTAACCAATTATTTAATCAAATCACCTATTAGGGCGACAAGATCTCTTAACCCATTATCTTGTAACAATTTAATAATAACACCCCTTGATCTTAATTTACAACGAACGGTCTGAGAGCAAGTAGTTGTACCTGAAATCTCCCCTAAGCAAATGCCAGGGAACTGACTGATCAGGTTTCGCACTCTTTACAAGCCTTTGAAAGCAGTGCCTTTATTGATATAATTGATGTCTTTTCATGCAGCCTATGCTTGCCTGTTGCCGTATTTGGCAGTGCACATGCGACAGATTGGCATATCCGTGGAAGAAACGGCTATCATTCACTCCATAATACCTATTGCTTCATTTTCTGGTCCACCCGTTGTCGGTAATTTACCTTTTAACTATTATTTCCCTTACCGATCTCGTTCAAGTGAAGAGAGGAAGAAAAAGAAAGCGTTTTTAATCTCAAATCCAATATCATACTTTTTTTATAGGATTTTTGGCTGATAAGTTTGGCGGCTATAAACTCATACTAATTATATCCCTGATTGCGAACGCCTTATTTCACAGTGTACTGTTGATGGTCCCAACGGTCCACACTGAAAATTACACACCTTTAGATGAAATACACTGTTTGCCCCACAGCAGTTTTCTGCGAGTAAACACTTGCGAAGGCAGTAAGGATTGCCAACTGGTCATCAATGGAACCATCGATGGAGATTTGAAATTATCCCGATGTTTCTATCAATGTGGTGATCACAAATTACCGCTACAGTCCGGCCTTTCCTCTCCACCAGAATTGTCTCCGTTTCCTGAACGGCATTGTGGTGTCTCAGAGAGCAGCACCAATTGTAATTCATCTTTAGTACGACTAGAAAATGCAACGAGTGAAGTCAGTCTTAGGATATCTAGTGCCTGCAGAAGAATTGATAAGACGGGTTGTTCATACGACATTCATCAAATATGGTATCCAGACACCGGAGGCAGTCTCACTTGTCCCAAACTGAATAGCTCCTGTACATTAATTTGCCCAATTCAATTAGAAGACAACAACCTTTCTGCCGAGAAGCAATGTGAAAGAATTTTAGGAAACCACAGGCTCACTTTTTGGCTCTATCTCTTCTTAAGAGTTATTGCATCGGCATTCTTGAGTAGTTGTTTATCTCTGCTGGATGCCACCACACTGGTAATGCTAAAGGAGCACGATGGAGAATACGGCAAACAGAGATTATGGTCCATTCTGGCTACGGCGGTATTTCCACCTATTGCTGGAGTCCTGGTCGACTACGCCTCAATGATGAAAGGCAAGGGAACTCTCGTTAAGAAACTCATAAAACTTTCTTTAAAATATTGTGTCTGTATCATAAAATCGCATCACAGTTACCCTCTATTTTCTCTTTTGTCCTTCTTTATAGGCTATAACGATTATTCCCCAACATTTTATACCTTCGACATCCTAATTTTGTGCACTGTCTTGTTAACCTGGAGGTTGGACCTTCACATCAAATGGGAGTCAAATACAAAAATTATGGACGCCGTAAAATTACTCAAGAATCTAGAGTTCAACATGCTGTTGTTAGCAATCATCGTGCTTGGTACCATGTGGGGATTCATCGAAACCTTCTTATATTGGTATTTATTAGATCTTGGAAGCCCAAAATATCTCTTAGGTAAGAAAGGATTTCGTTGGGAACGGGATTGAAAGGGATTGGAACAATCATATGCAGCTTTCTTTTAAGTCAATGGTTTCTTTACATCGCCTACCTCACCACCACCACCATCTTGGTTGTTATTTATTACAGGGCTCACTTTGACTGTTGGTTCTGGCATTAGCGTCCCAGTTATGTACGGGTCAGAAAAAATTGTTAAAAAAGTGGGTCATGCCAGCGTGTTGAGTGCTGCCTGCTTCATCTATTGCATCAGATATCTTGGATACTCTTTTATCCAGTAGGTACCGACGTTTATGTGCAAATTGAGAGCGTATTCTACCTTCGACGACTATGGATCCAAACATTTACACACTGACGATTGTATTTATTATTAGTAATGCCTGGTGGGCTCTCGCTTTTGAAGTGCTGGAAGTTTTTACAATTCATCTTATGTGGGTGGCTGCTATAACTTATGGAGCAGCCTTATCGTCTGAGAGCGTGTTGGCGACAGTTCAAGGGACAATTTGTGGAGTACATTATGGAATAGGTGAGACGTGATGAGAATTTTCCCGTACGCATTCGCGTATTTATCAAAGCTATACACTCGTTCAATTTCATGTTATTTTGGGGCTGTCATTTCAGGTCGAGGACTAGGGAGTTTCATTGGAGGCATCTTAATGTCCTATTACGGCCAAAGAACAACTTATCAATACATGGGTATTGGATGTGCTGTATTTGGGGCCTTTTATCTCGCTTTCTCTTTAACTTACATCAAGAAGAAAGGCAAGAGAGAAGCCGAGAAACAAAAGAGTCAACCGATGGAAGTATTTTGTAGTAATTCACAGAAACCTCTGAAAATCAATACGGATACAGATTCCGAAGCGGGTCAATCGATGCTAACAACTCCTGTAGATGCCGCATGAAATAAACAGAGGCTTCCACGCAGGTGACTTCCAGGTACAATTATCATGTATTTGGGACAACATTGAACTCTACAACTGTATCAGTCACACATGTCCTTTATAAGTACAAGAAGAAGAAGAAGAAAAAACACACCAAGGAAACATTATCTCCAAATACAATCAATAATCAAGTTCACTAACTTGGCATTTCCTAATAATCGATTTTTGACAAATGACTTCCTCAACCACTTCGCCTCGTTCAATAATTTGATGTGCGATGACTGATGGATGTGCCGGTCACATCAGCTGTACATATATCACATATAAGTGTAAAATTTGAGTTTATTGACTTCAATTTCTCGATTAATTAATTGCCTTCAACTCGTCTAACGATTTTTAAACCCTTCAACTCGTCTAACGATTTTTAAACCCTTTCGTCTACAATTTACTCGTTTGGATGTTATAAAAGTTTAGTAAAACAGAGAATTTCGATTTTAAGGTAATACCACAATGTTTTTTTTCTGTGTTTAATGTGGCTCTCAGTGATCTCAATATAGTTGAGAAGGGCCGTAAAATACCCAAGGTACTACTATTTCTACTAAATAATTGTTTTTAATTTCATTAAAAAACCGTGTTTCTTTTCCCTACCATACAAAGTATCGCGCTGAATAATATTAAAATCATACGTCACGTAATACGGTCGCAAATATTACCTTATTTGCTAACAGCTGAACTTGTGGGTCCCGAAAGTTTGATTACACAATTTTAAACTTTATTATGATCACTAACCACCGACGTTGGTTTGTCAGCCATTTCAGTGGATGAAGTAGGCCTAACTTTCTCTTTCTCTGGTGGATGAATGGAACCGTTCGTTGTTTCACGTCCATCTAAAGAATAAAAAATTTAACCATTAGGGTTTTAAATGAAGTATAATGTTTGTTATGGACAAATATTGTGAAGATTTTATAAAGTAAATATCTGTATAACAGTGGTGATGTTCTTAATTATAGAATACTTGTTCTGTTAAGCATTCTATTCCCTACGGAAGCGTAGATTCGCATTGTACAGAAGCTTTGAGTTCAAAGAGTTGATTACAACAAGTGCTGCCTGCGTCTGAAATGTTCATCACGCGTTGAATGTAACTGCCTTTTATTTTGAAACTCAGCAGTCTTTTCCCTAGTTTAACCTAATTTCATCCAACTAGTATCACAGCGATGGCAGTAAACGTTTTGCAGAAAGGAAATTGTCAAATTTTAGACGCAATTTCTATTATGTTAAGACCTATCGATCAAAGCTGGAAATTGTTTATGTGCTGCACGGTACGTATAATAATAAGAAAGAAAGAGTGCTTTTGCCTTTTAGGTATCGAAGTCTTGGTTAACAATATTGAAAGTTGTTAACGATAGTCGTTCTTACACTTTTAATTATGCCCTCGAGTTGATGAAAAAGCGGGGTTGTAACAGCTATAATTAGTACTCTACTTTCCATAATTGTATGGCAAGTAGTTGATATGCGGTTTAAAGTTTATGGCATCACGTTCAGGTACATTACACCGAATTGATGTCAAGTAGGAGTTAGTGCTTGCGTTCCAACTCATACTGTAGGTAAAGTCTAATAATGAAAACTGAGCCGTTAATATAAGCTTGGAGTTTGACGCCTGAACACGAACTGTCATCCTACAATATATTCTACATGAGCGTTCTTTGGACGAATGATAATGAAGAGCTTTGGAGCAGTTAAGTGCTTGATGTTTTACCTTAGTTCCGGGTGGTTTTGAAAACTGTCTATCAATATTCACACTTCTTTTTTTGAAAGTCATTTTCATAAACATCAATCACGTTTTTTGCTTAAAAGTAAAACTTTCTTGGAAAGAAACATACTTAAATCATGTGAGTTGTTTTTTTCCTCCTTTTGTTCCTCCAAAGGTTTTCTGAAGAAAATCTTCTCCACTGCCAAATAGATTACACCTCCAACGGCTGCAGCTATTCCCATATAACGGAATGTTTCCCGAGCGCCGAAATTATCCATTAACAAACCACCGACCAAACTTCCGGATCCTCTTCCTAAAGATAAGCAGTGTTATTATTATTATACACGCACTTTAGGTTCTCGATATTAAAGTTCCCACTCGGGGGCTTAATTGCGTAGTAGTTTTAAAAACGAGGCCAATTGTTTCCCTCTACCCTCTCGAGCTCGTCAGTATGCATGCAGTTAAGTAGGGTAGTAAATGTCAAAGCCCAAAAAAACTCATAAAGTAAAATGTGTATATATCGACATAGTCGATTATCTGATACAGAAATGAATGTCCTCCTAAAATGAGGAACTATAACAGGGAAGGGGAGACTGTTGTTTCAAAAGCTAACTAACTAGACTCTCTTGAAATTTATGAACTATTTTTGTAGGAAACGGTTGTAGCAACGTCAACTTTCATATTAAAGTGAGACGTGTATGATAATAAATAAGAAGAGAGTAGAAAAATGGGTCTCCAGTCACGTAGTTTATGAATAATGATCATTTAGCAGCAGGACCACGGAAAACATTGAGGTAAATGTCAAACTTGAGACTGAAACGAAAATAATTAGCGACCGACTTACCAACACCGTAATGAGTTCCTCCAATGACCCCTTGCATGGTAGCCAACAAGGCTTTGGGAGCCAGCTTATGGGAGTACTTGACTACAGCAACCCATAACACGTGTAGTGTGAAGATTTCCATTGCTTCAAAAATGAGTGACCACCAAGGGTTGCTGCGGACAGAAAAAATTGAGTATTTCATTTACTGCAATTTGGGGGGGGGGCAGTGCCATCTCAACAGCATTATGGCCTCCTTATCAAAGCATTGTGCTGAGGTCCCTACGACAATCACTCATATTGGAATAATACGTAAATGGTCACTTCACAACCACAGATGAGGATGGAGGCACAGCGGGCCCATGCGTTATGACGGCACTGGGAGAGGGGGTGAAAAGAAGTTACTGGTCAATGGCGCCATTCATGAAGATCAGTTGCAGTTATTCAACATGAGTGATGAAAAAGGAGAGAGAGGAAGAGAAGTATCAACATAGGTGACGTTTGATTACTGTTGTATTAATATATGAATTGGCACGGCAGTAAATTACAATTTCAGTCATGGCACTATTATGTATTCTTTCGTGCCCAGTTGAACAAGTAGATCAGCCAGTTTTCGTCGCTCACATTCCTAATATTATTATTATTATTACTATTATTAGTAATATTAGTGCAATAATGAAAGAAAATGCTTACTAGATAAAAGAGTAGCCAATGTATCTGATACAATAAAATACAAACGCTGAAAACATAATGTTCACATGGCCAAGTTTTTCAATTATTGTCTCTGAGAAAAATAAAACCGGAACTCCAATTCCTGAGCCAACAGTCAGCGTTAAACCTGTTAATGAAGAACATTTGTGTCATGGTAATGTCAGGGAATTAAATTCAAATTTGATGTGCCAAAATGAGGTTATCAACCTTACGAAATGCCATTGTTTAAATACAGTGAATTTGAATTGGTTCAAAGTAATGACTGTTCATTATCGCCGGCGACAGATTTGTCCGATACAGGGATTTGAATCAATATTCCTTACAAGTCCCTTGGCAAAATGCGAAACTTGTGGCTTTTCATTAAGTTTGAATCTTTGATTTGAAAGTGAAAATTCAAGAAAGTTACCGGCAACATGTACAAAATGCGTAGGTGGGGTAAAGGAGACTTAACAATCGTTACGATTTAGACTTTAAGAATCGTTTGACTTAATATCTTTGGCTGTAGTAAGCGGTCGTGGACACCAGCATCTTCTTTGGGGAAATTGGGGAAATAGGAAAAATATAAGTGTATGTGTGGGGGGAAGCGCGCTCTGATCACATAAAAGCAGTTATTGTTTCACTTATTTCACAAATGGATTAAGTAAATAATGTTTTTAAGGAACACGCCATCCTTAACGGGCAATCAGAAACATGGCATCCGCGGATGTCAGTAACCTTTACTGGAAGATTGCTTCCAACCTTAATGAATAAGTTAAGGTACTTATTTGATTTGAACAAAATGTCAACAAAGTAGTTGTATTTCTCTTACCAAGTAAGTATTTTGGGCTTTTGAGATCCAAAAGATACCAATAAAGAAACACCTCGATGAATCCCCACATGGTTCCTAAGAAAAATAGTCCACCCAACAAAACATCTACTCTTGGGGTCTTAATCAGACGAAATACTGCTTTTAGATTTGTTTCTGGAGTCGTGGTTAATTTCACGGTTAAAAAGGTGGAAAGAAGAGCAGTGACCACTAACAGAGCATCTTGAACGTAAAAAGTTGGTGAGTAGTTGGTGGCATCTGTACAAATAAAAGAAATTTCTTATTATTTCTGTTCTGGATTGAGGCACAAAATACGAAACCAAGAGCTTCACTGGGAGAGAAATTGTGAAATGCAAGCTACTTGCTGTTTGCTGATCAAATTTGGATCAAGTCCCTACCGTCTTTAAACTGACCACCCACCCCTAGTGTTATAATGTCAAGGTGTCAAAATATCTAGAAGCAATGTTAGATTGAGGGCGTCAGACGTTTCGGGAGGAATTTTCCGTAAAGCAGAGCAAATTACCTCGAGAAAGAGGAACTGTGTGAATCGATTGATTTGGCCTGTTCTTCTTGTCTATTCAGCTGAAATATTCTCTTGTCCAAGATTTATTTTAATGGTGCAGTCTATAGTGTTGATTTTATTACGTCGATCTTTCATTGTATCTCAGGATACCCAACCTTTTTACAATCTACTGTAACATTCGCTTCTGTTCTTTTCCGGGTGAATGATTCACACGTCGCCCCCACCTCGGCTAATGGGACACTTGTGAGTCTCATCGCATCTGATGTAACCACGAATTGCCACCATCGCATATGTTCCCACATATTCCATTAGGCTCTTGGAAGACTGTGTCTGCTGTGTCCCAAGTGAATTGTACAAAAAAACAGAAACAAAGAAATGGGCGCTACAATGGAGTTCCACATCTGAAAAATAATACTGACAACTTTAAGATCCTAGGGATGGGTCTGAGTGTTTCTATTGATCGTTATTTCTGATTAGAGAAATGGTCATCTCGATAACCATGAATGGGGAGAGGAGCGTTTATTGATAATATACTGTAAGTAAGGCATCCGTTCCTTCAAGTGTTTTGTGTGCTTTCGCTGCTCTCGCAAGGGCACCTTGGAATGTCTCCAATGATTTGTGTTCTGAAAGCTATCTGCATTATGTAATATGAGCCAAATCAAAATGGGCGGTGTCGTTTTAAAGTATTTCATTGATAAAATAACTGAATCTATTGAATAATTGGATACTTTCCTTCGCTTGGTGATAGATAATCCACTAGAAATCCTGTTATTGGTGGGAAAACAGACTGCGCTAAAACTGGCCACAGTCTTTGTTTTCCGTAATCAGTATTATGGCCTTCAATGGTACACAAAGTAATGGAGTCCAAGAGGATGAAGCAGCTACTCATGAAAATTGCTGCTATTATCCTAATTATTAAATACAACCAGAATGTCAGAATCCGGTTACCGCACTGGGTAATCCAAAGTCGATCAAGGGATGAATTGGGAACACAAACCAACGTGCAACTTTGTTCGTGCAGCTTGTTACATGAGGCGAGCGTGGAATTCATTTCACTTTTCTTCACGGAGAATGATATGTGACGCAAGTCTTCATTAAACGACTCACTTCCGTTCTTTGGTGGCATTACTAATGTATATGTTGATGAATTTGAATTGTAGGAGAGGCAGGTGTTTCGTCCGTTGTGAAAAGGAATTCGGCAGAAGGATATCTCACTGTCACCCGGAGGTTGCCACGCATGAGAATACGTTTGGGGACATTCGGCGACACAATCCATGAGTCGACCTGGTGTCCTGTCGTTAATCGAACAGCCTTCCGTTGGTGCAACGAAATTGATGTACACACTAGTCTCATCGGATCCACAAAACAGTTCTACACTGTTCAACTTTGCTCCATCTCTCACTTGCGGTACCCATAATAACGCCGTGTGGCATGCACCTACCATCAACAAAGCGATGAAAAGCAGAATTTTGTAGCCTCCGAATTTGTCAGCAATATACCCTGAAAGGAATCATCAGAAAATAACATTACGTTAAACAAACTGCACAACAGTCCTCAACAAGGATCGGCAAAAATATTTTTTGAAAGGGTTTAGACATGTATTTGCATGTTGTGAGTCAAGAGACATCGTCATCATTATCATCACACCAATATCCCACCTGTGGCGAAATCAGGTTTACCTGTTCTTGCACTCCATTCCCTTCTATCTCCAATGACTTTTGGCCGCAGTAAACAATACCATGTCCTAACTGAACTTGATATTAATTCCTTCCTAGAACTATTTGCAGATGACACATGTATTGCTCGGGTATATAACTGGATGTGTAACAGATATATAACTGTGTGTAAGATGGGAATTGCCTTTAAATCTGCAAAAGTTCAGGATTCTTACAATATCTAGCTCCAGGAAGCTGCTTGATTTTGATTACTACATAGGTGGTGTGAAGGTTGAGAGGGTTGTGACCTATAAGTACCTTGGAATTATTTTAAATAGTCAAGGTACCTGGAAGGATCATATTGGTAAATTGACTGGGAGGGCTGGTTAATTCCTCCGTCTGATTTGTATGGTCTTTGTGGACAGCACAAAGGAGGTAAAAGAAACAGCTTATGTCACAATGATCCGATTTGGTTTTCCTTTAGGCAGGACGTATCTTGGGATATTGAAAGGATCCAAAGGAGGGCCGCAAGAATTGTACTCCACAGGTTTTCCTGCAGGGAGAGTGTGTCTGACATGATTAGAGAATTAGGGTGGGACACACTAAGCCAGCGGCGTGTATCTCACAACATTAGTCTTTTTATCAGACTGCTGCTGATGGGGTTCTGTGGACTCTTACTACTGGTCTTTTTTTACCAAGGATCATTCCACAATGGAATACCCTTGAAGATGATGAAGTAGAGGGCTTCCTCAAGGGAAACACCACCATTGCAAATATTGTAAAGGGCAACAAGAATTACAGCTTAGGGTGTTAGGAGGTTTAGGTTAACAAATGTAGGAATGAGAGTTAGTCTCTCCACTGCCAAATTGGCCAAATAAGGCTGCTTGCAGTGTAGTAGAATTAGAATATCCCATTATGCATAATTCATGTTTGTTGTGGTCTGTCTCTGTCCCCAGTGTTGAACCTTTTTGTAATACCGTAAAATCTCACGTAAAGTCCGCACCTCAAATATAGTCCGCCCCCGTCTATAGTCCGCATTAGCGATGGGTATGTTTCAAATATAGTCCGCACCCATGTATAGTCCGCACTTTAAAATTCCTACTGTCGACAGTGGCGCAACTTGTAGGGGCAATGGGATCAAATGAATTTGAACATGAAATGACAGATTGCCCTGACGATGAAATTGAAATGTGAAAGATTTTATATGGCATTATCATATAAATAAGAACGTACTGTTAAAATCGTGTTGTTAAGCGTAATAAAATGTTCAGAAAATGAAGAGCAGTTTCCATTGAGAACCCTGGGTTTCATTTATAGTCCGCACCCATATATAGTCCGCCCTCGCATATAGCCCGCACTAAATGACCCTATGTTTCGCGTATAATCCGCGGGCACTACGTGAGATTTTACGGTATGTCCCTACCACACCAGTTTTTCTCATCTTAAACTTAATAAATAGCGTAAGTGTAAGTGTAGAAAAAACCCCTGACCTGACCTCTTCATTGGCCATAAAAAATAGCATATTATCAGGTCTAGCTTGCCGAAACCTTGGTTTGGGGCGTCCATAATTAAACTACATCAAAAATTAAGGTGTAGTTCATAAAACAGTTATGAAGCATACGTTCATAACGTGGGAAATCGATAACACGCCATTCATTGTCAGGGCTATCAAACAGATTGTCACGTTTCCTTGAACAACTACCTAAACAGAAGCATGGCTTTTCCAAATCACTACTGAAAGTTAAACATCCCACTGACCTTGTCCTGAATTTTTCATTTAACACTCTCAATGTCTACACAAATAACTCTTTTAAGATACCCTGCCACTTGACCCCTTGTATTGATCTCCTGTAAAGAAGCCTTCCGATGCTAGCATAACTCAATTTTCCGGGCTGCCTTGCATTTTAAAATACGTTCATTAAGAGTATCTTTAGACACAAATGCAGTGCTTCTATCACAGGTGTCAGTCCAGTTTTAAGAAAACTAAGTGTGCCAGGGACACATTTAATTGATCATTACTGCGCGCCTCAATGATTTCACCGACATCAATATTTCACGCACAAGAGTTGAAATTATATATCAATTTTAATTTAAACATGCGTTACTCATGTTGATAACGTACTTTTGCAGAGATCCTTTCGCACAAATATCTCGAAACACAAACCCAAACAAAAATGTCTTATATAACACTGTCACGGTTGTCACGAAAGCGAGATTATTTGCGTATGTCTGACAGGTACGAGTTCCGGAATAAGGCTAGTGAAACGTAATCGGAATACAATCATATAACAACAATGCCTCTTACGTTCTTTTAGAGAGAGAAGGGTTTTAATATAATCTTGAATTTATTCCCAAGTGTGGTAATAATAGGTTGTGTGAAAATGATGCTTGCTATGAGTATTGCACTGCATACAGTGGCTGTTTTCTATCAGTTATTTTTCTGACAACTAGCACTTAACCTTCCGTCCACGAGGTGGGGTTTCGGCAAACCCGAGACCTACAAAACTTTGTCTACACATGTACCACATTCTCCAATCTTAACCAACCTTTGAGTACCTGTTGTTCGATGTTTTTTTACCTATCTAGGGAATTTGGCAGGTCTCCTAAGTAATTAGCATATTTAATTCTGGTTAAGCAAGTTAGTTATTTCTGGTAACCCAAGTTAATACCAACATGGTTGGCTGGTCAGAAACACTGGTTACTAAGGCAGAAATGGGAGCAGGATGTCCATAAGTATATGGTAGTGTCTGTGGTGGATGGGGACCTGGTAGGAGATAGGCAGGACTAGAGTGGAGGACTAGACCCTGCAGATCCGACCCTGTCATAGATGGGATAAGGGTATGGTGATGATGATGTGTTGTCTTCTTGGGTAATATAGAATTTTTACAGCGTGTTTCCAAATTATTTTCATTGCTGAAGCTTTATAAAAAGCAAAAGCAACTCAACCCATTTCCCGCCTATGGCAGGGTCGGGTACCCATTTGTCCCTCTGAATGGACTCTGGGTGATATATTGGTCATAGTTTTTTCTGCAGCCGGTTGCCGGCCAAAGCTGCACCCCTACGCTTATTTATCGTCGTTCTAGTGTTCGTTGGGGAATGCTACCGACGCCAGGGGGCGAGCTCCTACACCTAGAAATTTTGCCTCATCTACCCGTTGTGTAGTAGAGAGGGTTCTTTTACGCGCAAGTGCCATCGTACACCCACACGGGACCTCGGTTTTACTTCTCATCCGAAAGAAGGCATACTCGCGGCCTATCTCTCGCCCGAAAGAAGCCGACCCCACCACGGTCCAGTATAGAACCTAGAACTACTGGCGTAGTTTCCGAGCGCGCTAAAGCTTTATATGGATGGTATTTAATTCAATATCCATAATAATGCCCTTAATCTGAATATTTAAGCCTTGAAAATGAAAAATTTTTTTTTTGGAGTGATGACAGACCCCCACCTTGTAGTGTGTGCCAGAAATCGTCACCTTGTGGACGGAAGGTTAATGTTTTGATTGGATAACTGGACCCCACGAGTACCAGAGTCAGTGTAAACCACAACATAAAAACTTTGAAGGAGTGTTAGTCTTGTACGGCTAGTATGGGCGACGAAATCAGGCAAAGTAGTGACAACAATAAAGGTCAAACTCTTTTTATCAGTAGTAACTGGTAAGACATTGCAATTATAAACTTTTTTTCTCGCTATGATAACATTATCTTCACATAATTGTGCTGTTTTGATGGTAATGGGATACAGAAAGGCTATTTTAGTCTCTTTCAGGTGGCTGTGGTCCTTCGAGTGCTCGTTCTTTATAGTGTTCCTATTTGACGTTGGTTTGAGATGGTATTTCCACCTGATCGAAGAAAGTCAGTAATAATTTTACACTGATTTAATGCTAAAAACAAGAAAATTGTGATGTCAGAGCTGGTTTTCTTTGATTAACAACTTGGCTTTACTCGGATGTTTTGTAAGAATTCTTTGTATGGACTTGAGAGAGAGTACATTAAAATAGAGAGCCCATCAGATGCTTCTGCTATATTACCCTCCCCTAGGTGCTGCCAGCCACTTGCATTGCTGCAATGGACCTAACGAGCTCCTCCTTCCTTCTTCTCACAAAATGTCCATACCACCTCAACCTACTCTCCCTCATTTTTTCCGCGATGCCCCCAACCCCAAATCCTCCTCTAATATACTCGATCTTAATTCTATCAGCTCTTGACACCCCACTACTTGCATTCTATTTACATGGCTCTTCCTCAGTACCCAACACTCTGCTCCATGTAGCATAGCTGGCCTAATCACTACCCTATAAAACTTCCCTTTCAACTTGATTGGGGCCCTCCTATCACACAGGATTCCACTTACCTGTCTTAACTTCAACCATCTCCCATTAATTCTACGAGTCACATTTACTCGTCAAAAAAGATGAGAAGTCTAAATATAGAATAGATGCAGCCATGTACTCTAAACCGGAAAACGTTTAAGAGCCCTGTCTTAATTAAGAAATGACGTTAATTGTGTATAATGATTTTGGTATTTTTTTACTTTGTGTATGATAGGTAGGAGGTTAACGAGGTCATGTACTGGATTGTGTTTAGGAGAGGCGTTGATCGAACTAGGTGAAGCAATATTAAGAGGTTGTCAAGGTGATAGTGCAGCGGCGATTACACTATAAAAGGTTGCTATTATCAACTGTGAATTTCAACAGAACCGTTTCTTTCGACTACTACCATCAAATCTAGGTTCTCGATGTAATTAGATGTTTAATGTGCATCAATAAGCAGCTGATCTGGGGTAACAGATTGACCTGCAACAGGACATGATATCAGACTTCATTCACCCCCAACTATGGGTAGCTATCTGTATCACTCAATAAAACCCTGTTCAAGTCTAATTTCATTTCTTTTGGCATGGCAGCAACCTGGTTACTAATGTGATTTTTCTTCAAGAGTTACCACTTGTCACCAACGTCTTCACTGCTTTGACACAAAATTGAACAATGGGACTGTTAATCCATAATAGGATAGAAAGAGGAGGAATACTTTAGTGCAGTGTTTTTCAACCTTTTTATTGGAACGGAACCCTTTGGAGCATTTAGACTTCTCGCGGAACCCTTTGGAACGTCTAGACCTTTCGCGGACCCCATACAGTGACAGAAAGAAAAACATTAATTGATACAGGTGTGTGTGTTAGCATAAACAGTTAAATTCGTGGCCTAATGTATGAGGCACCCGAAGTTCATCTTCGACAGATAAAACCCGTTTTCGGTTCTTGTGTTTTCATTGTTATTTTTATATTTTACCTTGTCATTGGCGGAACCCTTGGGCGGACCTCACGGAACCCCGGTTGAAAAACACTGCTTTAGTGATTTACATTCTTTGGGAGACTGTAGCTACGAGGACGTAGCTTGGATAAAGGAAGAACCTAATGCAGACAACAGGATAAGGAGAAGACAGATGCTAGAATTCGTCGGCCGGATTATGTAAAACGAACAGTATGATGATGATGATGATATTGATAATGAAATGGTACTTACCTGAGATCGGAGGTCCCACAAACATAGCCACTGGTAAAATGGCGTGAATAATAGCGGTTTCCTGCACCGATATTCCAAGTTGCTTCATGTGCACCACCAAGTAAGGAATGAGTGAAAACATGGCTAAAAAAATAGTTTACAAACTTTAGCAAATACGGCTTATAACAAAAGAACAGCCGAGTAATGCTCCACAGCTTAAAATTTTTCGGCTTTCTGGAGTCAAGTAGGATATTTGACAGTAACGACAAAGATGTAACGCACTTGTAGACATTCCTTATTCTACAAGTTGTATTTTTTTTACTTTAAAACCACTTAATCATCTGAAGTCATTGTTAAGCCCATTGTTAGCACTATCAGCCATGTGTAGTACATTCTGTAGGTTTTATATAGGTAACCCTCCTGTCACCTGCAGTACCCATAAGGAACAACTTTTGTGCAATATAATACTCAGAGCCGGCGCAAGCTTTTGCGGGGTCGGGTTCAAAAATATTTTGCGGGGCCTTTTGTAGGAAAAAGCATTTTACATTTTGTAATATAGAGGCCCGCGAGCGGGGACAGGTTCTGACGATTGTGGTGAACCCGCCTTCACCTCTTTTGCGCGACCGGGATAAAATTTATTTTGCGGGATCGTTTGTGGGATAATATAATGTAAAGGCCGGCGCGCGGGGCCTTAGTTAAACAACGGGGTTGGATTCGGCGATCGACTGAATCCGCCTCGCGCCAACCCTAGTAATACTATTTGGCGATGGCAAACCGAATGTTATGACTTTGAGATTCAGTGTATATGGACTCCTGAAGGTAGTGTTAACTGCTACTGGTGCTGCCTAGTGCCAGGAGAACAGTGCAGGTGACTGACTATACGTATATAAATTGTTGGAAATTACAGTCAGAATTTACCTGCCTTGGTGGCACAATAGGTAGTATGCTCGATTTGCTTAGCCAGAGGTTCCAGGTTCCATAATGGATCTAGGTAGGTTGATTTCTTTAGGGCGAGAGAGATACACCGAGTGCGCCTTCCTCAGGGTGAGAAGTAAAACCGAGGTCCCGTGTGTACGATGGCATTTTCACGTGAAAGAATCAATCCTCTCTACTATGCATTGGGTAGATGAGGCCAAATTTCCAGCTGTAGGAGCTCGCCCCCTCTCCCTCCCGGGGTCTGGTAGAGGTCGAGTGTCTCAACCAACAGTACACCGACGATAAATACAACAGTACACCAACTTGGGTGGTTGGTAAAGAACGTTGGGTGCTGCAAATTAACCCGCTTCCTCATCCTTTCACCTACCTCCTCATCTCCCGCGGGCAGCCTCCTAAGGGGTTGACCTGTTATGGCTGCCTGGCTTACACCCCAACCCACAAACTAATCCAATTCACTGCCAAATAAGCGTAGGGGTTGCAGCTTTGGTCGACAACCGAGTACGGAGAAGCACAGTGCTATAGATCACCTTTGTTTCCATTCAGAGGGACAAGATGGGTACCCGACCCTGCCATAGGTAGGAAAAGGGTGAGGAGTTGTTTGTTGGTCGCAAGTGTAAAACTACAACAGAGATAGTGCCCTCAGATCAGTCGTACCTTTTCACATTTCATTTTTTTTGCTGAGTGTAACATTGTCTGGGCCATAAAAAATGTTTTCTGAATAGGATATCAAATGCACTGTATGTGTGTGTGTGTGGTTAAATGAATTGTAATCCAATATTTGTAGCAGTGACCACCATATGACCCGAGTGTTGTATGGAATTTGGCGTGGTTTTCACAATATCCAGCATTACTGAAACTGAGTCACTCTGTTAATATACCCTTGAATTTTGATTATGTTGAGGCCATTCAGCGGGGAGCGGCTTATTGGGTTGGGCACACCAATTCTCGTATGATCACTGAAGTTAACCAACGCAACCCCAACTAGTACTGACATGGGTGGTCGCTTGGGGAAACTGGGTACTGCTAATAACCAAAAATCGTTGTATTAGTGTAGCGTCTGTGAATCTCTGCATTATTATACACAGGTCAGTGGACGGGACACCAATGATCCTGTAGTTGAAGGGCCCTAAAATACCAACGAACCAAACAGCCATTCAGCAGTTATTAGTGAAATTCTTCTACATGAATATTGTAACTGGACAAAGTTGTATGAAGATTCAAAAGTATAAGGAATGCAGCTACTCATGACAAAGGTATTTTTCACGAGACCCTTTATCTAAGTCTTCACTCGATGAACCTCGATTGCCCTGACCCATACCCGGTTCGGGACTGAGATGACCGTGAGCGAGAATAACTATTTGATTGCATAGTTACTAGTCACTGAAATGCGAATATGAACCAGGAAATAAATGGCGCCTAAATATAATATAAATACGCGAGATTTAAATAAAAAAAAAAGGGGGGGGGGCAAAAACTACTACCGAAATGTGAGAACAATGGGAAAGAAAGAGAAAAGGAGGTCAATATTGTAAACAATACTATAAAAATCCTTGATGAAATGGTGTAGACACATTTTGAAGGAAATCGTTTTATGCGGAACCTCTGTCGTATGTTAAAGTGTATTTGAACATTGTTTTAATCGCAATTGAGTATATTTTAAATTAAATTAATGTGGAATCATTTATCCTTCACCCCTTTTCTCAATTCAGTCCAGTTGCGAGTCCGTTACTAATAGTGGTGATTTTTGTTGTTGTTGTTAATTTAGGGCAAGAATTTCCAAGTTGAATTGTTAATCAAAAGCCATAAATATTTCCTAATGGATGAAAAAGCTTTCATACTGTTACGCAGTATCTTAGAATAGGTTTTACTTCTATATAGCAACTCCTGTTTTCCCGTCTATGGGAAGGTCGGGTACCCATCTTGTCCCTCTGAATGGATAGTGATTTTTTTCCGCAGCCGGTTGCCAACCAAAGCTGCAACCCCTATGCTTATTTATCATCGGTTTATTTTATTTTGATTCTTGGGGACACTCTATCCCCGCCTATAGTAGGGTCGGGTACCCATCTTGTCTCTCTCTCTGAATGGACACAAGGACGAAATATTGAATAGTGTTTTTCCTCAGCCGGATGACGACCAAAGCTGCAACCCCTATGCTTATTTATCGTCGGTCTACTGTTCGTGGGGGCACTCCACCTCTACCATACCCCAGGAGGGAGAGGGGGTGAGCTCTTACACCTGGAGATTTTGCCTCATCTACCCACTGCATAGTAGAGGGGGTTGTTTTTCTTGCAGATGCTATCGTACACCACACGGGACCTCGGTTTTACTTCCCATCCCAAAGAAGGGACACTCGGGGCCTTTCTTTCTCCCGAAAGAAGGGACACGGAGTCTCTCTTTCTCTCCCCTCAAAGAGGCCAACCCTCCTAGGTCCTGTATCGAATCTAGAACCATTGACCGAGTGTGCTACCCACTGCCCCACCGAGGTGGGTCCTCCCTTCTATATATTATATATTTCTTACTAAGCATCAATATTATTATCTACAACCGCATTAGAGAGAAAGAAAGCAGGTACATTTCTAGGTATGTCAGTCCTCTTCACTGGAAACAGATGAACGTTACAAGCACTTATGTTGGTTGTACCTGGGTTTACGTGGTAATTTGATTAAAAAAAACGTAAAACATACGAAAATGTAACCTGTCTTCACTTCATCTAGATAAATCAAAAAGTTGAAATTCCTGTTTTCAACTAGTAAGATAATGGTTCCTCAATGACCAACAATAGTTTTTAGATTATGGAAAGTTCTAAGAAAGAGCCTGACTTGGAATGGAAAGCAAATGCTAACGGGTGAACTTTTAACGAAATTCCACTCACTTACAGTACCTAAGTCTCTGTGAAAACTTAAGGGGATATCTAATGATATCTAAAATCCCCACTCCTTAGCAGTAATCCTAAATCTTAAGACTATTAATTGTAATAATTTGATTACATCTTACCTCCATGGTAGGTAAAGAGCACTAATTTGATGAGCAACAAATGTTTGCTAGGAAGCCATTTTTTGACCCTTAATCTGAAATTCATTTCTGTTTTGAAGTAACGATGAAGAGTAACGAAATATTTGGTCTCTTCGAGGATCCACAGTTAATGTATTTGGGTCCGACTGGTGGTTGTTCTGGTGGCATTCGTGTCATCAATTAAGACTTCAGGAAAATCCCTACTGCAGTATACACACACAAATATATGTATGCGTGTACGTATATATATGTATGATTACCTGTGAAAACATCTCAACCTACTCTGTAGGACGCGCTCATTTTCAAGAAGTTGTGCTGATTTTTGGGTCGAGTGACGCACTCAACGTTTGTAGGTAAGCAGATAGGGAGCACAAGCAGCCAGGTAGTAGATATAGAGGGTGGGTACCCTTTCTCTCTCTCTCCTTCTACCTGCTGCTCTCATCTGTTTGGGGATGATAAAAGGTGTATTGTGACGTAATGAAATGTAACCCCCTAATGCGCCTCCCTCTCTCTCTCTCTCTCTCTCTCTCTCTCTCGTGTTAGTGCACACCTGTTTCCTTGCTTTTCTGTGATTCGCAAGCACCGGAATCTGTAATGACAATTGAACGTGAATGATTTAATAAATACTTTGGAATCCCTCTACGTCAACCTGACCTTGATTGTATGACGGGATAAGACAAATTGTCTTTCCGTCGGATGCAATAGTATCGAGTTGAAAGCGTAGGTGTCTATAATTCGTGGATGTCCGACTGTAGGGAAAACAGTTACACCAAAAGTTCACATTCATTTTGACAAATGAAAGACTAAATTTCCGGTCCAATGACAAAATAATTTTAAAATAATATTGGAATCATTCACCCCTTCACTTCAAACTGTTTAAAAAGCTGACAGTTACGCTTTCTGCGTGTGTAGCTAAAAGCCAAAAAGCCGTGGACTTGCGCCCAAAATGACCTAGCATGAATATTTTAAAAAAGACTTATAAATATAGCTAAAAACTTTGAGGATGACAAGTATTCATTAATTATAATTTAATACCATTCATAGGCGCAATCGTAAAATTGTCGATTTCCGGGTACTTGTGGGACTAACCATTGATATTACTCCTTGACATCATGTAAAATTTGTAGATGACAACGATTGATATCAAAATTAATTTGCGATTAAATGGCATTTTCAATACTATAGTTGACTTGTTTACCATTACATCAACCGGATCTCCTTAAATGATGATGAACTTTCTGCTCTAGAAGGTCAACCAGTTAAAAATGGTTATTAGTTCTGAGGTAGAGCTCGACATTTTGTGGTTCCTGAAGTTTGGCATTTCATGCAAGATGCATTATGAAATGCTCGAAAGTCAATTTGTTTCGTTTCGGTTGGTGTTTTAGGGCCCTTCAACTATACAAGGTCATTAGAGCTTCGTCCACTTCGTAGTTCTAATGCAGAGACTGCACAGACACTACACTAATGTGACGATTTTTTGGATACTAGCGCTACCCAGTTTTCCCAACCGGCTGCCCAGGTTGCGTTTCTTAACTTCAGTGATCAGACGAGAAATGGTGTGTCCAATGCAATAAGCCGTTCCCTCGAAAGTCCCCCCACAAGAAAATCCTCATTGCAGTTCTACTAATTTAGCGGTGGTTCAAAAGTCGTAGATGATTTACTTAATATGTAGCAAGGGAGCGGCTTATTGCTTTGGACACAACGTCTGATCACTGAAGTTAAGCAACGCAATCCCAGCTGGTACTGACATGGATGGCCGATTGAGAAAACTGGTTACTGCTAATACCCAAAGATCGTCGCATAAGTGTAGTGTCTGTGCAGCCTCTGCATTAGAACTACACAGTGGACGGGGTTCTAATGACCTTGTAATGCAAGCAGTGGCGGTTTTAGGCACGTGCAAACTGTTCAAATGCACGGGGCCTCGCTTTTGCAAGTTGATAGGGCCTTGCACTTTCAATTTGCACAGGGCCTCGCGTATGCTAGAACCGCTACTGAATGCAAGAGCCCTAAAACTCCAACGAACAACCTAATAACAACTCCTTAATCGAGGATTACAGAATTGGGGTTTGATTCTGAACCTGACAATGTCTCAGCGATCTCCTATTGGGCTGGAAATGGCGTTGAAGCACTTACAGTAATTGTTTTTCATTCATCAACGATCGTTCAAATACCGGCTGCGGAAAAACACTGTCGAATATATCACCCTTGTGTCCATCCAGAAGGACAACATGGACACCCAACCCTGCCATAGGCAGGTGCTTTGCGTTTGTTGCAACAATCGTTCAAATATTTCTGAAGAGTTTCATGGTGTTATTAGCCACACTGTCGTCCAGGGGTCTTCAACCTGCGGTCCGCGAAATGTTTTCGCTCGACTATACGGCAAAACCAGATATGGGCAACCCCAGGCCTACAGCATGCTTAGATTCGGGCCCCTTAAGTGCTATAGTCAGTGATCGGAGCGAAGCCACTAGTGTACTATTAAATCACTATTGGGATAAGCCATTCCCCAGTTGGCCCTTCACCCAGAGCCACCCAAAATGACCCCTGAACTAGGAAGCGTTACTCGTGCCTCTGCTCCCGGTATGCGGGGTATGATGCCGGTCCGCGAAATATAGTATTTCTACTATTTTTGCCGGGCCGTGAGTGTAAAAAGGTTGAACACTGCAGGAACTGTGTTGGGCAGTGTGCTGTTATTCTACGTATAGATGAGTCTAAACGTCTAACTCTCCCCCTTTCCGGATTGCTGGTCACTTGATACATTGGTTGATGGAGTCTCAAGTTTTATATTTGTTCTATTTTGCCTTAACCTACCAATTCAGGTTTGTTGTCACACCCGTTTAAGTCAGAAATGTCCTTCACTGCACCTACGTTCTCCAATAATGACATATTGCCGTCGTCTCGTTCGCCTGTATTGCCCATGACAACGTAGGCTAAGGTCACTAACTGATTCAAAACGCTATTGATGTATATACTGCACATTGAAAAGTGATGTGGGAAGTCTAGTGTTTGCTTTCGTAACACTTACAGTGAAGGGGAGAAGTATTTCAGCAACTCCTAACCCTTTTCCCGCCTATGGCGACGTCGCGGACCCATCTTGCCCCTCTGGATGGACACAAGAGTGATATATTGGACGGTGTTTTTCCGCAGCCGGCTACCGACAAATGCTTACTTATCATTGGTCTACTGTTCTTTGGCGCGCTATACCAACATGGAGGGGGGGGGGGGCGAGCTCCTACACCTGGAAATTTTTACCTCATCTACCCGTTGCATAGTAGAGAGGGTTCGTTTATATGCAAATCCCATCATATACCACACGGGACCTAGGTTTTACTTCTCATCCGAAGGAACGCGCACTCGGAGTGTTACCCTCGTCAGAAAGAATCCAACCCACCTCTATCCAGAATCGAACCTAGAACCATTGACACAGTTACCCCGCACGCTACCTACTGCACCACTGAGGTGGGGTTTTAAAAAAGTTAGGCACTAAAAGGGCACTAAAAAAGTTAGAATTATCTGAAGGAGTGAATGATAAAGTTAAGTGGGGTAACGAGAGCTGATAAAATTAATGAATGGTTATACTAGAGTAGGGTTGCCATACGTCCCGGTTTTGAGGTCTGTGTCCCAGTGTCCCGGTCCGACAGTCATTTGTCCCGGTCGATTTAAAATTTTCGCACGTTAAACAATTATTTTCCGATATCATTGCATTCAGTACTGCGCATATACAGTACGTGCCTAGAGATTTGGTACAGACTCGTCCATGAAACACATCACAGTTTGTCAGTGAAACTGACTGTTTGGGAATGATCCACCATTGATCCCAGGGGCGGATCCAGACGAGGGGCAATGCAGCAATTGCTCCACCCTCACTGTCTGAATGGGGCGCAACTGATGAGGCTATTTTGCATTGCTACCCCCATTTCTACACTGCCAGTCCAACAGATGCAGTCCAATTTGTAGTTGGCTAAACCTCTGATGATAGGTCATTGTCAAAGGGACAGGAGAAGACCTTTTTGTAATTGCTAACTAGATGTATACTAAGGGATTATGAATTATAAAAAATATTTGGGGCGCATAGTTTTTGAAGTGCTACCCCCACCCTGATTGATCCCAACGTTTTTTTTGGGGTCCTCTAAAACATTTTAGATTTCAACGAGTTAGTGAAAGGATTATGGAATATTTTTAATAAAGCTATGAATGTTTATAATATGAACTCTTGCAATTTTGTGAAAAAATTGTTTTAAGGGCGGGGGATGTCCCGGTCGGTGGTCCGACAATTATGGCAACCCTATACTAGAGGTATCTTGGGGGTCAGGGATATCGGTCAAAATTGAGGGAGAATAGGCTGAGGTGGTTTGGCCATGTAATGAGAAGAGGGGAAGAAGAGCTAATTAGGTCCATTACGGGAATACAGGTGGTTAGAACGCGGTAGGTGAAGATCAAAACAGACGTGGGAACAGGTTGTTCGATATGGTAGTGTGGACGGCGACCTGGTGGGAGAAAGACGGGAGTGGAGGGCTAGAACCTCCAGACCCGATTCTCCCACAGCGTATTATGATGATGAATATATGAAAAAGTTGTTTAGCTACGGGGACAAGGAAAATCATATCGTGATATTGCAAAAACTGCTAAAAAATTATGTAAAAACTAATTGCAGCAGAAATAGCACAAAATATAGCTCGTTAGGGAGACCCAAAGTCACTCAATGACACTACAGTCAGATGGATGAGAAGAGAAATTAAAAGTCTCCATTTTAAAGTTGCGAAAGACATTGCTTTAACTTCTGGAGTTGTTGTCACACCTAAAAGTGTTAGATTTTTTTTACCCAAACTTACCATAAAAGCAGTTTGTTGTTTGTTAGCTGGTGTTTTAGGGCCCTTCAACTGCAAGGTCATTAGAGCCCCGTACACAGTGTAGTTCTAATGCAAAGACTACACAAACACTATACTAATGCGACGATTTTTGTGTATTAGTGGTACCCAGTTTTCCCAAACGGCTGTCCATGTCAATAATACTTGGGGCTGCGTTGCTTAACTTCAGTGATGAGATGACAACGGATGTGTCCAACACAATTTGCCACTCCCTACCATAAAGGCAGGAACTTCAAGAAAGAAACCCTGGAGAAGTGAAATAAATTTGTAACTCTAATATTCAGTAGTGAGTCTAAGTTTAACTTGTTCTGTTTTGATGGCAGAAAGTATGTGGTGAACAATAAACTCTGCAAAGGACCTTAAGAACTTTAAAGCTACAGTTAAACATGGTGGATGATTTATAATGGATTGGGGTTGTTTCGCAGGAGAAACTGACAAACTGGCTATAGGTGATGGTATAATGACAGTCTGATCACTGAAGTTAAGCAACGCAACCCCAGCTAGTACTGACATGGGTGGCAGCTTAGGAGAACTGGGTACAGCTAGTATAGCAGTCTCAGCATCAGAACTACACAGTGGAAGGGGCTCTAATGACCTTGTACTTGAAGGGCATTAAAACACCAACAAACAAATAGGAATGCATATATTAGAGGTAGCGTGGGGCTTGGGGGGGGTCATCGCGGAAAAAAGTATGAGGCATACAGTGCCGGATTTAGATATTGAGAGGCCCTAGGCTATTTCAATTTTAAGGCCCTCTTCAAGCCCCTTTTGAGGACCTTTTCTTAAGTTTTGAAGCCCGCTAAACGTTGAGGCTCTAGGCTTCAGACTACTTAGCTTAATGGTAAATCCGGCACTGGAGGCAGAGTAGACGGAGGTGGTATGGACGTGTAATGAGAAGAGGGAAGCCGGATCTCGTTAGGTGTATTACAGGAATGCAGGTAGATGGAAGTACCCGAACATATGGTAGCGCGTGGGGTGGACGGAGACCTGGAAGAAGATAGGCGGGAGTGGAGGGCTAGAACCCGCAGACCCGATGATGGTGATGACCTTGATGTAAAGTTCTGAAAAAAATTAGGACTGTATTACTTTCAACAAGACAACGACTGGAAGCATCAGCCATGGTTACTAAAGAATGGCTGCTGTACAATGTCAGAAGAGCCCTGATCTCAACCCTATTTAGAATTATGTGGACAATTTTGGTTGAAAACATTAGAAATTGAAACTCTGAACAGAAGGAATTGGAATTGATCTTACAAGAGGAATATGCAAAAATTAAGCAACTAGTCACTCAAAATTTAATATGCCCAGGCGATTGCAAGCAGTAATTGGTACCAAAGGACTTTACACAAAGTATTAAATTGGTGTAAACCAAATTCTAACCCTTTCCCGCCTCTGGCAGGGTCAGGTACCCATCTTGTCCCTCTGGCTGGACATAAGGCTGTATATTGGACAGCGTTTTTTTCGCAGCCGGTTGCCGACCGAAACTGCAACCCCTATGCTTATTTATCGTCGGTCTACTGTTCGTTGGGGAAGTTCACCTATGTCAAAGGGCGAGTTCCTACACCTGGAATTTTGCTTCTTCTACCCGTTGCAAACCAGAGAGGATTTTTTGACGCGCAAATGCCGCCGTGCAGTACGCGGGACCTCGGTTTTACTTCTCATCCGAAGGAAGGCGCACTCGAGCCCTCGCAATCTCCCAAAAGAAGCCAACCCACTTCGATCTAGCAGGATAAGCATCGAACCTAGAACTACTAACGTAAAGCCCAGCGCAAAATGCGACGCAGTCTCCGCAGGTGACGCATGGTGACTCACTATAAATTTCTGTGGCTCACATGATAGTATGTAGTTGCGCATGTTAAGTCGCAGGGTGACGTGACTCAGTGCCTGCGCCACGTGACTGCGGAGTGCAGTGCCAATGCCGCAGTTTCCTGCGTGAAGTTGGCGTGACAATAACAAAAAGCGGTGCGAAGCAGAGAAATTCTCTTGTTATTTGATGCAAGTATGGTGAAAAACTGCGATTCAATGTGCGGTGATCGCCTGCTAGCAGAATTTCGCAGGGCTGCTACAACCTGCGTCACCCTGCATCTCATTTTACGCCTTGCTTAATAGAGGCGTGCGTTTTCCAGCGATGGATAAATGATTAAAAACTGGAAGGATTTCTGGAACAAGAACTTGTTCCTAAAACATTCCATGTTTGTTTGCAGCCATTCCTGCGCATGTTTATTTTTTCAATACAGCTTGAATAAAATAGGGGTTCTGCGAAGCGACTGGCTGCCAGATAAGGGGTTTAGAACCGTTAGTCTAAACCACTAAATTAGTATCTCTTGGTCACTTTTCGGCCTTTTGCCATCTTTTCGGCGTTGCATTTCTCCCTTAGTCCCTTTTCTAGTTTGTGGGTTGGGGTGTAAGCCAGGCAGCCATAACAGGTCAACCCCTTAGGAGGCTGCCCGCGGGAGATGAGGAGGTAGGTGAAAGGGGGAGGAAGAGGGTTAATTTGCAGCACCCAACGTTCTTTACCAACCACCCAAGTTTCTTTACCAACCACCCAAGTTCTTTACCAACCACCCAAGTTCTAGATTCCACCACTGCACTGAGGTATACCAACAATTTGTTAGAACGAGGACAGTAGTAGCCCCATGAAGTCTCTTGGAACCATCGGCGACAGCAGGGAACTCATTCGCAGTGTTCAAAACCACTAGTTTAGAGGAGCATCAATGCTGGACTGTGCACGAGGCATAAGAATACTGTGGTGATAAATGACTTGCAGAATATTTGACCATGTATTAATTAATAAGTTGCTAGAAGCTCTTGTTACTATTGGGAAATAGTCATTAAAACTGGCTTGAGATCAGTCATGCAGCAGGTTTCAATCATAAACTTCCTTTTTACTGTAGTTCTCCAGATGAATGCGGTTTTAAGTTTCTACTTTCTGATTGTCACGAAGAAAGGACATTGAAAAATAAGATCTCAAAAAAAAAACAACTAAGACTCAGAGTGATGAAAAAAATCAACTGTTAAGGAGTGAGTATTATTGTTCATAGTAGTTTGTAACCTTGATCCCATTGTTCATCCTTTAGATGGCAAGAACTTGAAAAAATAATGAAGGAATAGTCATTCGGAGCAGAACAGTTTGATAAATATGCGAATACATCAGGTTTCTTGAAGAGTATTCAAGGTGACTTAACTATTTCAACTTCATAAGTGACTTTTAAAGTTAGTAACAAAACTTGTATGAAATAGGAATAGTTTAGTAAGCTCTGTGGCAGGGTCGGGTTTGCGGATTCTAGCCCCCCCCCACTCCCGCCTATCTCCCACCAGGTCACCGTCCATCCAACAGACAACCTGTCAACCTGCCATCCTGCAATCATATCCTTACAGACAACCTGCACCCATGTCTGCTTTGGTCTCTCCCCTGCCCCGGGGAGCTTCCAACCACTTGCATTCCTGTAATGGACCTAACGAGATCCTCCTCCCCTCTTCTCATACCGTGCCCATACCACTTCAATCTACTCTCCCTCATTTGCACGTGATGCCCCCACCCCCAGGCTACCTCTATTATACTAATTCCTAAGACTTGTATAACTTGCTAGACTATTATTAGGAATGAGAACATAATTACAATATGTTAATAAGATCTCCTCAAGATACATGAATTCGCCACTATATCAAGGGTCAGTGGAAAGGCGAGAGGCTATACCTGCGTCACAATGGCAATTGAGGGTCATAAGCAGTGCCACTGTAAATTAACATTTGAATTAAAAATATATCTTTTTTAACTTCCTGTTTAGTATGCAAATATTTCCTTAATGCTTAAAGCAACTTTTAAATGTTTGTTTGAAATGCCGTTCTGAGAAGTGGTAAAATACTCACTCTACGTGCAGGACAAAATGACCGGCCTTCAAGAGACGATAAGTTCAACAGTGCGTTACTTATGGGTTTTTAAGTTTGGGGATAACCATTATAGTATTTCGTTTATCCTATTATCACAGAAAGTGGTGGGAAGAGGAGAACATTTAATGTGGTGCTTCGGATTTTAAGCACAAACTAATGTCCGAAAGAATAGTTGCAAGGACAACGGCGACAACCTAAATCCGCACGGTAGTAATCATTTTTCAAGGGAAATGCTCTGTTTGTTTAATTACCGATTAATTATTTTTATTAAAGCTGCCCATCGACACTAAGGACGAGGAAGGAATACTGACGTATTATTTCTTCCATCTACTCTTGACGCAGAGGCAGAGTTTATTTTTCTAAATGCATTGCACTGGACATCTCCTTTTGGAAAGAATATGCAGACCTTGTTTAGGATTCAACTTGCCCAAGACCATACCAATAAATTGCTCCAATAAACAGTTGCACTGGCTTAATAGGGGCGGCAGGATTTTCCCTGTGGCCTGTCGTTACCTGAGGACCCATATAGCTGCTGTATTGCGTCGGACACACCAGTTCTCGTCTGACCGTTGGAGTTAAGCAACACACTCCAGCTAGTACTAGCACGAGTGACCGCTTGGGAACACTGGGTACTTCTAATACCCCAAAATTGTCGTAACAAGGTAGTATCTGTGCAGACCCTGCATTAGAACTACGCAGTGGACAGAGCTCTAATGACCATTGTAGTTGAAGGGCCCCAAAACACCCAACAAAAAATGAGGACCAATGAGGCGTCATTCAAGTGGCTAATCCTTATTGTTATTCTTTATTGTAATCGCTATAATCCTTTTTGTATCTTGTGGTCGCCCTTGCCCCGGGTGCTTCCAACCCCCCTGCATTCCAGTAACGGACCTAACGAGCTCTTCCTGCCACCATTGGACGTTGTGTCCATACCACCTAATGCACTCTCTCTTATTTTTTTCCGCGATGTCCAGCATCCCCATGCTACCTCAAATACAGTGCTCCGCAACCTTTTCTCACCTACGGCACATCAAAGTTCTTCCTAGAATTCCGTGGCATATCAAAAGCTTCACACCTGTATCGGCTCAAGGCACACCAGTTACGCAGCACTGCTCCAATATACTCATTATTATTATTATTATTTATTACTCATTATATACTCATTCCTAATTCTATCAGCTCGCGACACAACCCTGTAAAACTTCTCTTTCAACTTGATTGAGACCCTCCTATCACACAGGACTCCTCTTGCTTGTCTCCACTGCAACCATCCCCCCCTTGATTCTGTGGGTCACATCCAAGTCTATCTCCACATTGCTTTGGAACATTTACCCAAAGTGCCTTACCTCTTGCACCTTTTTCACCAGTTCGCCCCTAGAAAGTCTGTCTCCGTTATTTTCCAGCCCTTCCCAATTGAAAGTTAATTACTCCGTCTTTTTTATGTTTATCTTTAACCCTCTCTTTTCTATCGGTCCTCTAATATCGTTTAGCCCCTTCTCTACTTTTTCTTTGGTAGTAAATAAGCAAGTGAAGTTGTCCATAAAACTTATTATGTACTCTGTATTGATATTTTCAGACGTCATTCAATGAGTTGTGTTAAAAGCTCTGTCAAATAACACTGAAGACCCAGAGGCCACATTGTTGAGCAAAGATGAATACAGTAATCTAAAAAGGTAAACATGTCTGATGTCTCTCTTTCTTTTGTCCACCGTCTGGAAGGATGTAAGGCTACATCCTCCCCAGTTTTTATTCCTGAGTGCTGAGTACGTCGGTGATTTGTTCAACCAAGACACTCTGGTATAATGGGAACTCTGTTAACTGCCCGTGATTAGTTCAGAGGTACAGCATGCTCGTCGACTGTCCTTGATGTAGGGCTAGATATGCGTTTAACCACTATTTCTAATCATCATCATTCATTAATTAAACTTCATTCGTCATTGGTGTGGCACATCTTCTCTATCTTAATGAGTAAATTACTCTCTTATTGCAGAAGTTAATAACATAAATTAATGAATAAAATAAAAAATGACCGCTTCATGAGATTTATACAATTAAGTTCAATTTTAAAACAGTAGCAATTTACCTCTCGTGTATGTTTACAACTAGTTAAAACAAGATTCGTAAGCGTAACCAGAAGACAACGTGAAATAATTAATAACCCAGTATTAATATTTCTGTAGACCCGCCCTGGTTGCCCCACGATTTAATGCGCCTGTGGTTCCAGGCTTGATTTTGTATCGTTGGTGTCTTGGGGCCCTTCAATGTATTACACGCAGGGTGGGACGCACTAAGCCAGCGGCGTGTATCTCACAGCATTTGTCTTTTTATCATACTGCTGCTGATAGGGTGCAATGGACCTCTGGTTGGAAGTCAAGAAAATTGCAATAATTTTACGTAATAGGCTTTGTCAAAAACTTGCATTTTGAGTTCCTCAACTGTACGATGGCATTTGCACGTAAAAGAATCCCCTCCACTATGCAGCGGGCAGGTGAGGCAATATTTCCGGGTGTTTTGGTCGTCATCCGGCTGAGGAAAAACACTGTCCAATATTTCGTCCTTGTGTCCATTCAGAGAGAGAGAGAGAGAGAGAGAGAGAGAGAGAGAGAGAGAGAGAGAGAGAGAAAGAGAGAGAAAGAGAGAGAAAGAGAGAGA
>JAAFCE010001036.1:1093028-1374142 GCA_013389805.1 Trigoniulus corallinus
AGAGAGAGAAAGAGAGAGAAAGAGAGAGAAAGAGAGAGAAAGAGAGAGAGAGAGAGAAAGATGGGTACCCGACCCTGCTATAGGCGAGTTTAGGAGGTTTTTTTTGCGGTGGAGTCCAGAGCTGATCATGTTTCTGCACAGACAACTCAACTCATTTTCACATTGACGTTGATTTCATAACAGCTTTTGTTTTACCAGTCATTTTTTATTGCATCATTTTTTATTGCATCATTTTTTGTGCTACCTTTCCAATGTAATTACCTTTAAATTACATTAATATTGACGCTCTAACTATTTTTCGAAATTTAATTTTGGTAATTGAATTGTTGCTTTTGTGTATGGTGTATGATTTTCACTTTTAACTACTGTATAAAATTCGGCATTCCCCAGAAAATACTACCACGCAAAAGAGATTTCAAAACAATCAATAGACATTTCAAGAAAAAGCAAAGGAATAATCGCGCTTACAAGAGCCAGTATTAGCCCCGCGTGGATATTTCCATGGTGCAAAGTAAGCCCTACTGCACCCCACCCTTTTGCTTAGTCTGTCATTAGAGTAGAGTCAAATGATTGTGGCATTTCCATTGGTCGGTAGTTATCCCAGTAAAACCGCCGCGCGGTCCAACAGTTCCTCTGATTGCTTTCTTATATGTCCATTTCCCTTTTTAGTAATGTATCTTACCGGTTTCTTCTCGCTCTCTCCCACCTTATTCTCACTTTTCGCTCTCCATGATTACTCTAGCCTGCCGAAAGCGGAAAATGCGTAACATTAGTCCCCCGCCCCCTTCTTAATGGACCTCCACTTTGTTACCATGAATGATTTTGACAAAAGGTTTGATCTCTGGGATTTGACATCATGCCATCAGATATTCATCTTAAGAAACTGAAGTCTTAATAAGTGTTTTAGATAGGGGGCGATGCGGTGGTGCCAGTTACTACTTGGGTAAATCGATACTGACTTGCAGTTCATTTCTATATTCACCAAACGTTGTAAGCCACATTGTGGCGCCGCCCCCTGGGGACTACTCTAACTTTTCCCGGCCTGAAATACTGAGAGCAGTAACATTAGTCACCCGTCGTATAACATTACCGGAAATTGGATGTCCTTCATACATGGCTTGAAATGTGTCTCGTTCTCAACACTGTTAGGCTTTATGTCCTACACTTTAGTCACCACCTTGATGACTAAAGAAGGAGTCCATTCAATGATGTCTCAGGGAAATTGACCCTACTTTCTTTGGGCAGCTACACAATCGAGATGATAGTTTATTTCCAAATTTGATTACGTGTAGGCCTACAAGGGTGCTTTCCTTCACCACTAGCTGTAGCACATAAGGCGAGCATGAAAATGTTTCGATATGAAATCTCACGGATATCGAAAAATTTTCAGACTTTAACTGAGATTGAAAGGTACATGACAATTGGGAGACTTGATCGGTCACTCCTGGACGCTGTAACTCAGTCCCATTAAGAGGTCCAATAATTTTTAAGCAAGGAAATTCAACGGAATTCAGTTATCATTAAAAAGACTGTTAGAAATGATATACTGTACAGTATTTTTCAATGTAATAATTTGAATTCATTGCAGGATTTAAAGTGCAGTAATAAAATGCAGACTTGTTTAAGGGGCGGCCAACATTAAAAAATGCGATTATACTGACTTTAACCTTTGACATTAAACACAGACTATTTATGCTACATTAAGTTAAGGGTGGCCCATTCAAGTCCTCTTTAGTTATATAACGAATGCAAACGATTTCCAACTCTACATTTCCGGACAGTGCAGGGTGTGCAGTGTTTTCAGCCACGCGTAGAAACTTCGTCTGACTGGTACTGAAACCAAACAAGTGAGTCCAGATCGTTAATTGACCTGAGACCCGGAGGTTGGGAGAAAAGGATTTGGTAACCGCACTCGTAGAGCGAATCTGACTTGTGTTAGCTGAGAACCATGTACAAACAGATACCCACCACCCTGATATGCCCAAGAAAGCAATGCAATATCAAAATTCTGAACAGAGACAACGGTGGCCTGGAGGTGTTCAGTTTGTCATTCGCACAAACTATTAGTTGAGATTTGGTCATGTGTTACCTATAATAAATATGAACTAGCCATCACCACCCTGAAAGGAGTCAACCAACCGTAAGCACCTCTCGCCTCAAGACGTCATCCTACAAAATCCATATTATCTACGGTAGTGAGACTGAATCACTTTTCATTCTGTCCACTTTTGAGACGGATTATTAATCGTCATGACTACAGTTCAGGAAATGTATGCCATTCATCTTCACTAATATCAGGGATAAAAGGTGACGCTTACAAATTATGGGGTGTAGAAGAATATCTCAAAGATTTATTGAATTTAGTAGCATGTATTCAGTGTATTTACAGGCCACTGGAATATTTTTCTCCTCCGGTTTTTTAATAAGATTACTGCTGCTTACTATTACTTCAAAACTTCACTTGTTGTTTGTTGGCGTTTTAGGGCCCTTCAACTACAAAGGTCATTAGAGCCCCGTCCACAGCATAGTTCTTATGCAGAGACTGCACAGACACTACACAAATGCGACGATTTTTGGGTTGTTGTTGTTGTTTGTTGGGTGTTTAAGGCCCCATCAACTACAAGGTCATTAGAGACCGTCCACTGCATAGTTCTAGTGTAGAGACTGCGCAGACACTACACAAATGGGACAATCCAACGCAATTCGCCGCTCCCGATTGTTGAGGGTCTTCCTCCATCGATCCTAATAGTTTTATTAGTCCACACTTTATAGGTCTCATCTCTGCAACATCACCACAATTATGATTATGTAAAATTTCATTATTGACACTATAATGACTTTCATGTCTAATTTATGCATCATACAGACTATTAATGACGATATTTAAAAGGAGATGCATGAGATGCAGATGAGACATTTGAGACGGACTCGGAAGTGCGAGGCTGATGAGGCACTTTATCATGCAAAATAAACCACATATAGTAAATTATACAATCAATATTCACGTTGGAATCTAACAGACAAGTAGCGGAAATAGAGGTGGATCGGTGCAGCTTGAAGAAAAATAGAGAGACATTAAATCAAATATTATTATAATTTCTTAGTGCCAAATACATCAATCTATTGGCTGATACGCTATTCCAACTAATTCCCCGATAAAATCTGATGAATACCGTGTTAATGAGTGGAAAACAGCCCAATACGGTCCCTCGTAACCGCCTGCGGGTTTAGACTCCTTGGAGCAGGCGACGGTGCGAGAGAGGAGAAATGAAATCGAGGTCGTAAGACGTCATAGGAAAAGCTCAGGCGCTTTCATGTGTGAGTGTTGGTATAGTTGGCCTGCAAAGAATGCACGTGTGTGTGTGGCGAAGGCATCTTAATCTTCAGAGAAGCGTCGTTGCATGAGGCTGCTCGTGTTCCCCGCGCTGCTGATAATAAAATAAAACGACCATTGATTTTGTGATGTTCTTGACATTGTGATGTCAAACTTCGGTATGTGTGTTGAATGTTGATGGACCGCAACATCATCATCATCATCATCATCTTCTTCTTCCTCGAGTTTTCCTCCGGCACATTGGTCACTGTGTCCGTTTTTGTCATCTTGTGGTGCTGTCAGTGGTTACTGGCTCTTCTTCCGACCACATGGACACCAACATTACAGTCCCGCCATCGGTAATAACCTTTGATGAATCTTTACTGGATGTCAATGTCAACGAGAGTGCGGAAGGCCAGTTGTTGCCCCGCGATGACTGGCTCGAACTGTCCAAAGAACTTCGTGTCCCTTTCTATATTGTGATTTTCGTTCTGGGAGTTGTTGGTAACGCGTCAGTTATTATCACGCTGTTGCGAAACCGTCATTTTTTAACTGTGACCAATTTATTTCTTCTTAATTTGTCCATCAGTGACCTGTTGCTGGGGGTGTTTTGTATGCCTTTCACATTAGTAGGAGCTGTTTTAAAAGACTTCGTCTTCGGAGAAGTGATGTGCAAGTTGATTCCTTACTTTCAAGGTGAGTACATTGATTTGGTCAACTGTCCCATTTGTCGATACCTCTGACTAGAAATATTACTAATCGCCATACTTGCTTGATATCTAGTTTGTATATTCAGAACTCTTGACGTGGACTTCCCCTTGTTTCCCTCTAATTTATATTTTTATCGGTTGGACATTGTTATGAAAGCCATGTTGTTAACTTTTTGGTTTTTTTTCTGTCTAGTATCATAGTAACGTCATCTCGTTTGTCAAATGCTTTCGCGATATTTTATTGATGAAAACAACTAATTATAATCTGCTTTATTTTAAATTTTGAAATTTATGCATAATCTGAAGGCGTATAGGTCATGCTTTTGTTGCGATGTGCGTGATATATTTATGAAAAGGGTGACAATGATAATTGCGATTTTAAAATCTGATGATTAAGCATCCTCTTATAAAAGAAAAATGCAGTTCCCTATTTCCCTTTAAGTATCAACTGCATAAATTGCAATTTCCTCCGTAAACTGATCTGTATCATGACCTGAGCATTCGCGTAGCTATCACTTATTTGCATTTAATTATTGGATCTTAAATGAAATGAAAATCTTAGTTTCGCTAGTATCGAAATTCAGTTGCGCGATGTTTGCAAACTGCTCAAAGGAGTGTAGTTATAAATGATGTTTTTTTTGTGTTCAGACGAAGTAATTGAACATTTTATTATCGTTAACAGTTGTTTACTGTCTCTTGAAAATAGATTTGATAAATATTTTTTTCTCCTACTTGTTTAATTTAGACGCAAAAGGTGTGTAGGTATGCATCTCCAGATCTTTACCGTGAGATACTGTATATTAATGGCATCAGCGTTAAGAGAAATACATTTACCTAACTTAACATAGGTCTTTCAATTATCTTGTTAAAACGAATGTAATATGGGGGAGGGGATAAACAAAATACTTTGCATCGCACTCCATCCGAATATCGTCCCTCATCAGCGTAGAGTAGCACTGAAGGACGTTGACATAAATGTAGTCAATTTCTTATCCAAGGGTAAAAACCTTCAAAAGTATTTCAGACATCATTGACCTTGGTCATTACCCCTTGAGCTTAATTCGTCATAACCTGGGCTGAGCTGCTGTTCATTCTCATTGGGCCTCGGTTCCAAACTAAGTCGGTTCTTCCGAAATACACTTATTATTTATTCATCTTGACAATAACTTTTTTTGATGAATTAAGTTTGACCCTGATTCATGTCAAAATTAGGATTTAGTCCGAGTTATTTATGATAATGATGACACGAAATACTAAATGCTCTCTTATCTCGAGGATGACAGACTAATTTGGCAATGCGATATCAGTCTCTTTTAAACTCGTCAATCGGGTTAATATTAAACAAATAGCTGATATATAGTTGGTTATGCACCCACACCATTTACTGCTCAAGCCTAGTGCAACATATTGTATTTGGGTTAAGCGCATGCCATTCATTGGGGTGGTCCACTTTCTACTTTAGCCTTTTATACTAGTGCTTATTTATGACTGCTGACCAAAGCCACCTTCATTAATTCCGAAAATCAGGAAGAATGCCAATATTGGTAACGGGTATCAGTTGGGAATATTTTTCACTTGTCGAGTCATCGTTGTGATAGTCACAAGAATAAATTATTGAAGCATCTTTTCTTGGACTGTTTATTCATTGATCTACCAAATAGCTGACGATGACGTCAATATTTTCTACACAACTTTAACAACAACAAAAAGTAAAGCCACAACATTTGTTATCCTGGTGTCTCAATGCCATTAATAGTCAAGTTTGCAACAATGCAGTGTGATGAATTGCTACTGTTATTTTTTGCTACAAAAAGATTGCGGTGCTGAATTACTGTATAGCCACGCTGCGGTCATCATCATACTCCTATTCCGCCTGTGGTAGGGTCGGCTGCGAGCGTTATAACCTTTCACACAATACTATATCCATTTGTACAACCTGTTCTCGTGTCTGCTTTGGCCTTCCCTTGCTCCGGGAATTTCTAATAATCTGCATCCCCGCAATGGGCCTAAAAAGTTCCTCTTCCCTCCTCTTATCACATGCCCACAGTGCCGTAACGGGGGTATGAAGCGCCTGTGGCAAGTGTCTCACTTTCGCTTGCTCGTAACCCAATAATGACAAAAAACTTAAACATTTTGCGCCCCAAACCCAGTTGCGCCTGTGGCGGCAGCCTTCTTCGCCACGCCCTAGTTACGGCCCTGCATGCCCATTCCACCCAGTGGCGTCGCTAGGGTTGGCGTCACCCGGTGCGGTGACACCATGGTGTCACCCCCCCTCTCTCAAAAAAGCCGCTTCTTCTGCTTTGGTGTCACCCGATTTCTCATGCTGCGAGTGGTGTCACCCGGTTACGGCCCGCATCCCCCTAGTGACGCCACTGATTCCACCTCAATGTTTTTGTCATATTTTCCGCGATGTCCCCCAACCAAAAACTGTACCTCTAACATACCGCAGCATTCGCATTTCAACTCCATGCATGTTATTTTCGTGGCTCTTCCTCACTGCCCAACACTCTGCTCAATGTACTGTAGCATAGCTGGCCTAACTACTGTCCTGTAGGAATCAACCTGTCTCCACTTCATCTACCCGCATTAATCCTACGGGGTCAGGCCTGGTCCCTTATTTCTATTCCTAAGGTGACGTTCTTTTACTCAATCCCGTAGTTTAGTAGAATGGCACATGAGCTTAATATCTCTAAGGTTACTACAGCACTTCAGATCACCTTTACCAGGCCATGCAGTAGGCATACTATCTCCACTAGCTATCCTATTGAAAAGTTTCTCTAGTTATCTGACTCCTGTGGTCCCTAGGTTATGCCTTATTGGAACGATGTTCCTATCGGGGTCTACAGCTTCTTGACTTCATCTTCCTAACAGCCCTGACTATTTCTTCCTTCTGTACCCTACCCACCATCCCATAAGTGGTGTCAATGTTCTTCTCTCTACTGCAGCATCCAGGAAACTGGAATTATTTTTCCCTCCTCTTGTTTGCTATCCTTGCTTGTCCCCTCTCGTTCTAGCCTTGGTCAGTTTGAAAACATCTCTCGTCTTGTTTTGTCCCTAACTGGTTGTAGAAAGTCTCACACTTGTTATGCTTGAAATAACCACACTGCAGTCAAATTACTGTAGATTAATAAGTGTTGTCTCGACCTGCAGTCATCACAATTACCTTCTTGGTAGCTTAAACAATGGATTTAGAAACCTTTCTTTTGTGTAAAAAGGTCCTTTTATCTCCGATATAATGTTTCTTCCTACATTATGCTCATTCTCCATAAATAAATATTTATTGAGAATAAATTTTAGGTCGCGATTGAAAAAGTCTATAAATTTTTATTACGTTATATAAAGAGATAGTGTCATGATTTGTATACCGAGACCACCATGTTCGGCTTTCTACAGACGTTTGCAACAATAAATGGACTACAAGGTTGTTAAAAAGTCAGAAAAGTATCAGTTGCGTCCCTTCCATAGGTCCTACCCTTAGAAATAAAACCATATTTGATTTGGATTTATTTTTGGGTGTCATTTTCACAAAATGGTCGAACTTGGACCAAATTTCACGTCGGACCATTTAACATTATATTTTTAAAGGGAAGAGCATGTACTACTACTACTACTGCTACTACATTATTAAAAACGGTTTGTTGGAACGATGTTGGCTTTAACATGGCAAAGAGGAGGATGAGGGAATAGTGCTGCTGAGCCTGACACAACCGATCCCTTGCAACCAGGAACACTTGGGTTCTTTCGGGTGGCTGATCATTGGGTAGAAGCAACTAATGATGTGAACAGCTTTATCAAACCTTTCACGATATTAATGTGATGTTGGCTGGAGGTTCTGTCTTCGGTCTCTGTTTTACGCTTTTGTTTATCTCAAATTATCATTTGAAAAAATAGCCGTGTTTAAAATGTTATTTGCATTTTTATTTCTGTTTTTGATGCACATTTCTTTTCCCCGCAGACACCTTTTTTTTCGGAGTTTGCGCACTGAATTAAAATTATGAGTGTAGTCTAGATGTCATTTATAATTCAATTTCGTTTTCATACTTCTGAGATTTCTTGTATAGCAGCTTATTAAATTCAAATTATGTACTTCTTCCATTCCTAAGTTATTAAGACAGCTGTTAGTGAGTCTCAAGAAATCAGGAAAAGTAAAACCAAGGAAGGGAAGAGAAGAGGGTCTTATATTTGTGAACGTTTTGCTCCAGCTTTTACTAGAGCAGGATCTGCAATTTTTTACTTGATTAGTCAGGATATGCTGCAAATAGGAATTACATGTCGATTCCTAATCTCGCCTCAAAAATTAATCTTATCTCTACCTATATTTCTTTTAAAGAAATGAAACTCCAAAAATCGATTAGGCTCTATAGTGTTGCATGTACAGTATCTGAACTTTTCTTTTTTCTAGCTGGATAAAATATAGTCTTAATTGTATCTCTCTTGAATACCGTAGTAGGACTGCAGTGTAGGTGAAATTGTATATTACAGGGAAGATGTTAACATGTAAAGTTAAAACAAATGACCACTAAATGAATGCTACATCTAATCGTGTTTTTGGATGTAATTTACGTTGTGTAATACATTTTTTATGATGTGCAGCTGTCATCTTTGGAATGAAGCCATTTTGATAGAAATTACTCTATTAAAGGAGACATATTTTCTGGCGGCACACAATGGACTGTATTTTACTTAAGATACTATATTTTTTCTTGTTGGTGAGGAGAAAATGGTTTCTTTGAAAGATATTATGTTGTATCACACATTGGTTCATCGATTATTTAGCCAAGGAAACGGATTCTTTTAGCCTGACTTCTTCACTTATTTTCATTCATTTCTTTTTCTCTTCACAAATTCCTTTCTCTTTCTTGCTCCGGTTGCCATTCATCGTCACAACTCCTATACTGAGAATTTGGACGCTCGGCTGACTCTCTTTTACAATTTTTCTCCTTTTCATGGTGTAATTTAACCATGCACATTAATTATAGTTAATTTATTGGTAGTGAACTAATTAATCTTTGGCTGTGATTTGCAGGATGTATGTACTATATGCCGAACAAACTTCTTAATAGGTTCTGCATAACGTTACTTGTGGATGTCTATTATGTTATTTAAAGTCTAATCGAGAATCCGTTAGTGTTTAATGAGGCTATAGATCGTTTCTCACTGTGGCTGAAATTAGCTATTTTTAACGCCTTCTTCTCATTTAAATGAGTTGGCACTGAAAAGCCTTATATACGATTGCCTAATTAATTATATTCTACCTGTTATAGTGGATGTAAACCCAGACTAAGACTATACTGCCAGTTTAAATTTTTGTGATAAAGTGTCAATAGATTTGTTGGGAATGTCACCTAGAAATGCTGTCTGTTTCGTATTGCATCCAGACAACCGGTCATCCCTTTGTCTGACTTCTGACGCGTGTAAATCTACATTTAAATAATTGATAAGGCTCTCAACCTATGCATATGCTACTTAAATATTGAAACGTTGCACAAAGCGTCTGGTAAACAAAAAATAAAACGTAATATAATTCTTAAGCTCTTGAATCGAGAAAAATAGCAATAGACTGCCGATGACGACACTGCATTATAATTTTTCTTAGAAATTTGATATAACCTTAGAAACTTGTCAAGAATGCAGTAAATACCAACAAGATATGCGAATTGAGTCTTTCGGAGGTGAAACGCCACCATTAGTCCACCTCAAGAAGGTGACTGAACTCAGTTGTAGGTTGCCACAGACGGTGACCAGTGCAGCTTTTTTTTTTTTAGAAAATACCTGCAAGGAGACTGAACCGGTTGTAGCCAAAGCCTCGAAAACACATTTTAACATCGTTTGAAGTTACCATCGTTAGCACTTAAATCATGCTTAAACTCCCACACTTATTCTGTTGCCGAAATAAAATTCATTCACTGTTGCAAGAAGTTCATTTTCATACCCCAGTTCATGTTTGGAGTAGCATTCATGGTTCAAAAAGGCAGTACCCTTCACATCGCCCCACTGATCCCATTCTTCATCTCGCAATTGCAGTGAATGATATTTTGAATCTGTAAAATGTATGTCGACCTTAACATTAGTCTAAAAAAGGCTTTTAATGGAGCTCTGTGTATTAACACTGCTTAGAAATTTGAAGGCTTTTAAAGGTTGAACTCTAATCAAAACCAATTACATTCAATTTCCTTTCATTGTGCAGTGTAAATAGTTTGAAGTAGCAAAGTTTAATATTATGAATAATTTCCATAATCATACCTTATTTTCGCCGTGGGCTTTTAAAACATTTCCACTTTTACATCCTAATAACGTTCAATTATAAATTAATTACCCTGGGCATTCATTTAATTTCAATAATATTGTGGTTGAATAAATAATCAATTTGGTCCAGTATTATTCTCATTCGTTATGTACTTGTATGACTTCCGTATTGAAATACTGTACCTTTGTATTCAAATAATGCCACGATTTAGTAAAGGGTTAAAAAAGCATGATGATGCGAGTGGTCTAACAGAGAAGGGAGGATGAAATAAGGAAATAAGTCTTTTCCTGGAAATATGCCTTGACATTTACAAAGCCTTGTGCTCATTTTTTTTTTCTTATTTCAATTCTGGTAAATATTTCTCAAGTGCTGCACCTACCTATCCACTTCTACGAATAGAAGAAATAGGTTTTTCAAATGCCAAATTTGAACATATCAACATTCATCAATGCTCACAAATAATTCCTATCGCTTTATTTAGCTCTTGACATTTCTTTCTATTCTATTTATTTCGCTACTTACTTGCATTTTTATGACCTCACTTTTGAATCCTGCAACGACATCCTCTTCGACGGTTAGTAAAAAAATGCATTCAACTTCTGTAGTTACAATTCAATCAGGCGTAATACCTATGGCATTTTACAAAAAAAAAAAAAAGACGAGAAAAGAAAAAATTAAAAGTAATTGTATATATACTCCGTTGGAGGTGCACACGCTATGTCACATTAGGATAACTATATTTTTTTCCAGAAGTAAAATTTAGATACTACCAGAAGGATTTGCCCTCTCTATTCTTCTTTGAGGATGCTCTGTTGCACTCAAGCTAACGAATTTCCTAAAGGACTGCGAAGTCAATCGTATTTTAAGGTCATCAACTTTAATAGAAATCGGTGCATAAATGAAATCCTCTTCCTTCCATCCCATATGATGCTGGAATACTACTGCAAATTCTGAGCCATGGACAACCAGTTTAAAAGACATTTCTAACTACTAATTACACTTGCAGGCAACAGTTAAATGGTCCATTTCTATGTAAATGGTTGTTAAACGCTTTGTTCACGAGCAGTACAGTGTGTGTTGTTGTTGTTCAACTTGCACCACGCGTTCCTTTACACTTCATTTAAAATGTATCATTTCATTGCAGCCGTCTCCATAGCAGTGAGCGTGTGGACGTTGGTGGCCATTTCACTGGAACGCTATTATGCCATTTGTCGACCGCTTCATTCAAGAAGGTGGCAGACACTGACCCACGCCTACAAAACGGTGCTACTTCTTTGGCTTTCGTCAAGTGTTTGTATGCTACCAATCGCCACTCTCAGCCGTTTACTTCCTACCACGTCTGTTGGTAATTTCATCCGAAATTGCATGCTCTTTTAACCTAGTCCAGGGATTGCGATTCTTGATAATGTGCCATTTAGTTTAAAAAAAATGTCAGTAAAAGTAAATTTATGATTTTTTTTTTTTTAAATTTAAATTGTGAGATGATTAGTTTTCGCAGATTTTGCCACTCTGTTGGGCGCGTGGAAATTTGTTTGGCCCAAGTTGAAAATCTTTATCTTCTCAGAGAGGTGCCCCATGACTAGGTCTAATATTGTCCCAGCTCTGACAGTTATTTAAGCGTTACAAGACTATTCTATGTAGTAATGGACTTTCGGAAAATTTTAATAGACTCAAGGATGAATCGACCCAGATGGATAAGGTGCGAAAATTGAGTAATCACATTTCGTACTAATCACAATAAATTACATTCTTTTATGTGCCGTGCTGACATCATATCCATTTCACGGTATTAAGGCTTTATTTCCTATCCGGCGGAAGGGCAGTCATTTGGCTCCACCAGGAAGGAAACTGTAGTCACAGTCTCACAAGTTCAACGGCTGCTGCACCGTGGGTGCTCAATCCTTCCCCTCATGCGTGACAGGACGTTAGCTGAGTTTTTATCATCCTGACGTACAGCATAACACCAAGGGAACATTGGCGTTTTGTTGCCGTAGCTCATAACAACCTCTAGTACTTCAGTATTATCCATTAATTGAGTTCCTAAATCTCTCTACCCCTACACCCACCAACTCTTGGAGTAGTTGCCTTAAGAAATTTTTTGCTTATAAGATGCTGTTTATCATCTGCAAAACAGTTTGTAACATTCGTTTTTTTGTGCCACAATAGTTGCAGACGCTTTAGTTTTTCTTAAGTAACCGTTGGTTACTGTTCACCATCATAATCAACTAAGGTGTCCAAAGGCTGAGCACCCACCTCTGACCAATCAGTTATTGGAAGCACCCATTAAAAAATCATATCGCGGTTCCTTACTGGTGTGCACTGCTTTACAGTTAGCATGGTAGCGGCTTATTGCGTTGGTCACACCAGTTCTCGCCTGATCACTGAAGTTAAGCAACGCAACCCCAGCTAGTACTGACATGGGTGGCTGCTAATACCCAAAAATCATTGCATTATTGTAGTGTCTGTGCAGTCGTTGCATTAGAACTACGCAGTGGACAGGGCTCTAATGACGTAGTTCAAGGGTCCTAAAACGCCAACGAACCAAAATGTGCAGTTGACTATGGTCTACTACAGTAGTTCTTGACAAAAAAAGTGGCCACCAAAATTTTACTTGCATTGAATCGATTCTCACGCCTTTTGCTTGTGTCACACTGTGAAATCATACGTTTTAGAAAACAGCATTTTTCAATATAAGACCAAATGACAACACACATATATGTGATATGTTGTGAGCTTTCCATTGACACCTTGGTCATATTGGGCAATTCGAGTGTAAGGATGACTATGGGAGGGATATTTCATGTCTAGAAGGCTCTAACAATGTTAAAACCACATTTAGACGGTCGTAAGCAAGTTTTCCGTGCTCTAAGAAACTATTCGATATATAAATTATGAATCCTACTTTGTGGAAATTCACTTTACGTTGTTGGGTCTGGAACCGATTAACCGTGTTAAACGAGGGACAACTGTACATTCCTCTGTGCTTCGTCCTGTTATTTGATGTATCCATGGTGTTTCCGCCGGCGGTTTCAATCGCGTCGTGCATTCAGGAAGTCATAACGAGTTTTGCGGTTTGCCATTGCCAGTAGATTTATAATGACAGCAATTTGACGTGTAAAGTATGACAGCTTTTTCTTGCAGCGAACATAGCTGACTGAGAAATAGTAGATGACAAAATTAAATCTGACATAGTAGACGTTGAACGGTGAAAGACGAAAACCAGCGTCCAATGTGTCCCCCCCCCCATGAACTACCTACGAATGTCCTCCCTTTCTTCTTTTCTCTCTCTGATTTCCTGCACTGCTCGTTTTCCATCCCTCAATCCACTATTCTATTTCTCTCTCAGATATGACCTGGTGGGTACCCCTCAGTCCTACCATAGACGGGAAAGGGAATTGGTAAAAGATATAAGTTTTGAAGGTTATTCCGAAATCGTGATCCCAATGATGTTGCAGCCATTGTATTGCTCAATTTTGAATAAGTTTAACCGAAGTTGTATTAATAAATGTGATTTTCTGTTTTGTAAGGTCGGTTTAAATGCCGGGAAAAGTGGCCTAGTGATTCATTGGAAAAGCTTTTTAACTTAAGCCTGGATGCTATTTTATTAGTCTTTCCTCTATGTATAATGTCCATAGCTTATTCCAAAATTGCCTTTTCATTGTGGCAGGGAATTCGTCTGGAAAGACAAAATTCAAACTTAGCAGCTACTGGTGGGTGGCTTTAAGTTACTAAGCATGACTTTTTTTTCCTGTTGCATGATCATATTACATGCGAGCCTCTCTTATTGCATCGATTCGATTGAATCAACATCCAACCTTGAATAAGAACCTGCTCAGATCCTTGCTTCAGAAGTATTTAAAGTCTTATACCCTTCTCAAGACTGTTTGCTAACTTTTTTGGGCCTAAAATAATTGCTTAAGTTGGTTTGGTAACCGTACTGGATCTTAAGGACTAGTTTTAGGAAGAAAATTGGCACTGTGAGTTCAATAAGATAGAGAATTGAATTTGTGGAACCGATTCACAAGTTGTATTACAATTAATTGAAATGCAAAGACAAGCCGGTTGTATTGCAGATTATGGTGTATAAACTTGTGTCGTTAGCAAATGTCTTATCCTTTGGGCACTTCTGACATTAAGTGGCACTTTGGGAAATGTCATCTTACTGTATCCTGGCAACTCTAACTAGATACCCTAACAGCATTGCAAAAGTCATCGACGATGATGGATGACGAAAGTAAAACAAATTTTTAAGCTTTTATTTAAAAATCATTACTATGTGGAAGTAAAACAAAAAACTTATTTATACTTATAGCCTGAGGTCAGCATATGTTTATGCGTTATAAGGAGCCTTGGGATCCAATCCCTGCTCACACAGCTCGAACATGCCACTCGAGTAGCAAAATGGCCTCTAACCACAGGGGTGGGGAGTATTTTCATTTCTGAAGACCGCATTCATTTATCTGAGTGTAGTATGTCAGGACTAGTACAGTAGCCAAAAGGCCGTGTTGTCCTCACCCCTCGTCTAGTATGCCCTTTCTCCAGTATCTCGTTGAAACGTTAATCCTGCTATTGGTCCTTCCCCTTGCATGCTTTAGTCAACTTTAAACAAAGAATAAGAAAAAAAATGCTAAATTACAATCGATCGATATGCTTACATTAGATTACTAGCATCGTCGGCTTGAAATGATTTATATAGATGGCGAATTTAAAAAGATAGGCTCTATTTTGAAGATCACGTTCAGATTATCATTCCTTTATTGAATTGGACTTATTTTCAATGATTCAAATCAATTTCCATGCATTAGAGATGTATCCAAGTCACCTACATGTGCTTCTGCTGTCAAAATTTATTTCAAACTATATGAATTCATAAATTACATTGAATGGGTTGAACTGATGTTCCTTCTTGATGTCTAGAAGAAAAAAAAGACACACACACCTAAACAGTCGTTGTCATTGTCTGTTGTGTTGGGTCTTATATGTGTGGTGTTTTGATGAGAAAGAAATGTTGAAGCTATTGCAGTTGTACGTGTTTTGTTTTTGACTAATGTGACGCAATTTATTGGCTTGTCAAAGTTTTTCAGAATCATCAGCGAACTTCACCATTATCCAGTGATGACGGTTCTGTCTACCCTACAAATATGAAAGCATCAGTCACTCTAACTATTCGGTGGCACAACAGATCTTCGGGTAAACCAGAATTTGTAGTTAAAAAGGACTGTGTATCTGTGCGTCCCAGCTGCTTTAATCAAATTCCCATCCATCATCTGATACGGAGTAACAACCATGGCAAAAACTTACTAGCCAAAAAACGAATAATTCGTATGCTCTTCGTGGTGGTGGTGGAATTTTTCATTTGTTGGACTCCTTTGTTCGTCATAAACACGTGGGTTTTATTTGATCCCGGGACAGTCTACTCTGCATTAGGATTGAAAGGGATCTCATTTTTTCAGCTGTTAGCATATGTGTCCGTTTGTTGTAATCCTATCACGTATTGCTTCATGAATAAGAAATTCAGACACGGATTTCTACAGACATTTGGATGTGTCAAAAGGTTTACCAGGCGTAGCACTCAGAGTTCCACCAACGGAGTTATCTGTAATAATGCCAGCTTTCGACACAGCTCAGCAAAATCAGGTACAACATCAATATTGTCTCAATAAAGGTCTCACTATTAACCATTTCAAGATATCTTTGGAATTCAAGGAGCAAAATGACAGTGTGTCCGCCTTTGGCCATCATTTTCTTTTGCAAATCCATAGAGAAATGTTCGGCTTTTTGAAGCAGTTTTTAATGTGTTGGTGAAATGTTAGTAGAGTGCATGCCTAAAACATTAATTCCGGGCAATTGAAGGACGTACTGGCAAAAGCTCCCCAGATAATAAATAACTTACAACTCAATTTTTTTTTAAAGTAGTTCAGTTGATCTGAAATATAATTCAACTTATTTAAATTCAATAAAATAAATTCATTTTGTACGTGGACTGTTGGATATTTTTTTTCATTTTACTTCAGCATATTTATTCAAATGTTTTATCATTTTTATAACAGAATATCAATCTAGGAATTACACTTTGTAATAATTTTTAATTTTAATAGTGATACATGCTAAACAAAAGTTTTTTTTAAAAAAAAATGCTATGTGACAGGCCACTAGTCTAATCTCAAATTTTTAAATTCGCGTAACGAAATTTCTTTATAACAATTTGTCATCACGAAAAGCCCAATTCTGTCTTGATCATTGTAGGGTTCCGAATGTGATCCTAGGTAGAAAAAAGCCTGAGTTAGTTTCCATTTTTAGATAAATAAAGTATTCTGAATGGCAAATGTGTGACAGGAAATACAAGAAAAAGGTGCTTACCTCATATTTAATTAAGAGCATTTCCTTACAAAAAACACAATAGAAATTAGCCTAAATTTTGAAGTAAGCAATGCGGAAATCATTTATCAATGTGTGACATTTAGTCAAAGGAGGTAAAAAAAAGAGGTACGAGCGAGAGTAACAGCATTTGAAAGTGGATGACGATCTTCTTTGAATTTGTAATGAATTAAGCGCATTCGGGAATTGCGCATAATGTAAATGACGATTACGAAGACCACAAAACAAATATGAATTTAATTACTTCTTGTAGCCGTTGATTTAAATGTCAACACGAAATTTCATGTGACTGCAAGCTAAAAATTTACTTATCAACTGGAGCGATCTTTGAAACGGCCTATTAATAATACAAATTGGGGGATGTTGTTGACCACGCAATGTAAGTCTTGTTATCTTAGATGCACAGTCTTCTAATGTTATGAAATTGGATGTCTGAATTTGCATATATACTTGAAAGAGTTTTGCATACTAAATTTTATCATCACTTTTTTTGAGTGTATGAGCTTTAAACCCCACTGTTATGCCCTTTCAATACAACAATCACATAAATCTATTTCTCATTTTAATTTCCTCACATGTGAAATGCGGAAGTGCACTCTTTTGTCAAGTAAAATAGAAAGAGCCTTCCCGAAAATTGCAATAATTATTGAATTTCACTGTCTCCATCATATTTATATGTCACATTGAAATAAAAACTGACTGCTAAATGATATAAACCTACTTTATATTTTATGTGTTTATAGTTGGTGAAGAAAATGAAGTAGAAGCTAGTTTATGAAGACCTGGAGCGAAGAGTTTGCATAATCGATATTACCAACTGAATTTGCTTATTTTTTTTTAGTAAATAAAACTATTATTTCAATTCATTTCGTCTCTCATATTATTACTTGGTATAAATTTACATAACTGTCAGGATAAGTGTAGTAATGGACAGATTTTAAATTTACAAAACGAACAATTTGTGTTTATGCTCTACTATATAAAAATATGTAACATGCACTGGTATAACAATTCAGAAGTAAATGAAATTATAAATATACACGCCAAAAGCTATTGTCTGTTCACGAATGAAGAGGTAAGAGTCTGGTTTCGTTTAAAAATAATGTTTTATTTATAATTATCACTTGATCTCAGACTATGAAATCAGTTTGTTCAGGGAGTGTAATGTAATAGCTGCCGTTTACTACATTTTCTGTTTTACACTCCATTTCATTAATTACTTACTGAGTCTGTAACAATGAAGCCCATTAAATGTTTGAGCAGCGAAATTCCGCCTTCAGATCTCGTTAGGGCTGGATTTGTTCAGCTGTGATCACTCGTCTTCTTCTTCTTGGTTATCACTGCTTGAAAAAAAAACAACAAAGGTAAAATGAATGCTATGTCCCCTATCTTGATATTTACTAAATGTCTTCTTCTTTTCTTATAATGGAGTGGCTAAGGGGTAACAGCAATGCAACCAATTTATTTACGTCTTTATCCTTTAGTGTCCCAACCAAGAACATAACCTACCCGTGTGCTTCTCACAATGGCAATCAGATATCAAGTGCAATTACAGTCCTTGGTATCGTTTTTCGTATCACGCACCAAATCAACGACGTAGGTATATATAACACTTCAACATGTCTCCTTTCTTGTCATTGCCTTTGTAAGAATCACAAATAAAACTCAGTTTTCAATCATCCAAATTGCACATTTCGGTTATGAAAGAAATGCAGCATTTGGCATAAAAACAAATAAAACAAATATTTCGACTTGAGCTACTTTCTTCAACTGCAAAATACGAAATAAGAGGGAATTCCTAAGCTGACTGAAAGTGACAATCCGAAAGGAACGACCAACAAATACGAGTCCGAAAGCAGTTACTTGCCCATCTTGAGAATCCATTCCTTAGAAAACTGATATAATTTTAATATTGCAATCCCCCCAATGCCACCTGCTTGTTTTTTTTATCGAGGACGACTTGTTTGGTAGTAGCAATACTTGCAATACCTCTTTAACTCCCAAAACTCTAACAGTGACAGAAGTAAGAATATTGTCATGCAAAAATGGCCAGAAGTGGTGTTTTTTTTATGTTAATGGATATTTATTCTGTTTTCAAACGATAAGACACTTCCTCAACATCTCACTTCCACTTCCCTTCTCAATTCCCTCCAAAGAAAAAAAAACCACATTATTGGGGGGGGGGCAAGAGAGGAATGTCGTTGTGAAGTAGTATCTTGTGAAGAGACCCTAGGTTCTCTTTTGACTTCATAACATCAACAAATCAAATGTTGAAATTGCGTCAACGGATAATAGGAACAACTCTGTCAGCAGCATGAGGAACCATTATTTTTATAAGAACCAAATACAAGTAATATAAATTCTAGAAGAGAAACCAAAACGACAAGTCGATCATCGTCCTCCTAAATGGCATTTGACGTCTGCATAACAAGCATCCCTAAGGAGTTGGGATGAAACGATCAATGACGTCTGACTCAACTGCAAAAATATGATTTTGCGTCACTAATGATTTTGAAAAAAGTATCTCTTTTAGCAATATTTTACTAAATCAACTTTTTTTTCGCACAATTCCAGGAAAACGATTGGGAAAATTTTGGCTATAAAGAGCAATAGTAAATCATCGGAAAGGAAAAAGAAGTGCCCAAGATTGCAGAAGAAATATTACTAGGGTCTGATAAAGGACATTTGTGCAAACTAAAAAGGTAGTGTCCATGAGTCACACAAGGTAAGCCCAATATGAAACTGTCAGGCAGTCCGGAAATCTTTATCACCATGGTGGATGACACTTTACGCCCCCACCATGGTTTGGCCGGCTTTTCTGCACCCTAATGACCATTGTAGTCGACCGGCCCTAAAGCATCAACGACAACAGCAGAAATCTTTACTTTTCTAAGATAGAAGTCATCATCTTCATCATCATCCCTTTATCCCGCCTGTGGCAGTGTCGGGTCTGCGGGTTCTAGCCCTCCACTCCCGCCTATCTCCCACCAGGTTCCCCTTTTGTTCGTTGGTGTTTAGGGCCCTTCAACTACAACGTCATTAGAGCCCCGACCACAGCATCCCGCAGTTTCCGTCCACAGCGTCCAGTTTCCCCAAGCGGCCACCCATGTCAGTACTAACTGGGGTTGCGCTGCTTAACTTCAGTGATCAGACGAGAACTATGATGTGTCCAACGCAATTCGCCGCTACCACCAGGTCCCCGTCCACCCCACACACTACCATATCTTTACGAACAACTTGCTCCCACGTCTGCTTCGGTCTCCCCCTGCCTCGGATGCCACTAACTAATTCCCCTGACTTTCCTGAAAGGATCCCCACATGCCACGTCCCTAACCTGAGACTAGCACGTATTCTTGTTGGGACTGCTCTGACTGGGAGCACCCCAGCTAGGCGTTTGGAACCCGCAGGAATATTGAACTGCCGGAACTTTTCTAAGATAAAGTCAATTATCATAAATATTCATCAAAAGACGTTGGTTGCACATTAAAATTCATCATCTCCACCGAATAGAGGTTGTCACGTCATTATGGAGTATAAGACAGGACATTGATCTTTTGTTTATCTCGTAAACAATGAGTATAGGTATCAGTGCAGTGCTCTAATTTACAACATTCATTTACTGCCTTAGGCTCTACCACAGTCGTGGCCACGCATACTCACAAAGGTGGTCTCACCATATCGTTATACGTGACTAAATAACATACAATTTTCTCTAATGAGAAAGTAAGCAGCAAAGGACATCACTATTTTATCTTAGTAGTGAATTAATTGTCGCATTGGTGCATTTTGTAATAAATAAAGAGCAGATTAAATAAGAAATTCATTTTACTGAATCCGAAAACATCATGAATTAAATTGGGAGCTGAAGTATTTTAAGTGAAAGCGTTACGTAGTGTGTAATGAACTCGTACAAGTATTGATATTAACAGGACTCCTGTAGCCAAAAACCAGGGGTAAGATTGATTTCTATTACCACATTGGTGGAATGAGGGGGTGAGACCCACAAGCACCTTGGAATTATTTTAAACAGTCAAGGTACCTGGCAGGATCATATTGATAAATTGATTGGGAGGCCTGGTCAATTCCGCCGTCTGACCAGTGGGGGTCCTGGGGGACAGCACAAAGGAGGTAAAAGAAACAGCTTACATTTCACTGGCACAGTACCACCAATTTTGGATTTTTTTGCTTTTTTCTTGTTTCGTTGGTGTTTTAAGGCCCTTCAACTACAACGTCGTTAGAGTCCCGTCCGCTGTGTAGTTCTAATACAGACACTACACTAATGCGACGATTTTTGCGTATTAGCGGTACCCAGTTTTCCCAAGCGGCCACTCATGTTAGTACTAGCTGGGGTTGCATTGCTTAACTTGTGTGATCACAGACGAGAACTGGCGGGTCCAACGCAATAAGCCGCTACTACTAATTTTGGAGCACTGTAGTCCAATTTCGTTTCCGTTAGGCAGAACTCAAAGGATCCAAAGGAGGAGTGTGTCTGACATGATTAGGGAATTAAGGTGGGACACTAAGCCAGCGACGGGTATCTGACAGCATTAGTCTTTTTACCAGACTGTTGTCATGGTTTTATATTTAGGAATGAGAGTTAGTCTCTCCACTGCCTAATTGGCCTAATAGGGCTGCTTGCAGTGTATTCAATTAAAATAATTGCGCGTAATGAATTCATAGGAGTATTGATATTAACAGGACTTCTGTAACCAAATACCAGGGGTAAGATAACAAGAGGTTGTACATTGCTAATAGCAATCTTGCAACATCTTCAACATGCTCACATTTTTACCACAATAGCATTCCCATTTCCGTAATCGTAAGAAAGCGAAACAGATGGGTGTCAAATTTAGGAAAGAAGAAGAAAGACTGTAAACTCTTGCCACAATTTCAGATCCAGTGCTCCGTAATGAGGACTCAAAACGATGAATTAAGTCACGCAAATCCTTAAATATCTTACTGTAACCTCTCAAAGCTTCCCTATGCCTAATGACTTTTTCTGCACTTTTATATAATTCGATCATATGATCTCTGTCATTAAAATGCAAATCTCTCACTTTCCCAGATGACGTCAAACAGTGTCATTTAGGAGAGTGTATAAGATAACGGTTGACTTACTTGAGATGATACAAATGCCATTGATACTTTCATCATTTTACCTTCTTGAGACGTTTCCTGGAGCCACGGTTTTCTTTTCTTTCAAAGAAATTATAAAGACTCGTGAATCAAATGAGAAAGATAATAACAGCTTCATTTCATCGTCAAGTTAAAGTGCACTGTTTCCTACATCATATACAATTCTCAATCGCGTTTTAACTTAAAAGGTAAAACTAGTTCACCTACATAGATCTTATTTTCATTTATTTATATAGTCAAGCAACCATCATAGAAAATATTAAAAAAATTTCATCATAATAATAGAGAATCAGGCAGCAAGTGTGGAGAATGTGATTGTATCAAAGTCTTTCCTAAGTCTAACCTTTTACTGTCCTTTTTTGAAGTTCGTGTTAAGTTGTCAAATTATCTTTTTCAGACTAGAGTGATAATTCCCTTGTCTCCGTTAAAAATTGTCTTTAAAAGCACATCTCTCTCTTTTGAAAAAAATCTTCTTCTGCATTTCAAAACACGTCCAAACTCCACTCTTTTCTTTCAAAGCCCAAATTATCCTAAGGATATTGATTGGCGATCAGATCTCACTTTCTAATTTCATGGGAAAACTCGTTTTGTTGGATATATTACTCAATCCTGATGGCTGCCAACTTCTTCTTTGGCATCCAAAGGCTGAAAGAAAAGCGTGTTTGAATCTGGAGTTCATAAAACAATAAGTGATTGGGTTGCAACATGAAGATATAAAACCTAATAATTGAAAAACTGAAAGAGCCATGTAGCCTAATTCGTGATAGACTAATTTCGGTTGATAAAGAGCTAGTGTATTAATAATATAAGTAGGTGTCCAGCAGATAAAATATTCAAGTACCACCACAAACAACATTTTAATGACACGTTTCTTGTTGGCCAGGCTCAATTTCACGTTACTTGGACGCACTTGTAACAAATATCCAGAGTTGGATGACTTCATGGAGATCTCCACACCTGAAGTTGAGCCTGCTATAGGATCCCCAGTGATGCACTCTCCTTCACTGCTTCTTCGCGTGTTGCAGGCAGGTGACAATGTATGCAAAGAGATGGTCTCTTTCACATCTCCAAAAGGCAGTATGTCCTCTGATGAACAGTGATTTGTTGTTGGCATATGACCGTTGTAATACTTAGGCACATCCTTATCAGTTGAACAGTTTTTAGTACCTTGAGAGAAGTACGAATAGGATGTAAGTTATTATTACCAACGACTGAAATAAAACAACAGCAACACATTTCATCACCAAATTTCGGGAAAATAACAGTATCTTTCTGATAGTATTAGATTTTTGCTTCACGTTAAGATGGAATTACAGCTTCTCTCTCTCTCAAAATAACAATTGCGAATAGGGATTTTGTATAGCCCAATTACCAATTTTTTTTGTTTGTTTTAGGAAAACGGTCCTTAAAGGAGACAGTATCATTTTCAACATCACCTATTCAGGATTGAAATGGTGGATTTCTTTATAGCAACACGTTTTGTCAGACACGACTTTTGATTTTGAACAATTTATCCAATTTATTATATACGTTACCATCTCCATTGCGAATCATTTCATCCGTTTTAATTCCCTTCCATAAAGTGGCAGTAATGAGAGAGTAGTTGGTGGCCATAATCACTAAGGGTACTATTAATAATATAATGTCCAAAAAGATGACATAAGCCATTTCGGCCACATCAATAGGCCAGTCTTCTCGGCATTTTAATCGTCCTGAAACGACAACAACAAAATATTTTTACTTTACCACCACTTTTAAATTCTGTTATCAAAATAAACTCAAAACATGGAGAAAATTATGAACTGGTGTCCAGTGTACCTGAATTTCCAAGTGGCTGTAGCACGCTAAGAATTGCTGTAGGAGACATGCAAGCCAAGGATCCTATCCAAATGGTAGTGATAATTTTATGAGCATGAGTTAAAGTTTGCCATCGTCTGGACCTTAAGGGGTGACAGATGGCGTGATACCGCTCTATAGAGATGGCCACCAGGGTCCAGGCACTCACGGTCACCGAGACGGCTGAAGAATAAAAGTAACCAAAATGTACTAAGTTTTATGAGTACTAAGTCTTCAACTGCTGTGAAGTGATTTTGCATTATGCGTCACACAGTTTGTGTTTAAGAAGGGAACAATGTAACATACAAACATCAGACAAATCTGTTTACAAAACACGCTGTAGCCTCTAGCGCTAGTTCTCAGTATTAGAAGGGTTGGGATACTATGAAGAGACAATGCTAGCGGAAGCCTTTTTCCGCATCAGTATCTAAACTTTTGGGAACGTGTAATTTTATTTATCTGTCTGGAAATTGCTTAGGCCCTTCTGTTGGAACAGCACCTTTGTCTGCAGGATTTAAAATTCAGTCGAGGATGTAATGCCGTTTGTGATGCTACAAATATATACTAGGGCTTTTGAGCCTCCTTTGTTTTGTTTTTTGCTATTTCCTAATAATGTCCGACTCTAGAGAACACGTAGAGAAGGACCTAACCAGTAGTCTGCAAACAGTTTCGATCGGTGGGCACCCCATTAGGCATTTTTTGAAGGCAGCGGGTCAGAATGATCTCATTTATGAATGCAAAATATAAGAACTTTTTTCATTGGGGGATTTTAATTTTTGGAAATTAGGGAAATTTAAATCGGCCGGATTAAATCTGCTGGCGGGTCGCAAGTTGAAGATCCCTGGCCTAAACGATATTACAGCAGCGATAGAAAAGGGAGGGCTAAAGATAAACATGAAGAAGGCGGTGTTTAGCTTTCAACTGGGAAGGACAGAGAAATAATGATGACGTACTCTCTAGGGACAAAGTTACTTAGGATCAATATTCCAAAGTAAAGGGAAGATAGACTCGGATGTCACCCATAGAATCAATGCCGGATGGCTAAAGTCGAAACAGGCAAATGGAGGAAGGTCCCAATCCAGTTGAAATGGAAGTTTAACAGGACAGTGGTTAGGCCAGCTTTGCAATATGGACCAGTGTTGGGCAGTGAGGAAGAGCCACGTCTACAGAATACAAGTAGCCGAGATGCGAATGCTGCGGTGCATGAGTGGGGTGTCGAGTGCTGATAGAATTAGGAATGAGTATATTAGAGGTAGCTTGGGGGTGGAGGACATGGCGAAAAAATGTTTTTGTTGTTTGTTGGTGTTTAAGGTCCCATCAACTACAAGGTCATTAGAGACCCGTCCACTGCATAGTTCTAATGCATATACTGCACAGACACTACACTAATGCGACGATTATTGGGTATTAGCAGTACCCAGCTTTCCCGAGCAACCGCCCATGTCAGTACTAACTGGGCTTGCGTTGCTTAACTTCAGTGATCAGACGAGAACTGGTGTGTCCAACGCAACTCGCCGCTCCGCGAAAAAATGAAAAAATACATTAAGGTGGTAAGGACATGTAATGAGAAGAGGGGATTAGATGTTTCCTAATAATGTCTCTTGATGAGAGAAAAGCGTTTGAGGTGGCATGGGCATGTGATGAGGAGGGGAGAGGAGGAGTTTATTAGGTCCATTGTGGGACTGCAGGTAATTGGGGGCACGAGAGGTAGAGGAAGACCTAAACGGACGTGGGAGCAGGTGGTGCAGAGGGACATCGTGGCATGCGGGGTGGAGAGGGTCTTGGTGGGGGACAGGTGAGAGTGGAGGATTAGAACCCACAGACCCGACCCTGCCTCAGGCGGGAGAAGGGTGCGATGATGATGATGATTTCCTAATAATGCCCCTTCTCGTTGGGAACATTCCTGCGCATTGATGGCAGCGCCATCTTTTGCAATTGCTGAAAGCATACATCATTTCATCTAGTTAAAAGTAGGTTGTGAATTGTTAATAGGATGTGATGGTAAGAGTAAATGACCAGGTTAATTTGACGTCTTTTTTCTATTAAGACCCGAAATTAAAGGTAAGTCAACAAATTGCCCATTCGTTGTTACACGTAACTGATTAATCACCAGTTACGATGAAACAGTCTGAAACTACTCGTTGCAATTAAATTGCTGCACAAAACAGCGCGACTGGTCAAATTTCCCAAAATTTCTACTTTTGTAAGTGTGTCACAATTACAAAGTAATCCCTACTGTGGATTCTGAATTCAAGATTCCAATGGACGTGATACTCATTAAGTGATGTGCACATTAGCATTAGGCCATCATCATCATATGCTTATCCCGCCTGTGGCAGGGTCAGGTCTGCGGGTTCTAGTCCATCACTCCCGCCGATCTCCCATCAAGTCCCCGTCCACCTCACATACTACCATAGCCTTACGAACAACCTGTTTCCACGCCTGCTTTGATCTCCCTTGCCCCGGGTGCTTCCAACCACCTGCATTGCTGTAATGGACGTAGCGAGCTCCTCCTCCCTCTTTTCATTACATGTCCATATCGCCTCACACATTAGAAATTAGGACCGCATCTTACTGCTAACTATCTGCCACACAATTTTTGATTTCAACCATGGCAACCATCAATATGTTTGAAAAACTGGTGCCTTGGGCTGTTGATGGATATGGCTCATCATCCTTCTTACAAAATTTATGGAATAGCAGAATCAACAAATGTTACAGGTCTTTAAATATGGATATAAATAACCTCTGTTGTTCAACTTGCAATATGAATGGACTCTGACCACTTTCCTTGAGTGACGGGATGGTTTTCTCGAAACATCAAAATGCATTTTGCGCATTTTTATTTTAAAAACAAAAATCCACATGAAAATTACTAAACTGCATTACGAAAACCGCACAATATCAGCACAAGGATGGCGAGTGGTAGGAAAACGCAAGAAAGGGAATATTCAAAATAGTGCTTGTTGACAGGGAATCAAAGATGACCTCGGGGTTCCTGTTACATTTGCCTGTGAATATTCCCTTCACACTCAAGGCTTCCGATGCTACTTAAAGTATGCCCAGTATCGAAGAGAGCTTCCTAGGAAATGACTGGTCCAGTCGTCTTCCCATCACTTCCTGATTAATGAAGTGAGAAGCCCGTGTCAATGAACTTTCTCTCTCTGTCTTCTTGAACTGCAATATACAGGACACGCGCCTGGATGATAACCCAGAAAGAGCATTTACAGTCAAGTAGTTGAGTGTCATAATGAGACACTCAGTAAAAACTCAAGTAGTTAGCTGAGGGGGGGTCTTAGAAACAACAATAAAATGAACTGTGATTAAACCCTTGTCGTACGCATTTACAAATTTTGACGTACATTTGGCCCTCGAACTGTTGAATTGAAGCTTACACTCAAGTACTTTCTTTGTAAATAATCTCTTTTTCCTTATAAAAGTGCAATAGGGATTGCAAGAAGTGGAAAGAGCGTTAGTTGTCGTTTGTTCAAGTATGAAAGAGTATTTTTACAATCTTTTAGATGACTCTCCGGGGTTGTTCTTCCCTATACTCAGTCACGATCTCTTAATCGAGGATTGCCTTTCCAAAAACTAAACAATCGGCCTCTGAGATCCTGAAATATTACTCTACTTATTGTTCTTTCAGTCTAGTTGTGATAACAGCAGCAGTAGCAACAGCAGTAGTAGCAGTTGTACCAAATGCATTTAAGGAGTTTAAAGATGTCCTTGAATAACCATTACATGCGTATTACTTGTATCTAAAGATAGGTCAACTGTATCTTTATCATGGGAATAACTGACATCTTGTCTTGAGTTTCCTGTAATTGATAATGGCAGTTCATTGGATTGAATACAACTCCCTCTACATATTGAGAAAAATTAAATTATAAAAATGATACTAAATTATTGGCATTTCTTTAATAAAAAAAATAATTGAATTTTTCTATTATTATATTAAGCCCTGCTCAAGCATGCTGTTGGAATTTATATATGATAAATTGAGCGATTTGTTTGGATTTTCAAGCAGAGAGGAAAAAAAATCATTACTTTGTTTTATTAAAACAAAGATTACATTGGTAAAATTTCAATACCATCCATGAACATTTTTGTAGCCAACAAGAAAAAAGATTGGTTGAGCATTTTCAGCAGTCTATAAGAAGAAAAATGATTTTTTCCCTTATTGTTTGAGGAGCAAACTGAGTGCAGGTGCAATTTCTTTTGGTGCATTGCAACGACCAGATGCTTGTTTGTACCATTATATAGGCTACAGAAAGATATGCTAGATACATCATCTGATCGTTGCTTTAATTCGGACGACGACATTTCGTTCATTGCTTTACCTCCTTTCAGCATTTTATTTACTAACAGTATTATTATGATTGAAAGTAGAAAAAAAAGCATGAGCCCAGAAAAAGAAAGAGGAAAGAGAGAGAGAGAGAGAATCTCTACCCTATTGTAATGACACTATGGTTGGTGCAAGATAACTTGGTGAAAGATAAGCTGTCGACGTGCTGTGTTTGCACAGAGAAAGCTTTTGTTTTTTAAATATCTAACAATAGGCATTGTGATCTGTAATTAAATCAAGCGTGAAGAGTAACGTTGACCTCATTGATGACGACTCTTCAACTAGAAATTGCTTGCATCTCAATTACGGTGTTTTAGAAAGGCGTCATTTTTTTTCACTTCCAGTCGTTAATTTTTAAATTTTCCTTCAAAAAGGCTCTAATACCACAGGCTCTTGCAATAGCATCACTCAATTTCAAACAAGAGGAGGAGAGAGTGCGTTAGCCGGGTTCTTGTCATCAAAAGCATCTAGTAACATTTTTTAAAGACTTAGCAAGCTACTTCACAAGCTAAAAATGTCATTCACTACAAGCATTTCATTAAAATTCACAGCACCTCACAACATCTCTTTTGTTGTATGTGCCTATCTAAATTCCCATCAGACTCGTATATTTTTTTACCATAATCGTGTAAAAATATTTAGCACTTTTGTGGAAAAAACTATCCATCTATTTTATAGACTCCATCACATCATTTCAATTATTAGCCTTGACATCCACATACAACTACTCTCAAAAGATCCCCTTTCCCCCCTTCTCCATTCAATTAACTCTGTCTTCATATGTATAGTAGGTCTGTGATTTGAATATAAATAATACTCCGCATTCACAATCCAGTGATTATCAATTACAACCTGATAAATGGCACGTCCCCTTTACCTGAAATCATGCCATTTCTTACAACTTTACCCAAATAGTAAAATATCTATTAAAATATGAAATTTTAAACTTTTTCTGAATGGGACAAGCTTTCAAATTCTGCTAAAATCTGCATTTTTAAATTATTAAATTACAGAATTTAATTGCATTAATACACTCTTGCAGTAAAACAATCATGATTTTAATAAAGCACTCGAGCAATTATGGAGACGATGTTAAAAGGCAAATATTTGCATCTAGTAATTAAATAAATTAATAGGCTCTCCCAAATTTATAATATTTCAAGTAAGTGAAAAGTACACGTATCTGCTGTTATAAACAATCCTGTTGACTCTACACACCCAGCAGCAGTACTCGGTTTTTTTTACTGTTAACGTAAATACCATGGAGGCATCTCTTTTTATTTATAAAAAAAATAGCAGTTTGCTTTTGGCAGCCACAATTCAGAAGAGCGTTTACGCAATAAAAAGGTGGCCAACCTCAGATTAAATAAAAACATACCATGAAAACGTTATTTATTACTGTCAGAACTTTGAACTTTTTTTTGTTCATTTAAACGTTTAATTCTTGCGGGGTTGCTATCTACTTTAATAAAAATTGATTTAAAGGAATACAGGACACGAACTACCTTTCCTTTCCAGAGTATTCATTTTCATTTTATATATATACACACACACGCAGTACATCCACCCCCAATAAGCCAAGAATTCGGTGATTCAAGGATGCTATTGGCTTACAGGCTTCGTGTAACTACGAGTATGTAGTCAGAAGACGTGCAACACATGGGAGGTTTTCCACTTTTTTTTACGCCCTTATTTCTCCTCTTTCGCCTACTTCTAGAGTTAGATCGATTTTTTTTAAGGGATGCAGTGCACCCATCCGATATGAAACATATTACTATACTATCTTTTACTCGATATACTTTTCAAAACAATTTGCCAACCAAGTATAAACCCACGAGGCACTTGAGCCTCCTGTGCACTGTTTTTTAAAAGATGCGACTAGGCATGGATTTTTTTATTTCTTATAAAAACTATCAGAAAGAATGTCGATAAAGTAGTGATACTGTATGTAATATTCTTGAGCCCAATATAGTCCTTGCCTACAGAAATTTAAAATTAGGTTTTCATATGATAAAACAAGTTGCATGTCAATCTTGTGTATCACCAAATCTCTGGAGTTAGGACCAAAACATTGGCCAACATGCTTGAACATCTAGGTCTGTTATTTGATTCACTTAGAAACAAACTTCATATGACGTCGGCGAATTATACATGTCTGTTCCTTAAATTTCACTCACTTCCTGTGAAATAATCCTTTTAAAACACCTTTGGGTTATTCTGACAGATTAAATTATGAATATTTTGAAATACTTTTTTATTATTAAGCATCAGGTGCCTTACCAAAATTGAGCCTAGAACGCTGCCAGGTGAAAATGAATTGAGAAAATGTATCTCTTACACGCCACCCCCATCACGTTTTAGGCGACAGTTTGTAGGGAATTTTTTAATAAAACATAAAAATTATGGAAATCAGATGAAATCGACGCCAGAAATATTTTCATCACATCCATAAAACAAACGGGTAAATTGTTTTGCTAAATAGGATTCAGATCTTCAATCTTGACGAAATTATTCAGCCTCATTAATCGTATTTCCGGGAATGAAGAATCATACATGCAAGAGAGACAGTGATTTGCTTTCCTCTGTGGTTCAGAAGTAATGATGACTTTTATTTTGAGTCCGTGGATGCAAGTTCGATCCTGGCCGAAATGGGTGGTCTCACATTTTTTTTGCTGGCGTTTTAGGCCCTTTCAACTACAGTACAATGGTCATCCGTCCACTGTGTAGCGTGTTCCATGGAATGTTCCATGCACGCTCCCTTTTTCTGATTGTTGCACGTTCTGTGCAGCTTGCTGTTTATTGGCTAATTTAAATTGTTTCTTCGGTCTGTCATTTAAAAATAACAGAATTTCGGTTTAGAGTCAGTCAGACAGTTTTGAGTTGAAAAACGGCACTCGTTTTGGAGACGATCCTTTTCACTTACATTTAAATATTGAATATCTGTTGTGTGTTATCTCCAGTGATTCATTTTAATTCCGTTAATGGTAAATTAGTGATTATTTTATTTTTATCATCTTTACAATAAACTTTATTGATATAACGATTTTCCGTCAAAAACCAAACGTGAACCAGCCAGGACAACCGCCATAACTGCATAGTTCTAATGCAGAATCTGTACAGAAACGACGCGAGCGACTGTATTGCGTTGCACGCCGCCAGGTAGTACGAGCGGGGGCACAGGCGGCTCATAGGGCAGACAAACCTAGGCGGCTACCTAGGGCGGCGGATTTAGAGGTATATCCTAGCTGTCATTTAAAATGTTCCTAGTCCTAGGGTTCCCAAACTTCTCTGATTGGTGGGGTCTTTCTGATTGTTGGCTTTCTCGAGGCGCCGTGTTGCAGAGCCATACCAATGCTGGATTAATTTTAAGGGTTTGGGAGTAAGCCAAGCAGCCATGACAGGAGGAACCCTTAGGAAACTGCTCGCGGGAGATGAGGAGGTAGGTGTAGATGGCATAGGAGAGGGAAAATTTGCAGCACCCAACGTTCTTTACCAACCACTCATGTTGGTACTAACGTGGGCTTACGCTGCTTAACTTCAGTGATCTCACGAGAACTGGTGTGTCCAACGCAACTTGGCTACACCAATGCATTTGTTGTTGTTTGTTCATTGGTTTTTAGGGCCCTTCAACTACAAGACCGCCCATGTCAGTACTGCTGAGATTGCGTTGCTTAAGGGGAGCGGCTCATTGCATTAGACACACCAGTTCACATCAGTAAGCACCGCAACCCCATCTAGTAGACTATTAACATGGATAGTCGCTTGGGAAAACTGGGTACTGCTAATACCCAATAATCGTCGCATTAATGTAGTGTCTGTGTAGTCTCTGCACTAGAACTATGTATTGGACGGGGCTCTAATGACCTTGTAGTTGAAGGGCCCTTAAACACCAACGAAACCGAAAAAAATGCGTTGCTTAACTGGGACAAATGCCAAGGGCGCTCGGACAATTTAGAACTGCATGAAATTTAATGAAAGAGGGCGATGGATCCACTTGTCTAGGGCCCAAAAGTCGTCATAATAGCATAGTGTGTGTGCAGACTCTGCATTGCAACTGTGCAGTGGACGGGGCTTGAATGACCATTGCAGTTGAAAGGCCCTGAAACACCAACAAATCAATGACAAACACTACGCTGTTACAACGACTTTGGTATTAGCAGTACCCAGTGCTCTCAAGCGGTCACCCCTGCTAGTTCCAGCAGGGTGGCTTCATTTAAACCACAGGGAAATCCCATGTGCACGTATGAATCGGAAAAATTTACATGTATAGGAACTCGTTTTCTGTTGTCGGTAAATTACCTTCACCAGTAGACAGGCCGACATTCAATAACTAAGCAACCCGAGAGCAAACCTAATTATGTAGACGTCTGGTTAAGTGAGGCAGACGGTGCGAATGTGTGGTTGTGAGTTCAGTCCCTATGAGATTAGGATGTTTATTGGATTGAGAGGATGAATATCTGAGGTTATACAGAGTGTGAGTGTATTACGCTGCCACGTTTTTCATTTGTTAAATATACTTTTTAAGGACTTATAACTAAGCGTAGATGTATATAGGCAATCTCCCTGTAGGTTAACATGGTGCATCTCAGCACTGTAGCAGTACGGGAGGGGGGGGTTATATTAAATAAGGTAGTCGCTATTTGAGCTACATTTCACACCTTTTCTTTGAACTGGCACTGCTGGAAGCCTTAAGCTGTTAACACTTACGGGTAATTTGCAAATATTGATATAACTGCATAGCAGATATTTCTATTCTAGCTTAAAATGGCCCTCATTTATGCCTCAGTTCCTATGGGAGGAGGAGAAAGAAGAAGAGGAAAGAAAGGTGGGTGAGGAATTAGCATATCATCGTAATAGACTGTGTTCATCGTCGCATCCCTTAAGGGTGTACCCTGAAAATAATGAAATGAAAAAATTTTTCTTTATAATACTAACTTTTATCAGTAGAAACTAGTCTTGATGGAGAACATTTTAGTATAACGCTTGGTGCATTTTGAAATTCAGTTAAGGGCTGGGTGGTGTTTTTTTTTTTACAAATCTCTGTAAAAAAAAACCTGTAAAGTTACTAATACATATTGGTTGATGTTCACTCGAAATTCTTTGAAAACATGAATGATGAGATACTAAATGTTGCAGTATCTAATCAAATTATTGTAATTTATTCTCAATATCCACCTCAATTCTATACAGTGGTTGATGTCCTTTTTTTATAATAGAGAACTACACGGTTGATTTCATTTAATTTACTTGCACACTAACGTGGATAGGAAAATAGTTATTTCGCTAATGCAAAATATTGCATAATATATGAAATGTAGATTAAATTTCACCTTGGGACTGTTGTAGTCACCTCTCTCTTAGAGAATCACGACTTTTATATTGATATTTCTCTCGCTATTCTCAGACTTACTACTACTGCTGCTGCTGTTGCTCAAGAGGAAAAGAAGAAATTGATTTTTTGGCTCGGAAAATGTTCTGGTGATCATTATGTTTAGTTATGGAGTATTAAATGAGTGTACAAATTCAGCAATATTGTTGTCGGCAGGTGGTTTCGATATATTGGCAAACATTTACATTCAGCCCACTATCTACATCCATATATATATATGAAACATCTATGTCAGGAAACATCTCTGCAATATTAGAGGGGAGAAGACCGAGATTAACTAGATTTAGGAGACTTAGACCGAATGGTTCTCAGCTTAACATAAATCTTTTATCAATCACTTTAAACCTGCAACCAGATGGACTTCTGCTCAGGCTAACAGCATCGTGCGTGCGCTACTATCACAAAGTTGACAGTGTACTTTTAGTCAGAGATAACTTTGTCAATACATGTAGGGCCTATGTTATTTAGAAAGCTTTAAAAAACAAAGGAATATAAACGCCTATTACAATTAATACCCGCATCTCTGGGCAAAATACCAATTACAAGGTGTTCAAAAAGGCCCTTAACATTTCACACAGAAAGTGACTACACAAGTGACCACACTTACACAAGCCGGAAATAGGCCTTGTGGATTCACATAGCCTCGAATAAGAACCATATTGGTACGACCTAAGCCTTCTACCACCATCTTGGTAGCAGTCATATTGAAATTAACTTTAAAAAAAATTTTATTGACCTGGATGCAGTGGCGTAGCCAAGGGGGGGGGGGGGGGGGGGGGTTAAACCCTCCCTTGGGCCTCGAATATAACGAAGAGGTATAGACCCTATCGAGTCATATCTCCCCCTTCAGAAAATCCTGGCTACGTCACTGCCTGGATGGGAGCCATGTGAAACGTCAGCCAATATTTACCTTAAATTCATTGTTACAAAGATAAAGAAGAACGGCGAATTGCGTTGCACACACCAGTACTCGTCTGATCACTGAAGTTAAGCAGCGCAATCCCAGCTAGTACTGACATGGGTGGCTGCTTGGGGAAACTGGGTACTGCTAATACCCAAAAATCGTCGCATTAGTGTAGTGTCTGTGCAGTCTCTGCATAAGAACTATGCTGTGGACGGGGCTCTAATGACCTCTGTCGTTGAAGGGCCCTAAAACACCAACAAACAACAACAACAGCAGTTTCTGCAATACAATTATGCAGTGCAATGGCCTTGTAGTTGAAAGGCCCTAAAACACCAACCAAAAAAATACAAAGATAGAAAACATCAACGTGTAACCACATTACCTTACTCTTTGTGCTGCAGAAACTCATCGTGCTCGGGGTTGCAGGAGATGGGATGATAGGAGATCAGGATGACTTTAATGACGTCAACCTGAGAGAGATCTAGTATCACGTGTGCCTGTCAGCTGTTGTTTTGGTTTTAGAAGTTTTAAGAGAATAGCTCTATCAACGGTAAAATTCGCAGTGGTCGACCTAAAACTGTCACAGATGAGGGACTAACCAAAGCTGTTTTGGCTGCATATACCATGTTCTCAGGCCGCCGAGATTTTTTAGGAATACGACTTTGCATTTGCTTTTCAAAAAACGTGGTACTCTACGAACTCCACACTTCTGAGAAACTCTCTGTGATTCTGGTTTGGGCTTCATATACTGCGTGTAGTGTTCAACAAGCTGTAGTCGTTCTTTCATCTGGGGAAGTTTTGAGTTGGCCATCGCGATGTCTATCATTGACTAAGGTGTTAACTAGATGGGTTTTGTATAACAAGAGTTATCCATTTTGCATCCCCTCTCTATTTCATGTCAAACTTAATTTTTGCTTTTTTAATCCTACTATAACTCTGAGACCCTTGAAGGCAACTTTGTTTTAAAACTGAAAAAAAATTAGTGAGTAGAAAATACTCTATAGCTCGTAAGGATATGGTAGAGTGTGCTTTTTTGCTTTTTTGTTCGTTCGTTCACGTCACATCCGCCCTTCAACTACACCTGTCATTAGAGATCCGTCCACTGCGTAATTCTAATGCATAAACTGCACCGACACTACGCTGATGCGACAATTTTTGGGTATTAACGGTACCCAGTTTTCTCAGGGGGTTAGTAGGAGTGACCTACAACTGGGTATTTCGTTGATCTACAGTTATATTTCACTCCATTTTGAAAAGGTCATTTTAACGTGATGTCGTACAAACGACACAGGACCATGGATATACTCCCAAGTGCAATTTCCATTAGATGAGGAGTAAATCCGCAGGCTCTTGCGATGTGCAAGATGTCACCACAGCTCATAAATGAGCCCTTTCTACATTGCCTTTTGTAAGAGCTCCTCCTGGCGTCTGTGAGATAAAATATAAGAAAGTAGAAATTGTGGCATTCAATCTACAACCTGCAAAGTAAAAATGCTGCACAGCAGCTCACCCATGTGTTGCATAGGTGTCTACCCGATCCTGCTAGGCAGGAAAACAGAAATGATGACGATGATGATGATGAAACCACCTATCCCGTCTGCTGCTCTAGACACCCTCCATAGCCTACCTTTGATGCACCTAGCTAGCCAGTTCTTCCTTCTTTTCATAACATCATTTCTGAAATGTCCCAACCTGTAGCACCACACACAGCTATTTTCATTTTGCTCGTATTTCCATACGCCTGTTCTACTCCCTGTCTTTCCCATTTGAGGTATGTTTCTATGTACCACATTTAACTTCCTCCGGACTGGGAGCATTTTCTCACTACTCTATGTGGCAGTAACTCAGTCTACAGTCGGGCAATGATCCCCCCAACCCTGTCCTACAATGGGGTATAAAAGGTCCACTTACTTATTCATCACCAGACAGCTATTTGTGTTGAAGAGAGAGAGTGCACTACCTGAATGGTCTGTGCAATCAATTTTAAATTGATTGATAACCACTCCACAGACCACAGGGAGTTGGACTATTGCTATTTCGTGTCAGTCATGGTATGCTCTCTCTGCGGCCAGTAGCGAACCTTTTGCTCCCTGTGATCAGGGCCTATCCCATATCTCGCCATAAACGCAAAGGCCCCTTCCCTTAACAGTGCGCTATTTTCGTCAAATAGCACCAGTCCACTGTTGCAACCAGCAGTTGTCATCATTTCTCCCCTGGGACAAAAGATAATTCCCCGCACATATGACCTCTTTATCATCCTAAAATCTGGAGCTCTACTCGACGGGTGGTGCGGTGAGATATGAGGTGATCTTTATTCGTAGCTATTCCTGTCGCTCATAGAGAAGGAGGGTAATGTCAACTCCTGCCTACACCAGATGTTGAGTTATGGTTTCATTCGCATGTCTGGTCTGATCAATAAATTTATGACGCAAGGTAAAATCAACACATCCAGATGTTAATCCCGAAAAGGATGGACTTATTTACACCTAAGCACACTTTGAAATGTTCTGTACTTTGTACAACTTTTGAGTCATCAAGAATGGCACCACAATCATGTGATGATAGGAAAAAACAATTTATAAAGAATGTAATAAGTTGATATTAATACCGGGTAAAATTTTAGTGCAATAATAACGGATTAGTCATAAATGTTATCACTATTTAATTGGATAGTGATTCAATCGTTTGTTTATTCAGCCAACTTCATTAAATGTTGGAAATCGCCTTACAGTTGTGTTGTTGTAAAACGAAATTTAATTCACCAGATTATATGGTAGAACTATAAAGCTGTCAGGTGATAAAATTTACAATACCCAACAACCTTTGATAAATTTAGAGTATAATACTTGATGCATTACGTAACAGAGACCAATTCTCCAAACGACAGACATGGACTACTACGGTTCAAAATACCTTACCGAAGTCTCACTTCAATCGGATAAATTCCAATGATCAGTGGCAAGAGTCGAAAAGTGTAAATGAGGGGACCGCTACCCTGATGTATCATCAAGATACCATCATCATCATAATACCCTTATCCTGTCTGTGGAATGGTCAGGTCTACGGATTCAAGCCCTCCACTCCCGCCTATTTCCCACCAGGTCCTCGTCTACCCCCACACTACCATATCCTTTCGGACAACTTGCTCCCACGTCTGCTTTGGTCTCCCCTTTTCCAGGGCTTCCAACTACCTGCATTTCTAATTCTAATTTACAACACTGCAAGCAGCCTTTTCTTTGGCCAATATAGCAGTGGAGAGACTAACTCTCAATCCTTCTTATGATAACATAATACTCCTAAAACCCTAAACTATAATTCAGGTGCCCCCTCTTCACAATATTAGCTATGGCAAGCTTTCCTTTGATGAAGCCCTCCACCCAATCCTCTCCAAGGCTATTCCAATGTCGAATGACCCTTGGAAAAATGATCAGTAGTATGAGTCTGCCTGTGCCGTAATCTCTTTCAATTTATATGGATGATCTTTTCTCCCCTTATACTCAGCTGGGGACACACTTCCAGCCAGAGGTCCATTACATCCCAGCAGCAGCAGTCTGATAAAAAGACTAATGCTGTGGCGCCTAGTTATATGCCAGAAGCGTATATCTGGCGTATTTCTGTATTGGACCTAACGAACTCCTCCTCCCCTCTACTCATTACGTGTTCATACCACCTCAATCTACTACCCCTAATATATTCATTCCTAATTCTATCAGTTCTCGTCACCCCACTCATGCACCGCAGCATTCGCATCTCGGCAACTTGCATGCTATTGACGTGGTTCTTCCTCACTACCCAACACTGTAATTCTAATTGAATACGCGGCAAGTAGCCCTGATAGGCCAAATTGGCAGTGGAGAGGATAACTCTCATTCCTAAGTTATAACAGTGTTAAACCCCCCAAGGTGTTAAACCAACAAGAACATTCCATTGGCGAATGATCCTTGGGGAAAAAAGACCAGTAATATGAGTCTGTCCGTGCGCTGATCTCCTTCAATTTGAATGGATGATCATCCCCCTTATACTCTGCAAGAGATAAGCTGCCAACTGGAGGGCCATCATGCCCTATCTTCAACCCCCTTAGTGCGGCTGAGTTGCGTTGGGCACACCAGTTCTCGTCAGATCATTGAAGTTAAGCAACGCAAACCCAAATTAGACCAGCATGGGTGGTTGGTAGGGAACGTTGAGTCCTGCAAATTTCCCCTTCCTCCATCTCCTACATCTACCTCCTCCTCACCCGGAAGCAATTCTTGCTGCACTCCGTTGGATCTTTTCAATTTCCCAAGATAAGTCCTGTCTAAATGTAAACCACGTTGGACTACAGTCCTCTAAAATTGGGGGTAACAGTGAAAAATAGGCTATTTCTTTCATTTCCTTTGTGCTGCCCAATCAATCTCATCAATTTGGCTCAATCAATTTGTCAGTGTGCTCTCTCTCCAAGTGTCCTGAGTGTTTGAAATAATTTCAAGGGTCTCAACTCTGTTTATACTCTGATCCATATAACAAAGCTGGCCTAACCACTGCCCTTTAAAACTTCCCTTTCAACTTGATTGGGACCTTCCTATCATACAGGACTCCACTTGCCTGTCTCCACTTCAACCATCCCCCAATGATTGTATGGGTCACATCCGAGTCTAAGACCCTGATGCATTGGCAAAAAAATTGAGGGCTTCATTAGAAATCAAAAAATTAATCTCAGTTTTGAAAACGCAATGCAGCACCATCCCAGGGGATGCTTTGCATAAAATAGAAAGAGTTAAAAATCGCATTGACGTATTTCTAAAAATTACTTTTATACATTGCATCTTATGTACGACAACTACAAGAATTTTAGTTCAAGAATATAAATTTGGCATAGAGTACGAGACTTTGAGCCCATTTCACTGAAGGTTGCTGTCTTATACGATTAGCGCTCTTGCTCAATAGACCAGTGACGAGTGAAATGGTCTCTTTTTCAGTGATGTTCAATGAAGTATATGCGTGTTTGTGCTTGCATTTCTTCAGAAATACTTTTCCTTACATAATATGATTAGGTGCATGATGGAGAGCTGGCGAGATTAGAAACACGGTAGGTAATAGGATCCATCGTTTCGGTTTTTTTTTTAAACTATCAACACATTGGACACACTGATCCTTGAAGTCAAACTGTGGTCAACGATAAAAAAGCTTTGAGGCAGTCGGTATAATGATATACTAACTCCAAGCAAAATAAAGGCCATAAAATCAACATGTCGCTACAAAAAGGGCTGGAATCTACTAAGACTGAAGCCGTAAAGTCGGAATAAACATGCATGCCATAGTCAAGAGCTTAAGAAGCCCAATGGAGTTAAAAAAAATTGCACATCAGCGGTTTCGTTTTGGCTGGTGACAAATCAAAGCTTTCATTTTCGCTTTCTTTGGCTTTTCTTCAGTGCTGTAAGGTAGAAAAATTCATAGCATCCCTTAGATGTATACTTTCTTTTGCAAATACTTCCATTCAATTTTTAATTTGTATTGATTCAATTTTTAATTTAACTGCTCAGTAGAAGAAGAAGAAGAAGAAGCGAAAAAACCAAGAACAAAACCTTCCCCTAGTGAGCAACAAAGTCTGTAATCATATTGGTGTACTTAAATCTTTGTAACTGTTATTTTGATTAGATTTTCAACTGTTGTATGTACTGCATATATAACTGCATGGCGAGGGAGAGCAGCGGTGATCTACTGATTCAATTTAGTCTGTATAGCATAATATTTTTTAAAGGAATATATAATTATTTTTCACTCTCTACATATACAGCTCCTCCTTATTATTTGCATTTTGTAAAACACAACGAATTAGGTCTGATACACCATGCTGATGCAATTTAGCCACTACTAAATCACACTATGTGAATTAAGAAAACAAAAATAGTTTTTCTATTCAGCATCGTTGTCATCAAAATCACCATCATCTATTGGAGACCGGGGCAAGATGACGATACTAACAGTTTTCAAATTAAATTTTTCTTTTGAGATACAATATTTTACAGTGCTTGGATACTTACAATGCATCTTCGTTTATGATTTAGTTATTTAAAGTGAAATATTTTTTGATATCTTCAAGTTGATTTTATAATTTTTAATCAACAATATAAAAATCTCATCTTGCCCCAGACCCGGGTGCAAGATGACAATCATTACAAAAGTAAACCAAATTAGTAAATTCTCCAAATTCTATTCTTGTACACTTATTTATTTTATAATCAAAATAAAATTAGGTTATTATTTATTAAATTGTTAAGGTAAATGAAATATTTTTTTTAGTTTCTTTTAATTTCTCCTTTTCTGTTTGTTGGTGTTTAGGGCCCTTCAACTACAAAGTTCATTAGAGCCCGTCCACAGCATAGTTCTCATGCAGAGCCTGCACAGACACTACACTAATGCGACGATTTTGGGGTATTAGCAATACCCAGTTTTCCCAAGCGGCCACCCATGTCAGTACTCGTTGGGGTTGCGCTGCTTAACTTCGGTGATCGGACGAGAACTGGTGTGTCCAACGCCATTCGCCGCTCCCTCTCCTTTTCTGTTTGTATAATCCCGCGTCGGTGGCACAGTGAGTAGTGTGTTCGGAAACTGCGTAAGTGACCCTAGCTTCGATACTGGACCGAGGTGGGTTGGCATCTTTCGGGCGAAAGAGAGAATGCCCGGAGTGCACCTTCCTTCAGATGAGAAGTAAAACCGAGGTCCCGTGTGGTGTACCATGGCATTTGCACGTAAAACAACACTTCATTTCTATGCAACGGGTAGCAAGCAACTCCTAACCCTGTTCCCGCCTGTAGCAGGGTTGGGTACTCATTTTGTCCCTTTTAATGCACACAAGGATGATATGTGTTTTTCCGCAGCCGGTTGCCGACCACAGCTGCAACCTCTATGTTTATTTATCTTCGGTGTACTATTCGTCCGGGCACTCCACCTCTACACACTCCAGAAGGGAGAGGGGGTGAGCTCCTACACCTGAACCTCTCTCTCTCTCTCTTTCGCCCGAAAGAAACCAACCGACTTCGGTCCAGTATCGATTCTAGAACCACTGACGCAGTTGCCGAGCGTGCACCCCACTGCGCCACCGAGCCGGGTCTCTCCTATGCATCGAGTAAGTGAGGCAAGAGCGAGAGAGGCCCCGAGTGCGCCTTCCTTTGGATGAGAAGTAAAAAAGACGGCATTTGCACGTAAAAGCAACGGGTAGATGAGGCAAAATCTCCAGGTGTAGGAGCTCGCCCCCTCTTCCTCCTGGGGTCTGGTAGAAGTGGAGTGCCCCAACGAAAAGTAGACGGACGACGATAATTAAGCTTAGGGGTTGCAGCTTTGGTCAGCAACCGTCTGCGGAAAAGCACTGTCCAATATATCATCCTCGTGTTCATTCAGAGGGACAAGATGAGTATCCGACCCTGCCATAGGTGAGAAAAGATTCAGGAGATGCTTTTTCTGTGTTTGTGTAAGTAAAATAAGGATTGATCATGCAAAGAAAAACCTATTTCTTGCATTTTGAGATTGGCAATTATCACTTTTTGTATGATGTTCCTCAAGGAATAAACACACTCCTTACAAAGTTCCTGCTTTGCTTTTGATTTATACCCGTTGAAGACTATAAATGACAACATTAATACTACTTTTAAGTATCAAAAGGTGGCACATATCATTTGACTTTCCTTCTCAGTTCATCATAAGTTAGATGGAGCGTCCATAACAACGATGATTAATCACTATGAACTTTCCATTACATTACGTCTCTCTCTCTCTTTCTCTCTTTGTATTTGCATTTACTTTTCTTTCAGACCTTTATCGTGAATGCGATTAAATAAATAGACGGCATTACATTTTCACCTATCACAAAAGAGGATTGTATCACCCGAAAGACTCTTATACTTGCAAATGCTGCTGCATGAGGATGCTTTAGAATATTGAAAATTTGCGTCATCCATTTATTGCTGAGCATCATCCACGCGTAAACAACCACAAATATGGCAAAGTTAACAGTGATTATTTCAATAAGTTATGCACTGTCATAAATTTGAGTAAAAGTTTACCTTTTTAACTATCTGCAACGCCAACAAGGCGAACTTGACATAACAAATAAGTCGGGAGCAGCCTATTGTGTTGGACACACCAGTTCTGATCACTGAAGTCACATTAGTGTAGTATGTGTGCAAATCTTGTTGTTGTTTTAGGGCCCTTCAAATACAACGGTCATTAGAGCCCCGTCCACAGCATAGTTCTTATGCAGAGGCTGCACAGACACTACACTAATGCGACGATTTTTGGGCATTAGAAGTACCCAGCTTTCCCAAGCGGCCACCCATGTCAGTACTAGCGGGGGTTACGCTGCTTAACTTCAGTAATCAGACGAGAGCTGGTGTGTCCAACGCAATTCGCCACTCCCTGTGCAAGTCTCTGCATAAGAACTACTCAGTGGACGGGGCTCTAATGACCTTGTAGTCGAAGGGCCCTAAAACACCAAGAGCTAAACGAATAAGTCGAAAAATTAACCATGTTCGAGTGAGTATTCGGCCGAACAAAAAACTAATTCGTCAACTGAATTTATCACTTTTCATATGAAGTATGGCAGTCCATCGATTTCAAGATAGAAATGAAAAACAGTTCCTGGTTTAAATGTTGATAAAGACACTTTTGAAAGAGTGTAAAAAGATCATTATTTCTGCAGCGAGGCAATATTTCTTTCTCCACTATTAATTTTAGTCGTTCTAATTGATTCCCTTTTAAAAAGTAGACCGGTAAAATACTTGACTGCAATTCAAAATGAATCTCTGCTTTCGATTGGCGATTCACATCACTCTTTTCAAACCCAAAGATCAAATCCAAAGGGATTCATTGAAATAGTAGTCCACATTCGCAACATATTGAATGCTTCAACGAAGCCTATCACCGTTGTACTTATTGGTAGGGGCAGGAGGAATGATACGAGTACGAGGATGTATAAAAGATGGCAAAAAAGGAGGACGAAACGCACCTACTGAAAAAATGAGGTATCAGATGGCATCCTTGGACAAATACATATATGTACAGTATATTGAATTGAAATCTCTATTATTGAAATCTGCCCTCCATTCTATGTGCTTCTGATGAAGGGTGAATAGTTATTTAAAAGGATTTCAAACGTAGGTGGAGACAGAGAGAGCGAGCGAGAGAGAGAGAGAGACATTTTTGTGACTTTTGAATTTTCCAAACCCTCGTTCTCGTTACTCTGATTCTTGGCCTGTTTACAGTATGAAAAAAAAGAGAAAGAAAAACTGCATTTTACACATCTAGTTTATCGATTTTCTTGGCGTGAATGAGAAAAATTTCCTGACGAGCTTAAATTTTAGTTTGAAAAATTGTGTTCAACCAAAATTCACGTTTTTTATGCATTTAAGACACCACGTTAACGTGGAAAATGTTTGAAAAGCGACATACAAAGTGGAAAGAAGCAAGTCTTTCTTCCTGAAATGAACAACTCATAAATGAAATCAATTTATTTACAGATGATTGATGTACTCTTTACCTGCATTTATATTGTACATGTTTGTAATTGAAAGGTCTTTTGTGTGGTTTGAGTTAAGCTATTCTTTGTTTTCAAAAAAACTTTATTTACGGTCCATCACATATTGGTAAATTTTCCCCCTCAACTATTCATTGTAGAAACAAACGTTTTTGATAACAAAGGGATAAGGTGGATAGTGTGTTTATACTTGTGGTCCATGTCTTGGACCTGGCCTCGGGAGACGAGCAAAGCTATCCAAGTTCATTTATGATAACATCATCATCATCATCACCATCATCATACCCTTTTCCCTCCTGTAGCAGGGTATAGTCTGCGGGCTCTAGCCCCTCCACCCTCCACTCCCGTCTATCTCCCACCATGTCCCTTTCCACCCCACACACTATCATATCCTTACGGACAACCTGCTCCCAAGTCTGCTTCGGTCTCTCCCTGCCCCGAGTGCTTCCAACCACTTGCATTCCTGAAATGGACCTAACGAACTCCTCCTTCCCTCTTTTCATTACTTGTCCATACCACCTCAATCTACTCTCCCTCATTATTTTCCCGCGATGTCCTCCATTTCTAACTCTATCACCTCTCGACATCCCACTGGCTACTTGCATTCTATTGGGGTGGCTCTTCCTCACTGCCCAGCACTCTGATCCATATAGCATTGCTGGCCTAACCACTGCCCTGTAAAACTCCCCTTTCAACTTGATTGGGACCCTCCTGTCGCACAGGACTCCCCTTGCCTGTCCCCACTTCAACCATCATCCCTCATTGATTCTATGGGTCACATGCGAGTCTATCTCCCTATTACTTTGGATATTTATGGTAAGAATCATTAAAAAATTAAACAAGTTATCGGATCGAATTTGTTTAGTCGAATAGATGACTTTAGGGCTCAGTAAGTTTTCAACAGACGGCAACTATATTATAGCAATTACATAAATTACCTTTAATGGATCACTTTTTCCAGTTGTCGTGTAGCGACCAGTCAAATAGTTCATCATCACACTATGAATTCAATCGATTCATTGCAGTGGAATTCATCTGTATTAAGTTTTACTCATCAGTAAATAAGTAAAAATGAACCTTGGTTTACGATATTAATATTAAACGAACGAGACTTAAGTATATTTTATCAAATATCAAGGGGGTTGCCATATTGATTAAACGGTGAGTGCTAGTGCTGACTGGCATCGCCAATATATTATGCCTTTTTTTGGCAGAATTTCATTTGGCCAAGTATACTCCAGTTGACCTACACCTTTGAGTGGAAAAATGTGTTAAATATATTGATAGCGCAAAACAGCAATACAGAACATTTCTTTTTAAAAAAATCTGTAATATATCACCGGCTCATACACATATTTTGGTGCACATTGTGCAGTGCGAAATGCCACTGTATGGGGTGGACGGGGAACTGGTGGGAAATAAGAAGAAATGTCAAAACTCTACCATAGGCGGGATAGGAGTATTGTTGAAAATTAAATAGATGCGCCCCGTTTGGAGCATTCATTTACATAGCTATTTTATCCAAAGAATGCTAATGGGCTATTTCTCCATTTTTTTTTAAAAAAAAATAAATTGGTGAACTAGTAGTATTCAAAATAAGACAAGTGCTAGCATATTACCCTTCCAAGCGTATATATTTTACTAGATGCTTTAAGTTTTTCATATCTTTTATGTCATCTGACGTCAGTTGTTTTTTATTGGCACTTTATTTCGCTCCCCCAAGCAGTTGAATAAATACATAAAACCTTAGTCTGGATAAACATAAGTGTATTTTACACTATAGTTGCCAAACCATACTTAAAAGATGATTAGAACAACTTTTCAGTATTTTGAATAAAGCATATTTAATATTGGACACATCACTACAAGCCAACTGGACATTATCGGACCCTTAGTTGCACTTCTTAATGCATCCGCTACTATGAACCAACAGCATCGGATCATTTCAAAAAAGCAACTCCTAACTCTTTCTCGCCCATGTGAGTGTCGCGTGCCCATCTTGTCCCTCTGAATGGACACAAGGGGTGATATATTGGACATGGTTTTGAACAGCCGGTTGCCCACCAAAGCTGCAACCCCTGTACAACCCCTGTGCAACACCTCTACTGTTCGTTGGGGCAGTCCACCTCCACCAGACTCCAGGAAGGAGAAGGGGCGAGCTCCTACACCTGGAAATTTTGTTCCATCTACCTTTGGCATAGTAGAGAGGGTTCTTTGACGTGCAAATGCCACCGGACACCAGACGGGATCTCGGTTTTACTTCTCATCCAAAAGAAGGCGCACTCGAGGCGTTTCTCTAGCCCGAAAGAAGCCAAACCACCTCGGTATCCAGTATCGAACCTAGAACTACTGAGCGTGCTACCCACTGCGCCGAGTTTTATAAGATCATCTCAAGTGCCTTAATTTTATTCTCGCCTTTCAACCTTTTGCGGCGTCAGTTTACAATACCCAGTCTGAAGTGCCTCATTTCTGACCACCTACTAAATTTCCAGCACAAGAAGCACACTGAGTAATTTACAGGCTATTTGAGCTAGTAGACCATATGACCATAGGCAAAATGATTGCAACCCTACCCATTACAAGCCAATGATGCATGCAACATTGCCCCATTGACAAGTGACCTGTCCAAATTGGTTTCACTATGGTATTATAATCTAAAAGTCCATCTCTAGCATGTTGGATCTTAATCTCTTACTCGTCCTCGTTTCTACTATTTAGCTACGACAATCTAAGTTTATCCCAAAGCCCTGATTTGAGACCTCAGATATGTAGTCTGGCAGGCAGGCAGTACTTTATGATTACGATTCCTTTTTAAGCCAAAACATATCTCAGTTTAGCCTTAAATAATAACCTTTTCTGTCCTTCCCCCTTAAGCAGCATTGCACTACGTAGTTTCACTAACTTAAAAATTGCTTGATATGTTTTCTTTATAGATACAAGGTTGCATAGTTGACCTTTTTATATTGCATTTCCATCATTTCGATTCAACAATGTCATGGAAGAAGTTATTGCATAGATGAAAATATGCCTTCAGACCTCTTTGAAAAATTACTACATTTTGACATGGAAGTACAAGTTTTGAAAACGGCAACAACAAAAAAACCCGACATAATTGCAGCACAGCTGTATGCCTCGACATGATGAAAGTCTAGCCATCGCAGGAGGATGCAGAAGAGAGAGAGAGGAGATCTTCTGCAGCTTTCAGAATGCAATGTGGAGTGTGCATGTGTCTGCTCAGCGCCTGCGTCACTTACTTACTGTCTGTAGATCTCGTTTCGTTAATCCGATTTCAGTTGATCTTTGAACTTCAGGCTTGTTTTGATAAAAGCCTGATTATATCCTTTATATGAGAGTCAAACTACTTAATGCAAAAATCTATCTTTACCCGTGTACTTACTAACCCTGCAGTAAAGTTTATTGACAGTGTGTGTTTTTGTCCTCAAATACTTTCACAAAGGTTGATAATTATATGTGCCATATTAATAATTAAGATGAACAGAAACGGAATGGCGATGACCAATGAACCAACCTAGAGGTTAAGCTGCCTTTAATTGGCTTATTGCGATGGTGTTATTACCACAATTGCCATCCCGGGAGCTGTCAAAACTCCAAATCATCATCAGCAGGAACAGAAGGGAATGCTTACATGTTAGAGGCCCAAATGATGAATTGCTGCTTTTTTTCTTTTTGCCTACCTGTTAGGTAGAATGTACTGTCGTGCTAATCTATCTCAACCCTTATTTTGGCCCTCATTCGATATTTCCCAAACAATTCCAAAGTCTTGTAGCCATAATAGCAATATTTATAATTCAGTAGTCTGTAGCAGGAAATTTTTAAGATTTTGTGCACAAACACGAGGTAAATTACCTCCTGCGTCTAGCGTGTCTGTCTTCGACTAATGAAATTTTTTTCTTAAGGCCAGTTATGTCAGAAATAATTTGATCAATGTCGTTGCGTTTTTCTACTTCATCTAGTAAAGGAAACTAAACCAAGGGAGATTTCCCCACCAATGCCGATCGACCAATTGATGGATTGAGAAAGAGCGACCGACCCCTAGTTTAGAGCGTTTAAATGATGAAGCCATTTTTCATTTTCTACCCTCTGCCTCATCTTTCTATGCCACATCAGTATTTCAACTACAACCACATTTCCATTTGAACCCACAATGACATTTACTTGTAAGCCACCAAACTCTTTGTTTCCACGCAATGAACGACCAAAAGGAAACAGGTCATCCTAAAAAAAGTAATAGCAATAATAATTTACCTCTTGTACATACAACATTATTTTTACTGGTTGCCTTAATACTGTAATGAAGTCTGGCATTTCAGCAGCAAAAAATACTAAATATATAACTGAAAGGATTGGCATCGTTTTAACCTAAGACTACAATTCCAACAAGGAACCAACATCTGTTATTGCGGACCATGCAAAGCATCACATCAATAATAAAAAAATCGAGAAAGGTTGTTTTTTAGCGGAATAACTGAAATTGTAAAGTTATCAACTGGAAATATGGAGGAGGAGTCTGACAGAAGAACAATATAAAATCAATGATTTATATTTCATAGGCCGCAGTTTTTTTTCTTCGATCGCTATTACCTTTTCTGATCCTATCCCATTACTTTTCTACTTTCCTTTTTTGTTTTGTTTTGGCGGAGTCCAATACTTTTTAATTGAAGATGTGACAAATGGGCATCATGTCATAAGTGCAGTGTAGAGATTTTGGACATGAACGGAAGTTGATGGAAAAATTGGACACACGATGAGAAACCAAGCAGAATAAATCGGTAGGTAAAACAGTTATGGAAATGAAATTGGAAACCAGGAAAAGGTGGCTAGGTGTTGAATTTCATGGCGCAACTAGAACTAAATTTAGGAATCCCGTGAGAATTTTTATAGGGTCCTCATTTAACTTGCATATGTGCATACAGTTATCATATTGATTTCACCTCGCGCCGTGGATGATGAAATACTCGTTCAGTCCCCCTCTTCACATTCCCACCACCATCTACAGGATATCAGGTCCCATGATAACCACATTGGTTTGATTATTTAGCATCGGCCTATCGTTGACCAAAGAGCTGTTAACGACAGCAGACGCTAATAATTATTATCAAACTTGGAAATTTACTGACTCGTGAGAATTTTGTGAATTTGACGCATCATGAATTTAGGTTTCTACTTGGTGGAGAGCAAAAGGGACCCCCCCCCCCCCAACCTGTCACTGATCTTGGCTAGAAGGTTCTATAACGAAACGCTCATGGGACGACTTGTAGACAGGTAGTGGAAAGGAATGTGACATAATTTGGAGTATAGAAAATAGTTGGCGTGGGATGTGAGGAACTTACAGCTCAAGTGTCGACCCAAGCTCAGAGGGAAAAATGATCTTGAACCTAAAAAATATTGCAGTTGAAAACATTTTATAAGCAGACAAAAATGACATCCGGTTTGTCAAATGAGGATAAATATTTAATATTTTGCTGCAAAAAAAAATTCTTCCAAGCCTGTCTTCTGACTTGTTATCCAAAAAAAAAGAGATGATATGTAAAGTCGACTGCTCTGTTTGCGCTATGTATACCCTCATCCTTCTCCAAAAAAGAGGGAAGATTTCTTTTTGTTTAAAAGAATAACCAAGAATTCACGTTATGAAAAGTGGTATTACTACTGTGCTATCCTTGGAGAATTTCCGAAAACGACGAAAAAATGTCCGTGGGTGGGCATGAAACATTAAACTATAATATCTCTTTAGGATCATCTATATAATTGGCATTCCTTCGTTGGATTTGTATTTGTGACTATACTTTTAGTAGTCATATATGAGAACTTCTTACTATCCCCATCCCCTTGACTACCTACCCCTACCATCTCAAAAAATTGTCATTTTCTGCTCAATTTGTTGAATAAAATTGGACTCTTTGAATATCTTTCAGTCTTCCTCTCTGGTATTTTTAAGATAAAAAATAATAAGGCTTAAGTCCTAATTTCTATCCTACAGTAGTCTTTCAGCTTCTTTATTGGTACTGGAAATTCTCATTGTTTCTATAAAGTTTGTCATCTTTCAATTTTATGAAAACTTATTTTTTTACCACAAAAAAAAAACAGCAATGCGCTACAATGGAAATGAAATTCTAGACAATCTTTTTTTTTTGGAGGAATAATAATACAGCGCCATTCCTGATAGACTTATTTAAACAGTTACATATCTTAAAAATCTCATTTTACTTTTCCAAACTTTTTAAAGAAATCTGATTTAAATTAAAGGTAACAAACAGAGTAGATGCTATAACTCTTTCTTATCTAAATGGTACAGTTAGCACTCGGATATCCTTAAATTATTGCATTCTTCACAATGGTCCACATTTCAATTCCGACAAAACAAGATTACCAAAATTTTCAGTCAGATTCATATCTGTCTTACAATAAATAAGAGATGCTTAGTATATTTGGTCATTTTGGCTTCACCATTTAGCGAAGAAACTCATTTCTGTATCGAGAGGCATGATTAACCTAAGGACCTTTGTGTCCATTGCTTGTATAGACAAATCGGCACTTTCTTTTTATCCCAGTTATAGTAGGACGTCTGCGGCACTAATGGACAATGTCAGCCAACCAAGCAACCATCCATAGGAGAAGATCTCTTCACCAAATGGCTAGCTCACTTCGACTAATAAAAAACTGAGTTAATGTTCATAACTGAATCCTTAGTCTATTAAAAGTATATCTCAAAATAAACAGTCTGCTCACGTCAGATAAAATAAATGAAATTACATTGTTGTCCCCCTTACCAAGGGATTGCACCAAAAATAATTATTGTTCTCCCTAGTGATGGTTAATCATCGAGATAGCTATCACCGTGATTCCCACCTCATCCTCACTGAAAATAAACATAAATTGAGAAAATATTTTATTAAGATGCCTAATTTATATGGGATGACCGAAGGGGGAGGGACAGAGAGAGAGAAGGAAGAGAGAGAGAGGCAGAGAAGGGAAAGAGCCGGAGTAGTTGATGCGAAAGGATTTTAATTCATTGCATTATCGTTGTTTAAGAAAAATTAATGAACCTCATTCATCTAGAAAATAAAAACAAACTTATTTACATATTTCACCGAGGAAACCTATATTCGTAAGACCTCGTTATCGACAAAGTATTAAACTTATTAATATGATTCTAGACGAATAATTATTCTCCATTACAAGTAACCGCTTTCAGGGGCGACAAGATGTTCATTTATGCATTTTGCGAAGAGTCACTTCCCCTGCTGCATAAAGAGCAGCTGTAAGGAACTAAAGATAAAATTGCACCTATTTAGCATTCATTTCAACAAATGGCAATATTCAATTATGTCGGGCCATTAAGTTGTAGACAAAAAGAAACAATAGTACATCGCAGGTCATATCCGGTATATTGATATCCGAAATAGTAATCTTACAGACTTCACCAAGTCACATAGTCTGAGCGAACTTACAATTCAATGAACCTTTGCCATTATTTGTAACATTTTCCGTCCTTTTTTATTGCATACTGTATGTACTGCATTACTTAAGATCAGCTTGAGACAACATTGAAACTTGATTTAATACAACAACTATATCACACACAAAAAAAGAAAGGTAAAGAGTCTGTCAACTTGCATACACAGTTGTTAAAATAGTTTTTGTCAGTTTCAAAATAACTCCAAATTGAAGAGTTTGTATCAAAACAAATTACTTATGACGGAAACCCTATGTCACAACCAAATTCTACAAAATCACTTTCCCAATGTCTTGAGCTTTTGCCGGCCTTTTGGTTGATCGGTTCTGAAGGTGTAAGCACACGAAATGATTGTGAGTGGATGACCTAGATGAAAGACGGACTATATAGAATTTTTATTGGTCAGTAGACAGTAACGAGATGTCCGGGCGCGTTCCTCGGGACTACAGTCCTGGGACCAACTATGTCACATTTGACTGAAATAGGTTTGGGAGATGTCGTGCATGTTGCACTGATGATTCGGGCCGTCAGGAGACCGGTGGTCAGTGCGAGAGAGTGTATGAGTGTCTCTCCCCAGCTACCTCTATATGTCCGCTGGGTCCCTGACAGGGAGCTGCAAATTGCGTTGGATACACCAGTTCTAGTCTGATCACTGAAGTAAAACAACGCAATCCCAGTTAGTACTGGCATGGGTGGCCGCTTGGGAAAACTGGGTACCGCTAGTATCCAAAAATCGTCACATTAGTGTACTGTCTGTGCAGTCCCTGCATCAGAACTACATTGTGGACGGGGCTCTAATCACCTTGTAGTTGAAGGGCTCTAAAACACCAACCACCACCAACAACAACAAACAATGGGTCCCTCACTAATAGCAAGTGACTCATGACAAGTGTGACTGGATGCTAGACGACACACCAGTTCTCGTCTGATCACTGAAGTTAAGCAACGCAAGCTCAGTTAGTACTGACATGGGTGGTCGCTCGGGAAAGCTGGTTACTGCTAATACCCAATAATCGTCGCATTGGTGTAGTGTCTGTGCAGTCTATGCATTTGAACTATACAATGGACGGGTCTCTAATCAACTTGTAGTTGACGGGACCTTAAACACCAACAAACAAACAATGGATGCTAGACCATGTAATGTCATCAATAGGTCCGATACGTATCTCACCCAGAGAGGGAAAGAAATGAGCCTTCACAATGAAGGACGGAGTGAGGGACAAGGTTCCTACAAGCTTTTAAGGAAGATTTCCAAAATTTTATTCCAGTTCCAGTTACGGTGAACAGGTTCACAAACTTTTTGAATTGCTCGGCATTGAATAATAACCAGTTTTAATACAGTGCTTTCACAAATTTCGTTATGAAATAAATGCAGCACACCTTCTGATTTATTTCAGAAAGTCATCTTTAAGTATAGCTGTTATTCAGTCATTTTACGAAGTGAATAATTGAGATATTCAATTTTTATTTAATCAAATCCGTTTAATGCATCACTTGTTTTAACGAAAAAAAAGAAGAGAGAGTCAGAAGAAAAGAAATTGGCAGATTTGAGACAAGCGACTGTTATCCCATAAACTGCATCTTACGCTTTATGCGATTGCTGCAGTTTCCTTTGAAAATGAAAAATGATTCCAACGGCTCTTATGTTGAGTACTTGAACAATGCGACTTTGGAAATCGTCATTTCTTAGTCAATTTCACTAAGGCAAATTAGTACTGGGCATTTGAGACTTCCAAATGGTCATCATCTCTTTCTGATTTTGCAATCCTTAGCCATGGTCTGTGGTGTAGGGTAACTAATGCACTTTGTAAGGCTAAAGCTGATAGACCACTCTAATGGTCAATATTGATCTACAATTACTTTAAAAATGGAGGCTCTTGAGAATTACCGTAGGCAGGGCCGGCACGAGGCGGGTTCAGCGCGTTCGCGCAACGCAACCCTGCCCCGCGCGCGGGCCTTATGAAAATGTAAAATGTTTTTTCCTACAAAAGATCCCGCAAAACCTCGCGCCGGCACTCACCGTAGGACTTTCAAACCGGATGATGATGAGAGCATTATTTCCTCTTTTAACTATTGGGAACATTCATCGCAATTCAACAGATTGCACCACTACCATGTTTTGCTTAAATTATTCATCTCTTCTTGCGCTATTTCAGTATCCTGGACATTTATCACCACTGGACATTATCGCTATTTAGCAATCCCATTTATTTGAATGAAAAGCTGCGCATGTAGATGATGCTTCATTAGGTACACAACCACAATCAAAAATGCTAATTATTATGTGTGTGTATGTTTGTGAAGCACAGAAAGAGAGAGAGAGGATGATGCAGTATTTTAAACCATCCTCGCAGAAGCTTTACTAAGTTCTTCATTTTTCCAAGGATCCATTACCGAGTGACATTTGTCAAAAAAAAAATGGTCTCTGTTCTCATTTTGTGCTGTATTTACCAGTAGTTTGACATGATAGGTTGGCCACATCTGCAGGAAGTGTAATAAACTAAACGATCATGTTTGGCATCTCCATCTCACTGAACACGGTTATGTAACGTCGACTAAAAGTTGATTCTTCTTTCTAAGTTTGCCTCATTAAGGCTATTTGTTAAGATTACTTTTGGTAGTCAGGCTCATACCCCCCTCCAATGGTTTAATGACACTATTAAGCAAGATTTACTCAACGTACTCTAATTAAGAATTTGAATTTAGGACGGATAGACATTTTTGTATTAGCCATGAGGTTAATTTGATGTTTACTGACAGATTTGCATTCATTTATTATGAAAAAAAATATGCTTGCCTCATTTATTGGTTTATAAAGAAGAGAAACGTATATTGATTGAATTATTGTGAGATATCTTTAGACTGTATACTTAATGAGATATAAATTAGCTCCCCAATTTAAAATCATGATGATGAGTGATATTATGCCAAGGAATTTAATCAAACTATTAAATTGCCATTCTTAGACCTAGTCTTTAGATGGAGAAATAAGTAGCTAACGTCCTCCATTGACCCTTCTGCATTGCTGACTACCTTCATCTGACCCTTGGAAGTAGTTCCTTGTAGGACACTTAAAATTTTACAACCACTTATTTTGGTCCGTCACCTTAGGGGAGGTGTCGCCAAAGCTGTAGTATACAATACACGAACCCATTCTGACTTCGTTATAGTTTGCAGAGTGTGAGCATCCGCAGATCAATTTTCCACGGGGTATGAGTGGCAAGCTTGCGGACAATGTGTCCGAGGGCATTGTTTTCGATTCTAAGAAGGATAAGATAAATACTACCCCGTTTACCCCGAGCCCTCGTTATAGGAATTTAGTTAGTTTAATGACGCATAGTTAGCAACAGATTTAATTTAGTTAATCAGTTGCAGGACCTCAAAAGAAAAATTTACTCACAAATTTTTGAATCTACCAGAGGCCTGACGCACCTAACAAATACTGATGATCGGGATGCACAGTTGACTTGGGAAGCTGAAGCATTCCAAAGAGAGTGATTCGGATAAGCAGTGGTATCAAACTCATAACAAAACACGACACAGGTTACTAAATTTAGTTTAAGAGAGCCTGCGGGTCACAGACAAAAAGATGTCTCCGTTGTATCAGAAAGAAGGTCATGTTTGAAAAGCCTAAAGCTTGGGGCGGCGAGCCACAGGTCGCGTGTTTAACACCACTGGAATACTGGACAGTTCATATAGTGAGGAGCCGTATCTCTTTCCCATTGAAGAGTGGCTCTATTGCGTTGGACAAACCAGTTATGGCCTGATCACGGAAGTTAACCAACACAACCCTAGCATGTACTGGCATAGGTGACCACTTGGGAACATTGGGTATTGCTAATACCCAAAAATCGTCGTAACAGCGTAGCGTCTGTGCAGAGTCTGCATTAGAACTACGCAGTGGACGGCGCTCTAATGACCATTGGATTAGTTTCGTGGGTTGGGGAGTAAGCCAGGCAGCATAACAGGACGAATCCTTAGGAGGCTTCCCGCCGGAGATGAGGAGGTAGGTGAAAGGAAGAAGGAGAGGGTTAATTTGCAGCACCCAACGTTCTTTACTAACCACCCATGTTGGTATTGATGTGGGCTTGCGCTGCTTAACTTCAGTGATCTCACTGGAACTGGTGTGTTCAACGCAACTTGAATGGCTCTAAAACACAATGAAACAAATAAAATTCCACTGTTAGTTTGCAGACATCGTTTGTCAATCCCTTAACAATGTAGTGGTTGGAATCTAGTTTCAGATTCGCATATGAAATCCATAAAACCACAGAACAGTATTTGGTCACCTTCTGTATAGTATTGTGTCCCATTATCTCTTTTATACGATTCACTACCATCAAAAAGCATCTGTGCACAAAGTGTGTTTGATTATCAATTCCTCGTTCAAATAATTCATCTTTCCATGCTGATTAGTGTTGCCTATTAATAACTTTTATTCAGGCAATTGTTAAAATGTCGGTAGTAGAGAGGGAGGAGTGTCGATTTGGGTTCATTAAATTCCCCTGCTTCACGTCTTTAGCTCCTACATTAATATGAGGCGTATTGATTCCTGTTAATAAAGACGATCCTGCTCTCTTTCTCTCTCTAAATAAAATATATGGTTTCATAATATATTAGTGTCTTGTTTGTGGTTGGGCCGCAGACTCCATTTTGACCGAGGGCGATTGTTTCTTTTGCACTAGTGGGACGTCCCACAAGGACGCAAATGTTGGACGAGTATTTGTAATGGTATTATCTTGATTGCAAAATGCAGTAGACAATGATTATAATATTTTCAAACTATGCAATCTAAGATTTAGTATTTATCTTGAGAGTGAGTTGTGCGTATATCGGCGTGATATTGAAGGAAAAAAAGAAACACATAATCAATATGACTCTTTACCTAGAATGTATTCTTATCTCTTGAAGATCGCTTGGCAGGATATTTTTCAACTGCTTCAGTGAAAAGACATTTTCATTATCTTTCTTTTTTAGAATTCTCTGATAATTTGTGACGTAATTTAATATTGGTAAAGATTGAGTTAGATGTACCTAGTCTGTTCAATAGGTTGAAATTGATCGTTAATCAATCTAGACCACTGCATAGCTTAATTTTAAAATCTATTCTTGGTTACATGAGACGACCGGGACGTCACATCAACATTTTCTTTACAAATGCTTACTAATATCTTTTTTTAAATCTTATTTGAATGATCTGAGTTTCTAAACTTTAAGATTATCTGATTGATATCTTCAGTTGGACTGTTTGAAAGATTTTTATTTTATCCAATTCAAAAAGATTTATTATTTAACGTAGGCGGCACCATTACCTCAGAAAATGATATTCCGAGCAACAGTATCATTTCCTAGTTGCACATCTACGAAAAATGAAAAACGGTATTTCGTGTTTTACTCATTTACTTCATCGACGTGCGTTATCAAAACTATTAAGGCTTCATCACGCACCAAGTATAGTGAATATGAAATTTTCTAGGGGTTCAGGTCTACCTATTGTGCGCCGTGCTGTTGGTGTGACGATATTCAGAGTATTAAAGCGACAGTAAACAACTCTTTTCCCGCTTATGGCAGGGTCGGGTATCCATCTTCTTTCTCTGAATGGGTGATATTTAGGACTGTATTTTTTCCGCAGCTGGTTTTCGACCAAAGCTGCAACCTCAATGCTTATTTATCGTCGGTCTACTGTTTATTGGGGCACTCCACTTCCACCAGAAACCGGGAGGGCTTTTTTGTTTGTTTGTGCTTTAGGGCCCTTCAACTACAAGGTCATTAGAGCCCCATCCACAGCATAGTTCTTAGGCAGAGACTGTAACACACACTACACTAATGCGACGATTTTTGGATATTAGCAGTACCCAGTTTTTCCAAGCAGCCACCCATGTCAGTACTAGTTGGGGTTGCGCTGCTTAACATCAGACGAGAACTGGTGAAGCTCCTAGCCGGGAGGGATTGGGGGGCGAGCTCCTACGCCTGAAAAATTTTTCTCATTTACCCGTTGCACAGTAGAGAGTTTTCTTTTACGTGCAAGTGCCATCGTACACCCCACGGGACCTCAGTTTTACTTGTCATCCGAAGGAAGGCGCACTCAGAGCATACCTCTCTCTTTCTCGCCCGAAAGAAACCAACCCACCTCGGACCAGTATCGAACCTAGAACCACTGACGCAATTACCTCACCGATCACGCTACCCACTGCACCACCAAGGTGCAGTAGTCTATACTAAAACAACAATATCCATTTTTAATACATTATTTCCCTCTCACTCATAAAACAATGAAACTGGACAAGCTGTTCAAAACTGACCTTGTTCTTCCTGGTAGTTTTACCAGGACCAATACAGTCGAATCTCAAGGGTGTGCGTATGTGTGACACGAAACCCGAGTGGGATTATATATCGCTGTCGCACGGACAGACTACACAGTAACATTAAACCTCTCTTGGGAAAGACAGAAAATAATACCAGGTGTGACATAATACCCTTCCGGCCAAATGTGCCATCATCGAACCGAAACTGATCCAAAAAAATAATAATAATCCATCCGTGGTTCAAACCACAATCCGGAGAAATGATTGATCCCATAATAGAAAAAGGGAGGAGGTCAACTACAGTTGGAGCATGGAAACACATCCGTAAAAACCCAATTAGTGGTCAAGGGTATAAATTAAAATACCTGTAGAACACATTTGAAACCAACCTCACTCCTTTATTTTACCTCTGTGTAATTTGAGACATTTTGCTTTACCTTGGTTCACATTTATTATGAAATTATAGCCACTAATAAGAAAATGCAATATATAGCAATCTTAATTTGATAGATGTTTCCAATATTTTTTTCTTCTTGAACACAAGGTCACTACAAGCCAGATTACTATAACGTTATATTTCTGAGGTGAACAAATAAGTAACCCAAGTGGACCACTGCACCGTTGCAGCCGTTATAGTGCGGCTATAATATCATTAACGACTAGAAGCTAAATAACATTGTTATAGCAGTCTTATCAAATAGGGCGTTAGAGAGGTGATGTGGTGGAGAAGGCTAGGACAGTGTTGGAGGAGTCAGGGAGGAGAGAGAGAGAGACTCTGTGCAGCCATTAGCCAGTTAGGAACAGCTTCTTATTATAGTTACGGGGGGGTGGGGATCATGAAATCCCTCAAAGTCATATTCTCCCCTCTCTTTCTCTTCATCTCAGGGTGCACCACATGTCACTGAATGACTAGGCGTTTAGATGATTTTCTCATCAAAATCTTTAAATTTTCTACTGACATTATTTTTCGTCACATAGCACTATTTTAACACTAAATGGTTCAAATAAGAGGGCTCTTAGAACAATGCGCCTGCTCACTGTCGGTGTGAAATCCTTTTACCATCTTTTATACATATATGGATAAGATGAAAAAGGTGCTTTTAAATTTCTTGAAAATCATGACAAACATAGCAAAATGATTTCTAAAGTAGTTTAAGTGGTCGACTTTTCCCCATTCCAGTGCTTTTCCTCCTATCCACTAAAGCAACTACTAGCCCGTTTCCCGCCTATGGCAGAGTCGGGCGCACATTTTGTTCCTCTGAATGGACACAAGGGTGATATATTGGACAGTGTTTTTCCGCAGCCGGTTGCCGACCGAAGCTGCAATCCCTTCGCTTTTTATCGCCAGCCTACTGTTCATTGGGGCACTCCACCTCTACTAAACCCCAGGAGGGAGAGAGGACCAGTGCCGGAATTACCACTAGGCTAAGTAGGCTGAAGCCTAGGGCCTCAACATTTAGTGGGCTTCAAAACTTAAGAAAGGGGCCTCAAAAGGATCTCAAAATTGAAGCAGCCTAGGCCCACTCAATATCTAAATCCGGCACTGGAGAGGGCGAGCTCCTACACCTAGAAATTTGGCCTCATCTACCGGTTACATAGTAGAGAGGGTCTTTTTACGTTCAAATGCCATCGTACACCAAGCGGGGCCTCGGTTTTACTTCTCATCCGAAGGAAAGCGCACTCGGGGCCTCTCTCTTTCTCTCTCGCCCGAAAGAGGCCAACCAAACTCGATCCACTATCGAACCTGGAACCATTGACGCAGTTACCGAGCACACTACCCACTGCGCAACCTAGGTGGGATTTCCCCCCTTATCCACTGAATGCATGAAAAATACAATCATGATCATTGTTGATTTGGCCTGGAATTTCTTCTGGCAACCAGAGAATTACTGCAATCCCTGAACTGCTAAATAACTAATGAAATCAATTAATTCGTTTTGTTGTGTTCACATCTAAGTAACTTAAGTAGGTGTTGTCATCAAGAGAAAAACGTTGTAATATTCTCCTTGTAAGCAACTAAGTAGTCATATCAAATGTTTGTAATCGGCCTGAGCTCTGTTGCTTTTTTTCAATTATCTGTTAATTAATTCAACTATGATGACAACATAAATAGATTGTAAAACGACAGGCGTCCATTTCGAGCAGTAGCAGGTTTAACAGCATACTAGAGTTAAACATTTAAAGTATCAGTTTGCAACAACAACAACAACAGTACTTATTCAACCCTTTCTGTAATGCAGCATAGCAACTTGGATTTTAACCTTAATCACCATTAATCTCGACAAGGGAGTTGAATATTTCGTTTTAAGGAGTAACTGTTGACCCAAAGTTTTATTTTTTCATGAATTATAATTAGCATTTTAATCTCTTCTGTCGCTTTGTAAATTCAAGATTAATGAGACTAAACACTTGAAAAATGCTAAGAGATGGGTTATCGAATACCATTTGATTATAGTCCAGGGAAAATGCAGGCCTGAAAAACTGAAAGGTAACGACGGTACACGTCTCTCACTCTAATTTCATACAAACCAAACTCAAATGGCTAATCCATTAGTATTCTGGCTATTTCAAGTAATCCTTAGGGCATAATCCAATTTACTCATTATATTTTCAAAGCATTACAATTAGTATACTATCAAACAGAGCTTGGAACACGGTTTAACAGGATGTATCATGTGACGGTGGTTAGATAATATGATAGCATAAGAATGATTTGGTGATAAAATATGGAGTAATTTGAAAGGTGACAATTAGCTAACTATTATCAGTACACATAATATATTGTTAAAACATGCACACACATCCAAATGTCCCTTGATGAGGATTTGTAGTAAGAGAAGATAAAATGAACGCACTTACCTTGTACATACGGAATAAGTCTACACATCACCTCTCCAAAGACGAAGTTTTGCAGAAGGTTACCTGCCAACGTGAAAGGCATACAGAAGACGCTCAACAAAAGGTCACTAACTGCCAAATTGAGCAAATGGACGTTAGTGCTAGTTCGCATCCTTTTATTTTGGATCAGCGTCGAGATCACCAGACCATTTCCAATCACTGACAATAGCAGAATGATGCTGTAAAGTGGTATTAACACTTGGGCCTCAAACACCGGAGCCGGAATCGTGCTTTTATTCATCTTTTTTTTCTTTTGCTGCACTGTTTCCTTCCTTAAACTTTTATTCTTATCATCATCATCATCATCATTGGTAATAGAAGGTGTGGGATGATGTTGCAACCAATGTTAATTATTGTTATTACTATTCATATATAATAATATCCAAAGAAAAGACTGGCAAAGAAAGGAAGTTTTTCACTCCATCTTCTACATGGTCCACGGTGTTGCAATTAGATTTCCCCAGGCTGTGAATCAATAGGTCCCCCTTAAAAAAAGGACGCTTTGGTCACCTCTTCTATATCGATGTCTTGTTAAGTTTATACGGTCGACTCCAAGCACATTACACTCGGTGTGTAAGATAAACTCGCCACTTGGGTTTGCGAAGTGATGCTGGCATTGAATTGCAGACGATTTCATGACGAGGTGAAGTCGAAAAGTCTCTTACAATTCACTTGTGAAGGAGAAATCCATTTTTGCAATTCCACTGTTTTTAAGCAGTTGCCGGTATGGTGTATAAATCATGGCTCCCAAATATGTCCATGACAAACTGCGATTGGTAGACGACAGAGAAGAAGACGAGAAAACTTTAGTAGTTTCGCTCAGATTTGCACCAAACTGACTTTCTTAGATTGATTTTTTTCTTCTTCACGCGTCCTACTTGTTCATCTCCCTCTCACATCTTACGTTTTCTCCACATTTTCCATTTGCTAACATTTCAAAACGAGTGAATAATAATAATACCTTAATCTGGGTTTTTCTTCTTCTTCTTCAATAAACTCATTGATGTCTGCTGAAGGGCAAAGGCAACAAGGAAAGGGTTGAGATCAAAGGAAGGGGAGAGTAAAGTAATTTTAAAATTCTAATTCAAGGTATACTTTACGATCATTTGTTTACTAACGTTGTAACATTTTATAAGACAGTTATCATCAAACAATAAACTGCTAAGCGTCTTGACATAACTTGTGAAAGGAATGACATATAATACACACAAAAAAAAGTTTTCTTTTGATTTAGCATCACCGGATTGGTTTCTTACTCGTTCGACACTTAATCTTTCATTGATTAGATGCTAAGCAGCAAGAATTCACAGCAACAGTTCCTGTTGAACCGAATTGCAATATTTAACGCCTACGTGCAACTTCCTGATACGTTACTATATTAAATAATGACGCTTCTAAAATGCTAAGATTTTCACTACAATTGTTTTGTTGTGGAATTACGTCGCCATTTTGTTTCCTTTGTCTCATTTTTAACCCTCTTTGGAATAGAAATTATTTTAGAATGCGATTAAGAACGACAATATGGAGAATGTGTCAACGGCACGTGACTCGGCCCCTTCTTCTTCTTCCTGTCGTGGGAGGGGCTACTGTGAATGACGTCATACAAAATGAAGACGGCGACGAAGCCACTTTGAAGAGAGACAATAGAAAACATAACATTCTTTACGACGAATTAAATTTGGGATTTTGCCCATTATTCCTGGTGGCGACATTCTCACCCACGTTCATAACTGAAACCTGTAAAAACGGCGGACAACGGGATTTTAGTAATCATCCATGCAAATGTTATTTAAGACTTCCTGATGCCCTCAATAAAAGGTGCAATTTCTTTCACACAGACTACTTTTATTACCTGTAAGACTTGAAAACAAACAAAATCTCTCAAACTGAGAGTCTGTTATTTTATTTTTTTAAACAAAAACATGGGCGGGGGGGGGGGGCTGAGGAAAGAATGGGTATGAATGATTGAGGAGCACGACATTCATATTTTTCCACTTGAAAACATTCGTTGAAGAGCCCTGTTGTAAGGTAAGCCAACTTTTACGGGAGACTGGATTTACTGAACCTCATAAACGTTTTACCAGTTAATTGGCTATATAAACATTGCTCAGTGAGTTAAGGGGCCAATTTTATTTAGAAATAATCCGACAAATTTTGCCTACCAAGAACATTTCTAACATCTTACATGAACAACTAGAAGAATTGCTTCGGGGGAGTTTATTATATTATTAAGATTGTTATCATGCCCTTTGCAGAGATTATTTTATAACAAAATCTTGCCGAGGTGCATAAGGCAGGAAACAATCCTCTTTTATTGTAGTGCATTGACCACAAGTCGATCGAAGTTGTTTCGAACCATGGAAAGGCAACAGTTTTATACAACAACGGTGTTTTGATTCAATCCATCATTCATTTTACTGTGGTTGAATATCATAATTCCCTGTCAGCATTTGGAATATCGCCATTTGGGACATCACAAGTCACCGGGTTGTTTCTAAAATCCACCGTCCAACAGTTTGTTTATAAGTTTCCGGTCTCTCTCCCTCTCTGTATCGCAGCCTGCCTGCTTCTCTATCCATTCCTTGTCTCACTGAGCCTCTCTCTCCCTCCCCCCTCTCTCTCTCTCTGCCTGTCTATCTCTTCCTATCGCTCACTGTCTCTGTTGCTGTTTCTCTCTGTCTGTCTCTCTCTATGTTGCTCTGTCTCTATCCATCCTTATCTCACTGAGCCTCTCCCTCGCCCTGTCTCTATCTCCCCCTCTGTCTGTCTGTATCTCTGTTGCTCTGTCTCCCTTCATCTCTCTGTCTGTCTCTATCTCCCCTCCCGTCTCTCTCTCTATCTGCCTCTCTTTGAATGTGTCGGTGTATGTGTCTGTCCGATTATGTATCCTACTTTGGTATTCTAGGAAAAGAAGACCTTCCCCTTACGCCTGTCTCTTTGTGCAGCTTACTGTCGTAATACAAGCATTATTTTGAAATGTCTCGGTTCCAGCTTCCTTTTCTTGTTGCCAAACACAGTGTAGGCCTACACGTTTAGAAGCCAATACGGTGACTGGTTTTTATTTCCTGTTCAGGTATTTAGTTTCAAGTGCGATAAGAAGCTTCAAAATGTGATTCCATAGTAAAGAATTTTGAAAACTGGGTTGTATAGGGATTCATGGTAGACCTTATTTTTATGGAAACTGAAAAGCATTATCTTAGTTGTAACAATTCCATATTATTCTTTAAATTGGTTTTGGATACTTGCATATTTGAAATAGTGAAGACAAGTACTTAGTTATCATAATTGTTCAGAAATGCATGCAGCTATTTCGTACTTGCATAGATGAGAGTGAGTACTCAATTCGTAAAGAACAGGGGAAAAAAAGAGAGACTATTACGAGAGTGAATATTCAAAGTTTTATATGCAGTCATGCCATCCTTGAAACTTTATGTTCATTCATGGGCAATTTTATGTTGATGAATGCCAAAGGCAATGAGTTGTTCTCTTATGTGAAACCAAAACGTGTGTCTATCTTGAAACTTAACATTATCTGTGGCGTGCCCTTAATCTAAGTAAACTGGTTTTTTGAGATAAAAAAAGACGTGTGTGTGTCTACTTTTATTATTTTGTAAGAGCTCTGTATTGCCTTTGTGTGCTTATTTCGCATTATTGTCCCCTTGGTATCTTGTGAATTATCGCAATGTTTGCGTTGTAGTTTATTGTGCGTCATTTTCCGTTACATGATTCCCCATTTCCAATATTACACCAAATTCTAGTTTTAATTTGCATTGTATCTTTAAGCATTATAAAGTGTCGCCTACATTTTTATCAACAAATTCTCATATGTTTTCATGTATATAACGATTAAGAGAAAGTCGTCGTGTGCAAGTGTCTTACATTGACTTCTGCAGTTTAATGGATACTTCAATCCACCAAGAACAATGCCATCTTTTAAGATAGGGTTGGGTGCCATTGTTTAAAACATCTTCTCACATGAGCTCGTTCTCGTCGCCGTCGATCGTTTACTTTACAGAGGGGATTCCGGACATCAACTGACCCAAAAAGTAAATATACCACAGTACATGTGGCATGGATCGGTGCAAGAAGTCCCAGGTGGTATAAAGGAAGGAGTGGCAACTACAGAAACGGGTCGACGTTCAGTACCTCAATATCCAACCAAAATGCGTCGGTTTCCACCTACTTCTTTGTAGTGCATCAAGCACCATTTTCTCTATTGTCCACTATAATATGTCCTACATTTCTGTTCCTATAAGCATCCTTCTTAGATACACTGCAGCTTATTGTAGGTGCGTTATGATGGGGGTATAACTATATTTTGGCAAGTAATTTTGTTTTACTTATCCATATAACTAACGAAAGTATTTCATAAACTGATGTGGTTTGCCTCTTTAATTAAGAGATTTTGATAAGCTTTATAAACGCTACTCAGATTATGCATAATCCTGCTTTTGAAATGATAACGATAACAATGAAATTAAGCCACAACCTGACACTTTTAACATCTTACTTGATTCGATAAGAAAGCAAGCTCTTAACGTCTTACGCAATCTGGTAAGACAAGGATAACTGAATAAAAATGAAAGATTTTTTTTATGATGAATTTCCTTGGGGGTATAGTGGGAAATTAAATAGTTGTTACTTTAAATAACAATTTTATTATGCTCATTAATGAAAAAATGTCGTAGTTACATGGTTATGGAAATTAAAGTCTGTCATAAATCTTAGTAGGTATTGAAAGAAGGTGTCAACGACGTTTCCTTTAAAAGCCTTATTAGATGAATGCATTCACCAAATTTTCATATCAAAAATAAAAACTGGAAGTGAGCGATAGACAGCTCATCATATTCCGTGACTGAAAGGCCATGGATTCTATCTCAGTGAATGATAATATAATACATTATTTCAGTTGAAATATTTTTACTCTTAAAGTGAAAGTCCCTGAATGACATAAAATAAGATAGCAAGTCAGGAAGTATGGGCAAGGTTAGGCAGAAATATATACTCATATCATATGCAGGTTATAATAATCATACTGTATATATCAAACTGACAGTTTAAACCACTTTATATTAAATAATTCACTGCTACTATGTTGATTCTATGTTGGTACTCGTGGACTTCCGTAATGTTTATTCATCCAAATTGTGGTGGTGATGGACTATTATTAGAATTTTTCTTCTAATATTATTTACAGTAAATATGATTTAATAATTGAATAATGCGGTTATGTTAATGAAATTTGTGTAGTCATTTATCCTGTGTCATTTCCAAAACGATGTTATACTAATTATAGTGAGAGAAAGTAAACGTGTAGATTTTCTGAGTTACAGAAGGTAAGGAGAAAATATTTCCAATTTCATTTTTCCGTAAGCCTTACTTATGGATTATTAAATACTCCATTTGATGCTATGAAATTACGCTAGACAGCTCTCTCTGGTACTTTACCTGTATAATTAGTTGTAATAATTTCTTTGTTGCTTTCATAAAGAAACGATATTTTCCTATTGTAAGCAGATTTCAACGAGCAGTTAACATGATTGGGATCTAATTATGAATACTAAGAGCAACATTAAGGAATGCCAATGATAACGAAATAGTCTTTAAAATTGTTGAAAGTCGATATTATGTGGGTGTATAAGCAATTGTCTTTGACTGAAAACGGGAGCAGCTGTATTGCGTTGGACACACCAATTCTCGTCAAACCATTGAAGTTATGGAATGCAACCTCAGCCAGTACTAGCATGGGTGACGGCTTTGGAAACACTGGGTACTGCTAATACCCAAAAATCGTTGTAACAGCCTAGTGTATTTACAGACTCTGCATTAGAATTACTCAGTGGACGGGGCTCTAAGGGCAGAGGCGTACCGAGGGGGGTGCGGACCGCACCGGGTGAAACTATTTCAGGGGGTGACACTGTTGCAAAGTTTCAGATCCAACCATTTCCTACAGCACTACACCTGTTTGAATTTTAGTTTCAATGAATGCAAATTTTGTATGGGACACAGTCCAGCTAGTGGATTCACCTAAACTCGTTTGGTTGGGTTTTTAGGGCTTTTTGACTACAATGTCATTAGAGCCCCGTCCTCTGCATATTTCTAATGCAGAAACTGCACAACCACTACACTAATGTGACTATTTTGGGGTATTAGCATACTGTCATCAGCTTTCTCCAGGTCAATGAAGAAGGGTAATAGCCAGGGTAAGAACACCTTGGAGAAATGCTGGGGGCTTCCCAGTGAAGGTCGGGGTCCACCATGGTTAAGTACCAAGTTCATACCTGTTCATTCCCACTATGGACGAGTTGCTGACGGGATTACGATAATGGGCCCCCCAGTCCATGGATCTTGCTGATGATATTGCAGAAGTTAGTGGCAGTGCCGTAACGGGGGTATGAAGCGCCCGTGGCAAGTGTTTAACTTTCGCTTGCCTGTAACCCAAACCCAGTTGCGCCCTTGGCGGCCACCTTCTTCGCCACGCCCTCGTTACGGCCCTGGTTAGTGGTTCCAGAGAACACGTAAAGAGAGGCCTAAACGATATTAGAGGAGCGACAGAAAAGGGCTAAAGATAAACATGAAGAAGACAGAGTATTTAAGTTTAAATTGGGAAGGACAGGAAAGTAGTGAGTGACGTGATCTCTAGAGGCCAACTGGTGAAAAATGTGAAAGAGTAGTATTAGTAGTAGTATGTTACACTATCGGGTTGGGAGTAAGTCAAGCTGCTATAACGGGCGAAACCCTAACGAGGCTGCTTGCGGGTGAGGAGGGGCTAGGGGCGTAGGAAAGGGGAAATTAGCAGCACACAACGTTCACTACCAACCACCCATGTTGGTACTAACTTGGGTTTGTTTTGCTTAACTGTTGCGTCCAATGCAACTTGGCTACACCATGGAGGTAAAGTACTTATGATCAACGTTCCAAAGCAATGGGGAGATACTCTGATGTGACCCAAAGATTCAATGGGGATGGTTGAAGTGGATACAGGCAGGTGGAGTCTTATGTGATAGGAGGGTCCCATTCACGTTGAAAGGTAAGTTTTACAGGGCAGTGGTTAGACCAGCTATGCTATGAATAGGTTAAGGGAGCAGGATCATTCCTATAAGGGAGAATAAGCTGAAGTGGTATGGACACGTAATGAGAAGAGGGGAGGAGCTTCTTAGGTCCATTTCAGGAATGCAGGTGGTTGGGAGCACCTGAGGCAGGAGGAGACTGAAGCAGAAATGGAAACCAGTGTGTGGGGTGGACTGGGATATAGTGGAAGATAGGCAGTAGTGGAGGACTGGAACCCACAGACCCGGTCCTGCCACAGGCGGGATACCTGATTTCCATGCACAATAATCCTATCCCAGAGGTGACATTACAACACTCTCTCCCAGGCTCGCCATCTGCCAAAGGGACCATAGTCCCAACTCCTGTGACTTTGTGGACTGCTGATGATGGCGGTCCAGGGCCTCCTCGCACACCCCTGATGGCCGCCGGCAGTGCCTGAAACAAACATTAATCTAAAATCATTTGAAATTTTGGTGACTCAGGTGGAGCACATTGAATAATAAAGTGTTCATGTGGAGGGGGGGTCAGTGGTGGGGGGTGACACTGGGATTTGCCGCACCGGGTGACACCAAGCCTAGGTACGCCTCTGTCTAAGGGAACGGCCTATCGCGTTGGACACACCAGTTCTCGTCTGATCATTGAAGTGAAGCAACGCAACCCCAGCTAGTACTAACACGGGTGGCTGCTTGGGAACTCTGGGTGCTGTTAATAACCAAAAATCGTCGCGTCAGTGTAATCAGCAGGAGTGGCGCACCTATTTCAGCTGGCGTGCCAAAAATTTAAACAGTTATATTACTTGATGTACCAACGTGCCAGACACTTTGTTAAAGGAATATATATATAGTAAGGTACCCTTACTTCCGGTTTGTTACAGGAAATGGAAATTTCATCAATTGATTGCTTTGACTTTATAACCCGCCTCGGTGGCACCGTGAGTAGCACGTTCGGCAACTGCATCAGTAGTTCTAGGTTCCATACTGGCCCAAGGTGGGTTGACTTCTTTTGGGGGATGGCAGAGGTCCCGAGTGCGCATTCGTTTGGATGAGAAGTAAAACCGAGGTTCCGTGTGTTGTACGATGGCATTTGCACCTCAAAGAATCCTCTCTACTATGCAACTGATAGGTGAGGCAGAAATTTCAAGGTGCAGGAGCTCGCCCCCTGGCGTCGGTGGAATCCCCCAACGAACAGTAGATCGACGATAAATAAACGTTGGGGGGGTTGCAGCTTTGGTCGGCAACCGGCAGTCAGTATATCGCCCTGGTGTCCATTCAGAGGGACAAGATGGGTACCCGACCTTGCCATAGGCGGGAAAAGGGTTAGGAGTAGCAGATTGGTTTGGCTTTATATACTTTAGGTTAACCTGTAGACTCTATGTACAGGCATGTGCCAACAAAATCGTTCTGCGTGCCATCCCTGGCACGCGTGTCATAGGCTCGCCACCCCTGGACGCCGTAGTGTCTGTGCAATCTCTACATTAGAACTACGCAGTGGACAGGGCTTATATTCATTGATCCGCTTGTTGTTTATATCTCTATATTAGTGTGAATTCAGGGCATTTTCACAGTGGCTATAATTAAGCAGGAGGTTTTCGAGCCCGATAACCCAATATTGAGGAAACTAACCTCCTAAGGGATATTTTGAGACAATGGGGATTTCCTCAATCGGTTTAAATGTCGCCACCAAGGAGAACGTCACTGGCATTGTGCAAATATCCAGAATTGTGAAAACAGGTCAATTATGCAAATTTCATTGAGCTCATGCCATAGCTTGGGTGAGAACAAGAGGACTACAACGAGTGGCGTTTGTCAAATGTGACGGATGTGCAAAATTTTGAAATGGTGCTGCTGCTAATACTTCTCTATGCTGACATTATGTCATCATACTTTGCTAGTAAAACTTTGCTGCCGAAAGAGTTGTATTGATTCTGCCAAACTTTGAGAATAAGCCACATCTGTAAGTGATGCCGAAATAAAATCTCACTCTGCTTAAACTATAGCATTCTTAACTCATTACGCCTGATTTTCTCTGAAATTGGAGATTCCAGAGCTATTTTTACTCTGGTGAAGGAATTTTGAGCAATTTTTATTGTTTAGAACAGCGATTCTCAACCTTTTTTTCGTCACGGCACACTTTTAATAATTTAAAAATCTGGCGGTGCAGTAACAACGACACATTTCGGGGCACACAAACGCCAAAGAAAATATATAAGTTGTAACCTAATCCTATGCAAAACATGGGTTGGGATTTTTGGGCGAGAGAGAAGCCCTGAATGCGCTTTCTTACGGATGAGAAGTAAAACTGAGGTCCCGTGTGGTATGCGAAGGCATCTGCACGTAAATAACACTCTCTATTATGGAATGGTTAGAGGAAGCAAAATTTCCAGGTGTAGGAGCTCGACTCCTGGCTTCGGTGGAATGTCCCAACGAACAGTAGAAAGACAGGTTCATAGCATAGGGGTTGCAGCTTTGATCGGCAACTGTTGGAAAACACTGTGCAATATATCGCCCGTGTGTCCACTCAGAGGGACAAGATGGGTACCCCCACCTTGCCATAGGCGGGATGAGGGTTAGAAGTTAATTGTAACCTAGCCCTATTCACACATCAAGTGGGTGATTAGTATATAGCCTTGTTAGCTAATAGTGAGAACAGTGGGTGCCATAGGCGGGATGGGGGTTAGAAGTTAATTGTAACCTAGCCCTATTCACACATCAAGTGGGTGATTAGTATATAGCCTTGTTAGCTAATAGTGAGAACAGTTATATTCATGCCCGTTGGTTCAGCCAGTCCCTCCTAAGGAGCTAGAACTGATTGAACTACTTGTCTGACGTCACTTATGTATGGGTATTCGCAGTGGCGGCACATTTCATGAATCTCGCGGCCCAGTGGTTGAGAATCGCTGGTTTAGAACTTATACTCCAGGAGGCACTGTTTATTTTGGCGTATAACGCGCACGCAATATTTAAAAGGATTTTTGTATATATGTCATGTGATGCCTACCTTCTGAGGTCCCACCTGCATTAGGGGTTCTAGGTTCAATACTGGGGTGGGTTGGCTTCTTTCGGACGAAAGAGACGCCGAGTGCCTCTTCCTCCGGATGAGAAGTAAAACCGAGGTGCATTACTCTATTAGTAATGCAACGGGTAAATGAGGCAAAATTTCCAGGTGCAGGAACTCTCTCCGTCTTCCTCCTGGAGTAGAAGTGGAGTACCCGAGAGGAGAGTCCATGGTGGGTACCCGACCCTGCCAAGGCGGGAAAAGGGTCAGGAGTTGCTATTTCACGTTCAATTTGTGCGTTATATGTCAAAATACGGCATACGAAATATGTATACTGTATATAGGTCTACACACCGATAGATTGTAGGCTATTGGACTCTAAACGCCTCCACTTTAATTATGGCCACCCAGTATATAAATGAGAAATGATACTTTCCACATGTTTTATTTTACTACTTTGTTAGGGCCGCTAAAATTTATTATTTTGAAATTGGTGTTTTTATTAATATGAAACATCATCCTTTACCAAATGTAGGCAAAGATGTCACAAGAGCGACGTAAACCAAATGCTTTTTTAACCCCCTTTTCCCAAAATGAAAATGTATATGCTGTGAAGATATGTACGTATATCATGCTTTAATATTCCAACAAGTGATAAATTTAAATTCAACTTGCCATTTGATAGTCGTCACAACATTGTAGATTACCTACCATCTTTTAGAATTTAAACGAAGCATGGATGTTTTATCACCAATTCTGTTTAATGCATGTGTTTTTAAATATGTTGACAAACTGTGATAAAAATGTAGAATTATTGATCACTATGCACTTTTCACTGGGTGCAATGCTCTCCTCCTAAACGATCTCTCTACTGTTCACTTTAAGAGTAGGATGCTCTGAAAAAATGGGGGGGGGGGGGCAGTGGTGTTTTAAATGTCTGCTTGGTAGGAGACGTCATCCCAAGACCAAGGGCAGATCCAGGGGGAGCAATGCAGCAATTGCTCCCCAATCAATGCCTCAATGAGGCACATACCGTAAAATCTCACGTAGTGCCCACGGATTATACGCGAAACATAGGGTCATTTAGTGCGGACTATATGCGAGGGCGGACTATATATGGGTGCGGACTATAAATGAAACCCATGGTTCTCAATGAAACCTGCTCTTCATTTTCTGAACATTTTATTACACTTAACAACACGATTTTACACAGTACGTTCTTATTTCTATGATAATGCAATATAAAATCTTTCACATTTCAATTTCATCGTCAGGGCAATCTGACATTTCATGTTCAAATTCATTTGATCCCATTGCCCCTACAAGTTGCGCCACTGGCTACAGTAGGAATGTGAAAGTGCGGACTATATTTGAAACATACCCATCGCTAATGCGGACTATAGACGGGTGCGGACTATATTTGAGGTGCGGACTTTACGTGAGATTTTACGGTATTATCAAACTGATTGATGATTAAACTTTGCAACTAATGAGGCATTTTTGCACTGCTATCCCCATTTCTATACTGCCAGCCCAACAGTTGTAGTTCAATCTGCAGTTGGCTGAACCACTGAAGATGGAACATTGACTATGGGGCAGTTGTTTGTTTGTTAGTGTTTTAGGGCCCTTCAACTACAAGGTCATTAGAGCCCCGCCCACATCATAGTTCTTATGCAGAGACTGCACAGACACTACACTAATGCGACGATTTTTGGGTATTAGCAGTACCTAGTTTTCCCTAGCGGCCACCCAATTCAGTTCTAGCTGGGGTTGCGCTGCTTAACTTCAGTGATCAAACGAGAACTGGCGTGTCCGACGCAATTCGTCGTTGCCCGACTATGGGGCAGTAGAGGACCTATTGTAATTTCTAACTAGAATTATAGGTACTAAGGGATTCTGAATATTTAAAAATATTTGGGACCCACTTTTTTGAAGTGCTCCTCCTTCATCCGCCCCTGCGACTGTTTTATACGCTCCTAAAATCGGAGTTGTCACTGGTTTGCGCCGTTCGATTCTGGCCCCGAAGTATTTGACTTCTTGGACGAGAAAGAGTCCTAAGTGCGCCTGGCGGCGAATGGAAAGTAAAGCCGCTACCACGTGTGGTGTGAAAGATGTCACCTGCCAAAGTATTTTTTTACAAGGATTAACATACACATGTAGATCCCACTTCGGTGACGTAGTAAGTAGCGTGCTCGGTAACTGCGTCAGTGGTTCTAGGTTCCATACTGGACCGAGGTGGGTTAGCTAATTTTGGGCAAGAGAGAGGCCTGAAGTGCGCCTTCCTTCGGTTGTAAAGTAAAACCGAGGTTCCATGTGGTGTACTTGTCCTATGGCATTTGCACGTAAAAGAACCCTCTACTATGCAACGGGTAGATGAGGCAAAATTTCCAGGTGTAGGAGCTCGCCCCCTCTCCCTCCAGGAGCGGATCCAGAGGCGGATCAGGGAAGGAGCACTTCAAAAAAAATTACGCCCCAAATATTTTTAAATATTCAGAATCCCTCAGTATAAATCTAGCTAGCAATTACAATAAGTTCTCTACTGCCCCTTAGACAGTGTCCCATCTTCAGTGGTTTAGCCAACTGCAGATTGGATTGACAATATAGAAATGGGATTAGCAAACGCTAAAATGCCTTATCAGTTGAAAAGGTGAATCGTCCATAAGTTGAAATACGCGCCCCATTGAGGCACTGGACCCGTCCCTGTCTCCCTCCTGGGGTCTGGTACAGGTGAAGTGACCCAACGAATAGTAGACAGTCGATAAATAAGCATTGGGTTGCAGCTTTGGTACTGTCCAATATATCCCCCTTGTGTTCATTCCGAAGGACAAGATGAGTATCAGACCCTGCCATAGGTGGGAAAAGGATTAGGAGTTGCTTTATGAACATACACATGTAGATGGCAGAATTTCCAGTTGAAGGAGCTCGCGCCTTGGTATCGGTGGACTATTTAAATACAGTAAGTAAAATTGTAGCATGAGGTCAGCGACGAAAGAAAATTGTAGAACAGTTCTCTGCGGGGCGCCCGTGATCTAGCTCCATGAAACAAATGGGTACCCTATTACGAAACACCAGTGTAAAAATTCCTTTTCGGTTGCTAGGGCTTCAGTCTCGAAGATTCAGTGAACACGAGTACAGAAAAATGTTGATAACTAATAGTAATGATTATCACGTTTTTATTAATAATAATGACTAAAAATTCTTTTTAGCTAGGATTGATATTTAGACTTCAAGTACAATCGAACTAGGTTTAGACTAAAGCTGAGTGGGAGCCAGCCTTAGGCAAAATTAGAGGTGCCATCATTCAATCTCTTTGTAAAGGCGCAGCTTTTCTTTTGATATCCAAACATCCAGTCGTCATCTTTGAGGCTACAAAACTAAGGTGGAGAAAAATAGGATTTCGGGTAGAATAATGGTCATAATATGCTTGAGTGAGAGTCTGTGTGATGTATGTGCTGCCTGAGAAGGAATTTTCAGAAGTGACCTGAAGATGAATGGATGAACGTGCTCTTTGAAAGGGATATTTACATGCCTGTGACAATTACAATTTTCCCCGACCCGTTCTCTTCACGCAGTTTCTTGCAGGAAACATCACTAACGCATCAAATGGAGTGTGTCCTTAAGCTACTGCGCGTACATCGATTTCAGAGTTTGGAAGTTTTTCGTCCAAGTTGCCAGAGAGATGAATGACTGCAGTAGAGAAGTTGTCGTGCATTCATTTAATCGACAAGTGACTGCATTTATATCAGGACAATCTAATGATGGTGGGCCTAAATCATGAAGGGCTCTTTACAGTAATAGACGTGCAAGGTTGGTCCCGCTTTGGGAACGTATGCCACTAGTACTCACATTGGTCTCTTGCAATATTGAGTTTGCATCAGCTTCTTGAACTTTAGTTAAAGATTTTCGTTTTCAGCTCGTATACAAGTATACTAAATAGAGACCCGCTTCGGTGGCGCAGTGGGTAGCATGCTCGGTAACTGCGTGAGTGGCTCTGGGGTCGATACTGGACTTCCTTCGGATGAGAGAGAGAGAGAGGCCCCGAGTGCGCCTTCTTTCGGATGAGAAGTAAAACCGAAGCCCTTTGTGGTGTATGATGGCATTTGCATTTAAAAGAAGCTCGCTCCCCCCAACGAACAGTAGACGGACGATAAAACACAGGGGTTGTAGCTTTGATTGGCAACTGGCTGTCAAAAAGACTGTCCAATATATCACCCTTGGGTCCATTCAAATGGACAAGATAGGTATCCGACCCTGCCATTCGCGGGTTAGTAGTTGCTTTTTTATACAAGTTTTTATACTAATAAAGGTTCAGGGGGATTAACCGAGATTCTCATTTCAAAAGCCTTTTAATATTCTGCAGTTTTGAGCCGGTTTCTTTTTCCCTAACACTTTATCATCTTTGTCAATTTGAAAAACTAGCAAACTTATTCTCGATTTTTATTTTTTGAAGAACGTTGCGATCTAGTTGCTTTTAGCTACACGTCAGACAGTTTTAATTTCTTATAAGTTTTATCGTTTTTTTATTAATTTTGATGCTGTAGTTGGGATACTGGTAAATTAAATATATACGAAGAAATACATGCTGTTGTTAAACAGGAGCATATGGGTGAAAAATATGCTTCTTGTAATTTTGAATTACATTTTTTGTTGAGTGTCTAGTTTTATGGTTGGCAATTTCTACTGTCACTTTAAGTAGACATCGATTAGGTTTTTAATTTATTTCTTGTTGATATTATTGCAATTATTCTTGAGGAATTTATGGATTTTTTTTCAGATGTGAGATAAAATGGCATGTGTCACTGTGGAATTTAAAAGACGAAAGTCTTTTTGTGCCCAAGAAGCACAGCAATATGTGAATTAAGATATTTTGGCACTTGGCTTGTAAGTGAACCCACGCAACTCCCACGCAAGCATCCACCATCTGAGAAAGGCATTGAGACACGTATTGATGACATGTTTATTGGTGATTTTGATAGAGATGGTCTTGTAATAATGTTTTCTTTACCATGCCGATTAAGACTTAATGTTTAGACATTTAAAATATGACCTTAAATCAAAATTTGGTTAGTTTACCGTTTAAAATAGTTCCTTAAAAGCTATATCACATTTGTTTTTGCTTCTACCCTGCACAACTATCCTAGTGCTTATTGGGCTTAATCAAAACCGATTTCACGTCGATATAAAAATATATTTCCTCGTCACTTGGTTTGCTCGATAAAAGCAAGCTTCATATTGATTGGAATATCGCAGATTGCTTCAGTGACGTAGGAAAGAAAGACGAATTATAGATTTAGTGGTGTATACAGTCACTAAAGATGTAAATTACTGAAGAACCTTTCGTTTGTCGTGTGTGCCATTGTTTGCGAGACTCCAAAGTACTTGGCATTATTTGCTAAAATCGTCGTATGTCGATTATGTAGCATAAAAGATTAGTGTTGCACCGTGGGATCAGGAAGTTTGCTGCTTTGGTAGTAATGGCTTTTCCTAGTAAGGCTTTCAGTAAAGACCGCGGAAGACACGAAAGCAAAGTTGTTAGGCCATTTGTTTTACTTTGGATACACCAAATCGAGAGAGAGAGAGAGAGAGAGCTCCTACATAAGCATCTTGCGTTAAGTTAATGTTCCCCTCCCCAAAAAAGAAGTGCTCAAACGTTGTATTTCGCTTAAACGCAAATAATTTCTTAATGTTGTACTGTGATTATTATGTCATTAAACAGTTGTCACTAATTGTAGAATAAGGGAAAATTTTCAGAAACAGGTTTTGTTAAAGCCTTTTGAATAGAGGACCAAGTTGTTGTTTGTAGTGCTGTTGGTGCGACAACATCTGGTCATGAAAAAAAGGAGTTAAAGAAACGCACATGGTGGCAGACTTCATTAGATGCCCGTAATAATGTTATTTGTGATATAACAGTTGAACATAGATTCTATATGTATCTAGTTTTCCAATTAATTCTTAATCGCAGTGAGGTTTTTACAGAAATGCAACTTGTATCAAGAATATGCGTGTAGTAAGTGCCTTTTCAAGGTTAGTTGTTCAATGTTTTGATATCTACTTTAACATGTAAAACGATGATACCGTAGAAAGGAGATTTTTAAATAAAAACACACACACATTTTTGTTTTATGTCTTCTCAATGATATTATCTGTTTTCTGGTTTGTGGAAATATTTTATTTGATGTCGCATGCTGACTTGAATGCAATTCGTGGAAGTGGTTAGCAGCCATTTGTCAACCATATCTCTCAGTTTGCCCACAACAAACTGTGTTATGCAGAAAAATGAGCAAAATGGAAACGTCTTCAAATAAAGAGTTTAAAATTGAACGTGGATAGACTCATGAACAAAATATTTTTTGTAGAAATCAAATGTGCTTGTCATAAAGCGATAAAAATGAAGGTAAAAAATGAATCGTCGTCATCACGTAGCTGACTGGGCAATGGAATTTCGGAGAAATCTGTTATGAAGACAGAATGAAATATCAAGAAATTTATAATAAACTTTGATATCATTGATGCTGTTTATAGCCAAAAGCACTGTTTTCTGAATTCCACCGAGCCTGTTCACAGGACATAAATAGGGACCGATAAACAATTAACAGAACCGGGAGCCAGAAAATAATCCTTGATTTATGCAATTTTAAGGTCATTTAATTTTATTACGTTCATCGCAAAGCAATAAAACACATTTTAGTTGCAACTTTATCCAGAATTTCAAAAGTGCCGCACTCGTGGCATGTGATTCGATCATCGTTTTTACATGGTAATATAATTTATTAATTCACTTTTTATGGGTCGTATAGAAAATAAAATCTAAATGTGCTGCTTTGGGCTCCCTAACAATAGCTGCTCGTCATCCTATAGGAAGAAGAAGAAGAAGAAGAAGGATCTCAGTCACTTAAACAGTTAACAGGATTTTGTAAAATTTTACTATGCATTAGCATCACAGAATTTGTTAGTATTATGTATAATGTATGACATTCTTCATTCGAGTATTACAGAAGGCAACCTTTGTGACCTGTACATTAAACGCCACGGATGTTTAAAATTGCGTATAAATAGCATCAATGTATCTCCATTAGGTAACGCGTGTAATGTTCTCTCCACATTTCCTTAACTTAGATTATTTACTATCTCAGAATTTTTGTTTTGAAATTCACGTGTCCTTATTCCACTTTGACCCATCCTTGCTAAAGTGTAAATAACAGAATTTCGAGCATAAAAAATGTTTCCTAAAATTTCCTAATGATGTACAGTACGTTGCTGGTGTGTTATTGCTGGTCTTTATAGCATTCTGCATTGCCAAATAAAAGCCCAGTTTCAAACTTACAATTACTGTAGTTGCAATGGTTGTAAACTTGCATCACCTTCGTTTGTTTTTATGGGGGGGTAGGTTAAAAATGTGTGTGTACACGATTGGTGTTAGTGGGGCTGTGTAAAAATAGCATTGAAAGATGTAATTTTGTCAACTGACGTTGTTAGTGGCATAAAGAGTGACACTTTTCAGTAATGTTATCAATGTCTAGAGGTCCAAATAGCATCATCATTGAAGCGTGTCTTTTGGTGATCTCAACTTTTCAATTCAGTGCCACAATTGCACACTAGGCATTCCGCATTCACACGGTGCATTGTTTGTGTCCTTGCATTTCCGAAAATGTAGTTCAAGCTTAGCAGCTCAAACAGTTGAAAGGGATGTTACTACAAGGCCATAAACTTGGTTGTACTCCAAATTCTGTTGTCGACCTAATCTGGTATTAAATAACAAATACACTAACTGCAAACTTTACTTGATTCTTTCCAAATTATTTTTTGGCCCTGAACTACTTTTTTTTAAACGTTTTCGTTTGAGCTAATAACTTTTGATACTGAGCAGTTTAACAGTGGCATGAAGTTGACACTTTTTGCCTTTGCATATGTATTTTGGAGTTAAATTTTAAATGACATTTATGACATTTTTTATTCTGCAGAATCTACTATGTATTTCATTATTGTATGCGTTCATTCAGAAATCGCTATCACTGTCTTAGAATATATTTTTTTAAATTTATTCAAGAATTGAAATTCTTGCTTGTTAATAAATTTTAAAATAGGGTAGATGTGGGGGGAAATGTAATCACATTGGATCGATATTTAATCCACTGCGTTGCTTTAGTTTACTATTACTATTGAATGTGATGGATTTTATTCTGCAATGTAAACTATCCGTATTTGCATATTCATTAATTTATTATGTTTGTGAACGATTGCAAACATTTAATTTAGTGATATTGTTTCTGTGACAGCAGTCCTTTTTCTAGAAAACATGTTCACTTCAAGCTCAGTGAACTAGTTATAACTGAGCAGTTGGTTATAATTGTCTCTCCAACTGTTAGACTAAAGATTTAAATTCATAATATACTTGTACTTAAAACACAAAACCATTAATGAAAAAATATTTTTATTATAACAGTCAGAAATTGTATGTTATGGTAACCTGCAAAGTGACCTTTGAAATGTTACACTTTTTATTTTTCGATTCTTTAACTTGCAGGCATTTTTGTTATAACATTTAGCAGAGCAATACATGTACACATTGATAAAATTTATCAAATGGTATGATTGTTACCTAAAATAAGCAAGAATGTGCACATGGGGTTCCAATATTAGGTAGAAATGTGAAGATGACAGATGAAATCTGTCTGATTTTGTTAATTCTTTAAACGTTAACGTATTTTAAACAGTGTCTTTACACGTTATGTAAGGAGAGGATGACCTTTATCTTAAACAAATCCTTTCAAAAATCCATTTTTAAATGTTATGAAGTAAGTTGAAGCATTAATGTCAAAACATAACCTCCTTCATTGCACTTAAGTTCCCTGTTTGTTGGCACACTGTAGCACTTTTGTTTATCATTTCTATGCGCGTTTTAACTTGTGTAACATCACTGACCACTGTGTTTGTTGGTGTTGTCGTCCTTTGAATCGATAGGCATATTGGTTTAATAACTTAAATCAATTATAATGCATTTCCAAAGGTGGTGGAAGCTACTGTATTGACTCGTGCAGTCAACCTTCCGTGTGTAGGTCGTGGATGATATGGCTGTTACACGTCCCATTAAATGTCACAACATGGACCGTTCTTCTGGGGATAACAGTTCACTTTGTCGTACACTGCGACTAGCGTCATCGTCTCTTTCGGCGCTGCATTGAATTTCTGAAATTATAAAAGGTGCAATGTGTTATTGACTCTCCATCAAGAGAATTCCCAAAGCGCCTCTCTTTTCAGTCCAGACACAATTATACCAATTTAAGGGGTTGAGTAGACTAAGGGTAGAAAGCGACATTAAGGTCTTATATATTGGGCTCAATTTATTTTAGGGTTGCTTTAGGTAAGTAAGTTCAAGTATGCCTACCTGTTTTGAGAGTGCTTTGACTCGAGAAATAGAAACTATTATTTCCTGAAGCATCTCTCCCGAATGGGATTCGTCGTTTCTTTCGGCATCCGAAAACCGCCAAAAATCCTTGCCTGAATTTTTTGTGCATAAAGCAATATGTGATTGGATTGCAGCAGGAAGACACGTAAGCCAACAGTTGAATTAACGATATCCCAGTGGAGCCCAAGGTTTTGTAAGCAGCTTTTGGATGAAATTGGGAAATGGTGTTAAATAGATACAAAGGTGCCCAGCAAATGAAAAATTCCATCACCACCACAAATAACATCTTGATAATTCGCCTTTTAGTGGTGAGAATTTTATCAAAGTTATTCCTACGAATGATTCGCTTGAAGGGTTTGGCAGAAGATGACCTTTTAGGGGATGATGCCTTTTCACTGCTTCCCGTTGACCATCCGTCGCTTTCGTCCCTCTTTATTTGAGGAACTTGCAAAGTGTTTCTGTTTGGGGCCGACATCTCCGGTTGACATCCTTTGGGAGACGGCTTAGTGATGCGTCTCTTGTTGGAATGGTAACGTGGGTAACAGCCTTTAACCGTCAGCGTCATGCTCATTTCTGACAAAAGAGTTACAAAAGTCAGTTAGCGAAGCTTCCACCAAGATTTTTGCATGCTTTGTAGGGTCAACTGAAATCATTCTTCGGACCTTGAGCTAATTATAGTGTTTCATAGTAGCCCAGAGGAGACCTGATCTGGCAACTTTCTAGTTATTAATGTGTAATGAGGTGGTATGGACATGTAATGCGCAGAAGGGAGGAAGAGCTCGTTTGGTCCATTAGAAGGAGGGGGGGGTGTAAGGATATGGTAGTGTGTGCAGTGGACGGGGACCTTGTGGGAGATAGGCGGAAATGGAGGGCTAGAACCCGCAGACCCGACCCTGTCACAGGCGGGATAAGGGGAGGATGATGATGAGTTATTCATGTGTATATTCCCTATAAAAAATTAATGCTGAGGAAAACTAAAAGGTTTAACCACTTATTTTAAATTTTATTGGCTGCCTATTTTTCTTAGTTTTGTTCTTCATCTAGCTTATTGCGTTGGGCACACCAGTTCTCGTCTGATCGTTGAAGCTAAGCAACGCAATCCCAGCTAGTACTAACGTGGGTGGCTGCTTGGGAAAACTGGGTACTGCTAATACCAGATAATCGTCGCATTAGTGTAGTATCTGTGTAGTCTCTGCACTAGAGCTTTGCAGTAGACGGGGCTCTAATGACCTTGTAGTTGAAGGGTCTTGAAACACTAACGAAACAAAAAAACGGGCAAATATTTATCCAATCATTTTCTTTTCTCTTTCAAGTTAATCACAACCTGTGACACGTAGACATCTTGCCCTGTAATCATAAGGAATAGAGCATATCGCTGCAGGAAACGGTTATATGACGGTTTTATATATACTTTTTTATAGTTTCGTTGATCTAGAAACGGTTGTTAAATAGATATAGACTATATAACGCAGTAAGTCACACCCAGTTTTTCTTAAAAAAAGGGGCTCTAAACGTTTATTACTCAAAGTGTTGTGGTCCTTGAGTGGCATCTTCGATTATGGCAATTATGAGACGTGATAAATAGAGTTTGGTTTCCTTACCATGACCGTTTTTATTTTCCATTTCTTTCTGGATGCCTTTGTAGAGTGAACGAGAAATGAGCCAATAAGCCATGGCCATTATGACCATAGGAAGCACTAAAAGGCTGATATCCAGATAGATAGTAAAGATTTTTTCGCATACGGGATTGGGCCAAGATTCTCTGCATCTCAGCTTAACTGAAACGTTAAAAATCAGTGTGTTAATGATGTCTTCTTCGTCAGACTGCAATTATAGTTGAACGATAAAACGATTCTTTCAACTTATAATGTTGCATTGTCTTTTATAGAGTCTAGGCGTTCAATCGATATTTTTTTACCACCCCTACTTTTTTTTAGCCATGTTCATTTAAAAACTCCAAGTGGGATTAATATTAAACCAAGCCCACATTTGCTTCATTGTGTGTGTATGTGAAGACGTGCCTTTTTTTATATTAGTGAAGTCCTTGAAAAGACTATCGGGCTTATTTTTATCGTCGGACCTGCATCAGTTAACAGTAAAAAAACTAAAGGATCTTATAATTGAAATACCTGGATTTTTCATGTAGGGTACTAATTCGCTGACACATGCGATGGGGCTCATCCAGAGAATAGAGATAATCCAAATGATGGCAATCATTTTGTAGATATGAGATAGAGTCTGCCAACTGCGAGAACGAAGTGGCTGACAAATTGCAAAATAACGTTCCAGTGAAATGGTGACCAACGTCCAGGCGCAAACAGATACGGAAACTGCTGCAAAAATGAATGAAAAACAAAACCTCCAAATGAACCATAGTTGTAACACGTAGTTGTTATACCTAAGAGTATTTTAAAACAGACACCCACCACAGTTTATAACGTCACATGGAATGAATATCAACTTTGATATTTTGAATATGACATGTGAGCAAAAATATTGCTTTTGCCATTTCCGCAGGCACGTGTTTATCTCTTTAGGACATAAACCCTTCTCTCTCTCACTCTCTCTCTCTCTCTCTCTCTCAAAAATGACCTCAAACTCGATGAAATATATAAAGTTTGTCTCAAAACATATTATTTCAATGAACCTGCAAAATTGGTATAATATCTGCAAAAATGCAGGAAGCACAATGTTTGCATAAGCTTTCTCAAGAGATATTGAATGAAATATACTTTGAAATGATTGCGTTTATGTTGCGATCGCACACATTTGTATACATATTCTGTCTCTCTCTGCCATCATGTGTTATTTAATGTTCAAGTGTAGGTTTTAAGAGGTTATTTACCTCTCGTATCAGATGGACCACTAGTCTTAAGCAGGATATTATTTAGCTGTGTTTAAGTGTTTCATTGGATGAGTTCTTTCCCAACAGACATCTCACATTTTGGGATGTGAAAAGTCCATAGTGAACTTTTAATTCGCTCATTTTTTACTATTCAATGTTTTTAAAAGTAATAGCCAATAATATGTTTAGCCAAAAATCGTTGTTTCTAACTAAATTCCTGTTATCACCCAGATCTATTAGTAACATAAGTTATTATAAGGTAATGCAGTCAGACCTCGGACATTTGCCAGGGTTAACTCAAGAGTGGCTTATTGCGTTGGACACACCAGTTCTCGTCTGATCACTGAAGTTAAGTAACGCAACCCCCAAATAGTAGTAACATGGGTGGCCGCTTGGGAAAACTGGGCACCGCTAATACCCAAAAATCGTCGCATTAGTGTAGTGTCTGTTCAGTCACTGCATTAGAACTACGAAGTGGACTGGGTTATAATGACGTTGTAGTTGGAGGCCCCTCAGACAACAACAAACAAAACAAAAAGCCAGGTTAGGTTCCAGAACCCATTGCGGATGAGGAGGTTTCGCAAATGTTTAGCAGTCACTAAAATGGTAATATATGCTTATTTCTATAGTTTAAACGTTAGCCTAATACATTATATGTAAAGGTTAGCTGAATACATTACCCTTAAAAACAAATGTTTGATGTAAAAATAGAGTATAGTATCTCCTAACAAATATTTGTCACACTTTAGCACATTTATTCAGGGCCGGTCCTATAGGTTCGGCCGCCCGCGTGCAATTACGTCGAGGCCGCCCCCTCATAACATTTTTACTTATTATTCTTAACATATAAAAGTTAACATTGATTTGTTTGAAAAAATTACATTTCTTTCCTGAAGCATGACAGCAAGAGGAACTCCTAACCCTTTTTCCGCCTATGGCAGTGTCGGGTACCCATCTTGTCCCTCTGAATGAACACAAGGGGGATATATTGAACAGTGTTTTTCCACAGTCGGCTGCCGACCAAAGCTGCAACCCCTTATGCTAGTTTATCGTCCGTCTATTGTTCATTGGGGATTTGGAACGGCATTGGCGCGATCCTATACCTGGAAACTTTGCCTGGGTTTTACTGCTCATCCGAAGGAAGGCGCACTCAGGGCATCTCTCTCGCCCGAAAGAGACCAACTCACCTCGGTCCAGTACCGAATCTAGAACTACTGACTCAGTGACCGAATACGCTGCGCATTGCACCACCGAGGCGGGATTCTTTCCTGCATCATCAAAGCATTAAAAGTTTCGTGTTACTTTGAAGTTTGGGAAGGCGGCCTGCCGCCCTAGCAAGCAGACCGCCCGCGTTCTTTGCACACTTTGAACCTATAGGCGGACCGGCCCTGGATTTATTTAGTATGCAGTGCTGGATTTAGAGATTGAGAGGCCCTAGGTTATTTCAATTTTGAGGCCCTTTTCTTAAGTTTTGAAGCCCACTGAATGTTGAGGCCCTAGGCTTCAGCCTACTTAGCCTAGTGGTAAATCTGACACTCACATTAGCTAAAAATTTCTTACCAATTTTACACTTCAAAGCATGAAAAATTTTAAATTACAGCACTTACAAAAATTAAGCAAACACTTCTATAGAGTTTTTAAGGATTTCGCGAATCATGAAGCGCTAGTGCACGAGGGTTGACTGGTTGAGGGTTGACGGTAATATTTTTTGTCTCGAAATTAGAGTACGGTACCAGGAGCAAGCGCCCCCGGGCTCGACGATTCCAGTTTTGCATTTTTCTGTATTCTGTAAAGAGGACCAGAAAGTACAGGTAGTACGCCACAGGTAGTACCAGAAAGTACGCCAGTACAGGTGGCCGTCAGAGGTGAGCGAGCAGGCCCCAGGCCGTCGTTATCATACGTCTGTAATGTTATGGGAGCAGACCTCGGCTCCCATGGCAGATAATGCATCGAGTGTCTACGGTGTGGTAGGCCAGTATCCCATTACGATACTCCAACAATATTCCTGCGGGTTTCAGACGCCTGGCTGGGGTGTCCCCAGTCAAAGAAGTCGCATCAAGAAGATGGGCTAATCCTAGATTAGGAAAGTGAAATGTGGGAACCCCTATAGGATGGTAGTGTATGGGATGCACGGGGACCAGGTGGGAGATAGGCGGGGTGGGGGTTAGAACCCTTAGACCCCATCCTGACGCAGGCGGGATCTTGCGATATCCACAGGCCTGATCCTGCAGCCACAAGAGGCTAGAACTGCAACTGGCTGTGTGTGGCTGAAAGCTTTCTGACATCTCAAGCCAGTGTCCGAGGGCGGTATGATTTACCCTTACATAGAAATCCTATGTAATTGTAAGTTATGGTTATTTGAATTTTACAAGACATGCATGCACAAACTTTATTTTGGTAAAATAGTCATTTTTTTTAGATTTAATGCAAGGGGCCCGGAAAGATTTTATCACTGGGGCTCTCCGTAGCTGTCGGCGGCCCTGACGGCACCTTGTAACTCCTAAAATTTAATTGGGACTGACAGATTTTGTCATTCCTTCATTACAAAAGATTTATTTAATTTTAATTTTTCCTGTAATTTTTTTACACCATCTTACAAAGATAGAAAGGCCCCTGCGCAAGGATGACACTCAAAGTCGTGAAGCGTTCCACATTTTTATGGCATGCGGGGTGGATGAAAGCCTGGTTGGGGATAGACGGGAGTGGAGGATTAGAACCCACAGACCCGCAGAACCATAGGCGGGACAAGGGTGTGATGATGATGATGATATTACAAAGATAGACATGAAGAAGACAGAGTATTTAGCTTTCAATTGGGAAGGGCAGCAAAATAGTGGTGACGTGCTCTCTAAGGGCCAACTGATGACGAAGGTGCAAAAGATAAAGTACTTAGGATGACTCAGATGTGACCCACAGAAGCAATGTTGGATGGTTGAAGTGGAGTCCTGTGTGATAAGAGAGTCCCAATCAAGTTGAAAGGGAAGTTTTACTGGACAGTGGTGAGGTCAGCTATGGATCAGAGTGTCGGACGGTGAGGAAGAACCACGTAGATAGAATGCAAATAGCCGAGATGACAATGCTGCGGTATATGAGTAGGGTGCCCAAAATTGATAAGAGTTAGGAATGAGTGCATTAAAGGTAGCCTGGGGCAGTGGCGGATCAGGGTGGAGCAGTTGAAAAACGTGCGCCCCAAATATTTTAAATTATTCAGAATCCCTTAGTATAAATCTAGCTAGCAATAACGATAAGTCTTCTACTGCTCCTTAGACAATGTCCTACTGTGTTTTCAATGGCTTAGCCAACTACAGATTGGACTGCAATTGTTGAACTGGTAGTATAGTTATGTTATGTTACACTAACGGGTTGGGAAGTAAGCCAAGCAGCCATAACAGGCCGAACCCTTAGGAGGCTGCTCGCGGGGGAGGAGGAGTTAGGTGTTTGCGTTGCTTAACTTTAGTGATCTCACGAGAACTGGTGTGTCCAACGCAACTTGGCCGCACTTGAAATAGGGATAGCAATGCAAAAATGCCTTATCAGTTGCGTCCGATTGAGACCCTGATGTGGGAGCAATTGCTGTATTGCTCCTCCTTCTGGATCCGCCCTTGCCTGGGGTGGGGCACATCACAGAAAAAATGAGGGAGAGTAGGTTGAGGTGGTATGTACACGTAGTGAGAAAAGGGGAGGAGGAGCTCGTTAGGTTTATTTCCGGAATGCGGGTGGTTGGAAGTATGGGGACAGAGGGAGACCGAAGCAGACGTGGGAGCAGGTTGTTCGTAAGGATATGGGGACCTGGTGGGAGATAGAGGGCAGTAGGGGACTAGAGCTCGCAGACCCGACCGTACTGCAGGCAGGATTTAGGTTATGATGATGATTTTTTGCACCATTTTCATATCGGTCGTAAATTCGTAATTCAGTTATTAAAATTCAAGAAATGTGATAATAGTTTGAGCTTCAATTCAGGACAAAAAAGGTAGTTCATGCAGCTGCGTCGCTAAACTAGTTGAAAATAAGTGAGAATAAGAATTAAATTTGTTTTTAAATATGTATGCGAGGGAGTAGGAACTAAAGATGAATATTTCTTAGAGATTCTCCTTTTATCTTTCTAGACATATGGCGGCATTAAAATGTTGGTGTTTGCGTGGGAGTAGACAGTCATTTGAAAGTAACTGCGTGTTGTTTATTGCAATGAGCTAAATCATCAGTTTTCTAAGTCGTTGTGATGTATTTTCCAACAATTTTATTAAAATAGGTTAATAATAGTGCTTGATATGAATATGCCTATTAAGGTCAAATACGTGAGCCTTGACGTAACAAGAAACTGATGATTTTAAATAGTAGTTAAGGGGAGAGATATGTCGTTGTGAATATTTAATATATATTCATTTTAATTTTTTGGGTTGAAATTATATTTATTAGAGCTGAATAATTAGTTCCTAGTAGTCTCAAAGTACACCTCTTAAGTAATATTAATTGCAAAATAGGTATATGTCATTTGAACACTATTTAAAATGGAGATTATTGAAAAATGAATAACACCAAATGGCTGCTGCAATAATCTTAATACAATGTTTCCTTATTTTTGTTTTTTCAAATTTTGAATAGCGACTATTTTGTATCACATAATAATTACGGAAACTATCATATCCCCCTTCCCCAAACAGGGCAGTATACAGAATTAAAATTTCTCTTCCTTTCAAAAGGAATTGAATAATATTTGGGTCCTAGTTTTTATATACTCATACCTAATTGATAAATGTGTCAGAAAATAAGTGAAAGAGCTCCTTTTTCACCTAGAGAGAATAAATAGCTTCTCGTGGGGGATCGCATCCACCTTTCATACTTTGTACGTGTATGGCAATGATTTTGATTTAGATGGCAGGCTGATTTGAACCTTAGATAAAAAAGGGAACCTTATGACATTTTTCCGAAAAGGGAGCAATATCTCAATGATGAACGGCATTGTGAGTTGTCACAAGTATAGCACCCTGACATTTGCATATTTCTTAAGTTAGTGTGTTGCGTCTTAAGATGAAAGATGTCGTTTTTTTTCCTGAATTGTGTGCTCGCGATTTCGTGTTTTGCAATAAAATAAGAGTTGAACGTATGGTAGTACATGTGAAGTAAGCGATCTCTTAGATATTCAGTGTTTCGTCGTTTATCAAATCCTTTATTTCTCATTTATATTTGAAAGTCCCAGCGATGAAATTGTTCCTTCCAATTTTCTCTTCGCGATTTTATTTCTTCAAAAAAAATTTCTGGAACCCAATGTGAATGTGACGACGTGTCTCTACACCGAGTATATGAAAATGTCACTGAAATATAAGGATCTGGAGGTGAATTGTCTTTTTTCCCCTCGCCATCTCATATAACGAATCAGTTTTTAAGGTTTTGAAAAGGTAAGGGGAATTTCATCGAAATCCTTAATAGATAAAAAAAAAAAGGGAGAAGTTTTCCGACTGAAAAACTTTTACGAGAAAAATGTATTAGTTTTGAGACACTCAAAGTCCAGAGGAGTAAGTTCAAGAAGTCAGCTGTTCATTGGAAAGACGTCGGTTAGTTTCTTTTGTATAGGTCATTCAATGGATCATTTATTTTGATAGGCGTCTTTGTGACAGTTAAAAACATCTTGTACATGACTAGGATGAAATGCGTGAAAACGGGTAACTTTGAATGAGTTGCGCGTACCGTCTTCTATCAAAATAAATGCGAAATCAATAATAAGTAATTAATTAAAGCTCGACTTACCTTGAAGAAATGGAATTAGTTTACACATGGCCACGCCAAAAATGAAATCTTTGAGAAGTGCTCCAACCAAAGTGAAAGGCATGCAAAACACGCTCAATAACAAGTCACTGATGGCCAGGTTCAAGAGAAGGACGTTTGTCACCGTTCGCATTCTTTTGTTTTGAACCAGAGTGGCGATGACCAGGCCGTTACCCAAAACCGACAAAAGAAAAATGATGGAATAAAGGGTGATGCGTAATTCCGGAGTATTGATGGCATTTGCTTCTTTTCTGGAGCCTCTACCATCTACAGAACTATCGTTGATGTCAGTTGGAATGTGCACCGTTGTCTTTATAGGGATGGCTTCCTCTCTGTCACCAGCACTTTCACCAAATAAGTCAACCGGTTGCAACGTTGTATTTATCCATTCTGAAAAGCTCGTCAATATTGAAGAGTAGTCGTTATCACTTAACTCCATACTTCATGTTATTTCATTTTCAAGTTCACTTCTACTTTAGTTAGACATGAAACACAAATGCGACATTTTTACTCGTAAAAACACCATTACAACGATGGGCTAGTCAGAAAGCGTTCGACCTGAAACTTTATCTGAAATGATAAGAAAGATATATTGTTAGTCCTTACGTTAATAGTCACATAAACAAAAGAATTAGCTGTAATAAGTCTTTACTTTATTCTTATATCTGTGCAGTACAAGTATACGGCGTGTGGCGACTCTACAAGTGGAGATAATTGAAAATATTCAGGACCGTGTCGACATACGAGGCAGATTTTTTTGTTGGTGTTTTAGGGCCCTTCAACTACAAGGTCATTAGAGTTCCGTCTACTGCATAGTTCTAATGCAGAGATTGCACAGACACTATGCTGATGCGACGATTTTTTGGGTATTAGCAGTACCCAGATGTCCCAAGCAGCCACTCCCGTTAGTATTAGCTGGGATTGAGTTGCTTAACTTCAGTGATCAGACGAGAACTGGTGTGTCCAACGCAATAAGCTGCTCCTGTATGCGTGGCAGAGAGAGTGTATGTGTGTGTATACTCGTCTCAGGGTGCCAAATGGTACTTAATTGAAAACCGAATTTATTTTAAGCATAATAACTAATCCAGTATGCCAGTTATGCTGTAATGTGTTCATCGCTGCTGTTTCACATAGTTGTCTATTGTGCTTCATAAGGGGAGGGGTATCATTAGTGTGGTCTGCCTCATGCGCCAAAATTGCTTGTCGCTTTCCTGCTAACTCATATGTTATTGAAACTATATGTATCCTCCCTCAACGTGTTGAAATACGAATTCACTGACCACTTGCCTACTTTATCTTAAAAAAATTGCTATTTGATTTTTCGTTGCTGTCTGTGGTTGTGTAGATTTATGCAAAATAGTGTGGCACATGCAGGAGCCATTTGGCCATCACACTGAACTAACATAAAGAAACTTAAACTGGATGCAGGCTTGGGTCACTTTTCAATCTGTGACATGGTTTTTCAGTCTGTATTATTTCAGGTGGCTCTTCTTTTTTCGTGATATTGTCAAAGTGAAGATTTGAGATGTGTAATGCGAGTGTGCAGTATGGTACACAATGAAATATGTGTTCCCCTTTGTGTCTCAGTTTGATTGATGTTCACTTCATAAGGGGAAAAAAGTTGAAGGCAACACTTCACCTGAAGATTGACTTTGAAAAGTTTAATGTTCTTTCGGTGTTTGATTTACTCGTGATATATAAAAAATTTGCGCTCCAGAAAGGATCATATGCCACTTACACTATAACTTTTTTACTTGTTTTCACACAACACTTGATTGTGAGATAAATTTTATGTTCTTAAGGACCCTCTGGAAAAGTAATGAAGCATCTTTGTTTTGATTTTCGCCAAACACCACAAACCACAAAAGCCGACGAAACGTCTGAGGTCATTTTGTTTCATCACGAAGAGGTTCCTAGTAAAGAGCTTCCTCAGGTGATATATGAATCCATTAATCATTTTAATAGTTGTGTTGGGAGAATTGAAACGTAACTTTTCTGTATTTTCGTGATGTGACTTTGAGTGATTCTCAGAGATGGACATTGAGACGAAAATGTGTTACCTGTCCCCCTAAACTTCAGTTATCTGTGTGAGACAACAACAATGACATCACTAATGTACAAGTATCTGACTTCCGTTTGAAGGCGGTAAATGATTTCATAACGGAGAGAATTATTATGGCTCCTGTGGGGCATATGTTGGATATCTCGGTCTATTAGATATCCAACGCGCTTCATTTCAGGACGCATTAATGACATTCCCTTTGACAGTTGATCATTATATGGATAGATAACCACTACCACCACATAAGAACTTTTCTAGATTGAATTTGGGACACAATATCGTTATGAAGGGCTATCGCTTGACGCATCTTATATCATATTTTTTTGTTTCGGCAAACCCTGATTAGCAGCGCCTGATGTAACAAAACTGTTTGAATACGGTTAATTTGTTGGTGAATTAGACATGATAAGCTCCGTAATTAACTTTATAGATAACCAATAAACTGAAATGTCTTCGCGATGTGTACCTTTTCGGAACTTTAAGAGCCGTCATTATAATGCGATGCTGATCAACTGTTAGGAAGCAAAGTGAGGAATTGTTAATTTAATCGTTGACATGAAATGACGGGTTATCACGCGGTTGTTAACACATTTTATTATTGTCTCCCAGTCGTGAACATGCTTCACGACGCCTACAATTGAAGAAAATAACCAGATGAACAGAGTAAACTGTGATGACTGATGGTCATAAATTAAGCAGGGATAGTTATATTCCTACTACGTGCTCGCCATATCTCCACTAGGTTTGCTTTATCTACATAGGCAATGTATATACGTAGGTTGGTGAAATGATTATGAATTGAAGCCGTTGCTAAGCAACTCTAAAACCACACCTTGACGCTATTCTTGGCCAGTTTTTCAACTTCATAATATTTGAGTGTAAATGAAGCGAGCTATAGTTTATTGTTTAATATATAAACATTAATAATGGGTGCTCCACATCGTCTAACAAACTGATCACAAGAATTAGAGCCAATATAATAGTACGTGATATTTCGTTTAGAGACAACTATTTCATTGTTTCATTTTAGCCTTCAAGTCAAACAATATTAGTGAAGTTTGCCTTGCTCTATCAAATACAATGAGTGTTGACCAGAAAAACAGTGTTTCTGAAGACGTTGTTGATGTTCTTGCCAATGAATTGATGAAGTCGGATGTCTACCCTGGACTTCTTGAACGGTTGGAGGTAAGACACTCTTCATAAAAAAATTTGTTATGGGCTCTACACTGCTTCAGTCCCAGTGCTAAATTATTCTGATTATATACGTTTTCCTCATAATGTTGTAACTTAGTCCCAATATTGTAACGATGTAAATGGAAACGATTATTGAAGAGAAATAGATAACACATGACATTTGGCATATCTGCAAACTCAAAAATTCCACTCTAGGTAGTAACTTCCTTCTTTGAAACACAGTTTCCATAGTTTTAACTTAAAAGTGGATTTCATCATGTCATATAAAAGTATATTGACTTCGTCACAAAAAAAAGATAAAAGCGTATCACTATCCAAACTTTGAATCCCAAGCGGATATGCCGATCTATGATAAAGTGCCCTATGTGGGTTCTTACTCGGTTGCTTTATACGCTTTTGCAGCTAATTTTCGTTCATACTAATTAAGAGAACTAATCAACGATATAATTGGAGTCCTGTGTGATGGGAGGGTCCCAATAAAGGTGAAAGGGAAGTTTTAAAGGGCAGTGGTTATACCAGAGTGTCGGGAAGTGAGGATGAGCCACGTAAACAGAATGCAAGCAGCCGAAATGCGAATGCTGCGGTACATGGTGGGGTGTCGAAAGCTGATAGGAGTAGCAATGCATATATTAAAGGTAGCCTGGGGGTGGGGGACATCGCAGAAAAAAACGAGGGAGAGTAGATTGAGGTGGCATGGACATGTCATGAGGGGATGGAGGAGCTCGTTAGGTCTATTCCGGGAATACAGGTGGTTGGAAGCACCCGGAGCAGGCAAAGAGCAAAGAGGACGTGCGAGCAGGTTGTTCGTGGGGATATGATACTGTGTGAGGTGTACGGGGACCTGGTGGGAGATAGTCGGGAGTGGAGGACTAGAACCTGCAGAACCGACCCCCTGTTACAGGCGGGATAAGGGCATGATGATGACGATGGTGAATCGACGATATAATTTACCATACGTGGTATTTTAGTTTTTCTCATTCAACCAGTTTATCTACGTCATACTTACTTTGGATTTCATTATTTGCCCCGTATGAGCTTAAACAGTTTGGTGTTGAATTTCATTGACTCTTGAGATAGGTTATTCTAAACCGTTATTGTTCCAGGAAACGTTTTGCCATTTACAAGACATTCCAGTCAGTTACGACGAAAGTATACGCCAATTGATGAAGAAAACAGGTATTTTAAATTGTTGGTGTTTAATAATAACAATCGTGTGACTGCCTTTATTAGAGCAAATGCAGGAGTACTTGTGTCAGGGGAGGAGAAGTCTACGGTTCATGGGGAAATCACTCAGAGAGTGACCACTTTGATGAGGTCACAAATGTAATTACTGAATTAAGAAATGATTACCCGGATGTTGTTTACCACTTCTTTAAAAATTGGATTCTTCTCCATCCTGATTACATGATATATTGTGACTAGACTGCGTATTTGGACATTGAATCGCCAAACCCGAAGAGAAAAAGAATCACACTATTGTAGGCCCCTATATTACGTTTTTCTGGTTACACCTTAACAACATAAATATCCGGCTATTATCTGCGTGGAGATGTGCAGGGGCAGTTGCATACCCAACCAAAATTCTCTTACACTGCATTGCCTATAAATGCAACTTTAAATCTTTTGCAATTTAAAAATTTAATGCGACGATTTATGCTTGAATTTCTGGTAGGCATAGAAAGCCAAATCAAAAATGAAGTATATCATATGATGCAGAAACCTAATTTAACGTCATTTCAAATACCTGCTTCGCATCTGAAGGAACCGTTAGATTACCTCAAGAAAGCCCAAGTGAGTAAGTAGACCAAATTGAAGATGTTTCGCAACAGAAATACTGCCCATATTCATTATTTGACTAGTTATTAGTCAATTTACTCACGTTTATCTCTTGTGAAATTATTTCCCTATTGACGGCTTTACGGTCTCGTTAGCGATGAAACGTCTACCTTGTTTATATCTTAGTGACTCATCTTTTATAAAATTGAAGGAATTCATAACTAAGTTGATGCTGCACAATAGCGCCATTTAAAAGAGTTTGAAGATCCATATTAGATTTTTATTGTACTGTATAAAACCGGTCTAAAACTGCTTAGATCCAGCCTCAGTGGCGCAGTGGGTAACGTGCTCGGTAACTGCGCCAATGGCAGACTGGTCAATGGTTCTAGGTTCGATACTGGACCGAGGTGAGAGAGAGATGCCCCGAGTGCGTCTTCTTTCGGATGAGAAGTAAAACCGAGGTCCCGCGTGGTGTACGATGGCATTTGCACGTCAACGAACCCTCTCTACTATGCAATGGTTAGATGAGGCCAAATTTCCAGGCGTAGGAGCTCGTTCCCTGGCGTCGGTGGAATGCCCCAACGAACAGTAGTTAATAGGGGCGGATCCAGAAGGGAGCAATGCAGCAATTGCGCACCCTCAGGGCCTCAATGGGGCGCAACTGATGAGGTATTTTTACATTGCTATCCCCATTTCTATACTGCCAGTCCAACAGTCTAAGGGGCGGGAGAGGACCTATTGTAGAGCGGCGAATTGTGTTGGACACACCAGTTCTCGTCTGATCACTGAAGTTAAGCAGCACAACCCCAGCTAGTACTGACATGGGTGGCCGCTTGGGAAAACTGGGTCCCACTAATACCCAAAAATCGTCGCATTTGTGTATTGTCTGTGCAGTCTCTGCATAAGAACTACACTGTGGACGTGGCTCTAATGACCTTGTAGTTGAAGGGTCCTGAAACACCAACAAACAAGGACCTATTGTAATTGGTAACTAGATTTTATACTATAGGATTCTGAATATCCTGATCTGAATAGCCTGGATCCTCTACTGACAGTAGACCGACGATAAATAAGCATAGGGGTTGCACCTTTGCCCGGCAACTGGCTACGGAAAAACACTGTCCAATAGATCACCCTTGTGTCTATTCAGAGGGACAAGATGGGTACCCGACTCTGCCATAGGCGGGAAAGGGGTTAGTAGTTGTTTGCCTTACATGAAACTGTTTAGGCTTCCTTACTGAAGAAATGGGCACCCAATTGCGGCGGCAGTAAAATGGTGGTGTCTTACGCGGTGATCATGATGGTCATTAAAGAAGTCAGTGCATAAAATGCTTGTTGTTGTTTTTTTGCTAAGAGGGTGGAGTACAATAATCATGTGACTTAGAAAAATGTGGTTATTTCCAAATCCCGGGGGATTACGCGAGCTCAGTTGCTTTAATAAAAATCCTAAGTGTAATTGAACAATAAACCAATTTCATGCACGGCGACTCAAAAAAAAAAAAGAAAGAGAGAAAGAAGGTCAACTTTATCAAATGCCTAGTGAATTATTAAACTTTTGAGAGTCTGAAGTGCTTCCCTACAGTGAAAAGTCATCGTGCTTTCTCTTATAACCGTAATGATACATAGAGAGAGTTTATTGGCGCTTTTTACCCCCTAAATGGGCGACTTATCGAAACAACGCAGTATGTACGGAACTGCGCTACTCAGATAGAGTCTAAGCGGCATAGTGGGATGTCTTCGAGTGTGAGTCGAGTGGAAACCTGTACTAATATTCCTTACGAATGTTCTTCAACTGACATTGCATCTACTTTTCAATTTTGTTGCAATATTTAGGCCAACTGGGAACGTCGCATCAGTAAATCCCTCAACAGTGTATGTACTGAGTTAGGACTTCCACTCACTCGTAAGGTATGTAATATATCATTCGGTATTTCAGGTCGATCAGTCGAAACTAAGGATGACTTTTTAAAGTTATTTATTTGGTAATTTTTGAATACATTTAGAATATGTTCCGTCTTATGATAACGTTGGTGTTCACTTTTTATTTTCAAGGCGCAACCTGGAGCTTATTTGTTATTAGACTTGTCCCTTGGGCCCAAACTATGCAGATAAGCCTCTAATAATTGATGCCAAGTCAGGGTCCCATCCGAATACACGGTGCCAATTGCACATAAAATTGCTTTGATCATATCTCATTAGTGGTATCACTAAAATCTAAGAAGAGATTGAATTAATTTATTTTTAATGATATAAGTTGAATGAGTCCTATGTGATAGGAGGGTCCCAATCGAGTGGAAAGGAAAGTTTTACAGGGCTGTGATTCGGCCTGCTATGCTATATGGATCAGGGTGTTGGGCAGTGAGGAAGAACCACGACAATAGAATACAAGTAGCCGAGATGCGAATGCTGCGGTATATGAGCGGGGTGTCCAGAGCTGATAGAATAAGGAATGAATATATTAGAGGTAGCCTAGGGGTGATGGACGTCGCGGAAAAAAATGAGGGAGAGTACGTTGAGGTGGTATGGACACGTAATGAGAAGAGGGGAGGTGGGGTTCGTTAGGGCCAATACGAGAATGCAGATGGTTGGAAGTACCCGGGGCAGGGAAAGACCAAAGCCGATGTGGAAGCAGAAACACTTCCACATCCCCTGGGGTGTGTCTTTGGATGGACGGGAACCTGGTGGAAGATAGGAGGGTGGGGGGACCTGAACCCGCTGATGATGAAGGATGCTATAAGTTGAATGCTAGTATGAGTAAATCGATATTGTGTCTGATGTCGATCGGTGTTGAATGGATCAAGTGGAGAAAAACAAGAGACCGGCTTATTGCGTTGAGCACACCAGTTCTCGTTTGATCACTGAAGTTAAGCAACACAACTCTAGCTGGTACTGACATGGGTAGCCGCTTGGGAAAACTGCGCTAATACCCAAAAGTCGTCGCATCAGTGCAGTGTCTGTGCAGTCTCTGCGTTAGAACTTTGCAGTGGATGGGGCTCAAATGACCTTGTAGTTGACGAGCCCTAAAGTACCAACGAACGGAGAAAAACAAGTGAAGTAGGGATTAGAGGATCCCAATAAAGTTCTGGAGGAAGTTTTACAGGACAGTGATTAGGTCGGCTATTAATAATACATGGATCAGAAGGTTGGGCAGCGTGGGAGAGGCATGAAAATATGAATAATAAAAACAGTAGAAAGAAATGTAGTAGGGGTAGTGTATGAGTAGGAGACTTTTCAGAAAGGATGAGTGAGAATTGATTCAGGTGATATGAATATATTATGAGAGGTGCAGAAGGACCTGGTTAGGCCCATCGAAGGGATGCCGGTTGTCGAGAGCAGACGTGGTAGAGGAAAGTCAAAATAAGCGGTGGATGGGAAGAGTTGGTGGGAAATAGGAGGGAATGCGAAAGCAGAACTCTCTGACCCGAACCTATCTTAGGTGGAATAAGGATATGATAATGATAGCGAATATCAATATTCTGTCTATCCTCCCGAGGGGCGGCTGAATTAGTTTCGTGGGTTGGGGAGTAAGCCAGGCAGCCATAACAGGATGAACCCTTAGGAGGCTGCCCGCGGGAGTTGAGGAGGTAGGTGAAAGGACGAAGGAGAGGGTTAATTTGCAACACCCAACGTTCTTTACCAACCACCCTTGTCTTTATTGACGTGAGCTTGGACGTTGCGTTGGACACATCAGTTCTCGTCTGATCGCTGAAGTTAAGCAACGTAAATCCAGCTAGTACTGGCATGGGTAACCGCTTGGGAACACTGGGTACTGCTAATACCCAAAAATTGTCGTAAGAGCGTAGTGCCTGTGCAGCCCTGACATGGCTTGTAATGATAATGACCATTTGAAACAAGATCTGTCTATCCCTGTTATTATAAGTAATATCTCATACATATGATAAGTTTTTTGGAGGCTTTCATGTAAGTCCAGACTGATTTTTTTTAGGCATGAATCCAACGACTTTGGAGAAAAAAACCCAATGGAACTCGTATAATTACTTGTAATAATAGTTGCTAATATAATACTGTTGTAATTCATTGATATAGGATAATGCGAAAATCACTCGCACAGACGTCTGAAAGATAATAATTACAATTTAACGTGTCTTTTGTTACTTGTATCTTGTTTAATTGATTCTCTCTCCCTCTTTAATGTGGAGTCTTAACCTTACTAGCTTGTTTGATGAAATATCTTTCATTCCACACCTCTTGTACTATTTTATCCTCATCAACTACTTCTCGTTCCTTCGCAACCATCTCAAGAGTCTTACATGCTTCACGTAAAACTCCATAGGAGATGATCAAGTAAACAGATCATCGAAGTGTGGGTGTTTCCATTAGATCGCGACATGGAACAGTGTATTATTTAGATCTCTTTTTGTAGTTAGTCGCCAGAACTAAATACATTATTACTAAGTAATGTAAGTTATTATTTGTGGACGGGGATATGTATTAATTACAGAGACATAATGAAGTTAATTAAATTAAATATTGTCAACGCACTTTTATTGTAATAAAGTAGCCCTATGAAGCATTGTGTAGGTGATGTTTTACCCGTGGGACCAATGTCGACGTTAAAAGCATTCCCAGTCAGTTACTTACTGAAATTGATTACACAAACGACGTACAACTATATTACTGCTATTATTATTATTACAGAGAAACTTGTCAGAACAGAAGGAAATTTCTGAAAAATGGAATGAACTTGGGGCAGACGACATTGGTAAAGTATTTATTATGATTTTAAAATGTTTTAAAAATTAAGGACCTGTAGCTTTATTGTACTGTAGTATTTCTTAAAGGATGCTATGACTTGCGATGTAGAAAATCTTGGCGACTCAAGTGAAGTAGTAAAAAAGAGCCTAAACGATAGTAGAGCAGAGATAGAAAAGGGAGGGGGTAGGAAGAAGACAGAGGTTGGACATGAAGAAGACAGAGCATATAGCTTGCAATTAGGAAAGACTGAAAAATATTGGTGACGTAATCTCTGGGGGCGAGGTAGTGAAGAGTGCTGGAGTTTAAGTACCTAGGATCAGTCTTCCAGAACAATGGAGAAATAGACTAGATTCTGATGTGACGCATAGGATCAATGTAGGGTGGATAAAGTGGAGCCCTGTGTGATCGGAGGGTCCCAATAAATTTGACGGGCAAGTTCTACATGTCATTGGTTAGGTCGGCTATGCAGCATGGGCCGGAGTGTTGGGCAGCGCGAAAGAGCCATATGAAGGTAGATTGAAAGCAGCTGAAATGCGAATGCCGCGGTACATGGATGGGATGTCGAGAGCAGATAGCATTAGGAATGAGTATATTGGAGTAATTTTCGGCAGGGACATCGCAGAAAACACCGGAGAATAATTTGAAGTGATATGGGCATGTGATGAGAAAAGGGGAACGAGAGCTGATTAGGTCCGTCAGAAGGATGGGAGTTGTTGGAAGCACCCGGTGCAGGGGGGCCTAATCAGACGTGGGAGCAGGTTTTTTTATGGGAAATGATAGTGTGTGGGGTGGATAGGAACCTGGTGTGTAACAGGAGGCGGTGGAAGGCCGGAACCCGCAGATCCGACCCTAACACAGACGGGATGAGGGTTTCATGATGAAGGCTTCACTGCGAAGCACTTGTGTATCGTGTGATTGCCTTCACTTTCATTGTCTAGGGGAATTGATTACCTCAATTTCCGAAATATTTTATTACTACTTTATGCAGTACGTTCCAGCATTATAATTACGTTAATGTAACATCCGTATTTTAATTCATTTTAATGGCCAATGTGTATATGGTTCGTATATGGTGTTTGGCTATTAATCTAAAAATGAACTTTAGGCCTGAAGAAGTAGATGGCCTCTGCTTCCTAGCTTCTTAGGGATTTATCTCGTGCATTATTTCGTAATTTCGTTAGTCATGCGTGGTCACACGATATGGTAGACAGTAGTTAATTCTATTACAATCGTCATAATTTTCCTCGACCATTGCGACAGATGCTAATAACTGGTAAAATGCATCACAAAGAGACACATCTCTTCCTATGATTTAATTTTATTGGCAGATTTCATTTTATTAAGTCAATCAGCTCAGATTTTTTGTCAGAAGGAATGCAGATGAATGATGCTAGTCTTTCAATACTTAACGTTACTCGAGCTATCAATTTTACTGTTGTAGTGGACAAGATATCATTCCTTGAAAAACTAATAGCGTTTAGGGCACATGCATTAGTCAAATGCATTACGTCTAATAGTACTTTTAGTAAATATGTAATATATTGCCTAACAGTCCTTACGGACTTTCAGCATAAAAGGATTTTCTTAAATTGAGCGGCTGAATTACGTTGGACTCACCAGTTCTCGTCGGATAACTGAAGTTAAGCAATGCAGCCTAAGTTAGTACCAACGTGGTTGGTTGGTTGGAAGCATTGGGTGCTACTAATTTCCTCACTCCTGCATCCCCCTCACCCCCGCGCAGTCTCCCGTCCGTTATGGCTGTTTGGTTGATTCCCCATCCCATTGGCGTAACAAACTAACTAACTAAACTGTGCAGCCAAGTTGCGTTGGACACACCAGTTCTCGTGAAATCACTGAAGTTAAGCAATGCAAGCCCACGTTAGTACCAACATGGGTGGTTGTAAAGACTGTTGGGTGATGCAAGTTTCCCCTCTCCTATATCCTCTACACCTACCTCCTCATCTCCTGCGACAAGTGTCCTAAGGGTTCAGCCTGTTATGGATGCTTGGCTTACTCCCCAACCCGTTAGAGTAACATACATACATAACATAACAAACTAAAATTAAATATCGTATCTGTACTGTAGATGAACACAAACCATCCTTCATCATATACCGATTTCCGTGTACATATCCCCAAAAGAACATTGCCAAAAACACATAAAGAGTCGGAATTTCACGTTTTGTTTCCATTTCTTTACATTCTCATGTGTTTCCAGAGTGGTAAAAGTGACGGGAAAAAAAAGAGCCAAATGCAGCATGCTTTTTGTCACCCCTGTCCATTTATATCTGTTACTCCTTAATCCAGTCACTCCTCATTTTTCAAACTCTTAATATTGGATGTTTCTGTTATAGAACATTCCCGGATAATAAAATGCTAAGAATATCCATTACTAACGGTAGAAACGTTATTTTATCTTGAGAACCATGTGAAAATTATGAGTTGTATTCTTGAAGGACTTGCGAGGGAAAGACGTAAAGACAATTACTTTTAGCCACTTGCTACATATATCATTTGACTTTCTATTCTTGATGATTAATGTTAGTGATACGTAACGTAGACAACAACCTTTGTCAGCACCATTTCACAATAATGCTTACTTTAGTGTTACGATTCTAATAAAATATTTTTAGCATTTCCTGCTCACAAAGGTTATCTACTAAACTTCATGAATGACTCAAAAGAGATTTAAACACCTAGGATAACAAAGCCATTCTGTCATTTTCTTTACCATCCAACCACATTCTTTAAATAAAAAAAACTTCAAAAGCTTGCCAAGATGATGACATGGAAAGCAATAAAAGCATTATTTTAGGGGGCAGAGAAGGTGCATTTTATTATAGGTGTTGTTACTATGTATAGAAAGTAACTGAATGACCTTTTTTGCTGCTGGTAGTTTGTATGTGAAACAACTGATCATTGTTATATAGAATTTCAGTACCTGTCAGTTGAATTGGTATACAACAAATAAACTTATGAAATCTAACCAAAAACATTATAAAAGGTTATTAAATTACCTTAGTTAACGCGATGCGGTCTCCCCTCCACAAAACTTTGGTGATATTTTACTAATGATGTACTTTCTATTGCCAGATACCAGTCGAATCAGGCCCGTGTATGCTCCCAAAGATTTTCTGGAAACTTTATGTCGACTTCGAGACGTCAATTGGGTAAAACAAGAAGTAAATTCTTCCAGGTTAAGTAGAAAAAACAAAATCCATAAAAGTTCTGGATTGAGAAGCAATTTTAACTTTGTACAAATGTTGAATGCACAATGTGGACTTTTAAAGCCGTCTTGCATCCCGCCACCGTCTTCGTCATCGTAATCGTCACCATAGTCATCATCGTGACATGGATTAGTAGTATCCTTGCTATCATCTTTCCTTTCGTGCGCTTCTCATAACCATGGTTCCGCTTATAAGAGCTACTACGTGTCCTGAAGTACTGGTGGTGGTGCAAGCATAGAAGAGTTCATTCGTAGTCTTTGCTAAGGGGGAAGGCGAGCTAGTGTTGGGTCCCATTGTCATTCTGGGAATTGGCAGACCATCCGATTTGTTATCGAGTCCGGGGACTGCGGTGCGGGATCTATTCCAAACCTGATTCTATCTAGCAGAAGGGTTGAGGTTGCACCTTAAACAAGAAAGGAAATATTTTGATTAGAAAGGAAATATGCTTTATATTAACATTAAGGAATTCGTTATTATTTTTTTAAAAAAAGAAAAAGAGAGTGTCTCAAGCAGCTTTTAAAAACAGTGACATCCTGTCAAATTAAAATTCCTCAGGCGGGTTTATGACTATTTAAATTAAAAAAAAGCCAAATAATAATCCCGAGATGTTAATAAAACGCATTGTCTCATTTCTTTTTTTCTCTCTCTCTCGAAGTGTTTAAATTTTTGTCGATTTAAAAATGAATAATGAGGCCCGTCTTGAATATTTATTACCTTTTTTTTCTCTCATGCTTTCACGCTGTATGAAAAGGTGGAAGATTATGACAGTACCATTGAAATTCAAAGGCATTAATGAATTAGTGAGTTATGTATCGTCTCGCCCTAAGTATCAGTATCGTGGATGAAGTGGGAATCTAATTTTTAACACATCACTTCACAGAAAAAGCAGTTTCAAGATATGGTGTCATCCTTTTCACATCTTGCCATTAATGAAAACATATTTGCTGATGAAACCATCTCCCGACACACAACCGAAGAGCACGTTATTCTCGGGAAGAAAGGTGATACGTCTATTTGGGTTTTTATTGCCATCTTTTAATGTGAGAACAATAAATGGCATTATCAATATTAAGACATTAATGGATATTGAGCTCTCGGATTCATTTCGAATTAATGTCCTAGTGGGAGTTCGTTACCTACGTTATTATGAATTAAATGATCATAAATAGCGATTTATTGAGCTTCAGGAGAGAAAAAAACCAAAATTACATCAACTTTAGACACCTAGCACATACTATGTCGGGCGTTAGAGGGAAATCAATATAAGTTTTTCGAGGCTTTGACAAAGAGGGATTGTGGAAATATGCTTCGTACGTAAAACCTTTTTTCTCTCTCCACACAACAGATTATAATAAAATTACATTTCTAAAACAAAAATTGCTTTACTGACATTTTAAACCACTAAATGTTGATTTTTTTTGGAACAAAAACAGTAAATTGAAATTTTCTATTGAGATTGTAACACCGCTTGAGTCCTTAGTTTTTTCTTAGATAGCATTAGGGCGGAAGTAAGAGTCATTCTTTACATTCATCACTGCTAACAAAATCCTAAAGTTTTGAAGTTGTGTATATTTTTAGGTAAGTTTTGTGTTCATCAAATTGAACGGAATGGTTGTTTCTTATTCTTAGAGTAAACTTGCACATACATTGAATAGTTTATGACATCAAGAAAAGTTAGTTTAAAATGTGCACAAGCCAAAATTCCCTACTGAGGAAGCACAGGACACGCAGTGATAGATATCGGAATGTGGGCAAAATAAATTCCAATCCAAATTGGGTGAAGTTTAATCAGAGTTACATTACTCACAGAGAAGTACTAGCACATACTTTAAGAGGAAATTTCCTCATAAAATTCAAAGAATCAAGGATTTAGTTTTTACTTACTTCTTTGAAAGCTTGACTTCATCGTGATGTTTATTAAAGCAGAAATAATAAAATGAATCGAGTTATTTATTCATTGGTTTTTTTTCATTTTTTTAACACTGGGCCACTTACGGAGCAAGTTACATCTCACAAGTTAAGATGTCAACTAAATCTGTGAAATCTTTGTTATGAGAGTTGTTACATTTCTTATTTCAACCTTAAGTAGATGTTTTTACATACTAGGCTGAAGATTTTTTTTTTGAAAGAAATTGTGTCACTTCTCTTTTTTTTATGACTCCTCTAAAGATACCCCTTCAGATATTTGAGAGGTTGTCTGTTATTGTAATGCAGATGATTCTAACTGCCGTTGAATATAAAATTCCTCTTCTTTTATAATAAAAAATCTGATGCTCTCGACTTTTATAAGAATATTCCAGTCTCGTAAAAGTAGCAGTCTCCTCCTCAATTTTCATCCTACGTATCAAATCAGATGCACACCCATTTAAAATCAGTATCATCAACTCTTTTAAGATCTCACGTTCCTCGTCGTATTTTAATTGAAAGGAGTTTTTATACACCACTAATGCAGTTTCATGACTCTTTACAGTGTTGGCAGCTCATTATGCTCCGTTAGCCAGAGAATTTGCTAAAAGGTTTTGTCCTCAAAGTGTCCGTGGAAGCATCTGGTGTCATATTCTTGGAGTCTCCATAACAGATAAGGTAATTCTCAATTATATACTTTTTATGTATTAATGACGCTGAATTTCAAATTGACTCCCGTAGATTATCTGCTGTTATGACAATATGAATCACTAATTTAGATGTACGTTCTGCAGATTATCAACTAAACGAAATTTCGCCTAAGGCACTTGCACAAAAAAATGCCACAAATGCACTGCTACATGTTTATATTAAACATATTGAAAACTTTTTTTATGGAAATTCTCGACACACGTCAACTTAATTTAATAAAGAAATTCAAGTAAAAAAAGCTATTACTAAATTATTTTATACATGCTCGTTTTTTTCTTTACAGGAAAGATTATATTATGATTATTTGAAAGATTGCATTTTTCAAACGGAATTAATGGTCGATAAATTAATTGTGAAGGTGAGTTCAGCTTTAGTCAAAATACAGCGCATACATATAGCTAGTAAGACACAGCTGCCTCCTACAAATCTGTTTGCTCTACGTCAAAATAACGCCGGCTTTAGTTTTCTACCTTGTAAATCTGAAAGTCGTCTTGTAACTTTCTAAAATGATTACACCTTTTCAGGCATCCTATTAGTTTGACTTTTATGAACGACGAGTGATAATTCAACATCCAAGAGGTCTAAAATTCTTGTTCATCTACCCTTAACTCAATATCAGATATACATAAGACATTTTATCATATGTTAGCTGAGCACACAAAATTCATTAGGCATTTTGAAAGGAGCCTCGGAGCTTAAAGAAATCTAGACTTCTTTAAATGGACAGCAATGCAAAGATTAGTACAGGACAAAGTTAAGGAATGGGGATTAGGGCAGTGGCAACAGAGTATGGAGGAAAGGGCGGCAAAGAAAACGCTGAGGGTGTATGGGAACAAGCTTAAGATAGAGAGGACGGCTGTGGATTGTGTGGGGATCAAGTGGAGGATGCCAGGCTTGTGATACTGGCATGTCCAACGCTGGACCACTGCTGGAGGGGTTTGGGAACCCCCACATTGGAAGACGTCCTGGATGATAGGTGTTGGGGTGGAGTGGCTAGAATGGGTGAGAAAGGCGAAGGTGTTGCTAGGGTGCTGGTGGAAATCTAGGTATATGGATCTAGCAGGAAAAATCTCTCTAGTAAGGTATCCGTCGCCTGAGATCCGTGGCTGAGATGTTTTTGAAGTTTTGAGATGACGAAGAATTGATATTTGTTAGAATCTGTTGCAGGAAGGGAGTTGATATCGTTTTATCCACGAAACTAGTACACCCTCTTAATAAACTGCAGTCATCCTTGTTGCCACCTGACGGAAGGAAGTGGGCACTGTATTTCTTAGCAAATGCTAGTAAAGCATTTGGTAGTCTTTCGTGACTGGCATCTTTCAAAAATGCATCACACGTATGAGTATCCAAACTTAGCTACTGTTAAATGTACTGTAATCCTATAATTCTACGAAAGAAGAAGTCCTTCCTGTGTTCAGTGTTCCTTCAATTCAGTAATTAAAGTAAATTTTTCAAATGGAACTAATTTAAGTTGTTGTTGTTGTTAAAAACATGATACTATCGTTAGGTAATTAGTGAATGGACTTCCCAGTACGGAGGAATTAACCGGGGATCATTTTAAATTGCGTCTCATTTGAAATATAGTAGTAATGATTGCTCATGGTTGAAACGAATTACTAAACTGCAAACGATAACTAACCATTGCATGCTCTGTACTTAAATGAAACATCACCAAGCACACACTTCGGAATGCCTTTATTAGTTGACATTGGTCTCAATAAGTAGCGGATCAAGGGGAGAACTTCAAAAAAAGTGCGGCCCAAATATTTATAAATATTCAGAATCCCTTACTGTAAATCGAGCTAGCAATTACAATAGGTCCTCTAATGCCCCTTAGACAATGTCTTACCTTCAGTGGTTTAGCCAATTGTTGTTGTTGTTTGTTGGTGTTTTAGGGCCCTTTAACTACAAGGTCATTAGAGCCCCGTCCACAGCATAGTTCTGATGCAGAGACTGCACAGATTTTGGATACTAGCAGTATCCAGTTTTCCCAAGCGGCCACCTACCGTAAAATCTCATGTAATGTCCGTGGATTATACGCGAAACATAGGGTCATTTAGTGCGGACTATATGCGAGGGCGGACTATAAATGAAATCAAGGGTTCTCAATGACAACTGCTTCTCATTTTCTAAGCATTTTATTACACTTAACAACACGACTTTACACAGTACGTTCTTATTTCTATGATAATGAAATATAAAATCTTTCACATTTCAATTTCATCGTCAGAGCAATCTGATATTTCATGTTCAAATTCATTTGGTCCCATTGCCGCTACAAGTTGAGCCACTGGCTACAGTAGAAATTTTAAAGTGCGGACTATACACGAGTGCGGGCTATATTTGAGATGCGGACTTTACTTGAGATATTACGGTATGTCAGTACTAGCTGGGGTTGCGCTGCTGAACTTCAGTGATCAAGCGAGAACTGGTGTGTCCAACCCAACTAGCCGCCCGTGGTTTAGCCAACTACAGATTGGACTGGCAGTATAGAAATGGGGATAGCAATGCAAAAATGCTTCTCCAGTTGAGTCCCATTGAGGCACTAGGGAGGATGAGTTGCATTAGTCCACCCCTGGTCTCAATGTTACTATTTTCCAGGATGTCAAGTTAACCTCTTCCAATGATAATCAGTATTTCGTTTTCGAAGACTATCTCCATCAGGTTTTGATTTTTAAAATTTTTTTTTTTTGATGTTTTCTTCGCATTAGAATACGGTATTAAAGTGACAGATGTTAAAATTTATTAGGTGATGTTATTGTTTTCTCGAGATCGAGATGTCCTCAATCATTTCGCTTATAGCAGTGCGACGCCACTAAAAATTGTAGTGAAAGATAAGGCTGAAAAAGAGATGTTAGAAGAAGTGTATCCACCAAATGGAATCATTCCATTCCATGGCTTTACGATGCTAAGTAAGTTGTCTTCTCGTTTATATATATATGTCTGTGACGTCCGTTTTAGTTGCCTGCAATAAAGAGTGATATGTTTTTTTTTGTGTGTATGTGTGCCACAGTTTCTCCATTATGCTATCTATACGATGACCCAGTGCAACTGTATTTCGTTTTTCGTGAATGGTATACCCGATATTTATTTAGGCTGCATACAATCAATTCCCATTCTCAGGTAAACAATATTAATCTCTCGCACGTTATTACTTCATAAGCTGAGAGGAAGAAAGATTTGTGAATGACATTGTCACACATTATGTCATATGATTTAGGGGATTTTGCGACTGAGTTTATTGTTTGAAAACTTGCTGGAAACTCAAGAATCGCAGTTGTCCTGTCATTTTCAGACTCACTCCATTCAACCGTACGGTAGTTTTTTTTAACACTTCATGCAGTTGCATTTAAATGTTTGACGAGCACATTAACTACTTTGAGCCTCTATCTGCAGTATCTATTAATGTCGGTAATTTTTTTTTTCTTGGGGGTGTTGAATTTCAAACTGCTGTTTAATAGATTGAAAATTGCATTCAAATGGCTGATGAGAGCCTTTTCTGGCTACCTTCCGATGGAGCAAGTTCTTTTGTTATGGGACACCATCCTTGCGTATGACGCAATGGACACTTTGGCAGGTTCTCTTAAACTTAAAATACTCTTTGTGTGTGTGTGTCCTGAGTAAGGTGCAAAGAGAGCTGACGGGCATTTTCTAAAACATTTATTAAAATATGAAAGTAAAAGTTTTATTATGTACAATAGCAAAATAGATTCCATTATAAAATCGATTGCCATGACGTGAAAAAAGGCATTAGAATGCATTTCGAAATGCGAAGTGCTTTAGTCGTTTTCGTCTCATTTATCTGATGCAGTACTTGTATCTTATTTATTGTATCTTTTTTTAGGTTCACAAATTATGATATCTAATCTACCTTTCAATATCTCTTTGTTAATAGTATTGGCTGTTGCCATTTTGGCTTTTCGTGCCCCAGTCTTACATCAGATTAGCAGTCAAGATGAGTTTGAGGTAAGTATCGATAACAATGCTCAGTGATTTTTTGTTGTTGTTGTTGTTATTGTAGTAATAATTTATATTGATTCTTTGGTTGCATTTTATCAGGTAGTTCTTAGTGATTTGTCTTCAATTCAGGTAATTCCACTCATCGTATCTTATTTATGGCATCAAAATGAAGCAAATAACTTGGAACAAAATGTCCTTTTTCAAAAATAAATACCGACTTGAAATAGCTTCAGTTTTAACTGTAATTCCCTCTCACCTTTCCCATGTGGCCGAAAATAGACCAGGTCTTTAAATAAATGCTCCCCCCCCCCCCTCGATGGTTCTTAAGATAGTCCAAAATGAAGTTTAAAATAATGCGTCCTAAACTAATTCACCTATACATGAATCTGACTCAGAATAGACACACATTTTTCTCACTGATAGTGTGATGGACAGTGACATTTTATGAAAAGAGGATAGTAATTTTTATTAAATATAATTTTAAAAAAACAACGGTGATAACGACCATTGTCCGTCTTGACCACTACATTCAAACGGCATCAACAGAAAGTGGCTTGTCAGATTATTATCTCAATTCTTGGGGTAGGCCGGCATCCCCCCCCACTGACCACTCAACTAATATTCCTGCGAAGTACAGACGCCTTGCTGGGGTGCCCCCAGAGGATGTCGGAGGTGTAGAACTTGCAGACCCGACCCTGCCACAGGCGGGATAAGGGTATGATGATAGTAATTTTTATAAGTATTACCGGTATTTAATCGTGTCACATTGCTTATATCCTGTAGGGTGTTTGAGGAGAGATTTCAGATAATGAACACACTGTGAATAAAAATTAAAACTGTTGTTTATGCTACTAAAAACACACTTTGTTATTTTACATATAAAAATAATTTGTATTTTAAAAACTGAAATTGATATCAGTATAATGTACAAAGTCAAAACCCCCTAACTTAAATCGATGAAAATGAATAAATGTTACTTCAAATCATTGTATATAAGTAACGCCAACTATGAAACCAACATAAAAATTTCAATTATTACTATAAAACCTCAATCCTTTTTTGTGGCTTCTTCTGTGATCTTTTTCTCAAACGTCACGCATGCTCCTTTCTCAACTGCTTGAATACAATTTCTAGACTAGGTTAAGTGCAGTTGAGCCCATGTTATACTTGCCAGGTGACACAGATTGAAATTTTTCAAGTAACAGACTGACCATTTGACAGATTGAAATTTTTCAAGTGACAGATTGGCCATTTCATTTTCAATTTAAAGAATGGAAGTTTGTTTGACATAATGCGGTGTTAAAATTTAAAAGATGGACCCAGCCATAAAGTGGTTTAAAAACGCAAAGTTTGGTAAATTCTTTTCGCGCTCAGAAACAATGATTTCACCAGACGGTCCTTTGGGCAAAAGAATAAGAGTCCTTCATTAGATCCAGTTCCTGCTATCCAAAAATATTGAGGTGCTTTCATTAGTTGCTATTAAAGATATATGCTCTTAATCTAATGCAAAAGCTGTTCAAAATGAGCTTTCATAGCACCTGCGCCTCGAAAATAAGGCGATAGAAAACGCCACAATTGCCACTAAACTTGCCAAAGGCCGAACCTGGCCATCAAATATGTAACTGAATGAAGGTCGTTAACGAATGGATAACCTATTCAGTTATTTATTTTTTGTCTTAAGTAAATCTAAGTTTATATTTGACTGTACTTCAGCAAAAATATCTGCAGGAATTCCTTCCGCTTCTGGAATGTTGTCCTCTTCTCGTTCAAAAGAGTTTGTATGCGAAGTACCATCCGATTCTGTTATGGAATTATTATCCGGTAGATATTCACGAACTCTAGACCCCTCTTCGTTTGACAAATCCACCTCCTTCTCAGTCGTTATATCCACTTGGGAAGTCTGACTGTGGGATAATTGACCAATTTCACCTTTCACCTTAATATCAGCATCTGGATTAAAATTTAGATTATTATAAGGATTAAAAATATTTTCACTCGATGTTGACAACGGTGCTGACGTTTGAGGAACTGGGTTTAACGTAACATCTGTGGGATTTAGAGGATTTCTGCCTTGGGTATAATGCCTGACTGCACTGGAAGCGGCTATCACTTCTGGAACGTGAGGTACAAATGGTGATTGAATTTCCATTGCTGGTCCTAACGGATAAAGAATTGAGTCTGTGTATCTTAGAAGTTGAAAATTCAAAGGATTCGTTAAAGGACCGTTGTTGGATGTAGACTGGTCATAATGAGATGAAAGTGGTTGACTGTCGGCAGTGACCAAGTGGTCCTTTTCTTCTTTATTTCCGTCATTATATGACGACTGATAATTCTGGCGAGCATATTCCTCGCGAGAATCTTTGTAGGAATCGTGTTGCTGAGAATGCGAGATATGCGGATGAGGTTCCGACTCGGCAGTTGCCATCGGTGGTTCATGGGGAACGAATTCTGGACTTGGAACCACTTCTGATATTGGAAGTTCAACAAAATGATCGCGCACTAATGTGTTCGATTCAGGTATTGGCTCACTCTCAGCGTGGTGAACTTCTGCTGCTGGAATGTCCATATGAAACGGTTCTGGATCAGCTGGCTCACTAAGTGGATGGGTTTCTGGTGCTGGATCAGCAGCCTCTCCTGTATTGGAGTGAACTCCTTTGACAAAACTAGCCGCGAATTGTGGAAAATTCATAGGATTAAGGTACAGGGGTGTAGGCTGACCCTGTCCGATATATCCTGCTGGAAACTGTGGACTTAGTGCAGATTGTGCCATAAGTTGAACTTCTTGTCCTCCCATACTGGCAGGGAATGCAGCTAGATCCCCTACTCCAAATGCTCGATTTGGAAGCATTGGCCCAAAAGCAGCATCTTGAGCCCCGATTATCCCACTAGCTGATAGTTGCGAAGAAGCTGGAACTTCATTCCCAGCAGCACCAGCACCAGTACCGGCGCCTTCTGCAACGCTACCGACGCCTTCCGCAACGCCACTGACGCCATCTATTCCTGCAGTACCGCCACTTACAAGTCCAGATGTCCCTTCAGTTAAACCTCCCACTCCTCCCTCTACTCCAGTTCCAACTGCATTTGCTCCTTCGCTTGCTCCTTCTACGGCAGCACTAGCGAAAGACTGTCCAGCATCTCCTAAGCCTCCAACGCCTGGGTCGCTCGCCACTCCTGGATCGGCGAGAGGAAGTTCAGTAGGAGAAAATGTTTCAATGATGTTGGCCAGTTCATCTAAAAACTGCGTGAAGACGTTCACCAAACCATTTCCTCCACCTTCAGCAGCTGGATCAGCAGCAGGGTCAACAGGAATGATATCACCTGGAATTCCAACAATTTCGTCGTCCAGTACCGCCGGAGAAGATACAGGCCTCGTAAACTGTGGCTGAGCTATTGGGTCACTTGGGATCACCACAGATGATGTCTCTGACGTAATAGTACCAAAGCCACCCACTGCAGAACCGCTATCTTGAGGTAACGAACCTGTTGCTCCAACGTCAGATGATGGTTGAATTGGAATGCTAGGGCTGGTCACGGTCATTGGCGCTGGGGTGGACCTTGTTATGAAAATAGAAGGTCGTCTGGTTGGGAGTGGATCACTTTGGATTTCACTTGTGTCATTGTGCGGCGACAGCATAAGAATGGTGGTCTTCGGAGGTGTTTGTTGATTTTGTACTATTGCTTTAGGTTTTTGTGGTCTTACAGGCTTAGTACTGGAAGGAGCCTTTGTCGAATGTCCAGTTTGAATGGCTGTTGTCTGATTTTGATCATGAACGACTACTGTAAGGCTGCTGTTGGAGTGCAACGTCTCATTACTGGGACTATTCAAAGACACGATAGTGGTGAAAGCTTGAGATTCAGCTTCAACTTCATGATTGGCCGCTGGTAGATAAATGGACATGGGCTCTTTAGTCGAAGGTTGGTGATCTTTTTCTGGAACGGGTTTTAATGGATTCCAGGAATCATCGCAACAAGTCACAGTACCTAAAGGATTGTTGTGCGAAAAGTGACCTGGATAATACGGTAAAGTAGGTGCTTGTGGCACAATAGGAAGTTGATTTGGAACTGGACTTAAAGTTTCAGGATAATGCGAAGAGGCGGAAGCACTTAGGGGATGATGCTGAGGAGAAGGAGGGTAATGTGCTGAATTTCCAGCTGCCGTCGGATAAGAAGAGTCTGCTCCAGTATGCACCACGGAAGCGTAACTGTTACTCATATCCAAATAATTTTTCATCGGTGGTGGAGGAGGAACACTGAAATCGACAGTATCTAGAGGTTTATAAGCGTAAGACACCTCATTAATTTCATTATGGTGATGCTGATTGGATCCTGATTCATAAGACGGATGCATCATAGAAATGTGAGCGTGTAGAGGTGACAACAAAGGAGGGGCCATGGGATGTGAAGAACTCGGCGGTTGTGGCGGCGAATGTAATCCTTGGGATTGAGGAAAGACTCTCATCGCGGGTTGTAAGGCTCGAGCGTTTGACGGTATGAAAACTGTAGGAATGTCATTAGGATGTGGAAACAGCATAGAATCTGCATCCACGTGACCACTGTGATCAATGAAAAGATCAAGCTGCTTCTGTTGCTGATGAACTCTGTCTTGATAGGAAACAACGTGAGGCTGCATCGGATAGTACGATGTACTTGGATACTCGAACGGACGTCTGAAAGCGTAAGATCCAGGTCTCGGTGAATAGACTGTGTGCTTGGGTCTTCCACCATATCTTCTATTGATACGATTGCCCAAATATCTGCCGTCGACCATTTCCATCATGCAGAGGAAATAGATCCAGACCAGCATCTAGGAAAAAGTAAACCATTATCTTTATTAGTTCCCTTGTCTACCTTGGAATAGCAATTCTGTGTACTGTAGTACACAGCTTGAGAAACAAATGAACTGAAGTCAGAATGTCCTAACCTTTAAAATTACTATGTATGTTCTTTGGTTATAATCGCTACCATGACATGTAAGAAATAAATTCATTGCTGAACGACGGATTTACTTGCATCACATGCTAATTAAGAGGGTTTATTGCAATCCTTTAACTAAGTCCTGTGGCACTTATAAGAAATGAGTAGCCATCTTCTGTGTACAGGGGATTATTCGAAAGGAGTAGGTGGATGACCTATGCATACTTAAATAATTTTCAAATTTCTAAGCTTAAAAATTTGTCTTGTCGTCTATGTGTCGACTGTTGTTGGAGGTGTGTGTTAAGAAAGTGTTTTAAAAGATTGGCATTTGAAGCTCTAGTAGCCATGCGCAACGAACTGTGCATATAGCACCTCACACACAGTATGAAATGTCACAGTCTACGTTCTCACGACAAAATTATTCACACCTTCTCACAAAATTATACTAGGAAATTATCTAACGAAAAATTAGTATAAACTCATTTTAATACGACACACTGAATAACAATGGCTACAGATACCGTTCATCGCCCTCTCTCAATTCTTTTTATAGTCCTCCATCCGGATTTTTAGTGTTTAAAAACCACATAATGAGTGTTAAGTAGGAAGAAAAAAATACAGCATGGCTAACGGGTGAATATATGCAGTTTAAAAACAGATAAAAAAAATCCTCAACATTCATAAAAAGAGTTGATTGTCCGATGAGCTGTCAGGTGTCCAGCGGTGCTAGGATATTAAGAACAATTTTATGAAGGTCACCCGTTTACCTACAAATAAATGCTAGAAGAGTCAAGCAAGTTTTTAAAGAAGAGATTGTTGTTATATATATTTGGCAACATGATCAGCCATCTTCATCTGGTTTCTAAGAAATTTTAACCTGTTGACCCGCTTTTCTCTATTAACGGTTTAGTTTTTGTACACAAAATATATAAATATCCACCTCTTTACCCGATTTCTACTTTGAGACTATTCAGGTTAACGTCTTAAATGCTTTCAGTAGCATTCAAGATTAACATAAAAATGCCATATCAAAAAAAGCTTTGAAATCCTCAATTTAAAGTCTTGATAACGGTGAAGTAAAAACGGTATTTGTCAGTCGTATTTGAATGCACACATAAATAGATCAAGAAGCCCCTTCTTTTCTGTTCATAAAGTGTAGTACCAGAAGGTGTATCTGCTGCAAGCTGTAAACAAATGCTACACATCAGTAGCATTTGAAGGTCAACTTTTATTCCCATACTTCAGCAAACCCACCCTTCTTTCTGTCGTTATTATTTTAAATTAATAACTAAAATGCACATTGTAAGAAAAAGTTGCCCCTCCAACAATTTTGGTAGGGATATTAAGTTGGTAGGTCAATGTAACTAACTGCTTGTGACTTGAAGCACAATTTAGATGCTATGCTCAATTCTTTTTTTGCAAAACATCTCTTTCAAAATTCTGTGCTGTATTGTGTTTTTAATAAGTAAGAAATTATTCATGTTCTGTCACGAAATATAAAATCTATCGCAGAATAATTGAATTTATGGGTGAGGACCGTGGACTTACCAGAAGCTAAATCGTGTATCTGCTGGCCTTATTCATGACTTCCTAGAAGGTAACCAATTATTTTGACGGTTTATTAACGAACTCTAAATTATTGCTAGTACGTTGCGGAATTATGTGAGTGTTATAATGTAATGACGACTAACCTTTAAAATGTACACCTAAGAGTTAGTTTCTGAAGAAAGCTGAAGACATACAAAGATTTATTTCTGACGAAACTCGTTTCTTATCTTTTTTAAATCGCTAATCACCAAGACAAGTGGTAGCAGTAAGGGGTTGATTGAGTAGCCAGCTTTTAAAATCAAAAAAGTCCCCCATCTTGCTGCTGCAGGAAATGGTAAGTAATTTTGATGCTAAAAACGTAGTAGATAAACCTGATTGTGACAACGGGGAGATGATGCAAAGGAGGACAACCACAACCACCTCTTTCTCATCCTGTTTAGTATTTTTTAATTATTAAAATTTTAACTACAAAACCAATTCTTGGCGGATATTCAGTGAATATCACACTAGGATCTATTAAGGTTCACAACTAAATTGCTTAACGGAAGTTCTAAGTTTAAAAAACCGCCATTAGCATTCCCCTCTATTGTTAGGAAATTATAAACCTCATTACGAAATTAGAGTTAAATTAAAACGTAATAATGATAAATGTCTAGAGATTCTAACTTTAACGATCGTTTTAATGTCGGTATCACAGATTCGAGCCTTGACATTCCTTCAGGAATTCACAGGTACCTCATCTCAGTTGGCTGCTTTAATTATTTTGCCGCACACACAGAGTTTAGAACATTGTGCATTAAGTATCTTTAAGTCGTTCTGGATTCGCGCTGGGGGCGTAGTGAAGTATAGTGAGCTGAATTTGTGAAATCTAATCTAAGACAATATGATTAATATACCATTAGGATTGAAACGTGGTAAACTTTAATGTTATTTTAGTGATTCACAATTCAATCACGTAAATAATAAAGGGCTTCTAACAAAAGTCTTCCCAGGGCGGATGTGTAAGTTCCCGAAACGCCACATTCAAGACTAGGATTGTAATTTCTCCTAACTATAATTCATCTTTACAGCTTTTACATTAAATGCCGTTCCAGAACTTGTAATCTTATAAACAGAAATGCAATTTCTAACATCTCAAGTGAAAGAAATGATGGTTAATATTATTGATAAACTGACCTTGATTAAAAATAAGCTCTGACTGCCCATCTCGCTTATTGATGAACTCCTTTCTTTCTGTCGTTAAAAACTTTTCACTCATTCAATTCTATCTACTTGACATGAAAGAGATAAGATCCTCTGGCTCAAAGATAAGATGCCACTAACGATTCTGGCGTTGCAGTTTTGATATTTTGTCATTAACTCCTTATTGCGTTTTCGAGGAATGCATTGTTTGAGGCAGTAGTTGTCAGTTTCTCGAAAAATTCGTTGACAGTCCACCAAAAATCAGTAAAGTAAACGGTCGTAGCAAAGGCACAATCCTTATATTTGTTTTAAGATGAGATCAAGCAGAAGCCCTGATTGCCGAGTGAACATCACCACATGTTACTAACTCACAAATTTTACACCTCCATAAACTAGAGTCTCTAGGAAAAATGTGGACCACTGATGCGCTGGCCGATGGCTTTATATGGTTGACCTAGACATTGACAATGAGCATCGGCATCACTGACCTACATAGTCTTTTAGAAGCCCATTTAAAGCATCATTACACAGATGAAGGACAGCTGGAGGGATGCAGTTGATCAAGAAGGCTTAATCATGCACCACCTTGACCAGCCTCCTCACTGTTAGCAAAACGCTCGTTTTCCGCCTTAGTTTCCACCTTCTCCCTGTCAGCAAACGTCATCATCGCCATACCCTCTTTTTGTTTTCATATGCGTTTTTTTATTTCTTATTTTCAAATCACATTATATTCCACCTAACACAAAACGCCATGAATAATGGATGCCCGTAATGCCCCGTTCATTGCTCTCGTGGCTCGAATTTTTGCACTGCCCACGAGGCCAAATTGCTTTTCCAATGAGATCTCTCCAGTGGCTGGTAAGGAAGCGATAACCAGTTCAATGGCAGAGACACCATAGGTGCGAAATGAGGGAGGGAGGCAAATCACAGTCATAATTTGAAGATATCAAGAATTAAAGAGTGAAGTTGTGAACCTGCAAACGCACATTTAGGAGAACTTGTCAATGAACAAGGGCAACAGACAATGGCATCAGTCAAAGAGCACTGGCCACTCCAGGAATCGGTGCCATGAGAAAAGCAGCAACATATTTTACTTCTCATTCTTTGGCAAATCAAGTGTGACAATAACTATAACTAACTGTATTATTTAAACTCCTTTACGCCTCATTACTTCGAATTATTTGCAACTTTGATCCTATATTTATTTTACGTTTTTTCCTTTTCTCGATTAAAATAATTGCATCTTATTTCATGATCTATACAGATCATAAGTGGAATATTATTAGTGCACTAGTAGGATGTCATTTGCCTTATCACATAAGCGCAACAAAGAAACTTGAGACGTTACATAAACAAGGACACCTTTACCCCTTCAACATTATGATGGTGATGATAATAATGATGACCATTTTCTTTGTCAGGTACCGTGAAATTATTAGGATTGTAGGCGCGCGAATAATGGTCACGAGGTATTTCTTTTCACAAAAACATTCCACATGAACATTACCGCTAGTGAAAAGCTTTTGCCGCATTTGTAGGCTGTATTGTATTTCTACAAAATAGATTTGACCAAAGCTGATTTTCGATTATTTTTCGAGACAGCGAGATTTCTTCTTGCAGGAGGAAGTATGGATACTGCAGTATGAAGAGTCCATTACTCGTGAGACTATTGACGTCACTGGACAATCGTTCCAATTTATGCCTCCTCCGTCAAGCTTGACGCATTAGCAATGCCTCACGTCAAGAAATGTTGCTTCAGGAAACAGACACATCCACACCTAACTTGGTTACAAACAAAAGAACATTATTCATGGTTCGAATGCAGTGCACAGCAACATTAAAGACAGATGTAGATGGATTGAATTGCCCCGATGCATCTGGAGTCGGGCATATTCAATTTATTTCCAGAGAAAAGTTGAAGTCTTTACGGAACCAACATGAAAGACACAACAATACTGGCTGGCAGGAATTTTATATCTGATGTCCAACTTAATTAAATGAATTCAACCTCTGACATTCCAGTGATCCAACGTCAGAATTCAAAAGCAATTTAAAATCTCTTCAGTTTACTTCTTCATACACAGGAGTAATTTTATGGGGAAAAAAAATCACATGCTGCTCATTGATGAGATGCTCGTACCTGATACTATAAGCCTATAGGGCATTTTCTACAAAAAAAAGTTTCATTTCTATAAAGATCTTAAGATTAGCTGCATAAGCAGTATCCTTTACAGGTCAGTCGTAACGAAGTTCTGTTTATAGTAACGGATACACTGACTAAGTATTTTCATGCTTGACTATTTCTAATTTCTGTTGTTGCTTCCATGAAACTGATATTCAAATATACATATTTTCACAATATTAATTATCAGCGAAGCGTTCCAGACATACTTGTTGATGAAGTGCCATTCAAAAATAATGTCAAATTATAATTAGACTGTTATCTTTTTTTACGTGTTACTAGATAATCATTTGACCCGCCTCGGTGGTGCAAGACGTAGCGTGCTCGACTTACTGCGTCAATCGGTCCAAGTCCGATATTGGATCGAAGTGGGTTATCTTCTTTCGGGCGCGAGAGAGAGAGAGAGAGAGAGGAGAGAGGAGAGAGAGGTCCTGAGTGTGCCTTCCTTCGGATGGGGAGTAAAACCGAGGTCCCGTGTGGTGTACGATGGCATTTGCACGTAAAAGAACCCTCTCTACTGTGAGGCAAAATTCGCAGGTGCGCCGGCTGCGGAAATTAGCTTCCAATATAACACCCTTGTGTCCATTCAGAGGGACAAGATGGGTACTCGGCCCTGTCATAGTCGGAAAAAGAGTTAGGAGTTGCTTTTTGCTTGGTAATCAGCTAGACTAAATGCTATATGAATTAATACAATAGGATGTCTTATACGTTTCAAACACACTAGGACATATTGGATCAGCCTTAGGTAAGGCACAAAATGAGACGCAGGGTGACGCAGGGTGTAGCAGCCCTGCGAAATTCTGCTGGCAGACAGTCACCGCACATTGAGTCTCTGTTTTTCACCATACTTGCATCAAATAACAAGAGAACTTCTCTGCTTTGCACTGCGTTTTGTTATTGTCACGCCAACTTCACGCAGGAAATTGCGGCATTGGCACTGCGCACCGCAGGGTCACGTGACGCAGGTACTGAATCACGTCACCCTGCGACTTAACATGCATAACTACATACTATCATGTAAGCCACAGAAAGTTATAATGAGTCATCCTGCGTCACCTGATGAGGCTGCGTCTCATTTTGCGCTGGGCTTAAGATTTGATGCCAGAATCTGTTGGCATTATTTATCACAAATTAAGGTAATAACATCAAATTTAGTTTTCTCTAATGACAGTACAGTACTTCCACAACTGTAACCATTTCCAAGGGACTCGAATTTCACTAAAAGTTTCATAAATTATATTTTAGCTGCTAGGGAAAAAATCAAATAATGCTCTACTAGTCCTGAAAGAGTTGAACAGGTAAGTACTAACTATGAGATAGGATGAAAGCGCCATGCTTTGTAATTTTCTCATTAAATATTACTTAAGCATGTCCTTTGTCATGGTAAATAACGCTCTCATTTCGATCTGCTTGTACATTTAATTGAATATCTAATCTAAAATATATGTATCGTATTTGATTTACTACCAATAGGTTGATGTCTGGGTCAACAAGGACACTGCACCTTTTCTTTCCGGACATTTGGGTTTAAATAATGCAAAATTTGTGTTTTACTTCATGCTGTCAATCTATATACATATGCTTTTGATGGCATTGGTCTTGCATAATTAGCCAGTTTTATTATGTCGGATATTAAAATTTAGCGCAACTTTAACAAGTTTTCAAAAACGATACTACTAATTTTATTGAAGTATATGCCCGCTTATCTAATATGGAGCTACTTAATTATCTACGTACACTTTATATGCATTATGTCTTACACATAATATTCAAAGAAGGAATGATAAAGATAAGCAACTACTACAAAATTAAGTTATTTTAACACAGAGTTTTAATGCTGCCGAGGAATGACCTAATGACATTATTAATAACCAAATTGAAATCGGCTATAACCTTTAAAGCAAGGTTGACAGTTAAATGTTGTCGCTTGATCCTTATCCATATACAGTACAAGTAGAATTTTTTGACCAACGTTGTCTCTTTAATCCGGTTAAGAAATAAATAATTTAAAGTTATAGTGGAATGCTGTAAACCACAAAGTTATGAATAAAATGTGTGGGCTCTTGGGTAAGTACCATACTGGTATGTATTACTCATTAATTCAGAGGGCAAGCTTTTGGAGGTTGCATGAATACAATGGCAATTGAGGGCAATATCAATGTGAACACGAGTGTAAAAGTACTGTATGCCCTGTATATATAAGTTATTTAAATTGAAAGATCCAAATTTTTATCGTTTTACTAATTTTTGGGTCATTACATGAAGTTAGTATAATTGTCATTAGTCCCATTACTTGAAATTACCTACCGCATAATGTGCGAAATATATCAATAGTCCATTTACTTTTATAGTTTTTAAGTGACTTACAGTCCTTATCACATAATCATATTTCTTCAATGTTTAATTGTTAACAGCAAACGTGGGAACAGCATGCGACCTTGTCGGGTTAAGAAACTCTTTGATATCCCTACTACATATTTCTAGAGGCCATCAATGTTATTCTGTAGGTTAATTGAAAACAGACTAAGGCAAAACAAAACAACAACAGCACAGCAATCCATTGCAAAAACAATGTTAATATGGCATTGAAATATTCGCTTCTTAAAATGTGATATTATACATAAAAGTATGACACACTTTTTTTTTTATTTTTCTGATAGAAAACAAAATAAGACTACATCTCACAACCGGTTAAATAGTAAATGAAGTGATATGTACATTTAATTGATGTCAAACGTAAATGGACTTTGTGATTGCATAATGAAGAACATTTGCTTCAAGAAATTTTAGCTGATAAATTTCGCAGGAGATAACCTCGTATAACTCTTCTAGGGGCATGTTGTTTGCAGGCATAAGTAACGTGTCTTTAATTAGGATAAATTTGAGTGTAGTTTATACCATGATAAAGATTTTCGGACCTGCTTGCCAAGGCATTTCTTATAGATTCCTAAGTGTATCACTGTCTTTGGGGTACCACTATTACATTCATACTGTACCTACGTTCATTCCCAGGACCACATATTTAGATGATGCAGATAAGATTAGAGGAAAAAAACGAGAGGGGAGGGTTTCAACCTATTTTGTGCATAGAGACGAAATGTAAGCTATAACTTACTAGAGACAAACTGATAGTCAAAAATTTAAAGATTTAAACAATTTTTAATTTTTAAAAAATGTCTTGAAATATATATGTCGGGTTGAGAGATAAGCGTAATGGTATGTGGCGGAACTATCTTTACAACACATTTTATTACAGCTGCTTCCAATAACAGGTGTCGTTTTGATTTAAAAAAATGTTAATAGTTTTAGTTATGAAAGCCTGAACTCTCACAGTTACTTCTAACTAATGCATCAATGAACTTAAGAAATAATGTTATACGCTCTAAAAAAATGTGCATTCAACAAAAAATTATTTTCTTCATAGTAATCTTTATAAACATAATCCTGTCGTTATCCCGCCTATGGCACGATAGGATATGAGTTCTGACCCTATATTTTTTTCAGTCTCCTTGTGGAGAACCCCGTTCACACATTTATCCTGCTGAATTTTACTCTCATTTGCACTGTTATTCACACCACACAGCTGGTGTAACCACTAACCTGTAAAACTTGTTTCAATGGGAACTGCTATCACTTGTTTTACTCTAACTGACCACAGTACTTAAACGACTTTACATTTTATACCCTTTACCCCCACAACTTGCGACACCACCCGCATGTTCACATCTGCCCCATTTCAAGCCGCTTTTCGTCTGTCTACGTGCAGTGACTCAGTTGTAGTCTGTTGGAATACACAGCCTCAGGTTCACCTCTTAGCAGATAGTAATTAAAGCCGTGGTCGTCTTTATGTAGCAGAACCCCGAGTGCAGAAATAGGTGCAGATAGCAAACCGATGTAAACGACGAACAATTATTGCAGATGATGGGAAAATGGCTGCATAAAATGCTATCTGTGTGCATCTGTATATTACTGACACCAAATAAGAAAAAAATGTACGATGATGACGACTATAACTTTTATGAGACATTTAGCTCCCCTGCTTCCCAGCTGTTTTTCTTTTGGCCATGCGTCGCCTAAGCTCCTCTAAAATTCTGGGAGCCACTGTACTGCCTTGGGTACACCAGTTCTCTTTTGATCACTGAAGTTAATTAAGCAGAGCAACTCCAGATATTGCTAACGGGTGGCCGCTTTGGAACTCTGGGTACTGCTTATATGCAAAAATCGTCGTAACAGCGTAGTGTCTGTGCACACTCTCGCATACACCAATAAATCAATCAAACTAAAATCTTGATGCCCTCCAATGGTGATTAATAGATATTTCTTATTATTCAACAAGTGCAATCTTTTTCACTTGATGAAGCCAAAATTATAACTTGTTCAGGACACAGTAGGTTAGCATGTGTACTGAGGAAAATATCACCAGAAAATTGTACAGAAAAACGTAAATTACGAATTATTAACTGATTCTTGAACAGCCCCATCCCACCTTAAACTTCAAATTCCCCCTGTGAGGCGTTTGCCCCACGTTGGGAACCACTGATTTAGTTTCTTCCAATCCAAATTCTTAGGAACACTAAGGTTTGTAATAATATAGATAGCACACATTGGAGTGCAGCCAGTAAATAATCCACAGCCAAAAAGAAATGATAACAACTGAGTGACTAGTTCTAACACTGAATTGTCTTTGTCTGCCCTGCTTCATCAGTATTTGCCTCATAATAAACACAACTGCACGTGAACCTGTGTAGCATGAATCCATTTAACAGCGTTTTATGGTCTATTTGGTCTCTGCCACATTCCTGGACATTCCTTTTGGTCTTGAAGAGTGGTATCATACATACTTCTAACCTTGAAAACAGCATTTATGCTCCACTAGATTTTTTGTTAAAAAAATTCCCTAACTCCTGATTCCTTTTCCATAATGACGCCTTCCCTGCGTCTTCAGTGGTAATTATAAAGTAAGTAACCTGTGACGCCCTACTTTTTATATCCTTTTTTGAAAAACCTGAGAAGGCATGAACATCTGCTCATATTGCCTTCTAATCATAAAAAATTTATGATCACACCTGTAGCGACTGATAGTTGTCATAGGTGTGCGAACCATTCCGCCGCTCTGTGCTTGATTTCTTATTTTTTTAATGATCTTTGCAAATATTAAAGTCGACTCTGTGCGATAGCCCCTGAAAAGCCACATGCTGTAGAATAGTGGTCTCCAACCCTTTTTCTTTGATTTTTTTTGACATCCTCCACCTAGCATCTCTAAAATCCTGATACCCCCTGTGATATATGATTCTTATTATTGAAAAGGTGACATCCAAGAACGTGTCCAAACGAGCATTTTGCCATCCTTCGTCATCCAAGATGGAGAAAAGTAAGTAATGAAAAAAATCTCCGAGAAACTGTTAATAAGAATAACATGTAGTGATATGGAAAAACCAACGAAAGTTGTTTCAAAACGTGTAGAGAACTGAAATCATATGACAGCATATGAAATGTAATCATTTATGACAAAAAATAATTTATTGACTTATCACAAAACTCCATGTGCAAAAAAACCTAAATGACTAAAATACTTCTAAGTTTCCATTTTTACTTTGGTTGAATCATTATGTTCTTTGAATGAGGATACCGATTTCTGTATGAGAAAAAAGTAACCTTAATTATGATCATGATATAAATAATTAAATAGCAAAATAATTAAAAAATACCAGAACCAAACCTCAAAAGTTTCCATTATATGCGAACAAAGCTTCTTTAAGTCACTTAGACCTCTCTTTAAAATGTCCTGGGCGGGTGTGCCTAGATTGATCACATTAATAGCTTAGTACATAAACAAAATCCAAAATTGAGTCGCTAATTGGTTAAATGCGTACCGTAAGTTTGAATGCGGAAATGTATCGTGTTTTCCAATGGATGAGGAACAGTATAGCCGCAAAACTGAACATCTGGACTGTAATTTATTTGAAAACATGAATAATGTGAGGGCTTGAACCAACAATATTAGGCATTAATTAACGTCCATTCTGAATAATAGCAATAGTAGTAGAACAATTCAAACTTACTATTTCATAATTATATACCGTAATGCATTTCCCAATGTATGATCTTCTTGTAAAACAAATGTAACGCATGTAATGTCATCTTTCGAACTCTGCAGCTGAAAATATAATGACAAACATTATGGTGTCACAACATTATGGTGCTCAAACTCGAATATGGACTTGCAAGACAAAGCAAATGAAGATACAACTAGAAAATGAGCACCGTTATTGCAATGTTAAACTATTATGCAACTCTTATTAATTAAACACTTAAACAGCAACTTACGATTTGTATACGGCTGGCTGGTTTTGCTGACATGTTTTTTAAAAGAAAGTGATTGAAAGCAAAATCGACAATGTGCCGCTGACTAACTGGCAGACGACGCCTTGCCACGCGGCTAAGTCGCTTCGGCAAGCGCCTGAACCCACCTGGAAATACTAAACAACGGGTGATCACTGGATTAATAATTTTGTAGGTTGCTTATAGTGTTGTTGTTTTTCTTTTTCAGAGGTGGGACCAAGAAGGGCTCTGTTAAATTACTACTTTGTCGTAGTGCTGACTTACCAATACTGATTCATTTTTACAGAAGGGAATTTTGAAGTAGTTTTAACAGAAGAGAATTAAGTAGTGCTGAACTCATTCCTCATAGAATTGTAAGTTTCATGAGAGAGTTTAATTTCACTGCTGCGTAGTTTGATATCTTGGCTGTTCGCGCAAATTATCAACGTCAGACAGTCACATTTTTATTAATTTATGACTAATAATAAGTATTTATAGCCATTTCTGTGTAATACCTGTTCCGTAGCCTAGAAATGCAACAGAATTTCGTTTCATTAAGCTACGAAGCTTTGGTTTAATATTCTGGAAACACCCACAATATTTTTGTGTGATTTGTGATATACAGTAGATAAGAAATTTATTTTGACGAACTTGCAATCCTGATTCACGTTTTTTATTGATGTAGCGATCAAGAAAATGCCAATTTTGTATGCAGTCATTGCGAGAGGCAATGCTGTGCTCTCAAAGTACGCCAGCTGCGCGGGGAACTTTGTTGAAGTTACCGAACAGATTCTTAGCAAAATTCCTCCAGAAAATGGAAAAATGACATATTCACATGGCAGGTTAGTAAGGGCCAATGATGTACTTGTTTTTTTGTTTCCGACTTTGAATTAATTCATGCTTGAACGTTTTATGCAGTTATTTGTTTCATTATATATCTGAAGATCGAATCATCTTTATGTGTATTACTGATGATGTAAGTGACCCCATGCAACAGTAGGGTTGCGTAATAATAGCACTTTGCACTTGACAGTTTAGTGAACAGTCATATTTATAATTTTAGGATTTTGAGCGAGCTCGTGCGTTCCTGTTTTTAAATGACATTAAACAAAGGTTGGAGTTAATTTTTACGTTTCACTGAAGTTCACTTCCCTTCCATCTCATGTGTTCAAACTTATAAATTTTCAGGTTTCAAACGCAGTATGGACCTCGCATTCAGACAGCTCTACCATTTGCGATGAATAGCGAATTTTCTAGAATACTTTGTGCAAAAATGGTAATAATAACACGATTATCACGGTGTGAGCAAACAAATACTTAGGTTTTATTTATCTAATTTTCTCATACTAGAAATACTTTTCGGACTCCAAAGATGTTGATGTTATCTCGCGAGTAGAAGGTGAAATTGATGAGCTTAAAGATATTATGGTTCGAAATATAGGTATGAATTTCCATTTTTCGATATTTTCGTAATGCGATGATAATTTTTTTCTTGGTGTTAGACAGCAGCCGTTTACCCTTAGATAAATGTTTTTCTCATCGACATCAGTACCAGGAAACTTTAAATGCTAAACTAGAATGTTGGTTGTGAAAACATAAAACAGTTGGTATTGCGTAGGTTTTACCTTCTATGGTGGGTTACATTATAATCCAATTTGGGATAGTCATTTTTCGGGGAACAACCATTACACTAACACATCTCATACTTGTTCTGTTTTAACAATTTGGGAGGTCTTATGTCATTTGCGAGGTCTTATGGCTTTTAAATTTTCATGCTAATAGTAGAAAAACACTGCACTGTATGCATACATATATGAATAATTTGCACTTTCGTCTGAAATGTATTTTGCTTATTGTTCTCAGGTTGATAAGGCATCGTTACTGTTCATTCATTATTGAAATTAAATAAGATAACAAATTTAGCAAATTGTAGATACCGTAGTTGATTGTTTTTCAAGGTAACTTTTTTATGTTCATGTAACGTAATTGAGCGTATTCACCTGTGGTATTAAGTGAACCTCAAAATTTTCAAGCAGTTTGGGTATTGTATTGATTACAGCAGTTAATGACATTTGAAAGGGGATAAACAAATGATAAGATTGATCGTCCTTGAATTTTCCTATGGAGATACAATCTAATACTTATGAATGCCATGGTGAAACACTATACCTATTTTCCTTACTTAATTAGACAACATAGCTTTACGAGGAGAACGCCTGGAACTTCTTGTCCATAAAGCAGAAAGTCTTAGTGACACTTCTGTGGATTTTAGAAAAACCAGTCGGAATTTGGCGCGATCTTTGTTTTGGAAAAATATTAAATTAATGGTTATCATTGCAGTTGTAGTCATTGTAAGTATCCTTCGATGATTATCGCTATGTTTTTATTCTAGTTGCACGACACATAACCAATAAAATGATTTTTATGTATGGTATAGGTCATCATATATTTTATCGTATCCATGGCTTGTGGTGGCTTGACTTGGAGCAAGTGCGTCAAATGAACTAACGGCTAGTGACAGTTCGTTACTATATACAATTATTTCGGTTCAAAAAATTTAGCAAATGTGCTTAAAATTTCTAGAATATATGCAATTTAATAACTAATGGGATTTTTCAGCAACTTTAATGCATATTTGTCTTAAAATTTGAGCTAAGTTTGTTCTTCATCAAAATTTTAAGTTAGTAATTCTTTATGGGACTACATCACAATTTCTTTTTAATTTACTGTGTATCTACAAGAGATTTCGTGTATAGAACTGATGTAAATATCATTGGAAACTTATTCTATTAAATTGTTTTATATTTATAATTAATTTTTTTTGTTAAATTGTATTCATTAATAAAATAAATTTGTGTAACGAACCTTATATCACTAATGGTGGCATACATACTAGTATGTTTAACGTCGCGAATAATTAATAAAATACTAGTCGATTTGTATGTTGGACGAATTTGAAATAACTATCTTGTAGGACTTTTACATTAAAGTTATTATTTCACATGTTTTGTTGTGTAATAAGAGCTGTAGCCAAGATAATTAATATATTGGCAATAATATTTGTTAATAAGCTTAGTGTTAGGTGCAGCTCACATATAGCATATATCCCTTTAATGCTAATCACAAATATGCTTAGTTTTTTAAAGAAGTTTGCAGCTGTTTCTTCACATTTTAATTGTAGGGAAGATGACGCTCTTAAATATGAAGCATTTTATTATAACATTAAATTCCGTTCGTTCCCTCCCTTTTTATGACTTTATCAAGTGGTTTGATGAATACCTAATTGTTTATAATTATAAAAGCCTTTATTATGTGTCAATATAGATTTGAAGATCTCTAGACTACAGTTATGAAATTAACATCAAGTTTCTTATCAACAAAGTGACAATGTATTTCTTTTAAATGCCAGTTTTAATAACCACCTTCCGTAGCTTATCTGATCGTCCATTGTTTCCTAGTACTCTGATCGCCTGTGTCCTTATCCCTCCTGTGGCAGGGTCGGGTCTGCGGGTTCTGGCCCACCAGTCCCGCCTATCTCCTATCAGATCCCCGTCCACCCCACAACCATATCCTTACGGACAACCTGCTCCTCCGTCTGCTTCGCCCTCCCCCTCCCCTGGATGCTTCCAACCACCTGTATCCTGAAATGGACCTAATGAACTCCTCCTCTCCTCTTCTCATTGCGGGTCCATACCACCTCAACCTACTCTTCCTCATTTTTTTTCCGCGATGTCCCCCACTCCCAGGTTACCGCTAATATACTCATTCCCAGCTATCAGCTCCCGACACGCCGCTTATATACCGCAGCATTCGCATTTCGGCTACTTGCATTCTCTATTTACGTGGCTCTTCCACTGATCCATATAGAATAGCGGGCCTAACCACTGCCCTGTAAAACTTCCCTTGATTGGGACCCTCCCAACACACCGGACTCCACTTGTCTACCTCCACTTCAATCATCTTCCATTGATTCTTTGGGTCACATTCGAGTATCTTCCTATTGGATTGAAACGATGATCCTAATTTAATTCACTACACTGTAAGCAGCCTTATTTGGCCAATATGGCAGTGGAGAGACCAACTCTCATTCCTACATATCATACCATAAAACTCCTAAAACCCTAAGCTATAATTCTTGCGCCCCCCCTGCAATACTAGCAATGGTGGAGTTTCCTTTGAGGAAGCCCTCCACTTTAACCTCTGCAAGGCTATTCCATTGCCGAATGGTCCTTGGTAAGAAAGACCAGTAGTATGAGTCTGTCTCTGCCCTAATGATCCTTTCTCCCCTTATACTCAGCCAGGGACACACTTCCAACCAGAGGTCCATTGGACCCCAGCAGCAGCAGTCTGATAAAAAGACTAATGCTGTGAGATATACGCCGCTGGCTTAGCGTGTCCCACCCTAAGTACTTTACCTTTGCACCTTCGTCACAAGTTCGAATATGAATGTTCAAATTAGGTAAACGTTTACATCAAAACATGTTCACTTGTTTATCCACCATCATTAAATGGAATGACATGAAACCCAGTATTTGAAAAAAGTTTGACAAAGTATTTTTAACTACTGTATATTGGTTAACTGCTATAAATTGCCGCATCCGTTTTATCAATCGGGTATTGCTACAAATTAATATCATTCTTTCATTTACTTTATTGTATAAATGAAACTTATCAATGTTTTAAATTTTTGTTGAGATAAATTAATAATTTATCAACCTCCAATTCAAAATAGGCAAAATTCTTACAGGGTTGTCAATTATTTATTTAAGGCTTCAGATTTTGCATTTGATGCATCCCGTTGTTGAAGCACAGATATCGTTTCACAAGTATGATTGTTGACGGTAAAGAAAATTGACGTAACGATGGCACATTTAATTTTCAACGTTAACAGAGAGTACTGACTGCATTCACATTTTATACAAATATATCACTGTATTGTCATGTAAAATGAATCTTTTGAATCAGTTGTTAGCAGGAGTAAAAAAATTAATACGAGGTACTTGTTTAGTATGACCCACGTCATTTACATGCTGAGGTACAATGATGTCTTAATTGTGTTGCATGGATTTTGCCAACCTAAGCATTTTACCTTGTGTTAAGATCTCACCTGCTCCGCGGCACCTGTCGATATTTGAAAAACGATTATGAAATTATATTGGCATATCTAAAACCTGAATTATGTAGTCATGTTTATAGACCTGCATATTTTGGTATCGAAGTAGGTTCCAGTACTGCATTCGTTGTACTCTGGACATCTACATCGGCACTCTTTTTCCATCCATACCTGTAAAGTGTAGTTTGAAATGCAACGAATGGTCAAGTAGCCTTATATTATTACCAAGTAATTATTACCTGAGGATCTTTACATTTGAGATGTCCGTCCACCTGAGCACATACGCAGCGGCAATTTTGCCTATCGTAAATCTGTCGACTGCTGCAGTCCTCAGGCTGAACCTGTCACATTGATAACGAAACCAATATATTATACAGTATATTGTGGTACACTTCTTATTTGCACTATTTTGTACAATTATTAAGTGATAAAGTGTTAAAATATTTTTTGGTAATGTATAGATTAGACTATATTTAGGAATGACGTATGTGACACACTGCATGTGACACTGCACATAGCAAGCTATCAGAACTATTGTATCAGTGACCATGAACTACGGGAGACTGTAATATTCTGACTTCAGAGAGTGGTGATTTATCCATTTGAATGGTTTATGGATCAAGTTGACGAAAAGGTAGGAGATAATGGTTTTAAGTGTAAGAAAATGTATTTTGATTAACGTGATTAATATAATTAGAATTATATGAATGCAGAAAAGTATTGGTCAGGCAAATATTGCTCGGAAATGACAACAGAGATCACAAAGTTTGAAAAACAAAGAGATATTTTATGTACTTAGTTTGAAGAAGTTGTTGTTTAAAATATGCAAACCGACTTCTAAGTCGAGGAGGTATAAAAACCCTACCGAATTTACATCTAATCTGCTTGTTGTAAACACCAACGCACACACCTACCTACCTTGCAGCGACAGCTACATTTTATGTGTCGCTCAATACGCACTCGGGCCACTGATTCGAATAAAAAATACTCTGCTTCTGCTCGTGGGTATCTCAATGCGATCACCTATTTCAAGGAAACCGATTACTTTTTAAAGATTACTTACAACCAAAAAACATCATTTCTAAGTATTTTATTCTGTGATAAGAAAGATATCGACTTATTTTTTTTGTACCTACCTTTCTGGTGGCGTTTTTCTTAATGGATGGCACACATTCAAAGAGTTCATGAGAACAGCATCCACCGCACTTTTCAATTTGAATGCACATTGGTTGATAAATGAGAGTAGCATCTTTGGGCTGAGGGATGTTAACTGGTTGACGGCGAGGATGGCAAAAAGCTCGTTTGTCGAAGATAGGACCAATTTCTGCAGGGCTCTCAACTCCATCATCCTCTTGAAATGCACGAAAGTGAAAATAAATTACTCAGTGAAACTAACTAACTGCATAAAAATACAAAATTTCTTCTACTAAAGTAATGTCGAATTGCAATTTTTGTACAGAGGATAGAGGTCGATCGGTATGAAAAAATTAAAATGCTTAAATAAATTTCTGAGAAGATGCGGTTTTGATTCAAATTTTTTTAGAAACGCAATAATATCTCTTAGATTTCTGATTCATCTACTTTAGGGTTTGCTTTTTAACGGAAGATATCTATTAACTTCAAGTTCATCTCTATCGAAATACATTGTGATTCAGTATGATTTGGTACATACTTACCCAAACTGGTGTCATTGAAATTAGTTTTAACCATCTTCTTATTTTTCCGAGTTCCTTTTCTGACAAATTCAACTGCTGACTTCAAACCACGTCTTTTGTATCTTTGAGTTGGTTGAATCATTTTATCGAAGAGTTCATCCATACTAGATATTTCCTTTAGTTGCATCAATAAATGAATAGGAATCTTTGTGGAAAAACGTATAAAGGAGTCAATAAATGATATTCTGTCAGCTAGCTTTATAATACAACTACAGTAATCATCGCAGTATTACTTATCAAACATATTCATATATATTTTTTTGTAAAATTCAAATGATATACATTTTTTTCCAATTTTTAGTACTTAAATTCTGAAATTTTTAATCTCTACATGTATATATAGAATATATGAACTATTATCACAAAGAAATGTAACAATTATGACACCTGTTTTGATGCTTGAACAGAATCTTCAGCATATGACAGTGGCACTTCCATTTCTTCCTATAAAGGCAAAAGTCTAGTAATTTGGGTAAATAAAGTCGCCCTCCAGAATTTAGTAACCATCAAAATAAAAGCTTATTTTCACTAATAGGATGCCAACTATTTGCACATCACTCTTTGTTAATTTGCGTGTTCACAGAAAAAGAAACATTTCAAAAATATCAACCAAGTATAGTTTGCTGTTTCATTGTGTGATTTTCATTCATAGTTTTATTGGGTATAGAACAGGTGAACATTTGGTCAAAAATGTCTATAGCGCTAGTGGGAGTTGAACTTTCTCATTACATTTTTAAAATGCAGTTTTCTTGAGATATTTTACAAGGCCCGCACTTGAAGAATCTAACAGCACAAGTAAATGCTGGCAGAAGTAGAAATACTGACCTTTCTTTTGAGAACTTCGTTGTTTTCCGGTGGTTGGTGAGGCGAAGTACTCCTTTGGGGCGATGGCACTAGGTCGGTATGTCCACGACTCCTTTCAACAGGCAGCAGCAACCACAATCCTAGGAAGAACAGGAAGCTCTGCATAGGCTGCATGCTGTTATTTAGGATGGTCCTTCTCGTCAGTTGTCCTTAATTTTTTAAATGCCTACTTTTCCCTAAACGTGCACAAAAATAGTGTCAAGTGGCCTCTTCTTGTCTTACAGTTCCGGATGTCCTGCTTTTTCAAACAAGACAACATCAACTTCGTTTCCTGTGTGAAAAAAATCCGCCTCCTCTATTAAGACATTTCAATTGGATATTGTAACTAAACGTGCTTACCAACTAATTTTTGCAGTAATGGCTTCCGTATGAAAAAAAAAAAACTTTGGTAGTTTCCCACTTTTCATCGATTACTATCATTGTTAAACTGGAGTCCAAGTGTCGTGCGGCAATATATTCGCGTCGCCAAATGTTTTTGGCTCTGTTCTTGACGTTGGCATACATATACGGTATATATATATATATATATATTGTTACAAGAATTGTATTCAGTTTTGCCTCTCTGCTTTTCTCTCTCCATCTTAAAGATATGTCATGGCTCATTGTATTGCAACCTGTCATCATATCATTTCTGTTAACCTCGGGCAATGCATAGGGCACCTCGTCTTCTGAGAATGGAAAGTGAACACAATTTTTAAAAAAATATGTTGGGAACCTTTTATTTTGTAAACAGACTTATTTTCAAATTTTGAACTGGTATGTGTATTTTTTCCAATATAAACTATAAATTTATAGAGTTGTTGCTTTTATTTTTTATCTACTGAGGTATAAACGAAGCATCCCCTCACAGACAACTTTGCCAATGTTGCTGTGGGTTCCAGACGCCTGGCTGGGATGACCCCAGTCAGAGTATGTTCAGTGGGCCCGCAGACCCGACTCTGCCGCATAAGGGTATGAGGATGATAATCTACTCAGGTATAAATGGCTGCTGAATTTCAAAACAGGCATGTTGTATGGATTAATTGATATTTTCTTTGACTACGGCGTTGTCATTAGTACACTCAGTCACCTGCTAGCAAGCAACTACTAATCCTTTTCCCGCCTATGACTGGGTCGGGTACCCATCCTGGAACCTGTGAATGGATTCATGGGTGATCTGCAGTTCGTTGGGGTACTCCACCGAGCTGTTACACATTGGAATTCTGTCCCATTTACCAGTTGCACAGTAGAGAGGATTCTTACAGATGCAGATGACATCGTCCACCACAAGAGGAGGACACAGCTTCACCTCAAAATCCATCGGAAGGCGCCCTCGGGGCCTCTCTCTCTCTCTCGTCCGAAAGAAGGCAGCCCACCTCGATCCAGTATCGAACCTGGAACTACTGACGCAGTAGTCGCCCAATCACCTCCTAACGTATAAAAATATTTCATCTTTTAAATTGAGATGTGTTTGAAAATTACCTAACGGTTGTGTCGGAAATGACTTTTTATACTAATATCCTACAAAATTTCAAATTACGAACGTTGACTGAACACCACATTATTTATTTTCCCAGTTTCCATTATTCTTTGATTTCAAATATAACTCATTTTGCTGTATCCTGAAGGTATGGTGAAATGGTTGATCAAAACCGATTTTTAGACTTCCATCTCTGCTATTTTGGAGTAGCTTTAGGCTAACGATGACAACTGATAGTTTATTTATGAATAGGGAAAGGCCGTTTAATAAAATGCAAGTTCATATATTTTGTAATCCTTAGATGGCCACCTGTATTAAATACTTAACGTCTTTAGCATCATTTCATTAGCATATTAATAATTTTCACTCTATTACTATTAAAATTATACGAGATTGCATACTTTATTTGTGAGTTAGAAAAAACATTTAATATTTTTTTTGCTATTGTGATTACCATCAATTACTTTTTTGTGGCTGTGAGGAGGGATAAATAACAAAAAAAATCTATATGGTCGTAGTAAATAGTCACAGAAAAGATCATTAATCCCCTTTGCAGGAACTTTGAAAGTCATCTTCATATTAATTTACTTCTAAGAAATTGTATTTAGTTGTGCTATTGGGTCTCGGTTGTGAATATCAAGCTCTCTCGATGAAGTATTTTACAATGTGATGGTGGCCTCTCTCTCTGCCTATTTCCATCTCTATTTCTATATATCTTTTGCTGTCACTGAAGAGATGTCATATGGATAGACATTAAAGTATAAAGAAAATAAAAAGCTGCTTCCCGAAGCTTTGGTCTTAGGAATATTTGAAAGGCAGACAGGAATCGGTTTACTGTGTACCTTTTAAATTGGAATTTCTATGCTAGTCGCAACCAAGTTAGAAATTCAATCACTGGAGAGAGGATGAAAACACGAGCAAATAAAATGCTATTCAATCTCCGACAGAAATGAATGTAACAGCGCATTTTGTATTAGTATTTTTTTCTCTCCACTCTCTCTAATCCATGAAAGACTTCCCCCTCTGCATATTACCATGCCAACATATGTAGATAATATAATCATACAGTAGATGCAGACTTGACTCTAAGGCGATTCGTTCACTTCCATTTTTTTTTTGTTTCGTCTCATCAAATTGCTAAAATAGAAAACAACATCTAATTAAGCGCGAATTTTACTAGAAAAACAACTTCTATTTTATCCACAACCGGGATGACTAGTTGGGTAATTAGGATAGTTTGTATCCCATTTGAACGTACTCGTAATCTCGTGCCTCTACTCGGAGGAGGAGCATTACGAATATTTTGGATGACGCCCTATTCCGATTCTCCTACTCCCACATACCTGTTTATCTATCCAATTCTTTTTAAACTGCTTTATTTTAAGGATTTTCTAGGTAAGCGATCGAGCCTTACACTGACTGTATTATAAAAATTAATGTCTGTGCACACATCTCTACTTGAATTTCTTAAGTTCTACAAATCCATCCTTCTGTTGCAAAACAAAGAAGAAGATGTCACTAGATCAGAAAGAGGATAGAAGTGTGCATTATCTTGTGATGTGAAGCTTTTCCGAGTCAAGATGAAAAACGCAGGATAGGCCAGAGATAGATGACATTACTGCAGGATAATGCATGAGAGGGTCAGGGCAGAAATCTCTCTTCCCCCACCAATTTACACATTGATGGTGCTCAAAATGAATTTGTGAGAATGGCTAGCTGGTTATATACAAGTATTGTGGGTATGAAAATCGGTGATACTGTATGAAGCTTCAGTTGCAGGAGGGCAAGTAGTGTATTAGTGATACCAGGATCAAAAACCTGGTGTCACTAGTATAAGTAATGCATTAAGATGACATCTGCAGGTGCGGTTTAGTTAAGGTGAAGACACGAGGAACTAACGCATTTTTGGTAGGTTATTTATTATTCTCATTGACCAACCTCAAGGGGTGAGTCTCCTACACGTGGAAATTTTGCCGATCGACACATATACTGTACTTCACTCCATTTAGAAAAAAAAGGTTCTTTAGCATGCAGCTGATGCTTTACTTCCCATCCAAAGGAAGGCACACTGGGCTTTACCCTAGCCTGAAAGAAGCCACATTGGTACTATAGGGTCTGCAACCTTGTACTCACAACTCAAGTACGTCACGTGAGTTAAGATGCAGAGGCAGATATTAGGATATATTTGTGGAGCTTAGGAAATAAAAAGCTGTTAATGACTTATTGTAGTTATCCTAGAGTACTGGATATTATAAAGGTTTGCAAGAAAATACTTAAGATCGGACACTAATTGAGGAGACTGGGAAAATGGAACTTGCTGTTAGTCAGATGTGACGATGACAACAATGACAATGATAACGATAAAACCAGAAGCGTTATAATAGAAGTAACTGCTTAGTAGAAATAATCTTATAAAACGACTGTCGTTGTGATTTTAGACTGATATATGTAATTTGATTAAGCTAGTTTTATTAGGTGCCTCTATTTACATTCAGTAGGCAAATCTTGGCCTCTTTGATGTTTGGCGGAAACGAAAATGTGAAATTAGGAGTTCCCTACGACTCCCTTCTCTAGTTGAAGATAAGAATTGTAATCTAAAACCACCAATGGTAGATACGACATATTCAGACGTATGTGGTGCATTGGGGCCATAGAAAAATCTCAACAACATCCTAACAATTTACTGGTATGCAGTACGGGAACCATGTTATGAAATGCAATTTGGTTTCCTGTGTTTTGGGAATTTTTCTGCTTAGGAGCACTCCACCAGCAATGACACGAGAGAGAGATGGGCTTTACACGTCCGTCATCTTTGTGACGTGCTATTAAATATCGCAATTTAATTATAAAGTTAATGACTACAATTTTGAGTAATAGATCGAAGAGGTATTTTTATAAGCAGCAGGCATATATATTTCTTTAATGACCAACATCTTGGTCACTAAAGAAGTGCAAGTTAATATGAATATCGGTAACAATCCTAACGATTGGCCAACAGGAATGTAACAGCGTCTCCTCTGTGACTGATATTTGTTTTTCGTGACAAGGCGTTCATAGGTTATTATTGCCAAGGTCTTTACTTTATTGATCAAATTCTGCAACACTGATGTCCGAGTGAACAAGATGGATTACTCGGAGTTGGCAGAGACTTTTTTAACGATGCCAGCAGCTATTCAAAAGTACCTTGTATCCATGTGATGACAGTTCCGATATCTTTAATTAAAAGCTGCCAGTTTTTAGACTTCCATCTGGGTTTCTGTTCTTATTGTGGAAGTGGTTAGAGTGCTGACTGCAGAGAGAGAAATGTGTGAGGAAGGAAAGGAGGAGGAGGAGAAGGAGAAGAGGATGATGATATAGAAAAAGGAGACGATGGAGGAAGATCAGCGTGACAAGGATGAATTTGACGATGAGACCTCCTTTAACCGTCGTTGAGAAAACACATGGGGAGAGGGGTTAAGGCAGATGCTAGGGGAATATTACTAATGTGCTAGTTTTGTAGCATTATTATAACAAGCACATCGTTCAAATTTAATCGTTAAGGTAAATATCACTGATAAAATGATTTCTTGTATGAATAATTGCTTCATGATTTAAGGTTCTTTAAAGCAAGATGACTACAGAGAAGAATCATTTCCATTCTTGCGTGGATAGGAAAAGGGGGGAATGAAACTGGCCCATGCATTTGTCTGTCATCCAATGTTGAGATCAAATCATCCACCTATTACTTACTCCGCTTTTGCTTCATTTCACATTCTTGGGATGTTGCAACTGCAACGTATTCAACTTCTTCCAGCATTTACTTTGGCTGCATTTCACGCAATTTTTTTTTTGCTTCTTTTGATGCTTTCTTTGATAAGACCTACAACTCAAATGTAGTTCACAAATTGAGGCTTGCATACGCAAAGCCCTATCAATGCTCAGTGAAATGATGAATGTTTGCTGGAAGTTGTGCATGTAAATGAATCCTTGACTAACAAAAGAAATGATGACTTGTTTCAAATGTTATTGAAAGTGAATGGCATTTGACTTTCTTGTGATTGGCTTCCTTCTTATGTCTAAAGAAGTTAGTAGTAACACTTTGTTACGATAGTCGTGGACATACTGCCTTCTTCTTTTCAACACCTCGACACATACTGAGGCATCGTATAGTGCATTCACTTTTCGACTTAATTTATACTCCTCTCCAGAAACATCAGTACCACTCCAAACCCGTTTCTAATTTTGTCACGCACTTTTAAGTTACATTACTAGTTTTGCCTTAGCTGTTGCATCAACTGCTACAGGACGTCATCATTCTGAGTGGCAACTTATCTTGGTAGACGCTACCATGAAATATAAACATTGTGCTGACATATTTCTTGATCCGATTCATTCCGAAAATAATGAGTGTTTTTCATATTTTCGACAAAATCTGGTTAATAAATTAACTGCACTTGGTTTCTGTGGCCCTCCCCGTAAGCCATTTTTATGTCCATATGTGATTGTTGATTATGCATTCATTTTTCATTGAAAGTACTTAAGACAGTAGCTCCTTTGAAATTACTTAATGATTATTGGCACACATTTTAGTCTGTTAATTGCGAAAGATTATTTGAGAAGCATATGAAATTTCGAAATTAGTTATCTCTTTAATTTAAATCTTGAAGGGGAAGAAGTTAAGATATATAATTTCTTTATCGCATCTTAGTGAACATGTCATATATCACTTGTGTATGATCGCAAAATGGACGACGCAAGTTAAATTTAATTTCAGAAAGTCTTAAAAAGTCCACAGTCGAATTGACATCGTTTGTTATGTGAGCATCACCTACTTAACGCACTTAGAGAGTGTTTTCTTGGCAATAATCTATTCAGTGAGCCATTACATTTGCATATATGTACACAGACCTTGTAAGATAACAATGTTCTTCTCTCCCTGTGTGTAATGCACTCACATATATGACAATAATCACATACGAAGCTTTGCATTTTCAACTTTGCAACAGCAGCAGAAGCTTAAACTCTAAATGCTATCATAGAAGAGAGGATGTATGCAATTTCGTATTATACCTACATTAGTAATAAAGAAAATGGGACGTTAATTAGGAAAGAAATGTAATCACGAAGGCTAGTAATTAGACCGGCTAGCACAATCATGATTTGCAGCTCATTAAAAGAGATTAATTACAATGTCTGAATGTATGCTCACTTGTGTAGGACTTGTGTCTATGAATGTAAACAGCTTCGCTATAGTGTCCGAATTCTTGTTACACGTATAATTGTTCATTAACACAAATAGCAGCCGCTCTTCTTTTTTCTGGTTATGATTAAGAAATAAAGCAGGCGAGAGAGAGAGAGAATGTTGTTTAGACTTAAATTATGCAGCAGCCGGTGATGCGAGAGAAAAGAGATTTCACCCCTTTAGACTCTGTCAGAGAGTCGCAGAATACAACCAAAGACTTCGCAGGATGCAAAAGGAATATATTAAAATAATTGAATAGATGAGGATGGGACACCTACCATGGCCGTCATCATAAAAGTTGAATGGTCATCCGATGAAAGCACGGGAGGGTCTTTATTAAGATAATTAAGATAGTAAGATAATTTGGCACCAGAGATGCAAATTTTATGGAAAGTCTGTGAAACAACTAATTTTAAATGTTAGATCGATGGTCATTCAGGGCGTTTGCTCGTTCATTTCAGAAATAAGATTATACCGTCTGTCTCCAATTAAAATAAAATTGTTGAGGAGGGGGAGAGGATACACGTTTATTCTGTGTGAACTGTCTGTTGAATTTGTGCACCGGTGTTAGTCATTCTCTCTCTCTCTCCCCATCCCTGCTTCCTTTCATCTTTTTTTTTCATCCTTAATCATCATCATTAGTACTCATTAAGGGAGAAGGCAAATCGACAACTGATACGGCAGTGTAGAGCAAGGGACTTTGCGCACTTGAAACTGGGTTAGAAAGAGAGAGCGACGAGGATGCTCAAACAGGGCAGATGAGATACACCCTTTCTTCTTCTCCTCATCTTCCTCTATATCTTTCACAGCTTTAAAACACTTCTGACGGTTAATAATTGAAAGGTTTTTTTTTCATAAAAAAATATCAAGGCTTAATTACATTAAACCATTCATATACGAAGGCGTTTTATAATATCCCTTCTGTTTGCATTTTTAAGCGCTTGTTCACCGTTAATACTCGTTCTTTCCTCATTTATGAAACATGGACCTGGAATCTTAAACCAATTGAAAATGTTAAACTCCAATTAATGTCTGCACACATGCATTTTAAATAATAAAAGAGGGAATTTACATGTGAAAAGGATGAACCATTTTGGGAAATTGGTTTTTTGGCAAATGTCTTCCTCTCTAGATGCATACATATTGAATGATATTACCTTAATTTCGGGGTAGGGAGGGGCGTGAATTGCTTTCCATCATTAAGGAAGCCAATATGTAATTTTTGTGTTGAGTCAATTGTTCGTTGCCATCTTAACGATGCTCTAAAAACTAATGGAGTCATGCATGCTATGGTGGTTTTACAGGTTAGATTATGGCACTCTTAAACCTTGTAACTTTGAAATTCACAATAGACTTCTTTCTGTGTCGTGGATGTGCAGAGAATGAGCCATGTACCAATTATTTCGTATCCCATTTTATGTTTGCAATCATGAAGCTTGATATTTAAAGATCTTGTTTTATACGACGAGAAACGAGAGCAAGGGACCCGTAGAAAGAGAAGAAGAAGAAGAAGACGATGAAGATGAAGAAGGCGAAAGAGAAAGAGAGTGAGTGAGAGATTGAGAGAGAATAGTTGCAAAGGAGAATATAGTGAAATCTAAGCGTATATAGGGTTTGAATTACATTTTGTTCCATATTAGGGTATAAGTTTCCTCATTTTGAAAAACATGTAGATATGCATACGAGCTAACTGCACGCGGTTGTGAAGTGTACGTTTTCAATTTTCTTGATCATCACTCGCATGACTTTAGCATTCAAGAATTGTTATGTGAATTCAACGCGTAACTAGGAGAAATGCGAAGCTACACAACCTTCTTGGGATGTCTTAGTTTACCGTCTTTGTAACTATGTATTTTATCTACATAATTAAGAAGCCCTATGCTTATTTACGAAGTTGCCTCCCTTCTGCATTTCTCTCTTTTCTTCCTGCCTTCCTCATTTCCCTCTATCTTTCCCCCATAAGTTAAAGCACGCAAAATATCATCTGATGGCATAGCTCGATTAAATTACACTTATTCCATGAACAATATACCAATATACTGTATTTAGGTAACCCATATAAAAGCACATTGATGTCACATCATCGAGCATTTTCCGTAAATAAAGTCAACTTTTGAAGCATCAATTTAAAAGAAATATGGCTGATCAAAAGTAGTTGGAAAGAGAGAGAGAGAGAGAGAGGTTACTAACTTTGATACAGAAAGATGTGTTTGGTTTATTAATATTTTAAATGAACAAAGAAAGTTACAGTGGTTTTTGTCATTTAGCACATCATCTATAGAGATACAGAAGGAAAATACCTCAGCTTGCCTTAACTTCCAACCGACTTCATCTTACGGTCGAATGACTGACGAAATTTATGATTCTAGCAAAGAGAATTCTAGTTAATTTCCGCTTGATTCACGACCCAAACAACTGCTATATATTTTTTCTCCTGAAACTAGACATTTGATATAATGAACTAAATTCTAGTAATTTAACTTGATTGCTAAGGTTTTTGACATTGATAACCAATGAACGACTGCTACCTAATACCGAACTGAGCGACCCCACAATACTTCTTCCTCCATAGTTGACTTTTTTTTGCCAGTTGTTCCTGCCCAGTACATATGTATATAGGCAGAAAATTTACTTTCAAGTCAGTTGGGAGGGCGGGTTAGGAAAAAAAGAAGGATTTATATGTTTATAATGAAGGCTACGTCCTACTGCATCGAGTATACAAAATACCTCATAAAGGAGAAACTCGGTGAATGATGCTAATTTCCTAGTGTTACCATAGACATCTCTCTGAAAGTCATCTATGTCAATTCATCTCCCTTGTAATTTGAATATTTGACAATTTTACACAATAGCCAGATGTAGTAGAGAAAGTATCCGTCATATAGCCATGGTGCTCAACTTCATTCTTGTTCGTAAACCGTCGTCGTCGGCATTAAAGTGGCTTCATTTTCCCCATATTTGTATGCATTCCCATTCATTAGGAATGCGAACGAGTACTGCTATATTTCTCTTAATAAACATATAAAATGCGGTCCATGTACAGTTATTTGAAAGATGAAATAGTTACTTCATCAAAGTAAAATCCTCTTAATTTCATTTCCCGGTTTTCAGAGCTGCCAAATAAGAGACATGCGTGGAATTGCTCTAATCTAGCGTTTAATCAAGGTTTGGCGTAAAAGGGACTAGTGGAGGGTCGTGGAAAGGGAGAATGTCAGGAGACAAACAAAATAGGCTGAGATTATTGTACTAAATAACTTTCAACTCCATCACCATTCAAATTACTAGACTAGAGTTTTGAATACCCACTCTCTTTTATTTTAATTTCTGTTTTTTTTGTTTTTACTATTTCATTTTGCTTAATGTCACGGACAAGAATTTTGAATCACGTTACGCATTACAGGGCACACACATCTGCATCATATTGGAGAAGTGCTCTTGGTTGATAATGCTTAATGCACAAACATTCTCCATGAATGGATTCCCAACAACCGAAAATTAATTCTACAAATAATCAAGATATATTTTCAAGTGTAGGACACCCCCGTCCCTCGCATACACACAAACAGATAGAGAGCAAAAAAATTATTTTCTCTGATGAATTGTTGCAGCAACAGCAACTAAAGTGGCTGCACTGTGTGGATCCTTATTACAAAATCCCGATGGTGTTACATTCTTAAGATATTTGATAAGGCAATATATGCAAATCAAATTGCGCTTTCTTTCGGTAGATACAGTAAATATATGGTGCTGAAAAGAATGGGTGGCAATTATATAATCCTGACAATGGCTTGTAGGACACGAGCAAGATGCAAATTTGCTGTCAAATAACCCCTTCACTATGACGAATGAATAGATTTTGGGGAAGTCCTTTAGCAGAGGGAGATGATGTCTTTGCTCTGTTATCATCGTCCAAAACCAGTTTATTTTCTTCTGCATAATGTCACTCTACTATCAATTTTTCACGTCGTTTATGAATTTTAATCGTCTTGCCCTTGGCACTGCATCACAATTTCACGACTTGCGCGTTCAATAACCTTTCCAGTACATACTAGTGATACATGTTTACACGCGCAAACATATTTGTTATATCTTTATAGACAGACAGCAAGTGTAATAATTTTTTCATTCGCAAAGGCATCAACAAGCCAATAGAGATATTTTGAAAGATATCACCACTCTGATGCTTAGTTTCTTTTTATCATCTCGTTTATAGGATCTAAATTGTAATTTAGACTCCTTGATGATTTTATCTCATTGAAGATACAGTGTGATTTATTGTTTAAAATGGGTTCGCCTCTCTTACATCATATGAATGAAAAAATATAATGTCCAATCCAAGTAGTCAACATTTCTGTTAATGTTAAATGGTTGAATGCCTAAATATTTATGTAATGCGTCACAACTAAGTCTTTGCACATGGAAATCATCAAAGCTTCAATCCATCCACTGTAAATTGTGTCGGCAAAACGCGTGTATACATTACGAAAGTAATAATTATAATAATAACAACAACATTCGTAATTAAGCGCTATTATTTTCTCGTATAGCACAAAGTCTTGGCCGCCTAATTTATCGTTATATTATGTGTATCGATCTGACCATTTTTATTTAAATTGGAGTAAAATTACTGCATGTTAAAGTAGGTTATCCCATCAATGGCAAATAATTTTGAATTATAGTTTGACGTTGTGTATTCAACAGTTTTATAGCTTAGTTCAAAAGCCTCGCGTATGTTGTTGAAATGTTAGTATTTGAGGACAAAAAAACAAAACGTCATACGTTTAAATCTATAGTATTTTAATATTAAATATTTATTCTTGTTGGTCTATAGAATTTAGATGCAAGATTCGACGTGAGTACCATCAGTGTCTTTACAAACCTCAAATCTATTCACTTCACTGCCAGAGTACTGGAGTTATTTTTGCAGCTGCCGCAACAATTCGAGTTCTCAGATCTTGTAAATCTGTAGCTCCTGTTTTGTAAATATTAAACTTTATAAAGCCGCAAGCAAAACAGTGTAATGGCTGTAAATCCAGAGAGATTGTTGTTGTCGTCGTCGTCTTATTTTACCTATTTTTTTTATCTCAACACTGAATTCAAAAAATGCTTTGCTATCATTCCATGTTCAATACCATTCAAAAAATAAATATCATTATTTTAAACAGATATTTAGGCATTCTTTAACCATTCTGCATAATGAGACTGAAAGGTGTATAATGTATGTTTCACGATGGTTGCGTGTTCCTTGTTGTCTGTATCCAGGTTATCTAATTCAAAGAGGAATAGCAGTTAAATAATACGGTGCTCTGTGCTCTCAGATGCGTATAATTAATACTGGTTCATTGAAACCGTTGTGGTTTAAAGCTTATCTCTTCCCTCTCAGTTCAGGGCCCTCGTGATGAGTGTAGGAGATGTAATGGCATAGATTTCTTTTTTAAAAATGACACACCAACAACATCTAACCCTGGCCTTTTTACCTCCGATTGAGAATTCAGCGTAAAGGGAATGAATTCAGATCCTTGTGCGAGTGCCTCTGTCTCTGTTAAACGGCACCTACACTATGTGTTTTGATGCATAATTTTCACATCTGTCATTGTCATAGATTGATAATAAACACTGAAAGGCATCTGTGGGTCTTTAATTCATCTTCCCACCTCAGTTTTCCCCATCTACTTTCCTTCAGATCATTTCAAAATCCCTGGATGATTAATGACCAACCAGGAAAAAGACAGCTTTGGACATAGAGGAAGCCTCCCCTTTTGGAGTTGATTAGTGTCGTCGTGGTTTATCTGACGTGTGCCATGCATGACCTCTGTGGTCAATTCATGCTAACCTTTTGGACATTGCCTAAATAGAAAAAGAAGCTCCTAATATTTCTGGAATGGTTACAACGTTTGAATTCTTCCAAGAATATTGAAACTCCAATATATATATATATGTTAGTCGTTGATTTGAGTCATCTGCTATAATTGATAAATATTGTTGATTTTTATACTCTCGCTTTGCAGTCTTTAAATGACATTGCAGAGTTCTTTAAAAGATATTTGAAAGGAGAAGTAGTACAGCCATCCAACAAACAAAAGAGGTTAAAGTATAATGAAGAGTTTTCCGGCTAGGATGGATAATAAAACCTGAGGTAGAAATTTTATAAATCATGAATGTGTCTCTATGTGGTAGGAATTGCATAGAGCCTTCCACTGAGCTATGTGTCAATTATATTTGCACATTAATACTCGATGACCACCAACTCTGATGCAGTGACCCTTAAATAGCCGACTTTTATGGGACATTAGTTGCACGTTGTTCATATTTTAATTTATTTATTTATATTTTTTAACGAAACTGATGAATGTATGTAAATCAATGGACATTATACCTACTCGTTTTCATAATGAGTCGAGATTAGATTACCTGAAAATGTCCACCAAGCGTGCTTAAATGGCGTATTTCATGTGCATCTGCAACGTTGAATATGGTCGTACATAAATATCTAAAAGCTCTGATCCAGGCTCATTATTGGCGTATGTGGTATTTGCATGTGGAAATTGAGCCACAATCATTGTGATAATCTCTGCTATGGTTTAGTGTGGAGTCCTTCGCATTAGAGAATGAAGTGGGTTGGTCCTCATCGCGCATTAATATCTTGAGCTTTAATTTAATGAGATATTTCTCAATGTAACCTAATATTTGACTTTCGGAGTAAAACCGGTTCATCTTGTACTTTATTCTTCTACTCCATTTAGCTTTAGTAACCATAGACGATGGAACTTTGGCTTGGCTTTGTTGCTATCGCATTCACCCCCTTCCCCTGTTGTAATCAGAAAAATTAGAGACTGGAGGAGAGAAATATTGCATGGTCAAAGTATTACGAGCGAATGATAATTTCAATAGCCATTTATTGTATCGTATATCGGATTTTTACTAACAGATATCAATTTTCCAATCATTCCCTATGATATGGCATCTCTTTCATTGCGATTATTATCGTCGTCGTTCTCGGTGTGTTGTCTCCAATTATGACCATATTTCGAAATTAGCAAGCACCCCAAGAGATAAAGATGACGATATAGATGAATGTCGGTGAGCCAAATGATCAAATGTTGCGAGGGTTAAATGGCATAGAAAACGTTGCAGTGGAAGAAACTGTGGCAGACCTCTTTGCTGTTATTTCAGGCAAAAATCCTACAGGTGCATCCTCCGTTATGGTGACATCATCACCTCTTGATATTAAGATTGCAAATATGCACATCTCGTGCTTTAAGATTGAGCTTGATCCACATTTACTATGTTTAGCCATCATCCAATTTTATCCATTTTATATTACTGGCCTTTAGAATTAACAATATTACTTTGTAATTTCGCAGCAATTTGTTGTAGGCACGACATGTTATGAAGCTCTGAGTACTTTCCCCAATATCGATCGGTTTATGTATGAAAAAAAGACAGCTCTCTGGTCCATCGACCAAATTGCAGAAGATAACAACAGAGATGTGGATGATTTTTTTCCATCTTAAAGAAGGGTGGCCATTGAGACGTGGAAGAATAATGTGAGTGAGAATACTGATAATTTTTTTTAAAATATACTGGACACAACCCTCGATCACGTCCTAAGAAATGGAGTCTTAGAGCCCATCATTTCCCATGTACACTTTTGATGCTCGTCATCATGGCAACATTTTGTAGAATGACGAGCTTGTAATATTGTCATTTCATTTGGTATTTCCCTTTAAAAGATAAATTCTTGCTTGATCGTGTCTGCCTTTGCAGTCACCTTAATTTTCCCTCAAGTAAGGTCTCTACATTCACCGTAGGCGTTTTTATTATTATATCGATGAAAAATGAGGTTGGCATCTTTTTTTCTTTGGCTCCTTTTTTTCATTCTTAATGCCCCTGTGAAATTTTCCCATTTCTTTTTCCCCTCTCCTCTCGATTTTTTTCTTTTGGATTCTCCAAGTTTCAAATATCGTCAAGTATCTTTGATATAGGAATGTGATAATTCTCTCATAAGTCTTTTGATATTACAAGAAAAGTGGCAATAATGGAAGGGCAGAGAGAGAGATAGCCTTATGTTGGCTTCTTTACCGAGACGTTGATACATTTTGGTAGATTTACTAAGTACTCTATGAGAGAAAAGAAGTAGGACTTTTAAGATTAAGTACTGTAGTAGAAATTCTGTACTGCATCCAAAGAGAGGTCTCAATTGATACGCATTGCATTTCAAAATTCATTTTTAGCATACTTCTTTTATATTGCATCTAAAATATGTGTCGATACCTTCATTATTTGATTTCTTGTCGCATGAAGACTCTCTCATGGTGACTACTATTCACAAACGAACCTTGAAGTATATTTTGAAAAATATATCCTATGTTGGTTCTGCAGATTTCTTAAAAGTTAAACTCTTCCTCCAATTAAATATGAGGAATATACGGTAAAGGAACATGTTTAAGGTAAATGAACGACTCAAAAAATTCAACATTTATGAAACTCGGTCAATTTTGTGACACGTTATCGATTACATCCAAGTGTGAGCTTCACGCGACATGGTCTAGTAGTTGTTTTCTAATTCTCACTTCCTTTTTATTTTATTCCAAGTTAAAATTTTAATAGGAAATATGTTTAATCATTCCGTGGCTCTGATGTCTAAATTAGTTTGCTACAATATATAATTTATGATGCCAGTTTCTTTGTCATAATACATGTTTGCTTACCCTTTTACATTTGAAATGGCTAGTGGATAAGAGTTTTATTTCGAGGTTTCTTATCCACTTTACTTTAATGGATAGTAAATATATTGTGAATTTTTTTTCACTTCCAAACGTGGGTGAATTCGTTATGTGGGATACCTCTGAAATAGTGATAAATAATTTGAAATACGTTGGCAGTCTACAACTCCAAATATCCACGTGCGTAATAATTTTTTTTCTAAAAGGATGCACTAACCCTTGCGAGGTAGAGAATGGAGTAGTAACGTAGAAAATAAGTATTTCTGAAGGCTAGATTCAAGGGGCCCCACAGGATGCAGCAATCATGGAGAAGAAAGCAACTTTCTATAGATAGTATGAGATGGTATTAAGGAAGAGGGGATCGCAAAGGGCATTTCGGTGGATGTATTACAGATCCATAGATGGGGCTAGGGTCACATTAGGGAATACTGTGAGTAACCACGTGGATTTGGATACACCACGGTTTAGTTGAGCTTGGTGACCGGCGAGTTGCTGTCTGGTGTAGAGGAATCGGTACCCCTGAGATATATATCCGAGTGACAGGGCAGATAATTGGAGATGACTATATTTGGAGTAGTTTAGGAGATGAAGATATTGAGAAAGGATGATGGAGAGTAAACAGGTGATATGGTATCTGAGATGATGTGAGAGGAGGAGCTGGCTAGGGCCTTCATAGGGATGTAGGTCACGGGCAGCTGACGGACTGAGGTAAGCCAAAGTGGTAATGTAAGGAATCTGGATAACAATAGACGAGAGTTAGCACCGTAACTCGAAGACCTGATCCTACCATAGGCAGGATAACAATATTATGATGATGATATTGCAATAGCCTTGTAGTAGTATGTCAGTTGAGTTCACTTTTCACGTAAAAGTGAACTGCCACATTTATAATTTTACTGCCTATTTTGGCACTTAAATTACTTTAATCAGTTCTAAGTTCTGCTAATCCTGACATAGCGTACGAACGATGAACATTGTTAAAGGATTTGAAAGTAGAATTGAAACGTCAGACATTGGTAATGAAATAAATTGTGTTTTTAAATAGTGAGTTTCATCTGCGATTTGCATGTGCAGTCCGATAATAGAAACAATGCAAATTTGATTCGTCATTTTTGTGTTGGGTTTCAATGAGTTTCTCAAGTCTTTGTTTGCAATGGACATTGGCGCGTGGCATCTCGGGGTTCCCTCTTATTGTTGTCAGAGATGTGCATATGGTGTGTTGATGACTGATGCAGTGTTAGTGTATATATATATAGTTGTATGTTTATTGGGATGGTTGGGGTGAAAGTTGATCGTCGTCAGACCTGGAACTGAAAGACAAACACGGTTTCCTTTATGTCATTGTCATGACGTGTGTCGGGATGCTTGATCGTGTACACAGAAAACTGTTACTGCAAAGTAAAGACACATCAATAAAAGGGAAGTTAGAAAAGATGGTGCTGCACGCACTCACGCACATATATATAACCCACCAAAGCCAACCTTTATATTTATATATGGATAAGTGTTTCTGTCAACGTCAAATTTAATTTCGTTTGCGATTTACCACCAATAGTTGCTGAGCCGTCGGTTTAGTCGAATTCAATATTGACACATAGAGTACATACTGCACGACAAACTGCTTCACGGACAAAATGAAAGGGGAGGTTTGCGCATCAAATTCATTTTTAGTCTGCTTCCGATGGCGAACTAGGCGGAAAAAAAGTGAGGAAGGACGCTGACGACATAAAAGTCTCACTGATATTTTCAGCCAAAATAGTGTTTTTTCTTTTTTTGCTTGTTGTTTTTCTAAAGTAGTGTATGGCCTGCGTCTTGATAATTGAATAAACGTGGACATACGTGGACTGCTACTTTATTTCGGAGATGCTACTTTTCACCCTGGAAACAAAGACGTTTTCATCTTAAGACTTTCGCATGCAGGCAATTATCTACTAAGCAGGGTGCATGGTTTAAATTTCAAATCTCAAAGCACACATTTTGCAAACGACTTTCAAACATCATATAGTTAGCATATTCACTACGAATATAATAAGCAAGATATATATAAAAAAAATTTGAGCACAAAAAATATGATTTGATGTTGTAGTTGATCCTTATTCTGCCTAATTTTCTAGGTTGTCGCCGTCTAAATAGGCGAGTGAACCCTAGAAGTGAGACATCTAAATCATCTTGGGAATATATGACGTATATACATGCTGAAGGAAGATGAGATGTTAACTCATGAAAGTGACAGAGGAACCAGTAAGTAATGGGATGAAGAACTAACTAAACAGGTTGATTCGGAACAAAAAAAAAGGAAATTAGCGAGAAACACTTCCCTATCTGTATTTGCGACAGTTGTGATGTAAAAGACTAAGGATAAAAATCGCAGACAAGAGGCCTCAAGTTGCCAAAGTGAGGGTAGCAGTGTGAGAAAAAGATTTAATAGGCAGCTCAAGTGAAACGTTCAATAGAGAAAAATTAGACAGATGTTTGTAGATACAATAATTTAGAATAATACTGCCCCTTGTCTACTCTAAAAGGGCACTCAGGCTTAAGAAAATAGGAGAAGTATACACTTAAAAGGCAGTTGTTGTTTAAAATTTGATTCCTACGGCATATTCATCGGACAGACATAATAAGTCCTTGAATCACAAGATGAGGGATCTAGATACATATAAAGAAAGAGAGACTACCGCAGTATGTGTGAATACATCCTAGTTCACTTCATATATTATTTACCCAGTTTAGTCATGATAGATTCGACGAATGGTACAGATGATGTAAATTTGTGTCCAATTTTAATTAACGGCTCCTTTTAGCAACTTGATTAATTAAAGATATCGGACTACAAACATTTTTTTTTTCACCAATGTGAAGGTGAAATGAGTGCACGACAATTAGATAACAGTACTTGTTGAGATCAAGCTGTAAATAAAACAAAAAAAGTCGATCTCAATTACTGATGTCCTTTTTTATTTCAGATATCCTGACCTATCTCGTGTGATTTAATCAATCTGCATGAAATTGGTGGAAAAGTGGTCCCTTTGTGTATGCTACGTTAAATCCAAAGCTGTTAAGCAACAACAACTTCAAATTTAATTTTCCAAGTATAGAAACATAAGAAAAATTATGCAGCCTATTTTTTTCCTCGCTGTTATAGGTAGTAGACTAGTTGTAGTAGAGTTTTCTGCCATATGGTGGTGAGGCCGGCTATCTTAAAATGGTACTAGAAAAAGCAGTATGCAATCTACATACATTTTTAATACTGTAGTTTTTGATAGTAATAATAATCATAATAATGAATTCACGTATTATAGCTTTGCCATCGTTTTTTAATAATGCCTTGAAAGGCAGCCAATCTGCTCTGTTTCCGTTTCTGTATCACGTTGCCTACTTTATTGTGACTGAATATCGATTAGAGCTTTTCATAAGGGTGCCACCGAAATATTTTTAAATAAATGAAAGAGAAATTTTTATGATACGTTTGCGATGAAACTGCTTCCACTGCTAAAAGCACGTATATGTGCATAACATATATGTGCGCTCGTAATTATTTAGTGCAGATTCCATCTGCAAACAGACATTTGCACTATGAAATGAACACAAATATATGTAATCACATTACATTTCCTTTGAATTGCAACCACGAGCACGCAACACCTGTGTCAATTTAGACTCATGCAACATACATGCAACCAAAAAGGACATAATGCTTTGGTGATTGCTTTTCTCTCTCTCTCTCCATCTCTCTGCAGGAAAAAAATATCTTTTTTCAATTAATAAGAACAACATTTTATCCTACTCAATTTAGACTCGGTTTAATATCAACTGAAGAAATGAAACTGTTGATTAAATGGATTGACATATAATACTAATGGCTATGATAATAATAATGATGATGATGATGATGTAATATCATATTTCATTTTACAATTTTTGACGGCTTGAAATAAATTAGAAATGCTACGAATTTATTACTTTTTAGTTTTATACTCTTTTTTGGGTTAAATACAGCGTATCTACATTTGAAATTATATTATAATTGCCCCTTTTAAATGCATTTCTGACGCTAGTTTTTAACCACTGACATCGAGAGATGTGCCTAAAGTTGCTCTCTCCTTAAAAATGTCTGTGAGGTTGTAAAATTCATTCTCTTTTATTGCTAACTACACACAGTCAATACGAGCAGGAAATTCTCTATTTCATTTGACGTGTTTGCATCACAAATTGAATGAAATGGTACTTTACGAGCTCTGCAAAATGTTGTAGAAAGTCTCTGGAATAGGTGCATCGGCTTCACAATGCATCGTAAGCATGCATTAAGCAATTTCAAAGAAAATTGAACAGGATAATATCAATAGAAATTCAAATCATTCATTTGAATTTATTTTTGTTGGACTCTTTTTTTTTAATCTACTAGAAAAGATATTCCTTGACTCAAATGATTAACATCAATTAATAATATATACAGAGATTGTAGGGAGCGACAAATTGTGTTGGACACTCCAGCTCTCGTCTGATCACTGGCGTTAAGCAGTACAACCCCAGCTAGTACTGACATGGGTGGCGGCTTGGGAAAATTGGGTACTGCTAATACCCAAAAATCGTCGCATTAGTGTAGTGTCTGTGCAGTCTCTGCATAAGAACTATGCTGTGGACGGGGCTCTAATGACCTTGTAGTTGAAGGGCCCTAAAACACCAACAAACAAACAGAGATTGTAGAGGTGATGTTGTAGGAAAATATATAATGTAATCGCCGTTTAGCCTTAATAATTAGCTAAAAATTGATACTAACAAGTAGAGAGAAGATATGGAGTCCCTTTAAGATTTTAAACCACTCTTCTACCGTCCCTCCCCTTTACTCTAATCTGAAATCAGAATATGAGAAATACTTGGATGTGTCAATGTGCATTTAATAAAAATCAACCCCTTCATGACAACGAGAAGGATGAAGATGTGTTAATGCATTCATGAAATTAGGGGGGAAAATCTTTTCCGTTCACTTGAAACGCGACACATTTATGTTTTATCAAAAAAAGGGTGAACAATTTCAAATCTCTTCTCGTAGCAACCAATTTTGAGAGTTTCAGAGTGAGAGAGAGCTGATTTTAATGAGGAGCCGCATTTTGAAAAGGAACTGAGGAAAGAAAAAAGGAAATAGTTGAGATGAAGAGCAAAAGGGTTTTTTACGTTTTTTTCTTAATTATTGCCTAATAAAGAAGTGAGTCAATGATATCCACTCAGGTTTTATATATGCAGCGTTGATGTTGGCGATGGAAGAAGAAGAAAGAGGGCTTATGTCTTCTTTGGAGGGTTAAGATCACAACCCTTAATTTTGATTCGTGCCATCCAATAAACCAATTGTGAATATAACCAAGTCTTATCGACGGTCATTTTCACTTATTGCACTTCCTGCAATAGATTATTTTATTTTGACGGGTGCCTAATATGAGATCATTATGAGAGAAGGAGAATATCGCCGTTTGTTGTGGTCAGAAAATTTAACTTTTTTTTTTTTTTTGCAAACGTATATTAATTCAACCAAATTCTTAAATGCAGTAGTTCCATTGAGATGACCCTTTCCTTTATTGCATACGTACGAGTATTTTAATATCATTTTGGCAGCTCGACTCTACATTAAATTATTGACATTCGCATCTCTGCCTATCAATTTAAAGTATATCACGAAGCTCAACCCATACTCGACAATTTTACAGAAAAAAAGGGAGGAAACCAGAACTGGAGGCGAATGAAATATTTATCTTAATGACAAGGTGTGTGCTCATGTGTCCCATGGTGGAATGTGCACAGATGGCGAGTTTCTAATACTCTTCAAACCAGCTGCCATTTCTTTGACAGGCTTACAATAGATTAGTTGGCCAAACAAGCGAAAAGCTGACATTTCAATCAGAACCCAATTAAGTCGCAAACTGGAAGTTAACCTTGTGAGAGATGTGCGTGTAAATCCTAGGAGATAAGGTAATTAATGAACTCAGGTTAATGAGAGAAGCGCAATTCACCAAAAGAAAGGCTAAGAGAGAGAGGAAGAGAGTGAGATGATGGAAAGGGTCTCTTGGTTGTTTCTCTCCCTGTGCCTTTCTCCTTTCTCTCGCGATCTCATTCTCTTCCTGTTCCAACCACTTCATTTTAAACGCCGACCCCATCAAAAGAGGTTTATCGTCTTGCCTTCTTCTACTGAATTGATGCAGTTGATGCTACTTTACATTTCACGTCTCGAAGTGTAAGTCTTGTGCAGAAAATAGTAACGCAGCAGTGTATGTGTGTGGCCGATAATATTGTATGTTGGTGAATGAAGAAGGCGTGATGCTCAACGAGAGAAGGGAGAATAAGGGGGAGGTGGAAAAGATGGGGAATCCTGGTTTGGGATAGGGTGAAAGGCCCTTAGGAGGTGGGTAAATGTCTATCTGTCGGGTGGAAGCGGGTGACAATTGGTTAATTAAACTCCAAGTCTGCTATTTAATGCAGTGTGTTGAAGCAAGAAGAGAGAGAGAGAAACAAGTATTGTTTTTTTTTACAAGAGATGGAAACGAAAGACGGGATGAATAAAAACTTTGAAATGGAGTTTGGAGACTTGCTCCTTCACATTTAAGTTCTTTGTATTCATAAAAATCCCATTTGATGTCCTTTTCAAAACAAATTTTTTTTCCAAATAGATAATGCAGGGATTCATTTAGGAATTGGATTAAGTATTATCACATATCCTTTTCATGTTTTAAGACTCAACATATAGCTTATGTGGCCTGCATAAGGACTGTAATTAATCATTTTGTGTGAACCCGTCTAAAAATCAATCGACCTTTAGATGCATTCCAATCAAAGATGCCTCAACTTTGTATCGTCTTTCTCATCATAGTTTTCATTCTTCATCTTCTTCTCTTCAGCTGTATCTTGATAGAATGGGGAAATAGATTTTTAACACATTTAACTTGAGTAAATGTTTCTGATATTTAATAAAGGCATTATGGCCTGGTTATAGTGTGTGTGTGCATGAGGGTATTCGTGATGCTAACAAAATGCGAACAAGGTAAACATTTAGCCGAACGATAAATCAATTGATATGTCAATCTGAAAAGTAAACCTTTATTACAAAAATATATGCGAACAAACGATGCACCTTTCATCCCGTCTTTCATGGTAAAATAGGCAGTAATGAAGTTGCCAAACTAATGTTGGTCAAAGTGAAAGAAGGTACTATACGAAATAATAAGATTTATGGACTACGTGCTGAAATGCGTACAAATACAACACCATATATTTTCGTGTTAGCAGTATATCTCTTTAATTTCAACGGCCATACGAAAATATGTAAATTAGACTCGTGTAGGTAGATGAATGCAGAATAATATCAAGCCATATAACTGACAAAAAGATGATGTTTGCGAAATATAACTTGAGTGTTGTTCAGGCAACAACAAAAGACCTCATATCTTTTTACTCTCTCGCACTCTCGTTTTTAATTTCAGTTTAGAAGAGAGTTTCGTCGATATTCAATTGCACCGTTATTTTAATTTTTAATTTTCCGTTTCAAAAAGCATCACGATGGAAATCGGTGGCAATGTGATGTTTATGGCTTCGTTTGTCACAAAATATATATATTTGCTTATGATCGGATGACTTTGTTATTTTTTTTTCTTTCTGCTGTTGGTGTAGTCTCTAATTTGCATGTTTGAAGCTGAGTCTGAACATCGAAACGCATGTGAATCTCTTTTACAATTGCTTGGAAATACTCATTGAATACACGCGCTTGTAAAAAAAAAAAAAGCTGTGAGCTACGTATTGGGTTTTCCCTACTTTCTTGGATCTTTGTGAGAAATGTTTTTAAAACATGAAAATGTAAATTTAGCCCTAGCAAACCGCACCAGCAGCAGTGCCTTCTTTCTCTCTTTCTTCATATATATATATTGCATTATGTATATAACGCTGCATATGTACATATCCAAAATTGATGGCATCCTTTGAAGTATCCCTAAGGCTTTTTACTGTCAGGTATGCACATTTACATCAGTTTATAGTACCATGCTGAAAACCACTTTTGGTCTTGTGCTTCAAATGTTTCACAATACTATCTTTCCACACACACATCCAGCAGGATAATATTCTTCACAGTTGCATGTCTTTGAAAGACATGAATTTATTTAAAAGTACATCTTCTTTGGTTCTTATGTACACATGCGCGTTAGATTATTACATTTTCATCAGTACGTGTGTATCTGTGTTGCGTGCTTAGATATTAAGCTTTAATGAAATAGGCGAAAAAGGGTTGGAAATTAGACCTCACATTCATAGCAAGAAACAGGAGAGCGAGAGAGAGAGAGAGAGAGAAAGAGGAGGAGAGGATACTGAGAAACAGGAGGTTGAACTTGAGGTAAGTGAAATGAGAATGAAAGATCACCTCTGAAAAGGGCAATGATAATGTTTACTGATTTGACTCAATACGTACAAAATATATATAGGGAATGAGTGTCCACCGAGTTTAGTCTTCTGTATATAATACAGTCAGTCTCCAGTAAACGCGTGTTGAGTTCAGGATTGGAGTTTCCGGTTAAAAAAAAAAGAGTGAATGTAAAATGTAGAAAGGGAAAGAGGGAAAAAATCGATGCGAATAAAAGATAAAGAGGAGGAGCGTTTCGATGGGACGTCGAAATAAGATGACGCCGTGATGTGCAGCATATATGAAAGAGGGACTGTGTTTGGATAGCAACGAAAGAACGTCAATTGGGATGCAGCAGTAAGGTTGAATGGAGAGACAGCGACTAAGAGCAAAAAAATTGAGTAGGGAGTGGAAGAGCAGGAGGAAGAGGAGAAGGAGGAGGAAGGGAAATAAGAGGATGCATGAGACTACTACCCATTGTTGCTAGTGAAAAATTGCCGGAAGCTGATAGACGCCATTTGATACAAGTTACTCCTGCTACTGCTGCAGTCACTGTTATGTATACTGGTATCTACGTAGATTTTTGTTTGTCAATGGAGTAGCATCTTCTTTTGCGAACCTCTTCTTGCCTTTTGTCGTCACTCTAACTTTCGTTTTGCGCAGTTCATATAAAATATGGTAGTAGTCGGCAGCGACAGTGTAAAAGAGAGTGAAAAACAAAGGAAGGCTTTTTTTACTTCCTCTGGACAAATATGGCTAATTGCTTCACCTGTCCTATTGAAAGAAATATTTTCATCCTGCTGTCACTGTTTGGTACAGAGAACACAGAGTGAAAGATAAAAATATCTGTAACTCATATTTCATTTGAGTGTGTGTTTTACAAAGTAATGAATTCCCCTTGCGACTTATTTTGTGTTTGGACCACAACTGTTGGACTGGCCACCTGTCTGTACACGTCCCCCTTCTCTGGCAGTTATTTGCAATCCCACTGCTACAGGTCTCGAAAGTCTTACTCCAAACGATGCTTTTTTTTTACTACTTTTTAGCATCTATTGTTTTTCCCTATAGGAGTTGCAAACAAATGTAAAGGTATAATAAATAAGCATACATATTCGTTGTTGCCACTATATATTTGCATTTGATAAAAATGAGCAAAAACGAGAAATGAAGAAAGTATGTGTGCGTATATTTTTATATAGATATGACAAGTGAACAAAGGAGCCACGGATAGGACTCCACCCCTAGGTTGTTGTACCACATGTTTGTATCTGTATGACTGTCAAATGGATGGACGACGATCATCATTATTATAATCGCCATCTGTCTTTCAGTAGTTGTAGAGGAGGTTGTCATCATAGAAGATTGAGATCCTGCTATTGGCTTTATTATGGGACTAAATGGGTGGGTGTGAGCGGAGTAGTGAATGGTATGGCATCAATTTGATAATGTAAAATACACTTATTCGGTAGGGGTCTTCTCACGGTTGACAGCTGAATTATAGAAATAAAGGTTATGTTTGCATTTTTTGTCCTTTCTTTCCTATAAACAGGACTGTGACTACCACCGAGTTGTAAAATTTCAATCGAAAATGTCGTTTACAACGCATTTATTTATTATTTTACTGCCTGTTGGTTTAGCTAATTTTGAAATTACTCGATGGTTGTTGAAAACTATGCAGTCAAGACAGGAATTGCCACAAATATTTAATTTGGGAAAGGGCGTGGTCAAGCCCAATTTTCGACGTGGTTTTACCATGTGACAATTTTACTATTAGTACCACGTTTTTCAATTTGGTATATATATTTGTTTTGGTGGATTTTTATCTTGTAATGACGCAAAATTTTCAAAGGGAAAAGGAACAGTCATGAGCAGAATTCATATACATCACATTTTATATGTCGGCCTAATATTGATCCGGCGTTAGATCTCCATTTTAAGATGATGTTTATTATCATCATTATTTTGATTATGCCTGGTGAGAATTTATTCCAAGTTCATGAACGTTGTTACAAGATATGATAAGAAGTGGTGGGATTGAAATGTGACTTAAAGGATAAAACATCTGTCCCTGGCATCTAGCGTTTATTAATTTTTTTTCTGCTCGAAATAATTTCATTTGATGCAAATCTAGATGAAAAGAAAGCGATTTTACAGATCGTATCTAATGTCATGTCTCACCCAATAAAGTCAGCAATAACACTAAATGTTTATGATAATAGAATCCTTACCAAAATTTTAATAATTTCCTGCACCTATTCAATAAAAAGTATTTTATATCGGTTCCGGTCAGTCACTAACTATTCATAATGATACTATGCAACATCGTGCATGTCTTTCTAGCTACTAATATTGCTTCATCATCGTCCTACCTTTATCTCGACTGTGGCAAAGTCGGAATCATCACACACATCCTGTGCAGTAAAGTTGCTTTGGACACACCAGATCTCGTGAGATCACTGAAGTTAAGCAGCGCAAGCCCACGTTAGTACCAACACGAGTGGTTAGTAAAGAACGTTGGGTGCTGCAAATTTCACCTCCCCTAGATCTTCTACACCTACATCCTCATCTCCCGCGAGCAGCCTCCTAAGGGTTCGGCCTGTTATGGCTGCTTGGCTTACTCCCCAACCCGTAAGTGTAACGTAAGCATTATTCTGATATGCCCTTCTTCCACTAACTGTTATCATGATATATCCCACGCTACCTGCCGTGGAACACTATCATAGGCCTTCTCCAACTCAATGAAAATTGCATGAAGATCTTTCCTTCCTGATCTCTGCTATTCTATGTTCTGCCTCAGAATGAAGATCGGTTCCACTGTAGACTTACGAGGCATGAACCCGAACTGATTTCCCCGTACACTATGTCCCAAAGACGACTTTGTATAGCTCTCTTCCAGATTTTCATGGAATGGGTCATACGCTTATTACTTCTATAGTTACCACAGTTTTGGGCATCACCTTAGCTCTTGAAGAGTGGTATTATCCAACTTTCTCGCCATGTAGCAGACATTCTATCTCCACTAGCTACCCTATAGAAAAGATTCCCTAGCCACCTAATTCCCGAAGTCTCGAAACTCTCTCTGGACAAACAGCTTTTCGACTTTTCAAGTTCCTAAGGGACCTGACTAACGGTGTTTCTTTCTCCTGCACCCTGTTCCTCATTCCTAAAAGAAGTAGGATGGGTGTCAATATCCCTCTCTTCAATTGTAGCATTCAAGAAGTTATGGAATTATTCTTCCTACCGTTTCTTTAGTTCAGCAGAGAGAAACAGGGCCCTACCACCCTTGTCTATTGGGGCCCGGGATATATTTTTAATTGCCCTCTCTCTGCCAGTTTAAAAACTCTTTTTTCCCCCTTCTTTTGTTCCCAGCTGATAATAGAGGACTATACTTTTAATGATTGGCCAAGGCCATGGTTTTCCTATTTGTGGTCTTTCCTGGATATACAGTAGTTCATTCTAGGCCCATGGTCTCCCATCTCAAGCCAACTGTGCAATGCAGCCTTCTTTTGTTCTATCCTGACCTAAAATGGCTTTTATCCACATTTTCTAATCTTTCTGGGAACCTTTTCCTACATGACATCAGCGCTCCCTTTCCAATCCCTGTTTACCTGCCTGCGCACTTCTGGCTGGAACCCTCTCTGTCACTACCTAATAAACGATTCCCCTTTCCGTGAATTACCTTGAATGTCTCTTGCGCTAGGATTTTTAACATAAGTAACCTATGAGCCTATGCCCGCCTTCTTTTGGAAATCTTTACTGAGGACAGCCCAGCAGTCAGGAACCTATGCTGACTTCTAACCATAAAGAAATCTGTCTGGGACCTTCCTTGTGGTGAATGAAAAGTAATAACATGTTTATCCCTCTTCCTGAACCAGGTGTTTGACTTTTTTGTTTTATTGATGTTTTAGGGCCCATCAACTACTAGGTCATAAAACCCCATACACTGCATAGTTCTAATGCAGAGACTGCACAGACACTACACTGATGCGACGATTTTTGAGTACTAACGGTTTCCAGTTTTCCCAAGTGGCCACCAATGTAAGTGCTAGCTGGGGTTGCGTTGCTTAACTTCAATGATCAGACAGGTTCTGGTATGTCAAACGCAATAAGCTGCTCCCTCAGGTGTTTGGTAGTGCAAGACCATGTGCTCTTACTGCCTCTAAAATCGATTCTCCTCCTGAATGCACTAACTAACTCATCAAACTCCCTCCAGAAACCCACCTTTGTAGGTTCATCAACAATGCTTGAGGGGCTTACACACTGCAGAGGTGCTGCATTATTCCTCGCCAAACCATTGTAACAAACATTAGCCTACTGTTTATTCTCTTAATTATAGTGACCGTTGCTGCAACTCACTACTTAGCCCTATACCCACTCCATATCGTCCCTCTTCACTACCCGCGTAAATCAGCTTGTACCCCTCTCCAAACACCCCTTAATCTATTCTCCTTTCATCTCGCTCCCTGTAGAAAAGCTACACTTATCCTCCTACGCTTTAAAATGTTGACTAATTCCTCTGTTTTTCTTATTAGGGTCCCCCACATTCCTAATGCCTAATCTAAGTCTTGCCCCCCCCCCCCCGATTTGCTGAGATAGTTTTGTCTGGGGACACTATAGAAATATTGGGCGGGTTATCTGTGGGGGAGAGGATGCCGACCTACTCCACAGAAAACATTATCTGCCATGTGAGCCAAGTACTCCACCTCCATGTGGTTTTGGATGCCGATGCCCTCTCCCTAACAATTGATGACCACCGGTACTGTTAGGTATTTAATTCGGGGTGCCCTCCCCTAGCGTTCAGTCCGCGGGAGCTATTTTATTTTGCTTCCTCTCCTCAATCCATGCAAGGACTGGTCGCTTAGGCAGCCAACCCTGGAATGTGCTGTGGTGATTCCCCTATCCGCCATCTGGGGAAACGCCACGTATCAGCTCACCCTGCCTGTGAGGCTAGTAATATTGCTTCAAGTATTCACAACCTGTTTAACTTTCGTCGAAATTACTTAGGTAAATAGTAAAACATTACAAAGTATGTCGTTTTTGAGTTTTAATTTATTTGAATACATTGACCAACGGTCAGGGTAGTGCTCTTCCCAGGGATCTTATTTGTAATGGAGTGGGAGCGATTGCATTGCGTTCGGCACATCAGTTCTCTTCTGATCACTGAAGTTAAGCAACGCAACCCAGCTAGTATTAAAGTGGGTGGCCGCTTGGAAAAACTGGGTACCACTACTATCAAAAAAGTCGTCGCATCAGCGTAGTGTCTGTGCAGGCTCTGCATTAGAACTACTCAGTGGACAGGTCCCTAAAACACCAACGAAATGTAATGGAGCTGTTGTTGCTTAGCGAATTAAATTTTAATATTGAAGCGGCGGAGTCCACCAGTGGTCATTTATAAACTTGAGACTTTTTCCCTTTTTTTCCCTTGTCTTCACCCTTTTCTTTATCCGTCGCCATCTTTGTCTTCCCCTCAAAGGAAATTAATAGATAGCATAGTAGAAAAATAAGTATTTCAAGTCCATAAATGGACCACGAGAGGACGATGAGGAGGATTAAAGACAGAACTTACAAACCAGCAGCACAGTAGGGAGTCTGGCACAGTGTAGTCAATATTCGTAGACCATGTGATTTACGGGAACATTTATCAAAATTGGCATCCATGCTGTGTAATTCTCCTCCAGAGATGGTCGCTCAATTTTATATCAATAGGGTTTGATTGTTGTTCTCGTTACTAAGTCCTAGCGCCTTTACTTGCTTGCTTCTGAAGTATGTCAAAAGTAAAATAAATGGAGTAAGCATCTGCGAACAACGGCGAATGATGTATGATCATGTGATTTGGATGCAGTAAGACTTTAAAAAAACTCTAAGAAATGAAACAGTAAACGGTTTTCAACACGTCACTATTTCCCTTACGTGTTGTAAGGAGAGCAATCCCCTCCACCCTTATTATATATAATATTTTGATGAAAAAACTATAGGGTACCAATTCCCACCCCGTTGTTACTAGATCCCTTTCCCTCTTTTTTATGATTTTTGGTTAAATTGGTATGCGGAGTATTACCACAACACGAATTGGTACTCGGGTAATTTGAAAGAAAGAAAGAAATCTCCGTTTCTGATATTGAATTCAACGACAGCGACATTCAAAAAGATTAGAATCAATGGCTGCAAACTACTTGTGCAAAAATAAGCTACATAAACACGATCGCGGTTTTAAAAAAACGACCAATATTTTGTTATTTTGGGTTATACGATGTTTATTGTTCTTGTTTACGTAGGGAATATTTTTTCAGTTTCATTTAGCCGTTATTATACTAAAAATTTTATATATAAAACGTTCTATAATATGTTTTTCCAAAAAAATAGCTTCCTACTATAGAGAGAAATAAAATCTGATGGTTTTTATCATCTACATGCTGAACGAAGAATTGAATTAAGCCGATTTCGGAGGTGATTCAGCCTACCAACTAGCAACCCTGCATAGCGTGTATTGCGTGATTGCCCCTCTCATTGGGTTGCTTGATGGTCCTAACCTAGTGCCACTTAAACGATCGCCTCATTGACCTCGATTTTGACTCTTTACTTTTATATCACAAATAATGTCTTTTAACCATTTTAGTATTTCATTTCAATAGCAGCTGTTTCATATAAAACCGGTCCAAATCTTAAACGTTGTATTAATATTGAGTGTAAAGTTCGTACTCTGTCCATTCGTTAGTTAGGTGGCAGTATCCCCTACTTGGTGGTGCAGAGAGTTGAACATTTGCTTGGCATACAGGTCAGCTCCGAGTCCAAGACTCCCAGTTGAGGAGGCGGAAATGGCTATGATGGTACTATTCTATGGATCCGCGGAAAACTGATGAGTGTTGTGTCCCCAATAAAAATGTGCCATAATATTCTATCATTTCCATATTATATTAATGTTCACCTATTTATTCTTTTCAAATGACTAAATATCTCCATTTTTTCGTTGGTGTTTTAGGGCCCTTCAACTACAAGGTCATTAGAGCCCCGTCCACTGCGTAGTTCTAATGCAGAGACTGCACAGACACTACACTAATGCGACGATTATTGGGTATTAGCAGTACCCAGTTTTCCCAAGCGGCCACCCGTTTTAGTAATAGCTGGGGGTTTCTTTGCTTAACTTCAGTGATCAGATGAGAACTGGTTTGTCCAACGCAATAAGCCGCTCTCCTCAATATCTCCATGTACAGACCTTCAATGGCAGGGCTGTAACGGGGGTATGAAGCGCCTGTGGCAAGTATCTAACTTTCGCTTGCCCGTAATCCAATAATGACAAAAAACTTAAACATTTTGCGCCCCAAACCCAGTTCGCCCGTGACGGCCGCTTTCTTCGCCACGCCCTCGTTACGGCCCTGTTCGATGGTGTCGCCAATGAAGATTATTTTCTGTGTTGGGATTCAGTTATGAAGGAATCTAGGGTATGTAGTCTTCTGTCTTGAATAAGGGCTTCAGCACTGTCAGTAGCACTATCTAATCTTCGTGTCACTAGGTTCGTTTTAGAGGATCGTGGCTCCTTAAAAGTACCTGGACCTTCTTGCCACTGGCCGCAACATGAACTTTTAATGGGTTCATTTCTTTGTTTGTGACCCATTTATTATATATCAGTCACGTACAGTTGATTTGTCCCAAATTCCCTAGTTTGTGAAGACTATTCAATGTCTTGCAAGTATTGCGTTAGCTGTCTTGCTTTTATGATTACAAATGATGACCAGGTTTAATTAAGGTTTCACCAACAACCATGGTTGCGCCTACCACTGTCATCTTTAGGTCTGAATAGGTTCGATGATAAGTGTTGTCACAACTATCGACTTGATTATAGTGTTATAAATTGTGAACGTAGTACATATTTAAATTATTGATGCCTAGACAAAGAGTTTGGCTAAATTAGGATGTGCAGGAACGAAAATGGCAAAGTTTAAGAAAATGCACTGTATAAGCAAGCATAAAAGTTTACATTTACTAAACTTCACGTTTATAGCTTTTACTTCCTTCCACTCAAAATAATAAACCTTTACTGAAACAATAATAGCTTTGTCGAAGCAATTTTGATGCAGTATGGCAAGAGGAAATCGTAAATCGTTAGGTCAGAACTTTTCTTTAAACCGAGAACCAAGGAACCGAGGTTACAACAACAGATTGTTTCGTAGATCACTTATTGCCACGAAATTAAAAATTTATTTCAGTGTGTATAGCAATACATTTAAGGCATTGCAACTGTCATATGATGTGGCATCAGATAATAATAGGTTTTTTACTTTTTGTTGCAGTGGAAATAAACTGCTGGAAAAGCCAATTTTTTTTTTATTATAAGCAGATTTTACTGGAGAAGATAAAATAAATAAAAAATTTATTAATAACCTACTTGGATGACTCAATTGTTAACAGTGAGGTGGTTTACCCGTGATCGGAATCAATGTTATTATTCGGGTATTTCGTTATCCTTCTAACGGCGCCAAGTGGGACTGTTGGTCCCATAAGGGGAGAGCAATACGATGTCCTCTACCCACACACACACAATATATTTTACCCCCTTCGCGCAAAACCGGCTTCTGAAGATGAGTTAATGAATAATTTATTGATCTAAACTGTAATGAGACACCACTATAAGACATGCATTGTGGTTTGACCCTTGTCCAATAGTTACATCTCTATTATTTGATAAATTATTTTTAAGCGTTGTATGAACATTTTTTAATATATGATTCGTCGTTAGTTAGTAGCATGTAGGGCGGTATTTAGAAGGCTTTTCATATCTTATGTATTCATTTCCATTGCCGGTGCCTGTGCATAAGCAAGATAAGTGAGCTCTTTCTTTTCCTATGATAATAGAAAATAAATGCGATCTAAAATTTAGTTCACATTAATGCTAAAAGCTAACAATTCCCAAGAGCAATAAGTGCTCGTTGATGGTTGTAGCCTTTCACAAATGGCATAAAAATCATATATCTCTACTTCTTTATTTTCAAAAGATGCCTTTCTAGTTTTTACATTTCATCACTTTCAACCTTACTTACATCAAACACCTACATATTTTTTTTCTCCCATGTTGTCATATGCGAAGTAAAATAATAAAATGAGTGGACTTATAATGGCATTGGTCGTGTTTTCAAACCCCGTCTCTTTCACTTGAACTTAAAATACTTTGAAAGGGCTTCATGCTATATCAACCTCAGTAACTCATTTTTAGTACAAATTGCAAAGAATTGGATTGTGAAACCACCTCAGCTCCTCCCAAAGGGATTACTAGTGTATATGAACGTACAAAATATCCAACGTAGGGAAAAAAACATATAATTTTAGCTGCTTTTTTTCCTTTGCAGAACCTCTCTCTTTCTCTCCCTATTTCTGAAAACTTTTCTTGTTTGTCACTTCAATGTGTTCACCTTTTCAGAGCCTTTTTTTCTCCTTCAATCTGAATTTTTTTGTACGGAGCTTTGGAAGTACGGCGCTAAATTCAGTTACATTTTAAGTAAGATGAGACGTCGACTTAATTTTAAATGAGCATTGACCCATGCTTACGTCAGTCTCCAACACTCTTCGCGCTGTTTTTCTCTTGTCTTCGACCTAATTTTGTGGTTTTTCAGTCACCAATGACTTACAACTTGAATCCTTAACTACTACCAAGAAATTCTAGTGGATAAATGTGTGTGAGTGTGGGCTGGGGAGGAACACTACTTTTTCATCAATCTCTTCGACGATCAAGAGTGACCTGGAAACGCCTACGTGGAAATGCCGGTCACGAATGCAGGATGGGCCTGATTAGCACTGTGGTTATTAAAAAAAAGCGAAGGTGGTTATCAAAAAAGATGACCAATTAGATAAGAATCATAGGTCAGATTGCGGTATATATATATTTTGTAAGTAGACATTGCGTTAGAAAAGGCTAAACATTTAATCTTGAAAGCTAAACATTTAATCTTGAAAGAGCATGGACATGTGTCGTATTTACACTAGAGATGGAGAGAGTAGGACGAGAGAGAGAGAGAGAAATAAGCCATATATAGATATGTTTATTTTAAATGGTTGTAACATTTGGAAACGATTGAGTCATTTGGGAGGAAATGTGAAGATTTTTCAGTGATGTACATGAAAGGAGGAAGACTAAGAAGGATTGTTGAGATGTTATAGGAGGCGACTATGGGTTACTGACCATTTCGACAAGAGATGACTGAGGCTGATAAATTAAAAGACAAACTCCATTTGCTCAAATAGTCTATATCTGAAGATAGCAGAATATGGACCAAGATAGTCATTTTTCCAGCTGCGGTCTATTGCCATTTGATGCCTTGGGTAAATGCAGACAGTCCGTCACATACATACACACAAATATATATATATATTTCTTAAATATATAGTCACTCTGGTTTTCGTCTCGTTCATATTGTGGGTTGAAAATATCTTTTCATCTATAGATCCATCGTCTTTCTCCCTGGTTTTTCTTTCTCTCTCTCTCTCCCCCAAGTGCCTATAAAAACAAATGAAGAATTTACAAAGCATTCAAATATTCTGGACCTGCATCAAGTCTCCCTTTTGCTAGCTCAATAAAGCTTTGGTTACCGCTCATTTGTGTCCTATAAATTGTGGTTTCATCTTGTCGCAGGCACGTGATAGCAACATTTCAAATAGAGGGGACCTTAAAAGACTCTAAGGACACTTTCTTAGAATCAAACTATAAAATAACAGCGGAAGAGAAGAAGCACACCATCTTATGTTGCTGAAACATAAAATTTAAAGTGATTTGGAAGGAAAAAAAAGTTCATTTCACGTCATGATGGAAGAGCCAGACAAAGAATCAAAATGTCTCTTCCATCATCCAAAAAACGGATTCCGGCTCTTGGATCTACGTAATAATGTCAAAAGACTTTGTGGGATTTAGCTGTACATGAATACAATGGACTCCTAACTAGCGTTTATTTACAAGTTTTATATCGTAAACCTAGTCTCGGTGGTAACTGAAGGCCTTCTAGCCTAGATAACTATGGCCTTCTAGCTCTGTTTGTACGGCCCGCAGACACATATTTTCTTTATTTCCTGTCGCAAAATTCAGTGAACTAAAGTTAAATATTCTAATTCTAATTCTGGTTCATTGCAAGAAGCCTCTAGAGCCAATTTGGCAGTGGAGAGACTAACTCTCATTGCTGCATAAGAACCCAGAAAACTTCTAAGACCCTAAGCTACAGTTGCTGTGTCCCTCTACAATACTTGCAAAGGTGGCCTTCCCTTTCAGAAGCCCTCCACTCTATTTTCCCCAAGACTATTCCATTGTCGAATGGTCCTTGGCAACAAAGACTTTGCCCTTAGGCAAAGACAGACTCATATGAGGACCTGGGTGGCAGACAGCATAAGATTGAAACTAAAATTTCTACTTTCGAAGTAACTTTTATTATTTAGTAATTTTAGTTTTCTTTTGCTGAACGTGGTCTGCTAAAGACCCGCAAATGTTTGTCCACCCCTGCTCTAAACTGTGTTAGAGACACGCAGAACATCAGAGCTTACTTTAAAAAATGAGTTTAGTTGTGTGTATGCGTGAGTGACCAGTGACCACTGTCTAAGCGTGCTACTGATATTATAGCAAAATGTCACTTCTCAAATATTGCGACACTTTCCGGATGCTGATAGCAAAAGCTTATTTTATTTCTTACTCGTTGCTGGGCGAAAGCTTCATAAATCACACTCTAAAGTTCATTTTGTTTACAAATCAAATTTTTTAAAGTGCGTGGTATGTGCACCTCCAGATGCTATGAGTTTAAGGACCTAGAAGGAAATGAATCCCCTAAAAATTAACAATTTCATTGCTAACTATATTTATGACAAATATGTAACACTAACGCTATATTCAGTAGAGACGACGTCTCTTTTAATGATTGAAATGATCCCCATGTTCGCATGGTTACTTCTTAAGATCTATGCATATGCAAATATCACAGCAGCATTTGCTAGTATTTAATGATAACTCATTTACAGTGATTGTCGCTTAAAAATACAAATTTCATTATGCACACACAATGAATAAATAATACTCCCTCAATTGAGTCATCCACTAAAGTAGAAAATAATAAAGGATGGGAGTCTTGCGACAAATTATATCAAAACCTCCATTAACTATCATTTCCAAGTGCCATCTCTTGTCTTCTTACCAGTCTAGATTACAATGCTACAATATTTAATATGTAGTTCGTGTCTTCTTATGAAACAAAAAAAAAATTATAAAGACTTATGAATTTATTAATTACACAACGTGGTATATAATAATAATGTGCTCTTCCTAAATATTTAATAATATATAATTCGCACCATTGTGAGAAGCTAGTGATTTTTATGAGACAAAATGTGCTATGTGCCTAATGAGTCCAAATCCTAGAGGACTGGAAGAGAGGGTGTGGAATTGGGTTTAAGGTGGTTTGCGATAATGATGATGATGGCGATGACTACAGTTGGGATTTTGAATATGATGATGCATCACGTTCAAATATGGGCATAGGTTCGAGGATGATTGGACCTTTATGTGTCCTCTTCACTTGCAATTGAATTCGCTTACTGCGTCACCTGTGTCATTTCTCACGCATTCCAGTGCAAATCTAAAAGTGAAAACCCCTGTTTTTTTTTTTAAAGAAGTCCAATGAAAAGGTTTACTTTGAAAGATGAAATTTTTGTCCTTTAAGAAAAGCAAGGGGTGGTATGTGGGAGAACGTAGTGAGAGGAAAAGAAACTTTGGTGAAAAGATTGCGATTCATGTCTTCGAGCAGCTGTTTCCTAAACAAAATTCATGCATCAGTAGCCTTTTCATTAGCATTCATTCTCATATCTACTGGGGTAAATGAAGATTTTTAGATAATTTCAGGTTTTTCTTCACAAATATTCACTCTGGAATCATTAATCAGTTAAAAAATAATGCTAGAATCATTCTAAATTACTGGGTATGGGGGAAAGAAAGTAGTGAATTTCATTTCATATTATGGAAGCCTACTAGTCAACTAGAAACAAACCCTTTAACAACATGAAACATCGTTACAAATTTGTGACTAAACAGAGAGAACATGATTTTCAAGCTTTAATTTAAAAAAAAATCATTGATATCTGTCTGCTATCCAACATTCATCACAACGTGGATTATGTAGATGAATTCAACTGCATTGCAGATGGATGATTTCCAACGAAATACATTCCAGCATTTTGCTTTACTAGACAATGGTCGTTAAAATATTTTACATATTGTTAACCGGTAATTGTTCATAACTTCACTTTAACGACTTAGATAGATGTTTCTGTTTAAGCGAGTCATTGGTTATTTCATTTTATAAAAAAAAACCGAGCCATATTATTGATTGAAGCAACTGATTATGGATTAAGGCTTGAATTTCATTAGAATGTTGACGCGACAACTGTCAAACAACCCGTAAACCAAACAGTTTTCAAATGTGAATAAAGCCTTTGGCAGAGATAAGTCTTCTGCATGGAGATGATAAACTACCTAGACGCTAGAGGATTGAAGTGCTCTTCTACTTCCCTAGATCCCTAAATATCATCTTAACGGAAAGGGTGATAGATCTCAGTCTCGACTACCCACCCGCCCTTTCCCTTTCACAATCTCTCTCTCTTTCTCTACGTTTTCCATCCTTTTTTTCCCCTCACTTCTTCAGTGGTCTTTTCTCTCTTTCCTTTCCAATAATATCGCCACCTCCGCTAACAAATTTCTCTTACAATCTACTTTTTATTCAGCCTTCCCCTCCCCACCTCTTTAAAATTTACATTTTGATGGACGATGACCTTCCCTGACTCCGGGTACTATCGATTGAAGAGACATTGAAATCCAGATGAAGATGTCATTTGTTGCAGCCCCAGGAGTCAGCCAAAAATCAATTGCACAAATAGATGAGAGGTGAATTGCATGTCACCGATGGTGGTAATGGTGGTGGGGAGCCAATGTTATGGGGAATTTTGAGGGGAGCATAAGCAACTATGATTAATAAAATGACCCAGGTATAGTTGTTGGATAAACACAGTTCGGTTTCCTTTCATTTTGCAGTATTTATACATATATATATATAAGGACTTTGTCATTTCATTGTTTGCAGGGCTACTAAATTGGGATGTTTCTATGTATCGTTTTTAAAAGTTTCAAATTACTGTTGACCCCATGAACTACTCTCTCTTCATTTCAATGAGCTCATAAATTCTACTTCCTGTCCTGCATGAAGAAAAGGGACCTAGAATAGAGAGAGGGAGAGTGAAATGTTAATGAGTAATGATAACAAATTTCTGCTACAAAAGACCCTTAGCAATCTCTTTTCAAATAGATATACACATACATTGGATTATAGCAAAACTGGGGGCTATTATGTCACAACTCGATTTTATGGTAATACAATGTGGCAATTAAATATAGTTTCACGGGATTATATGGCAGCATTGCCGCAGTCCGAATTGAAAAGACCTGCGAAAGTTCAGTTGCATTCATGTTGATTCGTGTTGCTTGCTCCATTCTCACTAACAAGCAACCGTTGATCAATAGTTTGAAGACGATACAATGACGGCCATCGTCCAACAATTTTCCTGAAGCATCCATCCATCCATCGATGGAGAGACAGACAGACAGTGAGAGAAAGAGCGAGATGCGTCGGAACGCGGCTGTTGAGTTGTATCTGCGCATTCAGATGTTTCTTCTCGGTTCCTTTCTCCTGTTTCGTGAGCTCTCTCTCTCTCTCTCGCTTTTTTATGAGCTCATTCAATGTCTGGTGCATATATGTGTGTATTTGTGCTTCTACTAGATTTTGTGTTCCCCATTTTACCTCCTTGCCTGATGAATGGGACTAGTCCGTGAGAAGCCTTTGTTGCTTGTGGTTGCTGCAAAACGCTGCGTTACGCGTAGCCATTCCATAGCCTTGGCTGCTGCGGCGACGCAGAGTGACCTCTGGCTGTGTTGTCAGTAGACCTCCAAGGATGACGAGTGTCTCCGAGCGGATTTCGGTCGTCTGAGTGGACAAACGCAACAAGATCATCGTTTTCCGGTGATAGTAAGGTTGTGACCGGCCCATGTGGTGGTGTTAATGGTGTAGTGCGTGGTCCAGCATCTTAGTGCGCGCGCGTGGCGTTCAGATTTGGTGGCGAACGATGACCTCTTTGGCAGCAACAGCAGCCGCCACTACCATCGCTCCTACTCCACCCTGAACACGATCGGCTGCTTCGTCTCCCTGTTTATCCCTACTCCGTTTCTCCTCTATCATCCATATTTCTTGTTTGGCTCCTTTTTGACATCATTCTGGCTTCGACGAAAAACCTACTACCGCTGCTGCTGCTACTACTACTACTACTCGATCCATGTGATGGCAACGAGTTTGTGCGCGACAAAAATGCCTGCAAAAGCTTTTTACGAAATGTAACAACAATTTATTCACCAGGAAATATTCATCTTTACAACACTAAGTGAAAAAATAGAGATATATTGAACTATCTTTACTCCAAAATAATGCTCGACAATTGATTGAGGAGTGTCGCTATTTATCTTTTTGATTAAGGAAAATAGTCGCACAAAACTGAGGAATTAACAGGATTGCGATCTCGTATAATATATATGGTTTATTATTTTTATTTTATTTTATCTTCTGACACATAACGGTGTTAAAGCGCAGTTGCAAACACACACGCATAAATATATTCAGTGCAACAAAATTTTCATCCTCATCATCTTTTGACTAAGCCAAAAATAAGTAAACGAGAGAAAGATCCGTCAGATGCATTTGTGGTAAGTGTTGCTGTCGTTATCTAGGTTTTTTTTAATGGATCCATCCGAATATGAATATTGATGCATTTCATGTTGAATTTGGCAGAGTGAACCGCTTGTAACGGTTTTTCTACATTTTCGTGAAGTTGTGTACCAGTACTACGCATGTATTGGCACTCTTTTCATTCCTGATTACATACCCTTCTCATCAATGTTGCTGCCCTTTGGCTCCTGCGTACTTTTTCAGTTGTTGGCAACCCCTTTCTTCATTATTTGTTTGTCTTTAAGTGATTAATACAGTAATAGGAGAGGCCAGTGGCCCTCTTTTCCTTCTTCTATCTCATGGGTCATTTATATATAGCAGCATATATCACTATTAAGTGGCGATAGAGTTTGCGTTTTCATTTAATCTGTACCACACATTAATGGAAAAAAACGACAAAATCATTCAGAAGTTTATCTCGACCAATAGTTTCAATGACAGCGTTATCAATATCTAGTATTCACATCTAAAAATCCTAAAAATTGTACCTGAATTACATGGCACGCATACCAATGCAGAAACAGCAACAATGGCAAGCATTAATTTAACCAAAATACTCTCGTTTTGCATCTATTTTTCCCTCCCCCTGTTAAAATTTATCTGAAATTTATTCACTGCCCTTTTTAACAGCTTGACTTCGAATAAACGTTTCGTATTAACCCCATCGTTATATTTTTGATCAACCCAAACTGCATCACTAATTATAAAAAAAGGCAGCATTGAAAAAATACCTTTAGCAGTATTGTATGAAGTTAATTTTAGATAAAGGACATTCATTTTCAAATGTAGTTATGTGAGATAGAAGTTAACTCATCTATTTTCAAATTCAGAAACAATAAAGAAACACAAATAAAAATGATGTTTGGTATAATGTAAAGAAAGAGCGATGAGAACTAGAGGATAATGGCACATATGTAGGAACTGAGGGACAGCCACGCACGTAATTTGACGATGATTATTTAATGGTAATCTACTTTGATGGTGGGTGTGTGTATGTGTTTTTTTTCTCCCTGAAAAACATCGATTGCCATCGCTCACCACGACATGTTTTAGTTTCATCCGTCAATATTATAGGATGATGCGCCAAACCAGTTAAAATACAACAGGGTTAATGCATTTGAAATGTCACATCACCATACAACCTGATAATATATATTGCAGGTGACAGTGGCAGCGCACCATACTGCGGCTCATGTCCACATTTTATCTGAGTGAAAACCATTCATTAAAAAAGACAGAGGCTATATATTTCAAATTCTCTACAGGTAGTTTTGAATTACAATTGTTTCGACCCATGCGAGGCTTTCACGTTAAAAAATACTCCATAAGTCCAGCACATTTCCATCCCCGTCAGGACTTTCATTGGATGCATTTTCTAGAGGACTTTGTATGTAAAATGGCTGCTAGTTGTGTACATGGTATGACAGGCCACAGAAGAAAAACTACAAAAGTCGTTGCAGCAGTACATGTATGATGGTTTGCATGGACAAATCCTCTGGTCTGAGGACGAATGTGTTTCCAAGTCTCCTTGGGCAGAAATGCAAATATTTACACAATTTTCTTTGGACGTATGGCACCTAAGAGGTGCATAAGGATGGTGGACAAGGAAGAGTAGGGGAGAGAAAGAGTAATACTTGATTGTCCGTTTTTCTTTCTTTCCTTTGTGTCGACGTCTTATTTTTATCCCATTTATATTTTAGTGTCCCCATACACCTTCTTATCTCCCATGAAGTTGCAATCGATAACAAAAAAAAGAGACTCATAAAGGCGGAGGGGCCTTGTAGTCATATACATTTTATTGGTTCGATTTGAGAGGTTCCTACTATAGGATCTGTAGATGAAAATTTTTGCCTTGGTAATTTCTTTCATTTTCTCCCCGCCCCTATTCAAATAATTCATTGATTGATTTTTTTAACATCAGACCAGTTTTATTCAACTTGCCTCTGTGAACGTCAATTTCATCAATGGAAATGTTGTGTTTTGAAGGTACTCTCTTGCAAAAAAAGAGCCCTTTCTCCCTTTCTTCTCTTACATTTCCTTACTTTATGCCTATGTGATGCTAAATCAAAAGCTCGACGTCACATTTGAGCAATAAAATTGAATAGGAATAGGAATAGGCCAGCGTTGTAATTGGGTGGAAAGCGATACACGTCTTTTACCTAATGTAAGAAAAATGGAGATTAAGGATTTCTTGAGAGCTGCGCTTGTAAGTATTTTTTTGAAGCAGTCAGTTGGTATCATATTAAAATTCACTTCCGTCCTATAGGCCACTCTTAATGCACTCGTATTTGCTCAATCTTTGATTAGAGAGAGAGAGACAAAGAGAGTGAGGGGGCAGAGAAATTACTATGAATTGTTTTATATCCTTTTGATTTCGTTTCCAAGAAATAAACATGTGGCTTGACTGCATTGGGGGTAAACATGGCCTTTACTTTCTCTCGCAAATTAACACGCCATTTTTATTATAGTACCTTTTAAAAACAAGGGTCTCACAATTTTAATATAAATTATTAAAAGCATTAAAAATTATGATGAGTTATAAACAACAATCGCGAACTATTAAATGGTGCGTGTAATATTGCCATTATAGCCAAAATTATACAATCATTTTATGATTTAACAGTAGTAGCATGAAAGGGCGTAGCTTGTTTTTAAAATTTTTTTAACGATAATCATTACAGCATTGAATTATGACTCGGGCATGACCCGACAATTTCATCGGGCCTCCAACTAAATCTGGCCCTTATCCACTTGTGGCAGGGTCGGGTCTGCGGATTCTAGCCCTCCACTCCCGTCTATCTCCCACCAGGTCCCCGTCCACCACACACCACTACCATATCCTTACGGACAACTTGCTCCCACGTCTGCTTTAGTCTTCCTCTACCCCGGTGCTTTCAACCAATTGCATTCCTGCAATGGACCTAACGAGCTCCTCCTCCCCTCCTCATTACAGGTCCATACCACCTCAACCTGCTCTCCCTCAATTTTTTCCGCGATGTCCATCACCCCCAGGCTATCTCTAATATACTCATTCCTAACTCTATCAGCTCTCGACACCCCGCTTATATACCGCAGCATTGGCATGTCGGCTACTTGCATTCTGTTGACGTGGCTCCTCCTCAATGTCCTACACCCTGACCCATATACCATAGCGGGCCTAACCACTGCCTTGTAAAACTTCTCTTTCAATTTGATTGGGAGCCTCCTATCGCACAGGACTCCACTTCAAGCATCTTCATTGGATCTATGGGTCACATCCGAGTCTATCTCCCCATTGATATTCATATCAGAAACGTTTCTATCAACTCAGCTGTTGTGTCAAGTGGTGGTTACTGGTCAGGGTCAAATAGTTGGACCTACAAAGACTCCTGTGTATGTGATCTATCCGATATCTGAATTATCTCCATTTAAAACATAGTTTCATTAGAACAACAAATTCCATTATGCGAAGTGGCCATGAAGCCACATTATTGGGATGTTTTTCTACAAAGCATTCCTCAATTACAAGGAGAGGTAGGTACCTTACATAAATTTTTCAAAACAATTTCTGTTGCCTTCTTCTGTTTCAGCTCTTAAATTAATTCGTGATTGTCCACAGCAGTCAGATCCCTCAGGTCTCATAAATTCAGTTCAATGTCCAAGAACTCCTGAATAATTGGTAGAGTAGTTTGAACTTTGTATGGAAGAAGATTCACCCATCCAAACTATAATCTCATTCATCCTCCTCACCTTTTCCTCATCATTCTTTAAATTGTAAGTTTGTTTTTTAGGTAACTTTACATCTTGACTCGGTGGCGTGCTCGGTAACTGCGTCAGTGGTTCTAGGTTCGATACTGGACCGAAGTGGTTTGGCTTCTTTCGAGCGAGCGAGCGAGACCCCAGTGCCCCTTCCTTTGGATGAGAATTGAAACCGAGGTCCCGTATGGTGTTCGATGGCATTTGCACTTAATAGAACCCTTTCTATTATACAACGGGTAGAGGAGGCAGCATTTCCACAGAAATACCCCAACGAACAGTAGACCGACGATAAATAAGCATAGGGGTTACAGCTTTGGTCGGCAACTGGTTGCGAAAAAACATTTTCCAACAGATCACCATTGTGTTCATTCAGAGGGACAAGATTGGTACCGGACCCTGCTATAGACCGGAAAAGAGTTGGGAGTGCATTTTTCTTCAAGTTAATTTACAAAAGTTATTAAAAAACGCCTCAAAAAAAAGACTTGAACTTTAAAATCCTGAAGTGGAGTAATTAAATCCCATTAATTATACTGTACCTAATTATTTAGCGTAACTGATGAGTAATAGTAGTGGAAGTAGTAGTAGCCAGTCTCTAACTAACGACATAGGATGAATTAGTTAATCACGAACACTAATGCCTTTTATAGCACGAACTCCTACAGAAGAGGCAAGAGCTGGGTCACTGGAGGAGAAACAGAGGGTTGCAAAACTCACAGGTGGAGAGGAGGGCTGTGGACTGTGTGGGGATCAAGTGGAGGATGTCAGGCGTGTGATACTGGCGTGTCCAACGCAGGACCACTGCCGGAGGGGTTGGGGAACCTCCACATTGGAAGATGTCCTGGGATGGTGGGTGTTGGGGTAGAGCAGTTAGAACGGGTGCAAAAGGCAAAGTTGTTGCTAGGGTGCTGGTAGAGATTCAGGCATATGGGTCTAGCATGACGATCAGACGTTGAGTACATCCAAAGTGGTTACCGTATTGCCCTTAGATATTAATTAGACTTTTCTTTCTTAATAAAACTAAAGCATTTCGTCTGTATTGATAATTAACTTGAACATACACAACATTACCGTCAAGTATTAGTTGGCTCTGATATGTGGAGACTAAATTTAGTAACTATTTCCTCAGTTTGATATTTTACGATACCCATTGTAAACATTAAAGTAGCAGTTGTCCTTAGAGCAATACCCTTACAACTACATCGATTTACGATGAAAACAGCGACTACTAACCCCTTTTTCCCGCCTAAGTCGGGCATCCATTTTTGTCCCACTTGGAAGCATGAACGATCTATTGGGTGGTTTTTTTTTCCATAGACGGAACGCTGTCGACCTAATGCTGCAACCTCAATGCTTATTTATCGTTTGCCTATTTTTCTTCATTATGGGCACATTTCCTTCACCGACACCAAGGGGCGCGCTCCTACACCTGGAATTTTGGCCGATCTACTCATTGCATGTGGGCAGATTGCTTTTCCGCGCAAGTGACATCGTACACATCATACGGGAAAGGCGCACTCGGAGCTCCTCTCTCTCGCTTTCTCTCTCATCCGAAAGAAGTCAAGCCACCTCGATTCAGCATCGAACCTGGAACCACTGACGTTTTTTGTTTGTTTGTTTTGTTGGTATTTTAGGGCGTTTCAACTAATGTGGTCATTAGAGCCCCGCCCACTGCGTAGTGCTAATGCAGAGTCTGCATAGACACTACTCTGTTAGGACGATTTTTGGGTAGTAACAGTACCCATTGTTCCCAAGCGGTCACCCATACTAATACTAGCTGCGGTTGCGTTGCTTAACTTAGTGGTCAGACGAAAACCGCTGTGTCCAGCGCAATACAGCCGCTCCCCCCCCCCCCCCCGCTGAATATTTCTAAAATAAAATAAATTATAGCTTTACACACATCAATTCAATGCAGTAACTAACGGAGGTCGGGGGGGGGAGACAATTTCCCCGGGAATAGCTGTAAGGGGGACTACCCGCCGCGGTGGCGTAGTGGTTAGCTCACTCGGCAACTACGCCAGTAGTTCTAGGTTCGATACTGGACCGTGGTGGGTCGGCTTCTTTCGGGCGAGAGAGAAGCCGCGAGTGTGCCTTCTTTCGGATGAGAAGTAAAACCGCGGTCCCGTGTGGGTTTACGATGGCACTTGCACGTAAAAGAACCCTCTCTACTACGCAACGGGTAGATGAGGCCAAATTTCCAGGTGTAGGAGCTCGCCCCCCTGGCGTCGGTAGCATTCCCCAACGAACACTAGACCGACGATAAATAAGCGTAGGGGTGCAGCTTTGGCCGGCAACCGGCTGCAGAAAAAACTATGTCCAATATATCACCCTGTGTCCATTCAGAGGGACAAATGGGTACCCAACCCTGCCATAGGCGGGAAAAGGGTTAGGAGTTGCTAGTTGCTTGCTTTTAGCTGTAAGGGGGACTGTAAGGAGAAGCTGTAAGGACGTCATTTGTCCTATTTTTATTAAAATTATGAAATACATAAAGTTTATAAATCTTAAATATTTGAAAGCAGGGATGCCCAAAACAAAAGTGCGACACCTCCACACAGGAGCGCGCTGCGGCTTCCTCACGGGACGAAATTTGCTTTAATGAAACAAAATTGAAACAGGTTAACAAAAGCCTTCTTGAGCAAAGGCAACATTCAGAGGGGCCCTAGTTGTACAGTTTGTACCCGGACGCTAAATATCCTAGGCACACCACATGCAACAATTGCATATAAACTGACGAATGATGGATTATTTCCTGCTTTCATCGTTCGTCCATTTAAATTAATTTATTTTTAATTTATAATAAAATCCTGTTAGGGCGTGAGTGATGTCCCAACTGAATCTTACTTAGAAAGTGAAGTTGCCACCTCAGTGTGGTGTGCACGATGTTACCAATGTGCATAACAGAACCCCCTTTCCAGATGGAGTGATAGGCCCTATATGTATGTCGATCGGCAACATACCTAGCTGTAGGTCCGTAATAAAGTTCACTCTGCAGCCCTAACGACGAAAACAGACAAGAGGTTGTAGCTCGTTTCCCAATTCGAATGGGAGAAATTCGTACCACTCTTTCGGAACGGCTGTATTGCGTTGGACATACCAGTTCTCGCCTGATCACGGAAGTTAAGCAGCGCAACCAGCGCAGCAGAAAACTGGGCACTGCTAACACCCAAAAAATCCTAGCATTAGTGCAGTGTCTGTGCAGTCTCTGCATAAGAACTATGCTGTGGACGGGCTCTAATGACCTTGTAGTTGAAGGGCCCTAAACACCAACAAACAAACAAACTGAAGCTAAGCACGCAAACCCAGTTAGTACTAAAATGGATGACCGCTTAGGAAAACTGGGTAGTGCTAATACCCAAAAATCGTCGCATAAGTGTAGTGTCTGTGCAGTCTCTGCATTAGAACTACGCAGAGGACGGGGCTCTAATGACCGCTGTAGTTGAAGTGCCCCAATACACCAATGAAACAAAAAGGTACAATTCTTGCCATGCACGGGGGAAACAGATTTTGAATAATGATGACGAATAAAATAGTTTATTTGCTCGATATCTGCATCCGGCCTCCGTGGCGCAGTAGGTAGCGTGTTCAGTACCTGCGTCAGTGTTTCCAGGTTCGATATTGGACCGAGGTGGGTTGGCTTCCTTCGGGCGAGAAAGTGGCCTCGAGTGCGCCTTCCTTTGGATGAGAAGTAAAACCGAGGAGCTCGTGTGGTGTACTACGACATTTGCACGTAGAACTCCCTGCTATACAACGGGTAGATGAGGTAAAATTTCCTGGTGAAGGAGCGCTCCTCCTTCTTCCTCCTGGGGGAAGTGAGGTGGCCTGGTAGAGGTGGACTTCCCCAACGAACAGTAGCCCGACGATAAATAAGCATTGCGGTTGCAGCTTTGTCGGCAACCGGGTGCGGAAAAACACTGTTCAATAGATCCCCCTTGTGTTCATTCAGAGGGACAAGACCCACAAGGGTACTGCCATAGGCGGGAAAAGGGTTAGGAGTTGCTTTTGGTGGCGCTCAATAGCTGCAGATTAAAAATAGTGAAATGGATGAGGAGTAACTTTCACAACATGCTGTCAATGCAACCTACAATGTCATATTGACAATTTAAATGAAAAAATCTATATGGAGAAATAATTGTTGCATAAAATTAGGGACTGCAACGAAATTATGTTCAAAATTTATGTTTCACTTTACTGTAATGATTTTTAGCCCTCCAGTTACTCCCGAAAATAATCATTATTGCTGATTTCTAAAGTTTCCATAGAAACAACTGCAGAAGTTAATTTTTCTGTATACATATCATGTGTACACTATCAGGATGCAAAAAAATTTCAGGCGTGTTATTAGATGCATTTTAATAGGCAGTAGGACCCAATTCTTACACACCATTTCTATATCGAAATGACGTCCAACTGCACCGCAATTTCATATTCCAGTTGTCACCATTATAGCGCTGGAATTTCGTTATTACGATGACCACCGACATTTATATTTAACATTCCATAGCATTATTGGCTACATTTTGAGAAAATATGAAACGATATCATCAAAATGCCATTTTACGTCGTTCACATGCTGAATTTTGTGGGTGGGTGGTTCATTTGGCAACATTTAGCACATTATCACTTTGGCGCAACTCAAATTGGCTTTTACACTGGACAGCCTTGCCTCTGCATTCAGAAATATCGGAAAACTCCTAGTTCTCCTCCTCTTCCTCTCACCTTCTGGCAACCAATGGCATTTACATCTATTGGGACCATCAACTCCTTTTTTATGCAAGTGTATTATTAAAGTTGAATATTCCTACAATCGTTATCTTTAACTAGCTCTTCAGATAACTGCCATCAGTGACGTAGTAATGTCCTAATAGTTCTTTGGCGAATGAAGCACATCGTTACATCCCAGCCAACTATTTGGACACTGTGGCCACACGAATAAGGTGACCATGAACACGTAGAATTTGTTTCGTTAGTGTCTTAGGGCCCTTCAACTACAATGGTCATTAGAATCCCGTCCACTGCCTAGTTCTAATGCACAGTCTGCACAGACACTCACGCTGCTTCGAGGATTTTTGGGTAATAGCAGTACCCAGTGTTCCCAAGCTGCCAACCATTCCAGTACTACCTGGGGCTGCGTTGCTTAACTTCAGTGATCAGACTAGAACTAGTGCGCCCAACTCAATACAGCTGCTCCCAAGCATGTGGCAGTCAATTCGGTCAAAATTGATCGACTTTACGACACAGGCCGACAAAATAATGCAAACTGGTGGCCCACGATGACTATTTTTGTGGGTTACCCACAACATTCATCACCATACTCTTATCCCGCCTGTGCAGTGCCGCCATACCACCCCCTCACCCCCAAAAAAACTTCCTAGTATACCAACCCATACCGTATGTGCTCATAAAACCCATTAAAATGGACTTGAGCGGCCCCTCTGTCTGCTCCGTTTGGTGTTTTTGTATCACCCCCCCCCCCTTCGTCATAGTGCGATTGGTGTCACCCGGTGCGGCCCGCACCCCCTACTGACTCCAGTGTTGCCCTCCACTCCTTCCTATCTTCCACCGCTTTGGTCTCCCCCTGTCCCGGGGTGCTTCCAACCACCTGCATTCCTGTGATGGGCCTAAAAAACCTCCTCTTCCCCTCTTCTCATTACATGCCCATACCATCTCAATCAGCACTCCCTCACTTTCTTTCGCGATGTCCCCCACACCCAAGTTATTTTTAATATACTGTACTGTATACTCGTTCCTAATTCTATCAGCTCTCGACACCCATGGGTGGCCGCTTGGGAAAACTGAGTACCGCTAATGCCCAAAAATCGTCGCATTAGCGTAGTTTCTGTGCAGTCTCTGCATTAGAACTACGCAGTGGACGGGGCTCTAATGACCTTGTAGTTGAAGGGCTCTAAAACACCAACAAAACAAAAATCTCGACACCCACCCATGTACCGCAGCATTAGCATCTCGGCTCCTTGCTCTTCCTCACTGCCTTCAACACTCGCGCTCCCTATGGCATACCTGGCCTAACCACTGCCTAGAAAACGTTTTCCTTTCAACTTGATTGGGACCCTCCTATCACACGAGACTCCACTTCAACCATCTCACATTGATTCTGTGAGTCATACCCAAGTCTATTTCCCTATTGCTCCGGAACGCTGATCCTAAGTACTTTGCCTCTTGCACCTTCGTCACCAGATCGCCCCCAGAAAATTAAAAATTCTTGAGGAGCTACCTGGAGCCTAAACGTATCAGGCAGATCAATCAATCAATTATAATTAAATGTATGTTCACTATTACCTATATACTGTATATTTTCTTTTGACTATTTATTAGCTAGGGCCTATATATTTTCCTTTAATTTAATAATATCTTAGTTGTTTGATAGCGGACCAAAGTAAATTGATCTCATGATTTAGTTTATTATTAATTCAGTATTTCGTTAAATAATTATTCAAAGAATCTGGAATTTGAAAAGCAATACGGATAACAATATAGATACATATCGCACACCCCGCTTGATATTAGAGCAGCGATAACAAAGGGAGGGCTAAAGATAAACATGAAGAACGACAGAGAATTTAGCTTTCGATTACGAAGGACTGGAAAATAATGGTGACGTGCTCTCTAGGGGCACGGAAGTACTTCAGGTCACCATTCCAAAGCTATAGAGAGATAGACTCGGATGCGACCCACAGAATTAATGGTGGATGGTTGAAGTGGAGACAGGCAAGCGGAGTCCTGTGTGATAGGAGGGTCCCAATCAAGTTGAAAAGGAAGGGATCACTGAAGTTAAGCAGCGCAACCCCAGCTAGTACTGACATGGATGGCCGCTTGGGAAAACTGGGTACCGCTAGTATCCAAAAATCGTCGCATTAGTGTAGTTTCTATGCAGTTTCTGAATCAGAACTACACAGTGGACCACGTAGTTGAAGGGCCCTAAAACACCAACAAACAACAACAAAAATTTAAAGGGAAGTTTTACAGAGCAGTGGTTAGGCCCGCTATGCGATATGGATCAATTGTTTGTTTGTTGGTGTTTAGGGCCCTTCAACTACAAGGTCATTAGAGCCCCGTCCACAGCATAGTTCTTATGCAGAGACTGCACAGACACTACACTAATGCGACGATTTTTGAGTATTAGCAGTACTCAGTTTTTCCAAGCGGCCACCCATGTCAGTACTAGCTGGGGTTGCGCTGCTTAACTTCAGTGATCAGACGAGAACTGGTGTGTCCAACGCAAGTCGCCGCTCCCTTGTTATGGATCAGAGTGTTGGGCAGTGATAAAAGAGCCACGTCAATAGAATGCAAGTAGCCGAGGTGCGAATGCTGCGATATACGAGTGGGGTGTCCAGAGCTGATAGTATAACGAATGAGGCATCGAGGAATGAGGGAGACTCGTTCTAGGTTCGATGCTGGCCCGAGGTGGGTTGGCTCCACGCGCGCGAGAGAGAGAGAGGCCCTGAGTGCGTTTTCCTTCGAATGAGAAGTAAAACTGAGGTCCCGTGCGGTGTACGATGGCATTTGCACGTAAAAGTATCCTCCCTGCTATGCAACGTATGGATGAGGAAAAATTTCCCGGTGTAGGAGCCCGTCCCTCTCTCTCCTTGGGTCTGGTAGAGATGGAATTTCCTAAAGGAACAGTAGACCGACTATAAATAAGCGCAGGGGTTGCAGCTTTGTCGGCAACCGACCCTGGAAAAACACTCCGAGATACAGTATCACCTTTACGTCTATTCCGAGGGACAGGATGGGTACCCGACTCTGCCATTGGTGGCAAAAGGGTTAGGAGTTGCTATGCACTAAGTAGAAATATAATGTGTGAAGTTGTATATTGCAATTTGTTCAATAATTTTAAAAAATGCAATTTCACAAACTGTAAAACCTCGAGTTGACAGTTCTTTCATTTCTGAAGAAGGATTTCCTCATTTAAAAAATTTAAATTTGGATTAATTTGAGACGAAAATTTTAAACTTTTTCCTTTAGCTTAACGTCCCTCAAATTCCGGAAAAATACTAGCTTATTAAATAAAAGTTAATGACCCACTGCCAAATGAAATACGAATCCATTTCTTCATCTTTCGCTTTTTAAACCGACACACAAAAACGCGTGGTTGGGAAACCATTAAAAGTGTTGACAAAATCCGAGTGATGGAGTTGGTTGGCTAGGTACTCCGCCTGGTGTTCAACCTCGCTGAGTTCAAATCCTGACGTTAGCACTGTTGTTATTCTTCTCTTTATCATTGGCACGTTGAAGTACATTATTAGTCTGTTGTACTAAATGTAAAAAAGTGCATTATTATTTTTGAAAAAATGTGATCATTGTGACAAGAAAAAATAATAAACCGCTATTTTAGTGTTTATTTTTTCGCTTCCACAGGCATTTTCATACCCATGGGCAATTTCAAGGAATTTGAATTGTAAACCAACCAGTACCAGTGACTGTAAAACTTCAAGTGCAAGTTCAATGTTTATTTTGCATAGGCCGCTTCATTTGAAAGAATTGCATGTGACATCTCTCTCCCTTTACAGAAAAGTATCTTCTGTTGTTTGTCTCTGTTTAAATGCATTTCTTGAGGTAAATGATCTCATTTCCTAAGCCATTTCATCACTTTCTAACTGTATACACTGTCGTATGTATACATAACCTCACATCCGGTTGATGAATTCAGCTTCATACTCAGATGATAACGCCTGAAATGGAAATTTAGAGACGGCATTACTGTATGTGAAATATTCATCTTGTTTTTAAGTCTCAGTATAGTTGTCTCAATATTGTGAATTCCTCATAGTGCAAAAAAAAAAAAACAACGTTACCATTGTTGTTTTACACCTTCTCCCATTAACTAACAGAACCTTTAAATTTTTTAAGGATAACCTATATCGGGCATAGCCCGCCTCTGTGGCGAAGTGGGTATGTAAGCGCGGTACCTGCGTCATCAGTTTTAGGTTCGATGCTGGACCAAGGTTGATCGGGTTCTTTCAGGCGAGAGAGGGAGAGAGAGAGGCCGGCTGTTTTCGGATGTCCCGTGCGGTGTACGATGGACGTGCGGTGGACGTAAAAGAACCCTCTTTACAATGCATCGGGTAGGTGAGGCAGAATTTTTAGTTGTAGGAGCTCGCCCCCTCTCTCTTGTGGTCTGGTAGAGGTGGAATTCCCGAACGAACAGTAGACCGACGATAAATAAGGATAGGGGTTGCAGTTTTGGTTGGCAACGGGCTGTGGAAAAACACTGTCCAATTGATCGCCCTTGTGTCCATTCAGACTGGCAAGATGGGTACTCGATCCTGCCATAGGCTGGAAAAGGGCTAGGAGTTGCTTTAACATATATCAGACATCTGGTCAAATTAAGCCAGTAGATCGTAAGGACACGACATTTCAGTGCCAGGGTCGGGTGCTCGTCTTGTCCCTCTGAATGGACATAAGGGTGATCTATTGGACGGTGGTTTTCGGCAGCCGGCTGCCGGCCAAAGTTGCAACCACTCTAGTTATTTATCGCCGACTACTGTTCGACTACTCCACCTCTAACAGACCGCATGAGGGAGAGAGGGCGAGATCCTACATCTGGAAATTAGACCTCATCTACCCATTTCATAGTAGAGAGGGTTCTTTAACGTGCCAATGCCATCGTACACCACACGGGACCTCGATTTTGCTTCTCTCTCGCCCGAAAGAAGCCCACCCAACAAGTATCGAACCTGGAACCACTGGCGTAGTAAATCGAGCATGCTGCCTATTGCACCACTGAGGCAGGTTTTAGCCCTCTCGAGAGTAACATGCATAATTTTGTCCAAGTAGCAGCTTGGGGTTAAATCTGGTCATGAGCAACAGAACACATCATTTTTAAGAAGCCACGTTCAGGTTTCCATAAGGGCAGTTACAAACAGCAAAATCTTGTAGTTCTTGTAGCTGTAGTGTGTGGCTGGATCATAATCATAGTCCCATGCCCCTTGAAATCTTCCGAAATGCAGCTAACGTCTAACAAATTACTTAGAGAGCGTCCACTGTGTACGTATTCTTCCCTTTCCCTTTCACTAACACGTCATCCTTTCTTATCCTCTTCCTCTTCCCATTATGATGCATTGTTGTCTTCGTGAAAACTTTATTTTCACACAAGAAAATGTGTTGAGTTTTAAAATGTCACCCATTTATTTAAAAAAGGGAGGATGGAATTAACTTGACACTTCACATTACAGAAAATGTGCTGTTATTATTCGAGTACTAACTTTGGTCTATTTATTCATGTTCTGGTGTATAATCAGCGCCACTCGAGAAGTTAAATGACAAGGTTAGGTCTTTCAGGCCGTCAGTTATCAAAGGAGAGTATTGAATTGACCCCGCTTTTTTTAAACTCAATGTTTTGACCTTTCAAGTCAAAGAATGCCTGCATGTTAGCTTACTGTTAGTTGAGCTTGTGCTGTACTAAGGATCGACCTATCCGAGGTGGGTGGAGAGAGGATTGACGAGAAGGGTACCTCAAGTGCCTCTTCCTGTCGGATAGCACATAACGCTGTAGATTCTTCTGTGTGTATACGGTATACAGTATACTGAGGTACAGCGACGAACCGAATGCTGGAAGCAGTTAGCGGTTGTGACGGAATCTTATAGACAAGTTCTGCTGTTTATCATGTCTAGAGACGTGCACCAAGGCCACCTAAACTAGAGGAGTCCTTGTATACACAGTGACGCAGTAAAGTTAATGATTAAGTCATTATATACAGTCAATGAATGAACGAATCTCTGTGCTGTTTAAAAATCTCTTGGACCACAAGTTGGGAACCGCTGCTTTTAATGATATTCTTACTTCTCAATCACCGTTTCACTTGATTTGTGGAGGATTCCTGTCGTGTGGTAAATTGATGAGACGAAATCCAGACTGGTGTACACATCCCAATACCGAAGGGTCCATACACCCGTAAAAATAACAATGTTTCAATCTGAAATGAAAGTGGCGCTTCAGATTTTTCACGGTTTTTAGTTCTGTCGTCATAGTATATTAGTCCGCGCTTGAATGCGATAAAAAGATCCAGTGTTGGAAAGATTTTTTCCTTCTTCTTTGTAGCTACTATATCATAATCTTGTTAGTGGCATTTTCTTTTTCAGATCAATGATACTAACTCGCATAACAGTATAAAGTCGTATAGTGCGACAATTCCCTTCTTTCATGCTATATTGTATGTGTGTATGTTATATACACAGTATACACAGTATACATACAGTATAACTTTGCCAACAAACTGCCAATGTAGTGAGAAGTTGTCGTTGTATACATACTCACTTAATTTCTGCTCCCACTTCATAAAATTGGCTTTAATTTCAACGAAGATATGCGGAAAGTGCCGTGTTGGACCTTAATAAAGATATTATTCTACTCGGGGGTGAGACATCTGTAAGACTTAAGTTCCTATGTTAGTTACAGTACTTGGATGACGTACGAGGTGACAATGGTTGGTTGCTATTTACGTTAAGGCGCACAAACATCCAAGTACAATATACTCACTATTCTATCTCCTTTGTATCCATCCTTTACTCGCCTCCCTCTTTCACTTACTTCCTTCCTTTGTCATTCATTCCTTTTGGTTTCTGACATTCCTTGGGTTTCCCATTTTGGTGTACGTTTTCAGCAACAGCCGACTCATTACGACCGCACCAGAATGGTTAATGACGGCAATACTTCATTCTTAGCTCGGCTATGACATGTCTCACTTACCATACAGTGTATATATGTATGTATATCTTATACACGTAGGGGAACGTGGATGTTTGACAGTCACTGCCTGCCTACATCTCTGACTCGGTGGATGCAAATTGTTAAGACTTTTCAAGGCTATGCGATCATTTGCATATCTTGGTGGAATCCAACACTACATCTCACGTCAAACGCTATCGTTGTAACAGCCGATGTCTGAGGAGTATAAAAAGGACGTCAACGTCACAAATTTCATTTCTACCAGAAAGAGAGATAAGCCTCTCTTCTCTCTTACTTTTCAGATGTGCAAATGAAAGCTCTAATCTCGCGAACGTTCTTATCGGCGCGAGAATAGCGCGTGCGAGGCGCCATTTTGACAGCGTTGAGAATACGCGATGATTAACTAAAACAAAAGATGGCGCCTTCGAAGAGGGATTCCTAACCCTTGTCACATATTTCTACTATTACACGATAATCCTTTAAAAAAGTCTAATCAGGTATTAGGAAATGTAATGATGACTTCATTTTAAAACTCAATATCACCGCATTTCATGTCGTAAGTGAAATATATTTCATTATTGGCTATGTGGATAGCAGACGTTGGTTTACCGGTTTTGAGCGGTATGGAAATATTTTCAATATTTTAGTAAGTAGTATTATTTCAAACCGTAATACTGAGTTTGATATGTTAGGTATGCATTGAATAAAATATTATCGTTTTTTTCAGCAGAATGCGAAGGTGGTTGGGAACATAATATGTACATAGGCAGTAGCCGGAGTTGTCAAATTAGGATATCTCCTCGAAGACACCGTTTACTCACCCAAGTGTTCCACTAACTTAAAGGTCTAGTTACCATGGTAATCCGCTTAGCTCTGCTACCAAACATACAAAGCCCGTTTGAAATCCCTGTTGTATCCTAGGTAGTATTGATTCTTTGCCATCGTCGTTTTTAAGTACGAAGGTTTCAAATTCTGTACTTCCATATAAGTTTAATTTCCTTCCTTCGGCAAATTTCTTGAGATTTTCACTGTCGTCGCAGCACAATTTCCTATCAATACTTCCATGTCTTGTTACTGTTCTTAGGTATTTTTGATTAAGCTACATAGACCTTTGCACTATCCAAAGGGGCATTTGTCATTAATGATGCAGCAGGCCGAATACGGCGTCTCGTAGGCCTTGAACTTTACGCGTTGTACAAATTGAGTCGAATTACAGAAAATTGAACATTGGGCCAATTGAATTTCGAGACAATGGTAACACTTTCATAATAGATAGGGCATTTGATCATTTAATTCCAGCTCCAAATCGCATTTCAAATCGTTTTTGGGAAACTTTATCTTTTTTTTAAACCCTGAAAAAGATTGTACTAGATATACAGTATACTGTATATTGAATAAAACTAAGACAATTTAGTAGAATTTCTCCTTCCTAAAGGACAACGAAACCTCATTTCTAAATCATACTTTTATATCCATTACTTCATAAATATTAAAAAATAACATACATCAGTTTAACGTATAGGCCTATTACTCTTTGGGAATATGGCATCATTCAAAATTCAATGTATAATAAAACGGTACTAGGACGATGTAACCAGAGGCTCCCAACGTTCTTATCTTGAAACATGTATTTATTATCATCGATTATAGATAGTCCTGAAAGAAGTTCAGTTTTTGTAGATAGTTGGCACAAAAATGTGACATGTGACCTGGATGATTGACATTCGAATGTAGGGACCAGTAACGTTTATTATGTATGCAACATGGAATAGTACAAATAGGCTCATTGTGGATCCGTATTGTGTGCTATGTGGAATAGAAATCGTCTGTCCCATTCTTTACCGGTAGGTTGTTGAATTTCTTTCTGACGAAATTAGCCTCATGTCAGTTTAGTTTGCCCCGAAAACTATTACTGCTCCAAGCAGCGAAGGTCATCGTTATTGAAGACTGCATAGTGTGGGTTTCTACTTCTAAGGGGGTAATTGAAAGGGGTCATCCGTATGGGACGTGCTCAATTTTTGTTTTCAAGCTCCTTAATAATGTGCGTATATCGTTTATTTTCCAACGAGATTTAGTTTGTATGATGGATTTTTCAGCAATCAAAATTATCGTTGGAAGCACATTGCACTCAGCATTTCAATCTGTTATTGTTCCTGCGAATTTTGGAACAAACATTGCTAGTCCCCCTAAGTGGTAAGTTCTCGATGAGGAGTATCTGTGTTCTGTAACATAATTATAGCTGTTGTGCGATCTTCCTTTCACGATACCACACTTGGACCAAGAGGAGGGAGGAGAGGCCGAAGTTACTGCTGAGCTGAGATGTAAACCAAATGTCTGTTGTCCAGCCAATTTTGGAAAACGTTTTCAAATGCTGTTATGTAAGTTTTGAAATGAAGTTCATTCGTAAAAGCATTTGCAAGTCAGTGTAAATAACTTTTATTGACAATTCCCTATTTGACGAATCTGAAATTCATCCCTTCCCTAAAATGTTGTGACTTTTTCCGTCTCTGGCCCTAATTGATCTGCAACGGTGGCGCACAGGAGGTAGCGTTCTCGATCGAGATGCTGAGTCGAGGTGGATGAGCCTTCCGTGGGATGGGAAATAAAGCGCTGGCCGGGTGTGATGTAAGACCCTCTCTATTATGCGGCGGGTAGATGAGGCGAAATTCCTATATGTAGAAGCTCGGCCCCTGGCTTTGGTGGAGTGCTTCAACGGACAGTAGCGAGTGGCAGGTTTCCCGCCTATGGCAGGGTTTTGTACCCACCTCGTCCTTCTGAATGGGCGCAAGAGTGATACATTGGACAATGTTTTTCCGAAGCCGGTTGCCGACCAAAGATTGAGCCCCTATGCTTGGTTGCAGCTTAGGTAGGAAGCCGACTGAGTAAAAATATCCTCCAACGGATCACCCATGTGTCTATCCAGAGGGACAAAATGGGGGATGAGGGAAAGGGTTAGCAGTTGTTTTGCTTTTGCACCATCTGTGTTTAAAGCTATATTAAAATTACGTTTCTTTGTTCCTAGATATTCTGATTTGCCCTTCAGTGATTGAGATGTTCAATTAAAATTGTGTTAAAGTGTTACTTGGATTCATGAAGACGGTTACTCCTTTATTATGAATTTCTCCAAGATGAAGCAAAGAATAGGTCCATGAAAATGATGGGTTGGCACAAGTGCTTGTCATATTACCCAGTAATATATAGTTCTTTTATCTTGAGGTGTTTCAGTTCATTAACGGATTTGACATGTTTGGCACTAATATAGGGCATATAAATTGTTTCACAATCAGTCGTCTGCAATGGCGGAATGGCGTGTGGTAGGATCTGTAGGGGCGTTGCATAGACAACTCTCTCTCTCTCTCTCGCACACACATGTAACAGCAACTCCCACACCCTCGACCTTATATCCCTGATATCACTTTTCTGTGTGTATGTATGTAGGGGGAAGGAACTTCCCTAGCAGTTAATTACACTGATGAGGAACTCGATCTGACGTAATTGGCTCTGCCCAAATGTCCCACCTTCTGACAAATAATGCATGAAAAACTAAATATTTGTTGTAGTTGCGTGTCTGTTATTTATTTATCCCAAATTGTTTGTATAGTTTCGTTCGAGCCTGTATGGTAAAATAGTATTATCAGTGAGAGAGAGGGAGAGCCATTTAATGCACGATGGGTGCCTGCTTGCCCCCCTTCAGTACTGATTCGGAATGAATTGCCTTACAGACATCTATTGTCACAAAAATAGCCATTTAGAAAAATAATGACTCCAATTTGAAATTTGTATGTTTGGCGTATGAAGTGCATGTACAAATAATACGAGGTTGGTCCCGAGTACCCGAGTAAGTAGTGCATTTAACTGAGAGATTGAGGCTTTAAGGGGTTTGGCTATTTTCATATAGATACTTTACTTGACAACAACGGATGTGTGTGTTTCAAAGTCGAAACAATTATGTTACAAAATCTCGCTGTGTGTGTGTGTGTTCCCTTTCTGCTCCTCTTGGTAAATTGGACGGACATCAGATTTGCATGGCAGAAATAATTCATTCAACGTTACTAATGTCTTGAAAAGAAATCTGGAATTGTTGGCGTGGTAAATGTGACGTCCCGTTTTTATCATCGCCGACACTTTTGCTATTTATTAATTGTAAAGAAGACGACGAAGAAGAAGTGTTCAACAACGAAGGACATGATGTCATGCTTTTATTTTCGAGAAGGGAAATGTGTGAGACACAACAAGTTGCCATACATCTGAAATTGGACTACTGTGTAATGGAACAAAATCCCGGTTGACCGTTACAACGAAATGGACAGAGTTTAGATATTTCCCCTGTGTTTTGCGGGTTGACATTCAACGTAGACTTTTCTAATTGCTCAGGTAAGGAGAAAGTATCACTCATTCACTCCTTTCTCTCTCTCTCTCACATAACATGACGACGATGATGATGATAGTACTGTACTATAGTAATAGTATAGTAAAGACGGACGGTGGTGACGACGTTGGCCAGTGTTGGCCAGTACTGCACACCGAAATTTCATGTCTGCAACTCTGCTTTCGACTCGTCATCGTCATTGTTGTTATTACTGTTGATCACGACCATTTGTCACGAAATGTGGAGGAAATGCAGAAAGTAATTATATTGTGGTACATCCCTATGGATACCAAAGGGTCTGTTATGTATCCACTTGGATATATACAAAGCGTTATGTGTGCACTCTCGCTTTCCTTCTCTCTCTCTGTGGAGGAGATTTACCCATAACTCATCTTTTCAGTTATGCATGATCTAAACATAATAAATCACTTTTAGCTGATGAATTTAAACTGACAATTATTGCTTTTATAGGTATTTAACGTTAAAGGAAACATTGGTAGAGAAGCGATTGTTTGTTGAGTGAGAATGTGTATACACGGGGAATGAGAAGAGAGGTCACAGAGTTGAAATTGTTGTAATTTCGACTGTTTATGGTTTCTTAGAGCTCCTAAATAAGATTTAGTGAACCACTCTATAATTAGCTCGGACAGCAGTCTCCTCCGCCATATCCTTGAAGCTCGTTGACAGTTTTTGTTGTTGAACTTTATGAGGAAAGGAAAAGTTCGGTGAAGCAGTATCATATTCCTACAAGAAAAAGACTACTACTATATAAATCTTGAAGACATGTTTAAAATGTCTAAACTTTGCAAAAGCGACAGAATTATTATTATAATATATATATATATGTGTATCTATATTTTAAGGAGAATAGAGATCTGCTGAGTCTGCTGCATTCAAACAACTCGGTGGTGCAGAAGAAATGTGAGCTTGGTTTTCTTTCTTTCTTTCTTCGAGAATTTTCAACAAAATTCTGGATAGATATTACTTGTTTTGGCCCATGATTGCTATTTCCGACAGATTTACTGAAGCAAAATTGAACTGTGTTCGTGCGGAGGACTAAGAGAGGGGGTTAGATGGATGTGAAGGCCAATATCTAAAAAGTAAGGTTTCTCATAAAAAAGCAACTTAAGTTTCAGAAAAGTGGTTTTAGGTATTTGTGAACTTTTCTTTTTAAAGACAAAAGCATTCCATATGTCTGTCTCAGTGGCTCAGTGGTTTGAGATACCATGCTTGGAGGCAGGAGCGTACCTAAGGTTGGTGCCATCCGGTGTGGCTGAGCACAGAGAGATACTGTACCTCTTTTGTGACTTTTTTTTGCAAACGGCAAGTCCCGGAGTCGAGTGACAACCCCCCGTGATACGCCACTGGTTGGAGGCTCGATCCTGAGAGGAGCAGATGGCTTCTTTTGGGAGAGGGGAAGTGTACCGTTGTGTAGTGTGTATGATGTCACCACTGCGTGTAAAAGAACAACTTCTGTACGGAGTGCTACGTTGCTAGGGATTCCTGGGAGTTCCTCAGGAATTCCTGCTCTATCGTCGGTGAAAGAAAGTGCTTTTATGAAGATCACAGACGGAGGTAGGGGCTGTGGATTGTGTGGGAATCAAGTAGAGGATCAGTGCCTCAGCATGTCAAATGCTGGAGCACTGCAGAAAGGGTTGAGGAACCCCCAACATTGGAAGAAGTCCTGGGAGGGGAGGGTGTCGGGTTGGAGCGACTAGAATGGATAAATAGAGCAAAGATGTTGCTGGGGTGCTGGTGGAGACCTAGACACATGGGTCTAGCAAGAAAAATCCCATTAGTAAGTTTTGCGTCACAAAGAATTACGTATTCATATTCATGAGGAGCCCTCACATGGTTTGGTTCACTCGCGTTTAATTGATTGATTTGTTTATGTTTTAGGGCCCAACAGCTACAAGGTCATTAGAACCCCGTCCACTGCATAGTTCTAATGCAGAGTCTGCACATACGCTACACTATTAGGACGATTTTTGGGTATTAGCGGTACCCAGTTTGCCCAAGCCGCCACCCATGTAAGTTCTAACTGGGGTGGCGTTGCTTAACTTCAGTGATTAGACGAGAGCTGGTGCAGCCGCTCCCTTCTCCCGTGTGTTCCCATTACTGGGGCACGCATCCTGGCAGGGTAGGGTTCCCATCAATGATAGCAAAAGAGATTGGAAGGGCGATGATGATGGAATGAAAAGTATTTCATGTGAGTGACTGGACTGTTTTGTATTTAGTAGCTATGTGAATTATTTCAGTTAGGTTTTTGTCTGTGGACAAGATTTTGCTATTAGCAGTTTCTAATCACGTCACCTCCTGTAAACTGCCTCTCTCTCTCTTTCTCTCCCTAATCCCTGATGTGTGTAAATGCATAATGTATAAAGATGCTGGAACGTGTGAGAATGTTGTAGTCATCTGTAAAATGTAAAGTTGCATGTACATGTTAGGATTGTGGGTAAATAATCGTCCTGTGTGATCATAAATTTTTGCTTTTGATGCTGGATATGTTGATGAGCTTACAAGTGCGATTTGCAATTTGATGATTGCAGACACAGAGGTATCCACGTTAAATATACCCCACTGTCATTTATGCATGACATACGGTCATAAAAGAGGTGGAGTTGAGAAATGTGAGTGCCCAGGGATAGAGGACATATGGTTGCAGGAGCCAAGAGAAGAGATTGAGAAGTGCCACTGCTCTACTGCTATAGCTTATTGATGAAAGACTCTTGCACACCGACATGATGATTGAAAGACTTGCACGATAGGAAGATTACTACAAATTATCCCACCATTTTTCTGCTCTGATACATTTTCTTGGATGGATGATGATAATAATTTTTGTCAGGTGTCTACCCCTAGTACATCTCTCTTATTCTTGTAGAGAAACGTTGTTTTCATTTGGATTTGTTTGTTTCATTGGTGTTTAAGGGCCCTTCAACTACTACAATCATTATAGCCCCGTCCACTGCATAGTTCTAATGCGGAGTCTGCAGAGACACGACGCTGTTACGACGATTTTTTTGGAGAATTAGCAGTACCTAGTGTTCCCAAGCGGTCAACCATGCTGGTACTAGCTGGGGCTGCACTGCCCTAACTTCAATGATTAGACGAGAACTTCATTTGGACTGTTATGTAAGAAAAATGCACCACCCTAACACTTTCATTTCTTTTCAAGTCGAAGACCAAATCGAAAACAGGACCTGTCTCACTCAGCTGCCCTCGTCACTAACGAAATTCGGGTATTTAAAAGTTCAAAATCGCAAATAGAATGGACTACCTTTCTCTTGCGAATCTTGATCGCATTTATCAGACTAGCTTTTGAGTTAGTTGTTAGACTAGAGCTTTGGTCGACCTAATCATTAGGACAAATTTATTCAATCAGCCCTTCCCCACATCCTCTTCTTCTGTGTCTTTCTATCCAGGCTGTTTATGTTGCTCTTCTTGCACTATGCTGTTCTCCTTCGACATCCCGGGCTCAGTTTGTCCGGCACTGTCGTATGCCGGCAAAGGGTTATTGATTGATTTTTTTGGTGTTGAAGGGTCCTTCGACTACAAGGTCAGTAGAGCCCCATCCACTGTATATTATCATGTCTCTTCCACGCTGCCCAACATTCTGATCCATGCATTATTAATAGCTGACCTAATCACTGCCCTGTAAAACTTCCCCCACAACTTTATTGGGATCCTCTAATTCCTACTTCACTTGTTTTTCTCTGTTTGTTCGTTCATTGGTGCTTTACGGTCCTTCAACTACAAGGTCGTTAGAGCCCCGTCCACTACATAGTTCTAATGCAGAGACTGCACAGACACTACTCTAATGAGGCGATTTTTTTCGGTATTAGCAATGCCCAATTTTCCCAAGTGGCCACCAATGTGAGGACTAACTGGGGTTGCGTTGCTTAACTTCATCCCCATTGTAGTCGTTTTAGTAGGGCAGCGAGGAAGACCACGTAAATAGAATGCTACGGTACAGGGGTGGGGTGTCGAGAGCTGAAAGAATTAGGAATGAGTATATATTAGAGTCAGCTTGGGGGTGGGGGACATCGCGGAAGAATGAGGGAGAGTAGCATGGACATGCAATGAGAAGGGAGGAGGAACTCGCAAGGTGCGTTGCAGGAATGCAGGTGGTTGGACGCAGACGTTGGAACAAGTTGTTCATAAGGATACGGTAGTGTGTGGGGTGGACGGGGACCTGGTGAAAGATAGGTGGGAGTGGAGGGCAAGAACCTGTAGACCCGACCCTGCCACTGGCGGGATAAGGGCATGATGATGGTTTTTGTGATCGTTTTAGTAATTCTGTGGATCATTCTATTAATATTTTTGTTGCAGGATTGATGGTGGTCTTTCGTCGTGGGTCGCGTCCGGCTTGACAACCTCAACAGATGTGCGTTTTAAGATAACAGTAGTAGGACCCTTTTAGGGACCATAATTGCGAAATTGTTATTAAGCAAAGGCACGAATGGAGAAACAACATTTTTGACAGCGTTCTTTATGTCTGAACATGGTGTCCTTTGTCAAGTCGTTGTTTTTAAATGTTTCATATTTTTTTTTTGTTCCTGATAGATTTTTGACTTGAAAAACAACGAATCTTAAAATGCAGCAATTTATAATCGTATTTCGGGGAGAAGTAGTCTCTCTGTTTCTCTCACTCAACATATTCGAACTTTAGTACTGAGGATCACTAGTGGGCAGATGATAAAGAATCTACAGGCGGCATTAGAGAAGGAAAAGAAGGTCAAGGGGTAGCAGTGCGGGAGGGCATGTGAATGATGGACATTATGCAGCTGGTTTAAACATTTCGCTCTGATGTTAATCGACAACAACACGCATGCGTGCATTTCCCTCTAGTGTAAGAAGGGCCCATTATATCCGGAGTGAGTGTTTGCTACTTCTCTCCCCCTCCTTTCCTCTTGTCCCCCTCTGTCTCTCTCTCTCTCACTCGCTTTCGTTTACTCCATCTCCACTTTCTTTGACTGCTGTTTCCTCGCTGTTACTCCACTGTTTTCCTGTCGCCTTTCTGAAGAGAGCGGGGCGCATTCATAAAGTGGGTAAGGATTCCAAAAAAAATAAGGGTACTTTAGATCAGACTGCTTTAGATGGTCGAATTTTTGCCTTTGTTATTACTAATGTAAATGATTCCTTCTGATTCACGAAATCTAAAGTACTTGGACAAGAAATCCTGACAAACCACCCAAGTTCAGACAGTTACACGCGTTAGTGTTATGGGAGACGAGGTCTGTAAAGGAGTGAGGGTGGAAAGGAAAACAGGAAGAGGATAGTTAAAATAAACATTTCAAATCAGAAACAAGATCCCAGAATGCGGCGGATGAGTTCCTGTTGCTGGTTTCAAGGTGATTATGAACATTCAGAAGGGAAGAGAGACAGAGTCAGATAGTAACGATTAAGATTTGTTCTTGTTTTCCAATTTCTGGGGTAACTCATAGTGGCTTGTTGTTATAAATGACGCTGATTTTCTAATCTAATAATTAAAGTAGTAAATCTATATTAAATTTAATATTAATTTGTTCCCCCCACTTCCGGTACGTTAAATGTTCATGTAGCACCAAGCATCCTCTCCCATGTTTTCTACAGTTCTTTATTTTGAAGCTTTGTTGTCGTAAAAGTATACCCGTCTACGTGGCGCAATAGGTAGCGGCGGGTTCGATTTATTGTGTGAGTGATTCCAGGTTCGATACTTACTTCCAGCATTGACTTCTTTCAGGCGAAAGAAGTCAGTGCCCCTTCCTTTGGATGAGAAGTAAAACCGAAGTCCCATGTGGTGGATGATGGCATTTGGACGTAAAAGAACCATCTCTACTGTGCAACGAGTAGATTAGGCAAAGTTTCCAGTCGTAGGAGCTCCCTCCTGGGGTCTGGTAGAGGTGGAATTCCCCAACAAATAGTAGACCGACGATAGATAAGCATGGGGGTTGCAGCTTTGTTCGGCAACCGCCTGTGGAAAAACACTGTCCAGTATATCGCCCTTGTGTCCATTCAGAGGGACAAGATGGGTACCCGACCCTGCCTTAGGCGGGAAAAGGGTTAGGAGTTGCAGTTGTTGACGTAAAGTATACTCGTCTCTGTGGCACAATAGGTAGCGGGCTCGATTTATTGTGTGAGTGGTTCCAGATTCGATACGGATTCGAGGTGGGCTGTCTTCTTTCGGGTGAAAGAGAAACTCCAAGTGCCCCTTCCTTCGGGTGATAAGTAAAAGCCGAGATCCCGGGTGGTGTACGATGGCATTTGCACATAAGACCCCTTTCTACAATGCAGCGGGTGGATGACTCAACAGTTCCAGGTGTGGGAGCTTGGTGGAATGTCCCAAAGAACAGTAGATAGACGATAAATAAGCAAGCAGAGAGCGACGAAAATATTCTAAAATTGTTGGTACCAACATTGCGCAGAGTGGTTTATTGCATTGGACACACCAGTTCTCGTCTGACCACTGAAGTTAAGCAACGCAACCCCAGCTAGTACTGACATGGGTGGCCGCTTGAGAAAACTGGGTACCACTAGTCAGTGGCGTAGCCAGGAAAATGCTTCGGGGGGGGGGGGTGTTACGTCAATAAACTTAGTACCCCCTCCCTGGCGACAAACTTTTCTTCCCACCGTTCAAAAGAGTTTCCCGGAAATTTCGGGAGGTGTTTTAACACATAGAACACTCCCCTTGGCTACGCCGGTGCCACTAGTATACAAAAATTGTCGCATTAGTGTAGTGTCTGTGCAGTTTCTGCATCAGATCTACACAGTGGACGGGGTTCTAATGACCTTGTAGTTGAAGGGCCCTAAAACACCAGCAAACCAGTACTAACATGGGTGGCCGCTTGGGAAAACTGAGTACTGCTAATACCCAGTAATCGTCGCATTAGTGTAGCGTCTGTGCAGTCTCTGCACTAGAACTACCCTATGTAGTGGACGGAGCTCGAATGACTTTGTAGTTGAAGGGCCCTAAAACACCAACGAAACAAACCTTGGTGCCAACAGGACAAATAGCCATTCGACCCTGCCGTAGGCGGGAAAAGGGTTAGGTAGATGATGGCGATCCTACTAGTGATATGTAAAGTACGTGGTATTATATTAGTTGAAATCGCGGCTGCTATTATGTCCTAATGGAATATGGGATTGATGGGAGTCGTTGGATTATCCATTTACAGGACAATTCGTACTTCTCTGGGTCAAAAAAGCGTGTTCTATCCGCTTGTTTTTATTGAATGTAGGTGGCAATAAAAGAAATGGAGCGTGACACAAGTTACGAATGCAATCAAGTCTAATGTATGGTTGAGACTATGAGTCGGTCATTTCCTACATGGCAAATTTAAAGACCTGATTGCTTTTTTTTTGTACCCCGTCGCGTCGGAATGCAATGTGTCTTTTATTTCAACTTTAACCCTCTCAAGAAAACGTGTTGGAATTTCTCTTTTCACAAATGAATCCACGACTTATGCCGCAGTTTGTGCATTATGAATGAACTATAATTCTGATTAACATTCATTTTACGTAAAAATGACCCATTACAAGTTTATAAAGTACCCGAGCAGTGCTGTTGGATTAAGGTTGATATGAGCACTAGCCCGAAAGGATAGAGGGGGACCTTAATTTTGTACAACAGAGGACTTTAAAATAATGTAATGAATAAATAGTTACAACAATAATTCAACTATGGAGGCACAAATGTAGAAATATACGAAAGTTGTGTGCTCAAAAATTAAGATTAAAAATAACCCCATGGACAAATGAAACAAGATCTCTGGGTCCAGGCCTTCGTGGTCTAATTAGCTGCCCGTAACGATGGCGATTTGCACGTAAAAAACCCTCTCTACTATGTAAAGGGTTAGATGAAACAAAATTCCCAGGTGTAGGAACTCGGTGGAGTGCCCCAACGAACAGAAGCTGGAGAGTTGCAGCTTTGGTCGGCAGCCGGCTGCGGAAAATAACCGCCTAATAGATTACCCTGTGTCCATTCAGAAGGACAAGATGGGTACCGGACCCTGCCGTAGGCGAGAAAAGGGTAAAGATTTGCTTTGACTGCGTCGTTTACCATCCGTTTAACGGAACCGTCAAAGAACATGGCGTACTGCTATCATCATTACTAACAATTTGATTTCCCGCCTATGGCAGGGTGGTGTGTAACGGTATTTCCATATATTAAGACTAAATGGAATGAGTAAAAGTAAGAAAGGCAGCTACATGAACATTAATAGAAGTACAAGGTCAAAAGGCTGCAAAAGTGGATGGGGGAATTGTTGGACTAACAGGGGCTGCGGTCCGGGGGGACCCAGATGATTTTTCGGTGGTGCGGTATACCAGCTATGACGGAAAATTCGTGGAATTACTTAAGAAAAAGAAATGGTTATTTCGGTTGAGAAGTAAAACCGAGGTCCCGTTATAGTTTTCGATGGCATATGTACATAAAAGAACCCTCTCTACCATGCAGCGGATAGATGAGGCAAAATTTCCCGGTGTAATAGCTAGCCCCCTGTCGTCGGTGGAATTCCCCAAAGAGCAGTAGACAGACGACGATAAATAAGCGTAGGAGCTGAAGCTTCGGTCGGCAACCGGCTGCGGAAAAACACTGTCCAATATATCACTCTTGTGCTCGATCATTCAGATGTCCAAGATGGATACCGGACCCAGCCAAAGTCGGGAAAAGGGTTATGAGTTGCTTTGCGACAGAGTATGGAGGGGAGGGCAACAAAACCCTGAGGGTGTATGGAAATAAACTCAAGATAGAGAGGGAAGTAATTATGCTCACCCACGTATTATCAGTGTCGGGCAAGAGCCGGGACCTGAAGACAGAACAGAGGATGGCAAAGATCACAAGCGTAGGGGTGGACTGTGGATTGTGTGGAGATCTTGTAATGGATGTCAGGCATGTTATACTGGCATGTCCAATGCTGGGCCACTGCAGGAGGGGTTGGGGTCAGTGGCGTAGTTAGGGGGGTGCAGGAAATGGCGCCTTCTTAATATGCTTGCTGATCCCCCTGACTCTAAAACCTAGCTACGCCACTGGTTGGGGTATCCCCACATTGGAAGAGGTCCTGGGAGTGGTGGGTGTTGGGGTGAAACGACTAGAATGGATAAAACGGCAAAGATGTTGCTGGGGTGCTGGTGGAGATGTACACTTATGAGTCTAGCATGAAAAATGCCGTGGGAGCTGCGAGTTGCGTTGGACACACCAGTTCTCGTCTGATCACTGAAGTTAAGCAACGCAAGCCCAGTTAGTACTGACATGTGTGGTCGCTTGGGAAAGCTGGGTACTGCTAATACCCAATAATCGTCGCATTAGTGTAGTGTCTGTGCAGACTATGCACTAGAACTATGCAGTGGACGGGTCTCTAATGACCTTGTAGTTGACGGGACCTTAAACACCAACAAACCAAAAATGAAAAATGCCACTAGCAAGGTATCCTTCACAAGGTATTACATATTGAAAGAGACAAGATGGGTACCCGACCCTGCCATAGGCGGTGAAAGGGTGTTAGGAGCTGCTTGTTTTTGTGCCAAAGCTTTTATAAGGATTGTCATAGAGGTCTCCTCCACCATTTAAAGTGCATGCGTTTGAACGAAATGGTAGGGAGGTAATAGGTAACAAACTAAGGGCACTGCTTGCATTCTGAGTGGACGAGAAATAAAAATCAATATCGTGCTTTAAATTTTGTACGAGATTTGATATTGGTGAATAAGGAATAATGGATTCTTTCTCAAGAAAAAAAATCCAACCAAAGCGGATTTTAAAATTTCAGATAGTTCTGTGCCATCTCTCCTTCGCATAAGAACACTAGGTACCACACCCGGCTTATTTGTTTCTTTTCAGGGAACGATTTGGATTTTTTGACTTAAAGTTGACTTAATGTTCAACGTATTTCTGTTAAAATGCCCTAAAGTCGCTGACTTTTTTTATTTTATCTTCGTCTTGGGCACGAATGTGTGAAGATTTACATCAGGCCCAACCACTTTGTCACTTTTCGCAGTTCCATCTATCATCCAGTTATTGCGGTTTATAGCCTGCATGGTTGCCACTACCACCACCACCACCATTACTACTACCATATAAGAAGATAATGAAAATCTTAAGTGTTATAAAATGACCTATGCTTTTATTGCTTAACATGCTGAAGATGGCCTGTGGTAGAGATGGTCTATGGTAGTAGCTATTCGTGCAATTTTTAATTAAATGTACGTGTGCGTGGTGTGTCGGGGTGTAGGGGGTCACCAAGCGTTGTGTTGTAAACTGAATCCCACAGCGTCTTCGGAGGATGGCTGATATACATAGAGAGAATAATGTGCAAATTGATATTTACGCAAATTTTGTGGAAAGAATATTGTAAATTCTTGAAGCGTAGTAAAATAGAGTAGTCGGAATAGTCAGCACTCTAGAAAAGTAGTGCAAACTGCTGCATGGTGTTAGAGAGAGGCATTTCCTAAGTGTTATTCCCATGTGGATGCTTTATGCAGCAAGAAATGGCAACGTTCACGGGTTAGGAAAGTGTGTAGTGCACTTATCCAAGGTTTCTGGCGCGTCGCAAGTTTTATTGAAGTCAAAAATTTGAAGTTCTCACTATGACGTCTGTCGAAATAGGCCAACTACCAATAGTAGTTGAGGTGGTGCAAAGATGTGTAAGCGTGGTGAGAAGTTTGAAGTTGCCACTAGCATTAAGGGAAGAACGTTGGAGGTGACTTGTTGAGATATTGTTATTAGATGTGCCCAAGACAAAAATTAAATGTGTTGTACTTGCCAGGTCATAAATGACACAGAACATATAAAACTCAATTTTTAAACTGAAAGCATGGAATAAAGATGAGCATTTGTCTAAGAACCCCTGTCCATAGAGATCTCCACCCACCGTAATTCAGTAATCATCCCACTGGTTTCTGAATGACTCTCATATGAAATCCTTATTGAAGTTGTGCACATGAAGGCGCGCTCATGGCACTCGTATGAAGAGTTTAGTGATTCGCATGAAAACGTTGGTTGGCAGCTGGACGCTTGACACCCGAGGTACTTGTGAAAGGATGTTCACGCTGTCACCATCGTGTTGTGGTTATAAGACACTTATGGAAGGTATTCGAGTCAAGAGAAGTGACACTGTGATTCATGTCGACGTGAATTTTCATCATGCACTGGATGATGGCACTTTTCCTCCTACAATATTGCATAAATGTTGATCCTTAGCAATTCTGTAAAGTCACCAATACATGTAGATTGCACATGGCGACATGACATCAACATCCCTCAATCACTAGCCATACTTGAATTGGTGCTCCATGAGTGCGTCATGTTGTTATCAGGTCGCCCTTCAGTTGTTTGTTATATTCTTGTTGGCAAGACGCTGTTGTCGCGGCTTCAGGCTAGGTAATATTCCGTGTTTTTACATTTCCCATTTTTAGTTAATGTGTTAAAGCAACTGTTGAATCAATCAGTGTGCGTCTCTTTAGGGTAGATATCAGTTAAGACACGCTTAGTAAGTAATAATTTATAAGTTAATATAGAAAGAAAGCTGACATTTGTCCCCTCCCGTCCACTCTCATTTTGAATCTCCCCTTCCCCCTTTTTTTTGTTTCGTTGGTGTTTTAGGGCCCTTCAACTACAATAGTCATTAAAGCCGCGTCCACTGCGTAGTTCTAATGCAGAGACTGCACAGACACCACACTAATGTTACGATGGTATTTGTTATAGCTGTAACCCTGGGGTTGCGTTGCTTAACTTCAGTGATCAGACGAGAACCGGTGTGTCCAGTGTAATACAGTCGCTTCCCCCTCTCTTCCCAAAAATAAACGTATAATTATGTGAAATTCCCAAAAATGGGGACAGGAGAGGAATGTAGTGTAACATAGGCCTACTGTTATCAGAGCTGTTATTGTTACTGACCATCTCTCATCAAAAATGAATCCTTGCTATCCTTGGTTTTCGCTGTAATTCTGGAAAAATACTGGATCCCGCAGTGCTCGGTCACTGCGTCAGTGGGTCTACGTTCGATACTCGACCGAGATGTGTTTGCTTCTTTCGGGCCAGAGGGAGAGAAAGGCACCGAGTGCTCCTTCCTTCCGATTGAGAATTAAAGCCGAGACCCCGTGTGGTGAACAATGGCATTTGCACGTAAAAGAACCCTATCTACTGCACAACGGGTTGCAGCTTCGGTCGGCAACCGGCTGCGGTAAAACACCGTCTAATATATCATCCTTGTGTCCATTCAGAGAGACAAGATAGGTAGAGAGCTGCCTATTGAGTTGCACACACCAGTTTTCATCTGACATCTGATCACTGAAGTTAAGCAACGCAACCCCAGCTAGTACTAACATGGGTTGCCTCTTGGGAAAACCAGACCTTGCGAACCAACCAACCCAATAATTGTCGCATTAGTGTAGTATCTGTTCAGTCTCTGCACTAGAACTACGCTGTGGACGGGGCTCTAATGAACTTGAAGATGAAAAGCCCTAAAACACCAACGAAACAAACAAAACAAGATAGGTACCCTACCCTGCCAGAGGCGGGAAAAGGGTTAGGAGTTGCAGATTGGTTTGGCTTTGCATACGGTAGGTTACCCTGTATAATGTACATGCAACCTGCCAACAAAATTGTTCTGCGTGCCATAGGTTCGCCACCCCTGGGTTAGGAGTTGCATGTTGGAAAAATACTGGAGTGGAGTTCATTTAAGTTTCTAAAATGTGGATGGAGCTCATCGTAAGAGTAGGAAAATACAATGGAGGCATTTGTAATGAATTTGTTGTTGATGGCAGAATTTCATTCATGGATTTAATCATTGACCATTGAAGTTCCACAATTAATAAGGGCAATTTTGTCTTGAGTATGTAATTTTAAAAGTCGCTATATTTGAAAATATTTACTGCTTGAGAATCGGTTCACAAAGAGAGAGAGAGAGAGAGAAAATTCAGACACAAGTAGTCAAGCAATTCTTTATGTGATACTAAGAATTGGATTCCCCGTCGAGATGTAATTTAACGAGCGAAGCACAATGGCTTTTAATTTCTCAGAAATCAATAGGAAGTCATTTACTGGAGCATTGGTGTGTTGGGTTCTCTGTCTGGTATACACAGTTGACTTGACTTCTTCACTTGAAGAAGTCAATTGATAACGGCAGGCGAAATCTCTCTTTCTCTCTCTTCATATTCAATGTGCATAAAATTTCAGACATGAGAACTGCCCCCTCTCTCTCGCTTTTTCTTCTGTTGAATGTCACTTCCTGTGAAGAAACAGGATTTTTAACAGATGAAAATAATGTTCGTGACCCATCTTATTTTGATGGTTATTTGACGCACTCTCTCTCACTCACTTTCAACCCACTCTTTCGCATCCCTCTTATCGTGTTGAGACTCGTGAACTTTGGGCGTGATCGTGTTCTTCTTAATAAAATATAATGAAATTCACATCTTTTTTTCTTCTCAGAGGCCAAACTCGTTTCGTATTAACGAAATTGTTATTCGGATGATCGATTCGGGAGGAGAGGAAAAAATATATCTCGCACAAGAGGCAAGGATGACAGTGACTACTGTTTGGCAGATTCTTCTTGAAAAATAGACTCAAAACACATCACATGGTGAGATATTAATTAAAATTAACGTAGTTTCTTAGAGGCACTCATCATAGTTGAGAAAAATCTCTTAATTTGTTAATGATGATGACTGTTGCTACTCTACTCAGTACACTACCGTATGTGCAGACGTGTGTAACTGCTCTGTAGTTTTCTTCATCATACTCTTATCCCGCTTGTAGCAGGGTTGGGTCTGCGGGCTCTAGCCTCCACTCCCGTCTATCTCCCACCAGGTTCCCGTTCACCTCACACACACACTCGCAGATTCTTACCAACAGCCTGTTCCCACGTCTGCTTTGGTCTCCCCTTGCCCCGGGTGCTTCCAACCACCTTTATTTAAATCCTTTGTTGAGCTATTTGCAGACGACACATGCATTGCAAGGGTGGTGGAAGAAGGGTTATCTTCCTGTACAGAATTGCAACAGGACCTAAACAAGATATATGACTGGAGCAGAAGGTGGGAGTTGCCATTAAACCTATAGAAATGTAGCTTTCTTATGATAAGCAGGTCTAGAAAGGAAGTTGTTTTTACTTATTGCATAGGTGGTGTGAGGGTTAATAAGAGTATTGAGACCCATAAGCACCTTGGAATTATTCTAAACACTCAAGGTACCTGGAAGGAGCACGCTGACAAATTGATTGAGAAGGCTGGGCGTGCCATCTGTTTGGTTAGAAGGGTGCTGGGGGACAGCACAAAGGAGCAGTGGCGTCACTAGGGGGTGCGGGGCGCACCGGGTGACGCCACTCGCACCGTGATAAATGGGGTGACACCAAAGCAGAAGAAGCGGCTTTTTTCGGGAGAGGGGGTTACACCACCGGGTGACGCCAACCCTAGCGACGCTACTGCAACGGAGGTAAAAGAAATAGCCTATTTCTCACTGGTACGGCCAATTGTGGAGTACTGTAGTCTAATGTGGTTTCCCTTTAAGCAGGACTTATCCTGGGAAATTGAAATGATCCGAAGGAGGGCAGCAAGAATTGTGCTACATCGCTTGTCTCGTAGACTGCGTATATCAGACATGATCAGAAAACTAGTGTGGACTCACTGCCAAATTGGCCATAGAGGCTGCTTGCAATGCAGTGAATTAGAATATACTCGTTCCTAACTCTGTCAGCTCTCGGCACCCCACTCATATACCGCAGCATTCACATCTTGGCTACTTGCACTCTATGTGCTAACTGCTCTTTAGTTTTTCAACCCTGATTATACGAGATAATTATATAGACATTCTTTTAGTCGATAATGTTGCGGTCAAAATGTTACTTTTTCAATAGTAAATGGTTTTTGAAAGAAATGCATTCAAACAGGACTCTCTCTCTCTCTCTCCTTTTTTTTGTAATTGATCACTTGTGCTGAAAAAAAAAACAGTAAGTGAACGAAGCAATTTTCCATCGATGCTTGTATGGTACATACAGTATTATAGATCGCTTTATCTATATTCATCTAATGCGAGATTGTGACATGATATTGGATAAAAGGTTCAAGGGTTATATTAGAAATATGCAATGAATTGTTTGAAGGCAATTAAATTATATGGTTGGACTGTCAAAGAGGATATCCATCAAGCACACTCGGATTTGTTGTCTCAGAGCTGGTAGCAGTAGGTGCTGTTGTTTTTGGAGAGGAGGTGCATTTGCAATAAGTGCCATTTTCTTCCTCGTTGCTTGTTAATATGTTGAGTGAGGAGGATCTTTCTTTTCCATTTTCTGGCTTATCATTCATTTACAACAATTATGATAAGTTTTGATGAAAGTTTCACATATACTGTATATATATAATGGTTGGTGTTTATTTGATAGGGTCTTTGGAAAGTTGTTGAATTTGCATAACTATCTTTTTAGATGTTGCGGAGATAGGCTGATACATTATAGATTGTCGTATGCAACAATGATTCTGTACTGTACTTACGTACGGTCGGCTGCCGCTGATTACAATTATGCATTGTTCTCTTAAAATAACTAGAAAGGGAGAGAGAGAGAGCATTATGCTAAGTTGTTATTGGTACGTAACTTTTTCAAAGTTAAAGAAGATTTCAGAAGCATTTTATCTGAAATCGAGTGGAAACACAAATAAATTTATTATTTGCATCAGTTAGGACTTTGTTTAAAGCTGTATAAAAATTTAGATATAAACATAAAATTTGCGGGAGAAGATAGTCTGAACATGAGTTTCAAGTCGAAAAATGCATTTTTGCACTGCAGAATTTCCTTTCACCCTTGCCTTTTCATTCCTTCGTTCCTTCCTGTCAACAAAACAACAAACAGTTGCAAGATGATGATGTTATAAATGTTTCTACAAAAGATCGCTGGGAAGACTTACTGTATGGGAAATGTAAGCATTTTAGCCAGGCAGATGGCTGCTAACCGAATTAACGATGACCTCTCTCCCTGCCTCGCCCTCCCTCTCTCTCGTCTTTGTCTCTCTCTCTGTGTCTTCCTCCGTTTCTCTCTCTCTATGTCACTCTCCGTCTCCTTCCGTCTGCCTCTGTCTCCCTGTCTCTGTCTACCGCTCTCTTCCTCTCTCTGTCTCTCTCTCTCTCTCCCCCCGTCTCTCTGTCTCTGTCTGCCTCCCTCTCCCTGTCTCTGTGTTTTTATGTCTCTGGCCGCAAATTGCTCTGAACATAATGAAGAGATATGAGAGAGCACTTGCAAAGTTATCATTATATTCATTTTAAGTATTGAGCACCTTAAAATTTTCATAAATATACGTGGATATTTCATAAATATAAATATTCATTTTTTTCACTAAGATAGCGAATCTCTTTATTCATATGTAAGCACCTTGTTAAGAAATATTAAAACCATCTCGGAGTTGTGAAATTTACCAGAAAGATGCTGATGATGATTATGACCTTTCTTTTGTCTTCTTTCAAACGTTGAGACTCAGTGGAGTTCAAATGATGATCTTTCCTAGGTTATTTTTTTTCTAGTATTGTGATCGTTGACTGCTTGCAGGGTCTTTAAAGGAAGCCACTGTTTTGAAGTGATGTTTTTGAATTTATCTTGGCACAGCAAATTTGTAGCAGTTTTTTTACATCTATTCTTATATGGTAAACATTTCTAAGAAATGTACCTTTGTAGCAGAATTGTTGATTTAGTCGGTCCCCTGTATCGCCATGGTAGTGATATTTTAGCATCTTTCCAACATGCAGAGGGTGGCAATGAATTTTAAAAGTTGATGGAAGGGGAGAGGGTAGCGGGATGTGATTTTGCTCAAATGAGAAGAAGCATTTGTGGGGTGCCAAACTACACATTTCTCAGCAACCGAAGGCTCCTTGCGGTGAAGACAAATTATCCCAAAATAGGGTTGTCATCTATGCACTGTTTTGATGAATGGGATACACGTGTTATTGATTTTCAGTATTATCGTGGTTGGGGAGAGAAAGTGTAGACTAGAGAGAGAGAAAGAGAGTTTGTGTGTGTGTGTATTGGGAGTGGTAACGGAGGAGGACTAGGGTGGGACAAGTACCAATCAACGTGTTGTTACTTTAACGCGACCAGAAAACATATAACTTCACTTTTATAGGCCGCATTTCACCTCGCAATGAATAGTCCCACACCCACATCCACACGGTTAAAAGTGTGTTACATTAGTTGGATCCGCTGTTCGCTCGTGAAAAAGAGGTGAATCAATCGCGCGCATTGGACCATAATTCAGTCTAGGGATCCCGTGGGGTGCAATGTAACTGTCACACGGCACTAATCTCCTTACGTAGAGTACAGCAACTTAAGAGTTTCTCAACGTTGAATTACAATGTTGCACATTTGGGAGTTTAATACCGTTTCATAATAATTAGCAAATGTATTCATTTTTTTAAGCTCTAAAATTCCGGTAAATACGCACTCGCACACACATTCAGTGAGTGTATAGTAGCATACCTATGTGGATGATGTATATTAATCTAGTAATCACAATCTTAAATATTCTTAAAATTAATTAATGAAGAAAAAATCCGAATGCATTACGAGTTTTATAGTCTTAAATGAATATTAAATAAGATTTTTTTTGTACTAGGTTTTGAGCTTTATGAAGTCACCTTGCAAAGATGAAACGAGAACTTATACCTTGTTGTACCTTAGCGTTGGGTTGTTATTTATTAATACTGTTGTTATTTATCGAGCAGCTACATAAGTCGTTTGGTAGGAACAAAAAATTGTTGAAACGACTGGTAGCCATGGCCAACTGCCTATATGCAGAATTAATTCTTACGGGATTACCAAAATACGTCCTGTTCAGCTATGAAAAAAGGCACATTTCATAATAGGATTTCAGAAAAGAAATTTTTTTATCCTCTCAAAAAATTTGCAGTAGATTACTCAATACTGTATGTAGTTTGGTAGTTAAGGCCACATATTGTTACAGTTAGTCACTGTTTTGTAAGCATTTGCTTCCTTGTATGCTATATACAGTACTGAAGTTTTGAAGGTTGACTGTTCCGGTGAGCATATCCCGTTTGTGGCCACACAACCTACGTTTTATTTATTATTTCTTTTCGCATGTTTACGCCTCTTCGTGACATTTTTGTAATCTTTGCTATTTTCATTACCATCCCGCCTCGATGGCGCATTGGGTAGCGTTCTCAGTAAATGCTTCAGGGGTTATAGGCTTGATGCTGCACCGAGGTGAGTTGACTTCTTTCGGGCGATCGAGAGAGATGCCCCGAGTGCGCCTTCCTTCGGACGAGAAGTAAAACCGAGGTCCCGTGTGGTACACGATGTGTGTGGTGCCCTCCCTACTATGCACAATATGGTAGTTACTTTTCTGTTACATGGAGATCCTACATTTCATAGATTTGCTGTCTATCCTCGGTGGCGCATTAATAGGTAACGTGCTGAATTTACTGAGCCAGTGGTTCCAGATTCGATACTGGACCGAAGTGTGGTATACCATGGCATTTGCACATAAAAGAACCCTCTCTACTAGGCAACGGATAGATGAGGCAAAATTTCCAGGCGTAGGAGCTCGTGGAGTGCCACAACGAACAGTAGACCGATGATAAATAAGAGTAGGGGTTGTAGCTTCGGTCGGCAGCCGGCTGAGGAAAAGCACACGTTCTGTCATAGGCGGGTAAAAGGGTTAGTAGTTGCTTTTGCTTGCTTTCTATCCAGAGTTGTCCGAATCTTTCTCCCTCCCTCCTTCGTGCGATCAAACGCTTTTTATAGGTCATAGTGGAGGAGCTTATGATAGCTAAGTGATATCATATACTGCGTGTAACAGTCTTGCAACCACAGTTTTGATGGCGTTTGTATAGATACTTGGAAGGAGATTGGTCCTGTCGGTCCTTTCTACGAATGATTAGTGGGAATTACATGAAAGATCTTTAACATCATCTCTTTTCGTATAGTCACTGTCGTGTCTCATATAAATTTCTACACGACAATAAATACTGGATAAATAAATGCAGTATAGGCCCTATACGGAGAGAGGCGTGAACAATGTCTTAATAATGGTTTGAATATCTATATCTCATCACTGTAGTCGTGTTTGTTGTTATAATCCTCGTCTTTTATTCTGAAATCGTTGATATTATATACAGGTGTAATTTTTAAAGTAACCAAAGCCTTTGGTTGAAAGGAAAAAAGTTATAAGTTAGTTGATGGAGGGAGACATTCAGTTCCTAAAACAGTTTGGAAATTTCGGCAGTGACTTTTTCAGGAAAATGCAAAGTTAATTGTTTACTTACCTATACCAAATCCTATCCTTATCCCTTCTGGCACCTTATTATGCGCTCCAAGTTAGCAAGTTGGAGTGGCTAAGAGCGACAATTTGCTGAGCTGCATACCTGCGATAAAATCCTGTAGCCCCAGGCCATTAACACAGTTTTGACGGCTTATTTTCAATTTTAGGGAGAGGCATGTGATATATCAAAATTTCTCATTTATTTAGATCTTTCCGATGCGGTAGTTAAAAATGCCCCTATCTATTTAAAAACTTTGCATTTTCCTAAAAACAACTACTGCCGAAATTTCCGACCTGTTTTAGATGCTCAAAGACATCAAAGATCCTCAATGACGTCAAAGATGCTCTCTCTCCTAAGGCCACTCACTCTTCGCCACCAAGACTTGGATTTCTGACTGCAGCAAACACCATACCTGGACCAACTAACAAAGTCAGATCTGATACCAAGTACAGCCCCACCACAGTCAGCTCCACTATGTCGTTATAAGGACGATCTGGGTGTTACCGAGGTAGGGGTGAGTGGCACAACTACGTACAAACAAACACAGCTAGCAATCACAACCACCAGCAAGAAACCATAGCCATAGGCTGTCGAATTGCTCTAAGTGCTTAACTCCGGAGACTCACTGATGGATGCCGTGCAGACGAGGGCCAGAAAGATTGCCAGCCGAGAGAGTCATAGTTACTCTCGCGTTTTTGAAAAAAAACCTCTGCTTTTTTTCATGCACCATGCATAGACAATATGAATTGAACGTATGTAGCGAAAAATGTTGTTTGAATTAGTGAAACTGATCGATATTTGTCAGCATGCTACACTAGAGATTCAGAACCTTTCTTTCTACTGTATGTGCAAGTTTGAAAATTTGACAGGTTTCGATTTGTTGCCTGAAAGGTGAGAAACCTGTACATATTCGTATTTTGATGAACCGAAACCATTAATCTTGTGTTGTTGCATGTACATTTTGATGAAGCAACTCCGTCGTTATTTGCCGTTTCATATGTCGGTTGCTGTCTGTCTGTCTGTGTGTATGTGTGGCGCATAATGTGCCAGCTCCGTTTGGCATGAAGCTTTGTTAATGTAGTGCCTTTTCCATTCTCATGTACTTTCCACTGAATTAGTAAAACATGGGCTCAGTGTGAGGTCCGCGCGTCATACGTGCTGCAAACTTTCACTTCATTAATAATGGTTATATTGTTCTGCGATCGTCAGTTTCAATCATTGTGCTGTTTGATATGAGTGAGTGCATGATAGCAGTAGGGGACCATGCTACTGCTACTGAAGAGGAAGTGCTGGATACAAAGAAGGGCGCGTACAAGCAATCCATCTGCACCTGGGGGATGTTCATTGATCGTAAAATTTATATGCAGCTAATGCATTCACGGTCTGCAGACTGGAGTGGAGGACACCTTTTCATTGATATGTCGACTTTCATTGTATTGATCCTTTGTCTGCTATTTTAAAGTTTTGAATGCAATCCATTACCCTAGTAACTTTTTTTATTTCATGAATCTTTGATATTTAGTTTCTCTTAATTAAGAATAATTTTGCGATCGTGTTGAAACATTGTAGTCCGATATAAGGATTTTGAATTCATGTGCTTGGTGAAAGCTAAATTTATAATGAAGATACTTTGTGTGTTGCATCAATTATTTCGTTTGTGCCCCAAGTCTGGAATTGCAGAAAAGTTCTCTTTGATAAAGTGCATGGCGTTCATCAACCTTTATTTAATTAGTTACAGGCATTAATAAATTAGTTAGGACATCTAATTAGATAAGTCGGCATTTTTAATTTTAGTGCTCATTCAAAGGGCCCATTGGTGATGTCCACTTTTATCTGCAGTGCATCATTTACCAACGGAACCAAGAATGAAATTTGTGGTCTTATTTGAGTGCCAATTTTCTTTGCAGCAATTATCTAAAGTTTGTTTTTACCTTTTGCTGCTGGTGGAGCTCGTCATGATCCATGTTAAATTCACGACCGTAGAAATTTCGGAATGAGGTTGATCATCAGGCAGACAGGCGGCGACGCTCTGACAGATAACGGTTCTCAATAGAAATTGGTGGTTGAATAGAGTACTCGCCTCCTATTGTCTATTTGTTGTTGATGTCGTCTCTGAAAGTCCATGGTTAGGAGATTTTCCAGGTCTTGATTCCGCGGTTGTCTATTCTAATCATTTTTCCCCTCCCTCGAACTGTGGTTGTGGTTTTAGGTTAAAAAGAAGCGCGTTTGATGGTAACAACGGGCGCACTCATATTTGGACTGGCAATCTTTGCCAAAGACTGTTCAGTCAGTCGTTTCCAGTTTTAGATCTTCTGCCAGACAGCACTTTGAATTCACTCTTTGTGTTTATTCGCCATCATTACATTGTATCTAATTTTGTTTGTGCAATATAGCTTCCTCCATCATTTGAAAGTTACCTACTACTTTCAGAGGTGATGATGATGATTTATTGTTACCCCGACCATGAGTTACTTGCAGAATTGTCTTACAAATTTTGGACTTTGTAAATTTGTCAAGCCTTGAACACCGTCGTATCCGCTGTTTAGGGCAATAATTCTTTAATCATGCTATCTAGGCGAAAGGTGATGAGATTATTAGTGTGTATCTATGTATATATTTGCAGGTAATGTTGCGTCTTGGAATGTAGCAACATCTCCTAATCTTCCCCCCCCGCCTCCCAAGTGCCATTGGTCATGTTTGCCTGACGGCGCAAAGCTATCAGTGAACCTCCACATTAATTAAAGCGTTTATAAAGTAAACCTGCCCGATTATAATTACACGTCTACCGTGATGAGGAGAAAGACAATACAGTTGTGTAACCACTGAAGCGTTTATGTCAAGACATGGGTTTTAGACCACATCAATATTCGTAGGTGCCTACTCTACACCCCCCATTCGTCAATAACGACTGAATTGCGCTAGGAGAGAAAGAAGGCAAACTCTAGACCCTCTTATATTTTGCATTCTTTTATCGCCGTCCGCCCCTCTTTTTATTTATTACTTGTAAATCAGCATGGGGTTGGTGATCCTCCTTGTCATTAATTTAATTTCTTAGCCTTTCCTTCGACAGTTGCATGTTACTAAGAAAAAGTTCTCCGGCTATTTACAAGTAGTGTTGAAAGTCTTAATGATGATTACCGTTTCTTTCAACGTGGAAATATTAGCTGATAGTCTTGTACTAATAATAATTGTAATCAGATGTTACCTTAAGAATTGACGATGTCGATCAGGGCGGAAGCGACTCTGGAAAGAAAATCTATAATTACAGCGAAGAGTTTGAGGTTTATGAGTTTTCATTCATAAAAACAAGACCACATCTTCTGGATATTTAATTCTCTCACACGATCCTAAAACCCTAAAGCACGGCAGGGTTTTTTTTGTTTCGTTGGTGTTTTAGGACCCTTCAACCACAAGGTCGTTAGAGCTCCGTCCACTGCATAGTTTTAGTGCAGAGACTGCACAGACACTACACCAAAGCGACGATTATTGGGTATTAGCAGTATCCAGTTTTTCCAAGCGGCCACCCATGTTAATACTAGCTGGGGTTGCGTGTCCAACGCAATAAGCCGCTCCCAGTATGGCGGGTTCTAGGGATAGGTAATTTGCCTACATCGCCTGATATACTATTGAGAGTGGCGCAAAAAGTTGTTCGTTCACCATCCTCATCATCACTCTACCCTTACGGCAGGATTGGGTCTGTTGGTTCTGGCTGTCCATTTCTTCCTATTTTTCCTCACCCGGTCCCTATCACTTCCACACATTGCCGTGTTTATTTTGACCTACCTCTATTTCGTCTGCTCCCAATAATTACTTCTCCTCCTTTGTTTGTTTGAGTTTAAGGTCCCGTCAACTACAAGGTCATTAGAGACCCGTCCATTGCATAGTTCTAATGCATATACTGCACAGACACTACACCAATGCGACGATTATTGGGTATTAGCAGTACCCAGCTTTCCCGAGCGACCACCCATGTCAGTATTAACTGGGCTCGCGTTGCTTAACTTCAGTGATCAGACGAGAACTGGTGTGTCCAACGCAACTCGCCGCTCTCACTTTTCTTCCTGTCTTATAAAGATCCGCCGCGGTGGCGTAGTGGTTAGCACGTTCGACAACTGCGTCAGGAGTTCTAGGATCGATAGTGGATCAAGGTGGGTCGGCTTCTTTCGGGCGAGAGAGAGGCCCCGAGTGTGCCTTCTTTCGAATGAGAAGAAAAACCGAGGTCCCGTGTGGGTGTACGATGGCACTTGCACGTAAAAGAACCCTCTCTACTATGCAACGGGTAGATGAGGTAAAATTTCGAGGTGTAGGAACTCGCCCCCTGACGTCGGTAGCATTCCCCAACGAACACTAGACCGACGATAAATAAACGTAGGGGTGCAGCTTTGACTGGCAACCGGCTGCAGAAAAACTATGACCAATATATCGCCCTATGTCCATTCAGAGGGACAAGATGAGTACCCAACCCTGCCATAGGTGGGAAAAGGGTTAGGAGTTGCTTTTGCTCTTGTCTTTTAAAGTGCTCATACTATGCCCCCACCATTTTCGCAATGTTTACCGTTTCCAAACTATCGCTAATATTTTAATTCCTAATTCTATCTGCCCTTGACACCTCACACATAAATAAATTTGCCAATTCTTGCAATCAGACCCGTCTCGAAATACAGTTGAGCACATAGGGCGCAGAAAAACACGAAATTACTTTGGTAGTTGGCATCTAACTGACAGGGGCTCACTGACACTATGTGCAAAGTGTGCGGCATACACAGGAGCTCAATAAACTTATAATTAATATATTTCATATTTCTTTGGTACTCACCGATACGTTTTTATAAAGTGATTGTTTATTGTGTGTGGGGGGAGGTAGGTGCACTTTTTCGTTTCTTTAGTGTTTAAGGACCCTGCAACTACAAGGCCATTAGAGTTTCGTCCGCTGTGTAGTTCTAATCCAGAGTCTGCACAGACACTACACTGTTAGTACGATTTTGGGTATTAGCAGTCCCCAGTATTCCCAAGAGGTTACCCATGCTAGTACTAGCTGGGGTTGCGTTGCTTAACTTCAGTGACCAGACGAGAACTGGTGTGTCGTATGCAATGCAGCCGCTCCCGGGGGTAGGTGCACGCACAGGCGTCCCTAATGTTTGTCTATGGCTTGTGGGATCCACGAAACGATTCTGAATCAAGAATGCATTTCTATTGGAGAATGAAATGTGACTGTTTTAATATAATGTAAACACCAAGCGATAAGTGCAGAATTTTGAACAAATGCATGACTCGAACCAGGTTTTTCTTCTGAGAAACTTATTTGTTTTGTCATCCGGATATTTATGCAATCGTCTTCGTTTCTCAGAACTGATATATCCAGCTATTGATTAATGCTCGTAAGACAGTGAGAAGATTGAAAGGATCTTAACGACGCATCTACCAATTGTTGAGGTGGCGGATGTCATTGGTGGCGCTGAAAATGTTGTGGTGATGGGATGCTGCGTGGGGAAATTAATGCGTCCTTTTCTTGATACAACTTTTATCTGTCAGGAGATTGCCCATCTACAGGGTGAGATGTTTCATTTCCTTTGATGATGATAATGGTGATGATGATGATGATGATGGTGGTAGTGGTGGTGATGATGATGAATTTACGGATATCATTATAGAGCGTATTTTCAGTGCTGTGTGTAATTAAGTATAAAGTCGCCAACTATAAAGTGGGTTTCGGCCATAATGAAAGAAATAACTCATCTTCTTAAATGACAGAGACTTTTTCTGCTTACATAAATATTTTTGTTAGACTCCTTCCTGTCTTGTTATATCGTTACTATTCAATCATTAGGCCATTGTAATTGCTTAATAATTAGTTAATTCATTTCGACCGTGACATTTTTATCTTCGACCTTATTACAACCGGAACCCGCTGACCGATAGCTGCGAAAATCACTCTCACGGCGATGATAGTAACTTGAGGATGGACATTTTGGTCTTAGTCTCTACATAAATGAAGAGACGATTTGCCATATCTCTCTGCCTACCTTCATTTCTACCCACCTTTGGGGAGGGAGATTTAGTTGGGGTTCCTTGAAACCTTTAGAATTTAACCTTTGAGCTTCTTTTTTTTGGATTATATTCTGAATGAGCCAATACAATTCTTACCACCAGCACCAGCATCTGTTGAACCTTATATTTTTTTTTTTTACAGAAGTGCAATTGTTGCTATTTGAAATAAGGAGCTTTAGAAGGGCAGTTTGAGATTTACATTTGTTTGGATCCTAAACACAAAAATATCCTCTCGCAGCATTAATCATTTTTCTATTCAAACCCATATGGGTCCTTCAAAAAATATCATTCAGAGGGCAGAGGGTGTGTTGCCTAATTTGACAAGTAGCGACTAAATTGACATTTATTATACATTATAACACAATAAAAATTCCATTTGTAAATTATTTCAGAGTTAGTTACAGTACTACCAGATTACCGGGACCCTATCCCCGTTTTTTTAAAATAATAAATGCACTATATGGCCCTGCCTCGGTGGCGCAATAGGTAGCGTGTTCGATTTACTGCGCCAGTGGTTCCAGGTTCGATATTGGATAGGGAGCGGCCTATTGCGTTGGACACACCAGTCCTCGTCTGATCGCTGAAGTTAAGCAACGCAACCCCAGCTAGTACTAACATGGGTGGCTGCTTAGGAAAACTAAGTACTGCTAATATCCAAAAATCGTCGCATTAGTGTAGTGCCTATGCAGTCTCTGCAATAGAACTACACAGTGGACGGGGCTCTAATGGCCTTGTAGTTGAAGGGCCCTAAAACACCAACAAAACAAACAAAAATCGATATTGGATCGAGGTGGGTTGTCTTCTTTCGGGCCAGAGAGGGAGAGAGGCCCCCAGTGCGTCTTCTTTCGGGGTAGAAGTAACACCGAAGTCCCGTTTGGTGTATGATGCATTTGCACGTCAAAGAACTCTCTGTACTATGCATCGGGTAGATGACGCAAAATTTCCAGATGTAGGAGCTCGCCCTCTCACTCCCTCCTGGAGTGTGGTGGAGGTGGAGTACCGCAACAAACAGTAGACCGACGATAAATAGTCATAGGGGGTTGCAGTTTTGGGCGGCAGTCGACTGCAGAAAAACACCATCCAATATATCACCCTTGTGTCCATTCAGAGGGGTAAGGTGGGTACCCGACCCTGTGGTAGGCGGGAAAAGGGTTAGGAGTTGCTTTGATAAGTGTAGTATATGCGCGTTGATGTTGAAAAATAGTTTCTAATGAATTGATCGATAGAAATTATCCCATGTCAATATTATGATTGCTCTATTTATCATTTCTTTTATCTTAAATATGATTACCATTGTTTCGAAATGTTTCTAGTTATTTGACGTACAATTTCATCATAATATCTTTCTGCCTTTTGACTCTGGTTAGGGATCCCAAGATACTACTGTTGTCACCATCAATTCATGTCTTGTTCATTTGTTGTTTCATATAAACATTACTTACGAGTTATGGTCCGTAGAGAAAATTCAGAAATGTCTTTCCTGCTCGATCTACAGCAGTTCAACTACCACTTACCTATACTAGACAATAGGATAGCATGGCATGCTGCTCTACTGTCATCGTCATCATCATCATCATCGTTACTTATTCAACATAATATAAGGAGTCTTGAAGACGTCTCGTATCCATCAGTCACCTGAGGATTATATGGTTGTGTAACAACGTTTTTAACAAAAGTTTCTATAAATTACGTTATTGTTTACAAAACATTTTGAAAAAAAAATGTAATAATCGATATTGGGTGGTCTCAAATCGGTATGTTAAAACCTATCCTACACATTAACCTTTTTTTTTTACCTTCTTAGGTGGGCCAATGCGTCATTTTTTCTGTGAGATGTTAGTTTTTATTCGGCATGTCTCTCGGTGACAGGTTCTAACTAACTGCAGCAAACGTGATCTATTACAATTTCTTCATCGTCAGCCGAAATACAATGAATTGGGAACCTATTATTGCTTGATTTAATTTCGTGTCAGTAGTCAGGCAAAATATAATTAAGAGTACATTGGTGAATCAATCTGACTCCAATCATTTGCTGTAATTTCGATTTGGTCTTGATTTAACCAACGGCAGGATTTATTTTGCAATTCACCTGTTATCCTGTTTCGCTCTCTCTCTCTCTCTCTCTTGATGATCATCACAAATTCTCACTTGGATTTTCTTCCTATCCTTTCCTCACCCTCCTCCATCTTTGTCATTATCATCTGGTATTTCATGATTTCTTCTTCCCCTTCCTCTCTTATTGTCTACCTCTAGTAATAACGTACTAAAGAGGTACCGTCACTTATCAATTATGAAATTGTAATATTTGGCTGAAGTTTTTTAACGTTATTTGTTAGATGTTTTATTGCAAAGGAGCAGTAAGTTAATTTCTCTTCAATCTGAGTTGCCATGGAAACTGTGAGAAAATTAACTCTCATTATTACGTCACAACAGCTCCATAAAAGCACTCAAGCGAACCCATCAGTTTCTCTTAAAACCTGCTCTAAATCCCAATTTTGCCTGATCCTCCCATATAACTATTGATTTTTGAAGCAGTTCAGTTGAAGCGTTTTAGTTCAACAAAGTATCTCCACTTGAACTGCATAATTTTATCATATCAGAGTTATGTCTGTGCTGTGAGAAAGAGCTCACATAGAGTAGGACACACACACTCTCTCTCTCTCTCTCTCATGAAATATTGCACATATTAACCACTATATAAAGTCGCTGTCTATTGCTTTCTATGGCTTTCCTGAAGCTTCCTAACTCACTAATGTAAAATGGTAGAAAGAAGAAAAAAGATCTTTCATGTAGGCATTGCATATTCCATCATCTAAATTCATGCAGCTTTTTTATACATGTATTAGGAAAACAAAAGGGGTTCCAGGCCGTTTAGCAGGGGCCATCCTTCCTTCCTTTCTTTTTTTCTCTAGGAAGCAACTCCTAATCCTTTTCTCACCTATGACAGGGTCGGATACACATTTTGTCCCTCTAAATGGATACAAGGGCGATATATTGGACAGTGTTTTTCCACAGCCGTTTGCTGACTAAAGCTGCAACCCCTATGCTTATTTATCGTCGGTCTACTATTCGTTGGGGAATTCCACCTCTACCAGACCCAAGGAGGGAAAGGGGACGAGCTCCTACACCTGGAAATTTTGCCTCATCTATCCGTTGAATAGTAGAGAGGGTTCTTTGACTTGCAAATGCCATCGTACACCATACGGGACCACCTAAGTTTTACTTCTCATTTGAAAGAAGGTGCACTCGGGGCCTCTCTCGCCCGAAAGGAGCCAACCCACCTCAGTCCAGTTTCAAACATAGAACTACTGAGGCAGTTAGCGGGTTTCCTTCTTACTCTAAGATTTCAAATTATTTTGGTTCTTTACAGTCACACATAGCCACAGACGGCTCATGGGGCTGACAAACCTAGGCGGCAAATTTCCGATGCCGTTCTTTGCCATGCAGTGCATTTGTCACTCAAAATGTTTATAGTCCTGGGGTTCCCAAACTTCTCTGATTAGTGGAGCCTTTTCTAAATGTTGGCTTTCTCGAGGCACCTTTTTGCAGAGCCAAAACAATGCATTGGCAATCGGACAAATACCAAGGGAGTGAGGGGCGCTCGGACAATTTTGAACTGCATTAAATGTCAATGGGGGGAGCACGATGGACCCACTTGCCTAGGGCGCCTGATACTCACGAGCTGGGCCTGCACATAACCAATGATTTTAGGTGTACAGTAAAACCCCGCTATAACGATCTCGGATGTAACGAATTCCTGGATGTTAGGAATGGTTTCCAAGGTCCCGGCAAAAGGATAGGAGTTTGTATATTAAAAATATCGGATATAATGGATTGGATATAGCAAATTTCCTGGTAATAATGATGAAAACTTATAAAAGTTTGGATAATTTGGTTGGATATAACGAATGATGGACCTTATAAATAATTTTTATTTATGGATTTAACACAAACTTCCACTCAATGGTCACCACATATTGAATTGAACACCACTTACAGGAATGCCTTGTCATACTTCTTATCCCGCCTGTGGCAGGGTCGGGTATGCAGGTTCTAGCCCTACACACCTGCCTATCTCCCCCATGATGACCCCACCATTACCATATGCAGGAATTACCCTTTGCAGGAATTAGATAGACTGGAGAAATACTCTCCCCACTCCTTTACCTCAGAAGTATGAAACAAGACTCTACCGTTTCTATCTTTCACTGTTATGTCTCAGGGTAAATCTTTAATCGCCCTATCCCTGGTCTTGGCCAGGCTACATTCTTCCTTCATTCCCCCTTTGTCTCTATCATAGAGGACCTCATACTACTGGTGTATGACCAAAGAAATGATCCTCCTAGCTGTGGCCTTGGTCTGCCTGTAGCATATTTTAGAATCATAGTCTCCTATCTCCATCCACCTATGGAATGCAGCCATTTATTTTTTGGTGGCTGCCTCTATTGCATTATTCCACCACTATGTCTGCCTGCCCTGGAGTGTACCTTCTACTCTAGCCTCACCTAAAATGGCTTCCCCAAATTTTCTAATTTTTCTGGCAAACCTGATCCACACTGCATTAGCTGTCTCTTCCAAATCCCAGTATACTTGCCTATCTAGCCTACTTCCTAAATGAATTCCTGTTTCCAACACCTAATAACCTGTGCTCCTGAAGAATTGAGGAGCATTGAGGAGCACAGGAAAACTAAATCAACGGGCATTAATTAAAATGTAAGAAAAACATGCAGAAATGTTTCATTGGGGTAAATACGAAGGTACACAAAGATTAGAAACCAAATGTTTTGCAGAACTACCAAAACCACAATTTATTGATATTTGGGGTAGTATCACAGACTACTGGTATGCTATCTGGGGTTAAAAACAGCTTTCCTGGTTGTAACGAATTCCTGGCTATAACGAATGTGATTGCAATCCCCTACAAATTCTTTATAGCGGGGTTTTACTGTATTCGCAAGTTTTAAGTCCCATTTTTCGTTGCCAGTAATTAAATAATTGAATCAGGAGAGACTTATTAGGCGAACTTTCGTTATTAATTACTTGGAAGTATCAAAGTTGACACTGCGGTCTAGTCCTGTCTTCACAGCCATTAAGTTCTCATGTGACTCGTGCAATGATGAAAGTTGATGTTTCTTTTCTTTTTGTTATTGTTAACTGTATTTTTGCTCCATGTTGTAGCATATCTCTGTAGGATGGCGTTGCTGGCATATGCCCTCAAAGGCTTTATTGTATTTTGACAATTTCTAAAACTGAGCCCTCTAAAAAGTTCACTTTATGCAGTTGAAAATAGCGGCCAATATATTAATTAACCTTGGATCCTCTCCCTCCTTTTTTGTTTACAGATGTTTGCACCCACTTGGCTTTTTCTTATTTAGAAAGAGATTGAAAAATAGTGTAACATGTCTAGTGTGTCATATGACAGGGGAGTGTAGCATACATCTTTTCAGAAATGATGTAGGCACGTACATTCAGCGTTGTCGTTGTCGCGGGGTAAGTTGGCTAACTACTGCTTATTAGTGCGACGGGGCGCTTTTTTGGTTAATAATAGTGTGGCAACAAAAAACGCTGTTAACTTTCAAAACGCAGAGTGAAGAAAAAGAAACAAAACGAAAATATTTCACTATTAACTGAATTTTTAACTTAAATAGTTTGCACTTAATAACAGAGGTTATGTCCCTCTTAAGTTTGCTTACGTTTGACCCGTGTTTCCCAACATATTTTGGCCATGCCCCACCTAAACTCCTCTAAATTCTGATGTCTCCCCATGGTGACACATAGATGTTTTTTATTATTCAAAAAGTGAACTCCTTTTCACTGGATGAAGGCAAATGACAACTTGTTCAGGACACAATAGGTCTGTATATGTACTAAGGAGGAAACCACTAGGAATTGTAAAAGCTAAACAAACACCTAACCCTTTTCCCGCCTATGACAGGGTCGGGTACCCATCTTGCCCCTCTGAATGGATACAAGAGCGATCCATTGGACAGTGTTTTTCCTCAACCGGTTACCGAGCAAAGCTGCAACCTCTATGCTTATGTATCGTCGGCCTACTGTTCGTTGGGGAATTCCACCTACCCCAGGGGGCGAGGTCCTACACCTGAGAATTTTGTCTCCTCTACCCGTTGCATTGTAGAACGTGTTCTTTGAAGGGCAAATGCCATCGTATGCCACACGGGACTTCGGTTTTACTTGTCATCCGAAAGAAGGCGCACACGCGGCCTCACTGTCTCTCGCCTGAAAGAAGCGAACGCACTTCGATCCAGTATCGAACCTAGAACCACTGACGCAGTTTCCGAGCGACTAACTGCCGGTTAAGAGAAAGAAATTTCAAACAAAGTATTAAAACACTGTCAGAATTAACACAAGAGCGATCTATTGGACAGTGTTTTTGCGGTTGCCGACGAAAGCTGCAACTCCTATGCTTATTTATCGGTGGTCTACTGTTCGTTGGGGCGCTCCACCTCTACCAGGCCCCAGGAGGGATAGGGGGCGAACTCCTACACCTGGAAATTTTGCAACATTTACTTGTTGCATAGTAGACAGGGTTCTTTGACGCGCAAATGCTATTGTACATCACACGGGACCTCGGTTTTACTGCTGATCAGAAGAAAAGCGAACTCGGGACCTCTCTCTCTCTCGGCCCAAAGAAGCCAACGCACCTCCATCCAGTATCGAAACTAGAACCACTGAGGCAGTTACCGAGCACACTACCCCCCTGCGCTACCGAGGCTGGATTCACTAGCAGATTGTAAAGAAAAAAATAAAATATTTTTAAGTGTTATGAAAAATTCATTATTGAGTTGCCCTTGCATTATCTTCAAATTGCCTTCATGTGGAGCGTGAGCCCCACGTTGGGAGCCATAGCATTAGGCTCTTTATTTCGGCAACGTTCCTCAGATGAATATCCACAGGCTTATGGATAAAACGTTGCGCTGTTTTACAGCGCAAATAAGGTACTACTCCTTAGGTACGAATAATGCATTAGAATTGCACATGATATCGAATTTAACCAACTATATGCACCAGGGTTCCGCAACCTTTTTGGTATCGCGGGCCTCTAAAAATGTGTCTCAAGTTTCGCGACCCCCCCCCCCATTCCGTGATAAAAATTGTTATTAATTAAAACTAGTCTTTTCAAAATGTAACCTCTTCCTCAAATTTTATATAACTATACTGTATGTGGATGTAAACATTAAAATTAGGCGCGGCACCTCGCGGACCCCCGAGATGCAACTCACGGATCCCAAGGTCCGCGGACCACCGGTTACGCAATACTGATCTACACTATTTCAGGAGCAGCTTATTGCGTTGGAATGCCAGTTCTCGTCTACTCCCTGAAGTTAAGCTGCCCCAGCTAGTACTGGCATGGGTGGCCGCTTGGGAAAACTGGGTATAGCTAATACCCAAAATTATAGTGTCTATGCAGTATCTGCATTCGGACTACGCAGTGGATGGGGCTCTAATGACCAGTGGAGTACCAGTAGTGTTCGGCGCCTGTGTGCAATAACTTAGTGGGCACCCCTATCTCCCCCTCCCGAATGAAAAAAGGTCACCCCCGCTTCTATCACTGGCTATGGCAGATCAGGAGGCCGGATCTAAGAAGCAAGTAGAGGACCCTGGCGCCTGTGTGCATTGCACACATTGCACACTGTGCTGTGCTGCTAATGACCTTGTAGTTGAAGGGCCCTAAAACACTAACGAACAAAATACACTATTTCAAATTTTGTTTCAAAAAAAAAACAAAAAACAAATGGTGAATGAAGTTGCATGGCCTAGTAACAAACTGACAGTATCGATTTGCAATCGTTTTCGATTAGAAACGAGGGAAGATAAATAAATATCTTTTATATGTTGACTTTGAGTGAAATAATATTTAGACCCATATTTGAGGTCATATAATTAATGATCAATATCCGTTATTTTGAACATCACTTACATTCTAATCGAGTTTATTGTAGCAAGCTTTTGTTAGGGCATTTTTATATTTAATGTATCTAGTTTCTGTAGTAGAAATATATTTTATGCGTGTTTTTATTGTGTTTGGGTTGTGCATGATTGCAAGCAACACCATTTTATGTGTTGGGGAAACCGTTTGTTGCTTTAGTTATCTTCATCGTTCACGTTTTGTGTTGGCTTGCATCGCTGTTCAGCGTGAATTTGTTGAAGTTTAAGAAGCCAAAAAGAAGTGATTGATTATTGCATTTTTTTGTCATCTATTTTGGCTTCAATTCAAATGAACTTCTATCTTTGCGCTTGTGGTTTGAGGGCTTTGCTTTTGTTAATGGGCTGAATGCAGAAAGTGAGTTGGTGTTTGTAAGAAAATAAACGAGATAAAGAGAGAGAGAGAGAGTGAATAAATTAGTATGTATATTCGCCTCTAATATAAACCGAGATTATTGATGAGGATATACACGCTTACTATCAAAACTCATGTCATCCTCGAAATTATATTGCACTTTATGCGAAAGATTTCATTAAACCACCAGATTCAAGTATTCCTTGTTGAGAAACTTGATGAGGGAAATCGTTATCAAGCCACTATCTGTCATTTAAAACACAATTTTGGATTTAGTCATTTCAAAACTTAATAATGTTTTAACATATTATAATTAAAACGCCATATTTACATCTTATTCTTAATCCCACCTCGGGATTTGCTGTTTGTCTGTTGGTGTTTTAGGTCATTAAAACCCCGTCCACACTAAGGAGCGGCGAATTGTGTTGGACACACCAGTTCTCGTCTGATCACTGAAGTTAAGCAGAGCAACCCAGCTAGTACTGACATGGGTGGTCGCTTGGGAAAACTGGGTACTGCTAATACCCAAAAATCGTCGCAGTAGTATAGTGTCTGTGCAGTCTCTGCATCAGAACTATGCTGTGGACGGGGCTCTAATGACCTTTTAGTTGAAGGGCCCTAAAACACCAACAACAAACAAACAAAACCCGTCCACCCTAAACTAATACGACGATTTTTGGGCATTAGCGGTACCCAGTTTTTCCAACCGACCACCCATGTCAGTGCTAGCTGGGGTTGCGTTGCTTAACTTCGGTGATCAGACGAGACCTAGTGTGTCCAACGCAATTTGCCGCTCCACCACCTCGGTGGCGTAAGTGAGTAGCGTGTTCGGTAACTGCGTCAGTTGTTCTAGGTTCTATACTGGACTGAGGTGGGTTAGCTTTTATCGGGTGAGAAAGAGAGGTAGGGAGTGCGCCTTCCTTCGGAGGAGAAGTAAAACCTCTTGGTGTCTGGTGGAGGTGGAATGCCCAAAAGCTGGTGCAGCTTTGGTCGCCAACCGGCTGCGGAAAAACACTGTCCACTGTCTCACCCTTGTGTCTATTCAGAGGAGCAAAATTGGTACCCGACCTTGTCATAATCGGTTAAAAGGTTTGGAGTTGCTTTTTACGTGTTAGTCCTATAAAAAGTTTTTCTGGGTCTCTCTAACCCCCTTCCTCACTCCTCTCCCCTGGCTTACATCCATAGTTCTTCATTTCAACTGTGAAGCAGACTACGTTGTTGACATCTGCCCTATTCTTGTTGGTCATCTCGTCACTTTCACTTCAGTTGCGTTACTAATTCTACAGTCGTTGCCTTCCTAACACTTTCCGGTCCCATGACATTTATGTTGCCCGAGTTGCTCTTCATACCTAGAGTCATTAACATGTTGGCCGATGTACTTGTACTGCTCAATTCCTAGGTTGAGTACATCCTACAACAGTAAGCAAGTCTCTCTCTCTCCCTCTCCCTTAAGGTAAGAAAAAAAATGATGACCGAAAAATGAGATTTAAAATCCTCTTTTCAACCCATAGTTACCCGTATCTACACCCTATCAACTTTCCCAGTGAGTCTTTAGCGTGATTTTGGTAATTCTCTTTAAATTTATGCGAAGTTGAGTGTATATAAAAAAGGGCTTAATTATCACACCCTATCAAATGCCTTTTAGAATTTCAAAATATGTAAATGTAATTGATTTTTAGACGATGACCTGTGTCGTTAGCAATATAATTCCTCTAGTGTCTCTGCCCTTTTCGAGCTCTATATTGTAAGCTTGTCCCCTCCTCCTCTGTGTTCAACACGTCACTAATCTGTTTTCAAGTTTCCACCTTCGTAAGCTTTGATTTTTGGCAAAACAAATATCGTCTTCAGATGTCAACACCTTCTACTGACAGTTGTATAACTTCATACATGAATATTGATCCACTACTTTATAATATGCTGTTATGAAGTGACTGAAGGCTGCATATTTAGCAACTGTGGCGAAAAATACTAAAGACATCGTCTAAAGATACGATTGAAAGACATCGAATGAAATCCGTTTTGAAGTGACTCGGTAAAAGCTTATTTCCAGTTGAGCACTTACAAATGAAGACGGGATTTAACATTTTAGCACTGCATCAGAGTCGATGGCCTCAGCTACTAAGCTTTGAAGTACCTGGCCCCTAGCAATACACCCCATTGCCATTATGTGCAAAATAGTTTTCTGGTGTTTACTTGCGATTGAAGTGTTGGTGCTGTTGTATTTTGTAGCTTAGTGAAAGTAAAGACCAATGTGCAAATGGCGTGATAACACAAAGCGCCTTATGTGAAAAACGTTTGATATATACTTTTCTTTATATTTGTTTGCATAAAATGAAACTTTATTTTGTTGCTAAATGTCAGAATGTGTCATACCTAGTTACTCCACTGTGTTGTGGTGACCCTGAATGTGTTCATTAAAGTTGGTTGGTGTTTTCACTTATCAGAGTATTTGCAATTTTGAAATGTTATCATTACAATATCCACCATGATTTCTTTCTGCAGTAAAACCTGTCTAATACGGTTTTAGTGATCATTCCAGTATTTTTTCCCGCTTTCACAGGTTTCCGTTTTATAAAAGGTTGTGTTTTAGGTCACTAGAGCCCCGTCCACTGCGTAGTTCTAATGCAGAGACAGAGACGTAGTTACACATTCGCAATGGGACAAATGCCAAGGGCACGAGGAGCAACAGGCGCGGGGCACTATCACTGTTAGAAATAGCGTGCAGTGTAGTGCTGACTTAAGGACGCAATAGTAGATATTTACCAAGGGCGCCAAAAACATTGCTACGTCCAATGGTGGGCCGGTAGTGTTCGGCGCCTGTATGCAGGAACTTAGTTGGCGCCCCTATCGCCCCCTCCCGAATGAAAGAGGGTTTCAACAATAACTGGTATATGCCACACATTTGTCACTGCATCACATAGGAATGGTGACTTCGTTCCTATCACTGGCTATGGCAGATCAGGGGCCGGTTCTAAAAAGCAATTACAGGGCCGGGGCCCTTTTAATAGCCTGGCGCCTGTGTGCATTGCATACTGTGCTGGCACGCCTGTGGCTACGTGTGAGAGACTGCACAGACACTACACTAATGCGACGATTTTTAGGTATTAGCGGCACCCAGTTTTCCCAAGCGGCCACCACCCATGTTAGTACTAGCTGGGGTTGCGTTGCTTAACTTCAGTAATCAGACGAGAACTTTCAAAGTGCATTGTCGTGCCTTCACTATTGGGTAGCTCCGTGTGTATTATGGCCTTAATGGTTCCTAGGACTTTGGTGCATGTACCGTCACGTCACTCTCAAAATGAATCCCTGCATTGTATTGTATTATGCATAAAATAATCTGTCTTTGTCAGGTTATTTATGCAAACGGTTCCCAAAAATTACCCCGTTTCCTCGTTAGGTAGTTTCTAGTTTAGGGTATTATTTTAAATAGGAAAGTATTCCGTTCCGAAATTTATTTTCCGTTTTCCGGTTTATCCGAGGTCTGGTTAAAGGCAGGTTTTGCTGCATTATATGGTGCCTAGTTATAAATACAAGATGAAATTTCGACAAGAAATCTTTGATATCACTATTGTCCTTTGTAAAGCTGCTGTTAATCGTTAAGAATGATTAGATTTTCATAATTGGCCCTATTTCCCGGACGTGTCTCTGTATAGATGTTAGAGTAGAAACCTATTTCCCATTCTTTACAGATTTTCTCAATGCCCTTTCTTTACACATCTCCCCTCGTAGGTTCAGACTTTTCTCTTTCAAGAGGAATCCCGTCCTGTTTTCCCCTTCTACGACCTCTTTATATTTGATTCTCCATGAATGCAATTTAATAATACTTTCTCTTCTAAATGTAGAAAGGCAGACGGACACCCTGAGAGAGAGAGAGAAGGGGGGTTTTTTGACAACAGTTTGATTGCATCCTATATTGGTCTTTTTCAACATAACCATTTTGTGCTTTTCAGATTGTCCATGTAGCTGGTTGGCGGAATGGATGGTAAGGAACGTGTGGCCCGAGTGGTACGACCTCCACCCCCAACCACTCGTCCTCATCCCCAGCCTAAGCCAACAGGGGACCCATCTCTGTACCCCTATACTGACAGTGAAGTGGAAGGCAATCCTTATGAATACATTGAGGATCATGACAAGCAGCGAACCCACAACTCCATTAAAAAGAGTCACGCAGGTAGATAACATGTTTTAAGCATATTTTCAAATAGGAATTTTGAAGATGCACTCTCTCGCTTTCTCAAGTAGTTTCATGTGTGAATGGATTTGAAGATTTTATCACTCAACTGTGTAGGTAAAACGAGGAATTGTTCTGCATATCGATGAGAAAACAAAGTAGATGACAAACAACTACAATGTTATCAAACTTCACCGGATGGTTACAGATCATGTCTCCAAATGTTGTCTCTTTGTTTTGGTTGTTAAGTATACGAGATTGCCTGACTTTCTCTTTATACACTTCCAAAATTAACATAGATCTTCAGATCTACCTTTCCAAAAACAAAAGAGTAACAAAATTTCTTCTCAAAACAAAATTGCTAAAATGTATACTGTAATATATACTGTATAATGGTATGGTGCAACCTAAAGCTTTATGCTCTGATAGTGATGTTCTCAGTGAGTGTGCCTGAGTGGGGAAATGTGGGGAAACAGTTTGATGTTTGCATTAAACATGGTGACTGAACAGCAGCAGCTAAAAATCTAACGGTATTGGGACAGAGTTGAAGAAAGTAAAGTCTGGTTAGAAATTTAACAATGTTTAAAAGAGTTGATTCTCTGTGAACAACAGAATCAGATGACTGTGGTGACACCATTGCCGAAAGTGACCTATAGAAGTTGTCTTGGTAACTACCAACTCTGACGTTAATTATTGCCAAAATTAACCGTCAAATTTGGATACTTACCAAGTATAGATAGGCTTAAAGCGTTTAACATCTTTATTAATTCCAAACGTCATAAAATGTACACTTGAGTCCCTTCTTCTGCTCCTGCTCCTTTCCACCTCGAGAATTACCAACATATGTTTTTAATTAAATGCCAAAGTGAAGTGTGAATCCTGAGATGGCTCTCACCAGCTTCTCATTATGGTAAGGTTGGATACTCGTGAAGTCAGATATTAAAAGCACATAATCAAAATTTGACATCGGTTTTTTGATGACTGGTTGTCGACGTGATGTGACAGCCCTTTCAGTGGCCGTCCTGAAACAAACGAGCATATACAGCTGTACCCTCGGCCCAATATGAGATGAGTGCATTATATTTATATATAGTCTGCGTTCTCAAAACTTATATTTCGCTCCACTTTTTTGAGGACTCCAGGTATTAAAAAAAAGGACACATGAAAAGTGCGCGCTTAAAGAAACCTCTACAGATGTGACCAGAAAAAAATATCACTTCATATTTTTTCATGAGAAATCCTTGCAAAGTTTAGCCTAGCCAACATAGAGGCCGTATAATTCCCCGTTTAGTATTCCGCCCTTGAAGTCGAGGTCGTATTTTTCTGGGTAAATAATCCCACAACTGTAGCTTTGTAAGTCTTTGAAGGGCACTCCCACAGAGAAGCTGCAAGAGGGAAACATACAAAAGTTCACTAGCTTGCTTTTATTCATGCATAGTTTATGTATTTCCTCAAGTGTTTGAACATCGATTATATATATATGGTTTGTTTGGAGTTTATTTTGAGGACGGAGACTAAAGAAAAAGCACTTTAATTTTTCTCCTTATACACGTACGCACATACTCTCTCTCTTTCCCTGTTCCTCTCTCTCTCTCTCTCTTCATTTTCTCTGTTCGGTACCTATTGCAAAAGGTCACATTCTTGTTGCTTAAAAAAATTAAACAATCTGGCACCCTATGAGACGTGACAGGATTTGCAATGAGGCTTATGTCAGAAAAATAAAGAGTTTCTTTGGACAGACGTTGAAGTAAAATTTGTCTGCACGTATCTCTCGTCATTCATGTTTATTTAAGCTGTGTTGGGAAAAAGGATGGAATTGTATTTTAACCCAGATGGTAGTGCTCTGCTAAATTATGTGGTAGAAATGGGACAGGAAACACGAGTTAAAGCGCTTTTGCAACGAGATAGAGTGCTTCTTTTGCATGATCCACCAAATTCAGACTGGCGTTAATTTGCATGGTATAGGGAAGTAAATGGGCGTGCATTAAGGGAATAATGTTTGCATTTATATTTATTATTTTGCTTACTTGTATTAAAAAATATAGATCATATTATAGAACGCTACATAGACTCTGGTCTTTATTGGGCACATTTTCCCATCAACGTCCCCGATGGCATATTGTACCTATGTTACTAGATTAACTTGCCAGTAACTTACATAAACATGAGTCCCGAGTGTAACAGCAACTCACATGTCTAAAACGTTACTACGACACCGTTGCCAGTAAATGGCCGGAAATTTTTGACGTCTCTACCGGTTCTAAGTTATGTTTTGTGAACAAATGCTGTTGAACTCAATTTTGGTACCTATATGCACGCATACATCCCTCCTCTGTGGCGCTGTGGGTAGCATGCTCGGGAATTGCGTCAGTGGTTTGTAGGTTCGATACTGAACCGAGGTGGGTTGACTTGTTTCGGGAGAGAGAATGAGGTCCCGAGTGCGCCTTGGGAGCGGCGAATTACGTTGGACACACCAGTTCTCGTCTGATCACTGAAGTTAAGCAGCGCAACCCCAGCTAGTACTAACGTGGGTGGCCGATTGGGAAAACTGGGTACTGCTAATACCAAAAAATCGTCGCATTAGTGTAGTGTCTGTGCAGTGTCTGCATAAGAACTATGCTGTGCACTGGGCTCTAATGACCTTGTTGTTGAAGGGCCCTAAAACACAAACAACGAATGTGCCTTCTTTCGGATGAGGAGTAAAACCGAGGTCCCGTGTGGTGTACGATGGCATTTGCACACGTAAAAGGACCCTCTCTACTATTCAACGGGTAGATGAGGCAAAATTCCCAGGTGTAGCAGCTCGGTGGAGTGTCCCAACGAACAGCAGATCGACGACAAATACGCATAGGGGTTTTAGCTTCGGTCGGCAATCGGCTGCGGGAAAACACTTCACAATAGATCGCCCTTGTGTCCATTCAGACGGACAAGATGGGTACCCGACCCTGCCATGGGCGGGAAAAGAGTTACGGGTTGCTTTCTATATACACGCATACTGCACTCAATGAATCTTCACCGATAAATGCTAATATGGGTGTTAGAATCGTTGAGTTGAAAATATGAATTAAAATGCACGTAATAACGATTTGTTGCTGAAATAGGGACTCACTGCCTACTCCGGAGCTCTAGACAGCTCCGTTACTGAGTTTCATCATCTTCAAACCCCTATCCTGGCTGTGGCAGGGTCGGGTCTGCGGGTCCTAGCCCTTCACTCCCTCCTATCTCCCACTACGTCCCCGTCCACCCCACACTACCATATCCTTACGACAACCTGCTCCCACATTGCTTCGCCCCCTACCCATAGTGCTTCCAAGCATCTGCATTCCTGAAATGGTTTTAACAAGCTCCTCCTACCCTCTTCTAATTACGTGTCCATACCACTTAACCTACCCTCTCTCATTTTTTCCGCGATGTTCCCACCCACAGGCTACCTCTGATATACTCATTCAAGTTTGTTACTGAGTTTAGACCTCGTGCAGTCTTGTCGCTGATACTGTGGTGGCAATTAAGAAATTAGTCTAATGATGACCTTTTGCCTTGAATCAGATTTGTTTAAAGCTTTGTTATAAACAATTCATGTCGTCACCTTAAGCCAGTGGTCTTCAAACCGTGTTCCGCGTAACCCTGGGGTTCCGTAGTAGGCGTACATCTCTGGATGTTCCTCGGAACGGCTTATTGCGTTGAACACACCAGTTTTCGTCTGATCACTGCAGTTAAGCAACGTGACCCCCACCTAATAATAACATGGGTGCCCGCTTGGAAAAACTGGGTACCGCTAATACCCAAAAAAAAATCGTCACATTAGTGTAGTGTCTGTGCAGTCTCTGCATTAGAACTACACAGTGGACGGGGCTCTAATGACCCTGTATTTGAAGGGCCCTGAAATACCAACAAAACAAATCATGAGTTCCGCTAGTCAAAATAAAAATTCGAGAAAAAATTATGAAGCACTCACATTAATTGTCTAGTGTTTATTAAATTAGTCATACAGTATTTGAAAATTGATTAGAAGCTTCATGTGTGGGCCGCCAATGCGTTCGCAGCGGCGAGATTGCGTTCCCCGAAAAAAATACCCTATAGTTCTAAGGGTTCTGTGAGTCCGCAAAGTTTTAAGACCACTGCCTTAAACCCTTCAAGATCATGGCATTTGACACCAGTTCTCAAAGGATTTTTATAATCACATTTTTGTTTTAAAATACAACTATGTAAGTAGGCCTACTGTATATTGGGGTGTAGCATTGCGCAACTTGAGCCAGCCTACTACCTATCCCCTCTCTCTCGCTCTCCAACTCCTGTACAAGTTTCTGTTATTACTATTATTTTATAGGAAGATGGAACTGAAAGAGATATTCGGGCCCGTAACCAATAAAGAGATCCGTTTCCTCTCCCCCTTTCCCCATTAAGTTATAGACGTAGTAAACCGTCTTTGGTTAGATTTTTTGTCGTTATTTATATTGATTTATTCCTGTGTGATAGGAGGATCCCAATCAAGTTGAAAGGGAAGTTTTGCAGGACAGTGGTTAGGCCCGCTAGGCCATATGGATCAAAGTGTTGGGCAGTGAGGAAGAGCCGCGTCAAGATGCGAATGCTGCGCTACATGAGTGGAGTGTCAAGAGCTGATAGTTAGGAATGAGTATACAGTATTAGAGGTAGCCTGGGGGCGGGGGACATCGAGGGAAAAAATGAGGGAGAGTAGGTTGAGGTAGTATGGACACATAATGAGAAGAGGGGAGGAGGAGCTCATTAGATCCATTTCAGGAATGCAGGTGGTTGGAAGCACTCGATGCAGAGGGAGACCGAAGCAGACGCGGGAGCAGGTTGTCCGTAAGGCTATGGTAGTGTGTGGGGTGGACGGGGGGCTGGTGGGAGATAGACGGGAGTGGAGGGTTAGAACTCGCAGACCCGACCCTGCTACAAGCGGGATAGGGGTATGATGATGATGATTTCTTTAATTTATTCTGTTGGAGAGATTGATGACCTATGAGCATACTTACTAGGTGTGGGGAAGTATTTGATACTGCCACCACAGTTCTCCTCCTTCTTTTCATCACTGATGCTCTGAAGAAAATTAGTCTGTTGTCTCCATGCACCATGCAAAATAGTGAGTCGCTTGTTAAATTTTGAGACGACCTCATGACACCCAGGCTTCTGCTGGTAGTCTCAGACACATCCCATCTCAGTGGTCGTGACAACAGGAATCGTGAGCTATTATCATTGCATTTATTTTTGAAATTCTTCAGGCAATGGCAGCACAGTAAGCCACGGGATTGTTATCTTCACCGATGAAAAGTACTTAGATTCTCAACTTACCACAGTACTTGAACAAACAAGATCGATAGGATCTTTTATTATTTGGTCCGTATATAATTAATCTTGATGTAAAAAGATTATCCTTGTCATTCACTAGCTAAAATGGTTTATCGAGCCAGGCTATACAATAACAAATCCGTCCAACAATGCCAAAGTGTCCTAAATATTTCAAAGAAGGTTCAAAATACAGTATCCTAACCGAGAATTTTGCAAAATCGGTCAATTTTCTACGCATATAGGTAAGTTACATGAAGTAACTGTAGATTTTTTGTTTTGCTGGTGTTTTAGGACCCTTCAACCTCAACGGTCATTAGAGTCCCGTCCACTGCGTAGCTCTAATGCAGAGGCTGCACAGACACTACACCGATGCAACGATTGTTGGGTATTAGCGGTACCCAGTTTTCCCAAGCGGCCACCCATCTTCATAGAGCTTGCCTTCAGTGATCAGACGAGAACTTGTGTGTCCAACCCAGTACAGCCGCTCTAAAGATGCTGTAGACATTGTCAAGTTCAATAGGAGAAAGAGTAGAGAGAGTTATTTCCATCTTATAGCATACACTTAAGGGATTGTCAACCATTTAAATGCCGGCTTTCGTAGTCAGTTTTGATTCGTTCGTTGGTGTTTTAGGGCCCTTCAACTACAAGATCATTAGAGCCCCGTCCACTGCATAGTTCTAGTGCAGAGACTGCACAGACACTACACTAATGCGACGATTTTCGGATATTAGCAATACCCGGTGTTCCTAAGCTGTCACCCATGCTAGTACTAACTGGGGTCGCGTGGGTTAACTCCAGTGATCAGACGAGAACTGGTGTGCCCAACGCAATAAGCCGCTCCCTTTCGTAGACATGAACATGTAAGAAATATCACAGCCGAGTCGAGAAGACTTCTGAAGTTAACTCGATGTAAGAGTCGACGTGCAGAAAATTGGTTTTAATAATTTTTAAAGTATCATGCGTGAATTTTAGTAATATAATCGATAATCAAATCTTTTGAAGACGCCAACTTGTGTAACGATTGTATTTTTCTAACAATTTCAGTTGACTGAGTGCATAAACATCTTAGTGAGCATAAATTGAGATGCGAAAATGATCTGTAAATAAAAAAAGGCATCAACACTGTAGTACTGATAAGTTGTTGTGTTATTATTAGTATTCTATCTAGAGGTAAATGCTGCTTAGATGACGCATCTGATTGGCATCCAAGTGGAAAAGAGTGCATCGGCTGCTTTTGCTCGTTAATTTAGGTGTTTATTAATGCATACTCTATATACTAATGAGATTTGCATGAACAATTAGGGAATCGGTGGATGGCTGGATTAGCTTACTGTTCCTATGCCCGAATTGCTCCTTTTTCCCTCAGTTTAGCTCGGGTCCTCATTAGTAGGTCGTTCCTCCATTATAAAACCCTACTGTTCTTTTTTTTAGGTAAAATTTAAGCCATAGTCTTCCCGTTCCATTCATCTGTTAGAGTAGATTACAATTCAATTTCATTCGAAATCATCATCATCACCATCACTCCCTTATCCTGCCTATGGCATCTGAGAGTTCTGTCTAGTTTTGATTTACAACCTGCTTATCCGTATCTCCACCCCATGATGGACCTAACCTGCTCCTCCTCCCTCCTTCCATCTCTGCCATCTTATTCATAAGGATCTCCACCCTTCCATCACTCCATAGACAGTCAACATGTCATAATTAAAAATTGAGGTACCTAAATTGTGGGCTTCTCCTAAAGACAGTACTGCCTTGCTTATGGCGACCTTCAGGGGGAACTTGTAGTAGATGATGCTCTCGTTATTCATCTCTTTCTTTCGTCGTTTTCTGTCTTTATGAGTGTTTATTGCTATTTTTAATACTGTACTTGATAACTATTCTTATAGCATTTTATGTTTCAAAGACGTTGTTGACTCCATCATGGCTCTTCCCGCCTTGAATTTTAAAGAAATGACGCAAATAGATGTACATCCGCAAATGTGGCGTTAAGCAAATCCGAATTTAGGGTACAAAGAAAAAATTTTTGTAGGGTACAAAGAAAAGAAAAAGCATTTCAAGTTTTTCAAATTCAATTTTTTATCTCAGAATTGAAGCACCTGCTATGAATAAATGTTTTATCTAAATATTAAAAACAATTAAATTTCGAGATTCAGAGCAAAATCTGAATGCCAATCGTATAACTTCTTCACGCCTCCCCCTTCATCTCCTCATTTTTACTTATTTTTTTTTTAGAGATTTACCCACACGGCAAGTAAGAATGAACTGCGTCGACATCACTTTATTATATTGCCTCTTTAATCCACTACTGTAAGGATTTTTATTTTGGTGACTTTGTAAGGAAGTTCTACATCAGCATTGTCTACTTTGTTATAGTGTCCATTTTACTGCTTATTTACTCGTTTCATTGAAAGAAAGGCTAGTTTTAAAATAATCCTCACTTTTGAAGGGCTGATACTACCTATATCCAGCAAATAGTAATAAAGAAATCTTCGCGTTTCTATCCCTGGTTTGCTTTACTAGAGTATTAATTTCTTGGTTATTACGTTCCCGAAATTACCAGCAAGAAACGAGAGACGATTAATGCGGTTCACATCCCGTAGAGGTATAGTCGACAAGCAGGAATATGTGGAGCGGCTTATTGCATTGGACACACCAGTTTTCGTCTGATCACTGAAGTTAAGCAACGCAATCCCAGTTAGTACTAACATGAGTGGCCGCTTGGGAAAGCTGGATACCGCTAATACCCAAAAATCGTCGCATTAGTGTAGTTTCTGTGCAGTCCCTGTATTAGAACTACGCAGTGGACGGGGCTCTAATGAGCCCTAAAACACCGACGAAACAAAAAAGGAATACGTGTTCTTGACACCACCGTTGTTTGGTGTAAATGTACCTATCTCTCACCTGGTTTTATATTTTTAATGCTGACGTCCTGATAGTGCTATTTTTGCTCTATCTTGTCCTCTGGAATCGTCCCGCTCAACGTCTCTATTGTGTACTTTGTGTTAGACGACAGAGACTAGCTTAGCTGCTAAAAACTTAATTAGAAGTTATCTTTATGGTTAACAGCGTAAAAGTATTATAACTCAGAAGATATCACATTAGCTTCATATCTAATTTTCGTGAAAATGCACAGGAAATTAATTCAACAGTATGTCAATGCCAATTCTAATCCTTTTCCTGCCTATTAAAGAGTTGTGTAACTATTTGTCCCATCGGAACTGAGAACACTGTTGGGCGATAGTTTTACGCAGCAGGCTTCCGACCTACACTGTGATGTTTATTTCAAAGATTTTGTTGATCTACTCATACATTTCACTCCATTTAGAAAGGGCTGTTTTAGGTAGAGGGAAAGAGGCCCACTTCGGAAATCCCTCTCGCCCGAAAGACGTTATCGGCATTGGCCAGCATCGCACCTCACGAAACGAACAGATTGCGACAGCCAATACGAGATAGTGTATAGTGGGGCCAAAATGTAGAAAATGGGAATCGTTTCTTTGTTTCGTTGGTGTTTTTTAGGGCAATCCAATTACGAAGGTCATTAGAGCCCCCTCCACTTCATAGTTCTAATGCCCTGTCTGCACAGACAATACACTGCTACGACGATTTTTTTGAGTATTAGCAGTATCCAGTGTCCTCAAGCGGTCACTCTAGCTGGGGTTGCGTTGCTCAACTTCAGTGATCAAGCGAGAACTTGTGTCCAACGCTATACAGCCACTCCCGTGGGGATCGTCACGGGCCACAGGTCCGAGCCCCAGCTTAGAAAGATCACAAAATATAAATTTCGCCATTTTGGCAATGATCTGCAAGCCACTTACTAGGCTTCTGAGGGCCGCCAGTCGAATAGCCCTGGTGTATGGTTTTCTAAATTTATTGGTCATTGAGTGGTGTGGACTATACCCTGTTCCACTCGCGTGGATGTGGCTAAAACTACAGGAAGCGGCAAATTGCGTTGGACACACCAGTTCTCGTCTGATCACTGACGTTAAGCAGCGTAACCCCAGCTAGTACTGACATGGGTGGCCTACTTGGGAAAACTGGGTAGCGTTATTACCCAAAAACCGTCGCATTAGTGTAGTATCTGTGCAGTCTCTGCATTAGAACTACGCAGTGGACAGGGCTCTAATAACCTTGTAGTTAACGGGCCCTGAAACACCAACAAACTAAAGAATTAAAACTACAACCAACTGTGCATATGTTAGCTTTAAAGTTTTTATGACCTTTTTATTCAACTAAGGGTATGAGGGTATACCAGTGGTGCAAGAGTTTCGTTATTTAGGATCAGTTTTCCAGAGCAATGGGGAGATAGATTCAGACGTGACCCATAGGATTAATGCCGGATGGCTGAAGTGGAGGCAGGCAAGTGGTGTCCTGTGCGACCGCCGGGTCCCCATAAAGTTAAAAGGTAAATTTTACAAAACAGTCGTTAGGCCTGCTTTGCTATATGGCTCAGAGTGTTGGGCAGTTAGGAAGAACCATGAAAGGAGAATGCAGGTGGCCGAGATGCGAATGCTGCGTTACATGACAGGGGTGTCCCGAGCTGACAGAGTCCGTAATGATTACGTTAGAGGTAGCTTGGGGTGGGGGACATTGTGGAAAAGATGCGGGAGAGGCGGTTGAGGTGGTATGGGCATGCGATGAGAAGAGGGGAGGAGGAGCTCATTAGGTCCATTATGGGTATGCATGTGATTGGGGGCTCCAGGGGTAGGGGAAGACCAAAACGGACGTGGGAGCAGGTGGTGCAGAGGGAGATGGTGACATGCGGGGTGGCGAGGGACCTGGTGGGGGATAGGCGGGAGTGGAGGTTAAGAACCTGCAGACCCGACCCTGACACTGGCGGGAGGAGGGTTCGATGATGATGATGATGAGCGCCTTTTAATGATAAATAAAGCGCTGAGGGCGTCTTGAAGTTTTTTCTACTGAAATGAAGCAGGAGGTGTAGAGAGCAATAATTTGATGATTTTAATCAATTGCTTACTGTCATGGAACTGTAGTGTAATATAACGCTACTCTTTAGATCTCTGTAGTCCTTTTGAGCTGTCAACCTCGAACTGCTGCCATCGATAAGATTGAAATTCACGTTCCAACGACTAGAATAGGAGAGTAATTTTCATTTCAAATATTTCTTGATTTAAAGGCAGAAATTTAATCCAGTGATGATTAAATTATAATAATATCGTAGTATATTTAATAAAGTGACTCTCTTGTATTTGTTTGGTTTCATTAATCATCCGGATGCCATCTCCTTAAAAGGGATATAAATTTCAGAGAGGGAGAGAATCTTCTTAAATATGCTCTTTATTGAGATAGTCGACCGCGTAAACTTTGGATAGACTATGAGTATTTCCTTTCACTCACAAAATTAGTTTTATATACAAAATTCAAAAGTTGCACATTTATAGAAGTAATCAATTTATTTCAGATCTGTTTTTTTTTTGTTTGTTTCAAGCTAAAGCAACTCCTAACCCTTTTCCCACCTATGGCAGGGTCGGGTACCCATAATGAACCTCTCAATGGACACAAGAGCGATATTTTGCACAGTGTTTTTCCACAGCTGGTTGCCGGCCAATGCTGCAACCCCTATGCTTATTTATGCTTATCCCCAGAAGGGAGAAGGGGCGAGCTCCTACACCTGGAAATTGTGCCCCATCTACCCGTTGCATAGTAGAAGGGGTTCTTTTAGCTGCAAATGCCATCGTAGAACATACGAGGCCTCGGTTCATACTTTCTATCAGAAGAAGTCGCACTCGGGACCTTTTTCTCTCTTTCTCACTCTCCTTCACCTTCTCTCGTCCGAAAGAAGCCAACCCACCTCTGTCCAGTATCGAATCTAGAATTACTGACGCACTGCGCCACCGAGGCAGGTTGTTTTTTGTTTTTGCTTCAAGCTACAAAAAAATGTTTTTACTTAATATTAAATAAGCCCCATCTGCCAATGTGCATTTAAAAAATTTAACTAATGGTCTTTGTTAATTTACTCCCCAAAAAAAATTTCCGCCATTGTATTTCTTTGATGAATAAAAAAAAATGTTATTCATTATACTTTTACCTATGTCCCTGAGTTAATTCAAAAAAATCAATTTAATGTGCTTTTTTATTTACTAACGATACTTACCCTGGGAATACTGCAATGCAAGGTCGAGTTTTATTCATAGCAAGCTTTTATTCTCATGCACCTTTCAAAGTATCACATACTATTTAAACTATGATTTGTACCAACAACATTTCCATAAATATTTCTTATTACAAATTATTTTTATGTAATCTTTACTATGCACCTTTTTTTATGTGCACTAGATGTGTAAAATCTTTTGAGTACGGTTAGATCGGCGTCATTTGTGCATTTTCTTTCAAGTTGATTGCATTAAATATTATTTTCGTTTCACGTTTACCTTTTTTGAATTATTTTTTTTTATTTCTTAACAGCAGTTTGTGTGCCTGTGACTCTCAACAAACAGTGAAAGCACCGCAGTTGTTTTGATAGTGGCACACTAGTGAAGGCTGGATCAAAGGATAGAGAAATACTTTGATTGAATGCCGAGCTTGAAATGAATCATATATTCATTCATGCATATATGATTCATTTGCATAAAAATGTTGGTGTCTTTTTTTTTCTACTGAACTTATTTGCTCCATCATTATTGCTGTTAGAACTGTCGAAATTTTCTGCTTGTTTTTCTTGCAAACAGAGAAATTCATTCTCGCAAAGAGATTGTCTTTCCCTCTCTCTCCTCCCTGTCTCGTTTCTACTGTCTTATAGTTTCTAATGCCTTGCGAAAATTTTCAATAACCACGCTTATTAGAGCACAAAATTTTGAAATCGGCAAGCTATGTTTGCTGTTAGTCTTTATAAGTCAGGCAGAGATAATTTGTTTAGCGGAAGTTGAATGTAGGACTTATTTAAAAATCATAGGAAGGATTTATACTTAACATGTGTACGTCTTCAGTCAAATTTCCCTCGCTTCTCAATGCTTACATAAATGCTAAAAACGACAGTGAAGAAAACAGTATTTTTTACAAAAAAAATGATTAATTTATTTTAATTCAAAAATATTTCGCAATTAATCAATATTTTCGTTTGTATCCGACCTCGGTGGCGTAGTGGGTAGCACGCTCGGTAACTGTGTCAGTAATTCTAGATTCGATACTGGACAGAGGTGGGTTGGCTTCTTTCGGGCGAGAGAGAGAGGCCCCGAGTGCCCCTTCTTTCGGATGAGAAGTAAAACCGAGGTCCCGTGTGGTGTACGATGACATTTGCACCTACAAGAACCTTCTCTACTATGCAGCGGGTAGATGCGGCAAAATTTCCAGCTATAGGACCTCACCCCTTCTCCCATCTGGGTCTGGTAGAGGTAGAGTCCCCCTACTAAACAGTAGACCGACGATAAATAAGCATAGGGGTTGCAGCATTGGTCGGAACCAGCTGTGGGAAAACGCTATCCAATAGATCGCCCTTATGTCCATTTAGAGGGACAAGATGGACAGCCGACACTGCCATAGGCGGGGAAAATGGTTAAGACTTGCCTTTGTTTTTTTGTTAACCAAGATTTTCTTTTTTGTATTGTACTTCCGGACTGCTTATCTATTTATTCAAAAGGAAAGATTTAAAATACAAGAATTTTATGTAAATAATACAGGGATGGTGGTGGGGGGACAATGCAGCAATTGCTCCCCCCTCAGTGCCTCAATGGGACACACATTTCAACTGATGGACGATTCAACTTTGCAACTGATGACGCATTTTGCATTTGCTATTCCCATCTCCCAGACCAATCTGCAGTTGGCTAAACCATTGAAGACAGAACATTGTCAAAAGGGGCAGTAGAGGACCTATGGTGATTGCTAGCTAGATTTATAGTAAGGGATTCTGAATATTTAAAAATATTTGGGGCGCACCGGTTTGAAGTGCTCCCCCACTTCTTCGCCTCTGAAACCGTCCCTGAAATAATAAAACTGACATTTGAGACCCCCTCCCCTATTAAATCGAAAATTATTTCTACCATCCTTTAATGCTGTTTAAAACAATTTGTGATTGATGTCGTCGTGTGTTACTCAGTTCTTCGTATCTTAAGTACCCCCCCCCCTCCTGAATTTGTATACTCAAATTTCGACTCTTGATATTTTTTGTGTGGTGTATTTATCGTGTAGAGAGCATTTGTCTCTGGGTGATCCAAGGTTGAAATAGTTTAATTTTAGACTGTAGTTTTAATAAAGCAATTCTATTCATAGAAAATGTAATTTTCACCACCTAGTCTAGTTGTTTGAGAGATCCTGTTTGAGATTTTAGTTAGCTACCCTAGCAGCGTGCATCCCAGTTGTATAGTCTAGCTAGTGTACAATTACACTCACCATGTTCATTGAGCGTATCCTGGAACATTTATTACAAAAACTGTTTTTTTTTCACAATGAATACGTCTGTAAAGTATGACGACACACCAATTGTCAGGGGAGCGCCTTATTGCGTTGGACACACCAGTTCTCGTCGGATCACTGAAATTAAGCAACGCAACCCCAGCTAGTACTAACATGGGTGGCCGCTTGGGAAAACTGAGTACCGCTAATATCCAAAAATCGTCGCATTAGTGTAGTGTCGGTGCAGTCTCTGCACTAGAACTATGTAGGGGACGGGGCTCTTATAACCTTGTAGTTGGAAGGCCGTAAAACACCAACGAAACATAAAAAAAACCAATTGTCGGACAGTAGCTTCAAGCAAGTCTGCGAAAACTAACAGAACTAACATTGACCAACTAATGCTGTATATAGAAGGCGAGAGAATGAACGTTATTCTTGCCTTGGTTCAGTGTTTGTTGAAGGAAAGGGTAATGAGGAGGGATCACTTTTGTTGAACATGATCTTTGTCGTGAATTCACTCAAGAGACATTGGTGTGTAATTTAATCTTTCATCATCTGGTCTTTGGGCTTGGCTCTTGAAAACTTTGCACCACCACCACCACTTGATCATATTAGAGATTCCGCATTGTGTTTGTTGTTCGTTATTTAATGATCAAAAGTTTGGCCCCAGCTGCAGATATTTTGATGTTTGATGGTGTAGTAGTGGTTGACGAACTAATCGTTTCCTCTCGGAATGAAAATTGAGAGCGGCTAAGTAGGCCATTTTAGTTTTCATAATGGTTGTCTTTTAACTCGCCTGGTAGTTGCTTGTAATTGTGTTGTTGTTTATTGGTGTTTTAGGGCCCTTAAACTACAAGGTCATTAGAGCCCTCTCCATTGCGTAGTTCTAATACAAAGACTGCACAAACACTACACTAATGCGACGACCGGTACCCAGCTTTCCCAAGTGGCCACCCATGTCAGTACTAGCTGTGGTTCCGTTACTTAACTTCAGTGATCAGACGAGAACTGGTGTGTCCAATGCAATTTTCTGCTTCCTTTGTAATTTTGGTGGGGTTAGTTTAGATATTGGAGCCATATCTGGCTGTGTTGTTGCCTGTGTTATTCCTGAATTCCCTCATTTTATTCAGCCTGTGTTATATTTTATAACGAACATCACAGTATAGTAATAGTATTATATCCCATAAAATTAAATCATGATGAGTCTCGTGTTGAGCTTACATTAAAACGAGTAAATCCGAGACTGACCTACACAAAATTGATCATGTTGCTGAGAAGAGCACTTAATGTGCATGTTTGGCAGCAGTGTGGTTGTGAACATCGATACCTTTTATTCTCCGGCCACCTCAATTGTATTTGTATTAAAATTCAGTGTCCCAGGAGGTGCTATGCTAAATAAAATATTTCAAAATGCTGCATGTTTAATAGATGTAGTTTAGCCATTTTTAATTCGCAGTTTAGGACATACATGAAGCGAGTAATTACCATATTTACGTGACATATATTTTATGTATACCGGGTAATTTAAGATGATCTATTTGTGATTTTTCTTCGCTTAGTTTTCCTATTTATGAGGGGAAATTATTTTGGCAGAGTTTGCATTTAACAGTCCCTATATTACTTACGATTTCAGATTTTGAGCAGGATTTCCAACCTACTTCCATAACCAAAATCCGGATGTATATGTTCCATACCTCATATTTATATTTATATACACGAGAGATGGATAACAAGTAAACGACAGAAGGGAGGGGGAAATCCAGACCGGATGTTGCATGCTGCTGCTATTGCTGCAGAATGTGGATTAAATATCAACGTTAAGCTTGAAAGAAAACTTTGCAACTAATGTGGAGTGCTTTTCAAGGGCTGTTCCACTGACATTTCTTTAAAGGTAAAATGTAGCATCTCCAAAGATAAGAATAGAAATCTTATTTTTCATCCTCCTTAAATCATAGTGTGTCAGCAACAACGCTTCTGTTATTGATATTCACCGTGATGTGCTCTACTACTAGTACTACTAAATGAAAACTGATAGTGACAGTGGTGCAGAGGAAAGGGAGTACCACATCATGAAATATAAACAATTATTGCTAATATACTTTAGAACATAGTTGAATGTCAAGGAAGTAATGTTGGCCAGTTGAGGGTTTGGGGGTTTCTCCTACTCTTTTTGATTTTCGTTGGTGTTTTTAGGGCCCTTCACCTACAAGGCCATTAGAGCCCCGTCCACTGAATGGTTCTAGTGCAGAGACTGCACAGACACTACACTAATGTGACGATTATTGGGTATTACCAGCACCCAGTATTCCCAAGCGGCCACCCATGTTAGTGCTAGGTAGGGTTGAGTTGCTTAACTTTAGTGATCAGACGAGAACTGGTGTGTCCAACATAATAGGCCGCTCCCTATTCATTTTGAATACTGTAAATACCGTTATAATGTCGTCAGTCATTATGCAAGATGTGATCAATAAAACTACCAGAATGAAAAATTGGTAGACTCTGATAATAAAAAAAACTTCTGCAGTGGCGATATTTAAAAACTAGAAATCAAAATCTGTCTTAGAGTGCCTCTTATCATCCGTCTCGTTTTTTAGGGCTGACATGAACTGCAGGTGCCAGAAAGCTGTGAGAGAGTCTATTGCTGGTTGAGTACAACTGAGCATGTTAACCTTTTTTTTTATCTTGGTGTTGCCTCCTTGGGATGTATGTTCGGTGTCCTCTATTGAAGTGTGCGCAACTTCGCAGCAGCGCAGTTCAGGATTGGACTGGAGTGGTCCACATGGTATGAATTGAAAGAAATGGGAGAAGACGAAAGGAGGAAATTAGGAGGAGAGTGTGGGTGGGACGCATTAGGGGAGGGAGGGGAATTGCCTTACTTTCATTAAACAGACTTGGCTTTTTTGTTTCATTCAGCCTCCAACGAGTCTTCCTCATAAGACGTTTGTTAAACCCGTTCTTGTTGGTCCGTCTGTAGTCTGTCATTTTATACTGGACAACGATTTTTTATTAGGCAACAATATCTGTGAGACAAATTCGTCAAACTGACTCTCTCTTTTCACTTTTCTCTTTCTGTGTATGTGTCTCTCTCTTTCTTTCTTTTCTCTCTAATCGCATGTTCATTTTGAAATCCTTTCCCTCATCCTTTTAACCCGTTCTGTTATTTACATGCATAGTTAGATGTGAACTGCAGGTAACAATAATCTGTGACATTTTACTTCGGAATTGGGAGTAGTTTCTAACATTTATTTGATCCCTAATTAGAAATGTTTCAGTTACTCTACGAAGAATCATATTTTAAAGAGGATTCTTCAGTCTGTTAATTCGTTGATTATTTGGTGGAATTGCATCTAAATTATTGCTAACCTTTTTTAGCTGACTATCTTTTTTTCACCCTTCCCTAAATATTTTTTAACTAATCAATCAACAGCCCCAGTGGTGTCTTTGTCTTTCTATTTTATATTTGAAGGTTTGACAGTTTAGATAAGCCTGGTGCAAATGTTTTTCTAGTCATTACATATGCTGATGTAAATGGGCAATTTATTTCTGTGTTGCTTTTGACTCACAAGTGGAATTTGTTTTTCTTTGATAAATTTATAATTTGAAATGAAAAGTTAAAAATGTTCATGGCTCCAAAATATGCAATTGTGCTTGATTGGATGTGGGTATTTTGAAAATGATGAACACCAATGGTAAGTGTTATAATAATAATATTTCTTCATTAGTATACATAGCATCCGTTAAATTATAATTTTCTGTTTGTTTGTGATCAAAATAATAATTTTTTGATCAGTGGTCTGTAGTGTAGATACTACTATCTTATCATTTGACTGAAAAATCTTACATAAATGATGTTTTTAAATATTATTATGAAGTTAATCGGTCTATCGAACTGCTTGACGACATGAACTTTATTACCCAATGGATCTACTAAATGTATTCGTCATAGGAGATATATTCGGTTTACAAAATTCATATTAATAATGCTTAAAAAGTTATGATAATAAATTTATTATTAAAACCTGAAGGCGAATTTCTTGGAAATAAATTAAAGATTTTAATAAGATAATTCCTCCTCGGGTCTACTAATATACTAAATTAACATTTGGTTGCCATTAGATGTCTATTACTATATCAAAACAACAAGAATTTCCATATTTCTACTTAGTAACTAATATAAAATTCCTAATTGGGTTGGGACTTTTTTATGCATTACTGGTAAAGCTTACGGCAGGTTGGTTTATCGATGCCGTTTTCTTGTGTGGCAGTTCATAAAGTATTTGATCTTGCTAAAAGTCCCGGCATTCAGGTCTAAAGACAGCGGCTGAACAATGACTAGAGCCCAAAATTCAACTTTTTCAGCTAGATTATATATCAACAGTAACAGCTCCTAACCCTTTTCCAGCTTATGGCAGGGTCGGGGGGAGCGGCGAATTGCGTTGGACACACCAGTTTTCATCTGACCACTGAAGTTTAGCAGCGCAACCCCGGGCTAGTATTGACATGGGTGGCCGCTTGGGAAAACTGGGTACTGCTAATACCCAAAAATCGTCGCATTAGTGTAGTGTCTGTGCAGTCTCTGCATAAGAACTATGCTGTGGACGGAGGGTTCTAATGACCTTTGTAGTTGAAGGGCCCTAAAACACCAAACAAACAACAACAACAGGGTCGGGTACCCATCTTGTCCCTCTGAATGATGGAAGCGGCTTATTACGTTGGACACACCAGTTCTCGTCTGATCACTGAAGTTAATCAACGCAATCCCAGCTTGTACCAACATGGGTGGCCGCTTTGGAAAACTGGGTACTTACCTGCTAATACCCAATAATCGCCACGTTAGTGTAGTGTCTGTGCAGTCTCTGCACTAGAACTATGCAATGGATGGGGCTCTAATGACCTTGTAGTTGAAGGGCCCTAAAGCACCAACTCCTCAATCAATTTCCTCTGAATGGATAAAGGGTGGTTTGTCGGATGGTTTTTTTCCGCAACCGGCTGCCGACCAAAGCTGCAATCCTTATGCTTATTTATCGTCGGTGTACTGTTCGCTGGCAACTTGATTATATCTCCTCGTTTATAATTCTTTTAACTGGTTAAAAATTAACCCTGTTTTTCTTTTTCATATCTATAATAGTTATTCGTACACAATAGTAATCGCTGCTATCGACGTAGTCTTGTCCACTCGTCTAATTTTGTTTCTTTTTTTCATATTGTCGTTGACGATAAATCAAGTCAGTTGCCTAAAAACATTTAGCAATTGCTTTTATATTTCTCTGAGCCATTAATCATGAGAAAGAGAGAGAGGGGGAGAGTGGATGTGGGTGGATGAGTAGCAGGGAGTGGTGCATCATCAAACATATTCATGTTCCGGTTTATTTTTGTTGCTGCTCCCACATGTATGCTTATGCCATGTCTTAAACAAACCATCTTTGTTATTAATTGGTCGTATAAATGGGGTTTGCTTTCTCTTTCCTCGTATTGGTGTGCCATATGGTTTTTATCAAGTTGACCGAATTTTGTCACATGGAAAATTTCGGTCAATTTTTTTAAAAAAAAGTGGTTTGCTCTACAACTCACAAGAGCTATTTAAAATAACTATTTTTATACATTTTCGTTAGAAATTGTATGACAGAGCAATCAATTGCAGAGATGAATTTATAGAAAATATTTTTAATAATATTTACGAAATGATGTCTTGTGTCGTTTACCCATTTGTGTGTTTGTGTGCGTGTGTCTGTCTGTAGTCCTCACGTTTTTTCCCATCTTACAGGTAGAAAAAAGAGTCCATCTTTCTTAGGGGGTTCCCCTCCAAATGATTGCGAAGGGGACCTAGGTTCTGACTCCATTCACTGCCCCTGGAAGAGAGGGACCCCTGCTATGAATGATGGGCAAGGGGCAAATCATTCTGACCCTCCTTCAGATACACAGTCAGAGGCAACTTTCACTGGCTCCGAATTGGCTCTGGCTAGAGACAGCACATTGCTGGTCCGACATGGTGAGACATCCACCTCTCTTATTTCTTTCATCTTTTCCGAATATGTTGCATTTCCATTTTTATTACTTAATCTCCCTTCCCTTTTATTCCTCTTTCATTTTGGTCTTTTACCTAATGACCAACTTGTATTGAGCCTCATGTCAATCCATTAAATATGTAATCTTATATATGATAATGAGCATCACTGCCCTGCCCACTCCTCCTCTTCTCACTCCCTTCATCTTCTTTAGTCGTGTCCACTTAATGTCTTAATACTTTCAAAGTGTTTAAATTATTAACGCTTTATAGTTTAAAATGATGTCGCAAAAAAACGATGTTTCGGTTATCTTAATAAAGACCGTGTCACGCTGACTGTCTTTGCACTGGCAGAATGAGATTATATCTTCATATTAGCGACGTGCTTCTAGAAGCCATATACATATTTAAGGGGTGGTCCGAAAGCTGAAAATGTATTCATATAATCCGTTTATTTAAGTTGTCGCGATTTGCATAATAGCAAATCCATTTGAGACCAAAACGTCGTTTTGTCAAGAAGGAAAGTATGCGACCTGCTAACCCATTCTAATGGGAGTAGGGGAGAGCTTCCTTCACGATGTCGAAACACGGTTTTTTGTGATCTTGTTTTTCATACAGTTAATGATATCACAAACAAGATGCCCTTAACATTTGTCGAATAAAATGAGATGATTAGCTTGGCATATTGAAATGTTTTGTGATGGCGTTGGAGGAAAATGTCCTTTCTCCCCTTTTCCCTGTTTCTTGTGTACTGCATGATATACATTGTTTGACTGATCTCCTCCACAAAGTGCCGTGTCTCATGTCTTTAAATTGTCTTAATTTTTTTAAAGCGTTTTTATTTCATGTCTCAAAGGCAGACTTGTGGAAAACAAGTGTATAGCCTTCTCCCTAGATATCCCTAGATAAGGCCAGGATTGCATTTCTAGATGTTACTTTTTTTCTATAGTCACTGTACCTGACATTAGTTATCAGGTACACTGCCCCATCAAAGCTTGTTTAGAAATATGGATTGAGCTTTTTTACTAACTTTACATCATCATCATCATCATGTGACAGGGTCTGGTCTGCGGGTTCTAGCCCTCCACTCCCGTCTATCTCCCACCAGGTCCCCGTCCACCCTACACACTACCATATCCTTACGGACAACCTGCTTCCACGTCTGCTTCGGTCTCTCCCTGCATCTGGTGCTTCCAACCACCTGCATTCCTGATATGGACCTAAAGAGCTCCTCCCCTCCTTCTCGCACCACCTCAACCTACTCTCCTTCATTTTTTCCGCGATGTCTCCCACCCCCCAGGCTACTTCTAATATACTCCTTCCTAACCTATCAGCTGTCGACACCCCGCTCATATATCGCATCTTTCGAATCTTGGCAGCTGCATTCTAGTAACATGGCTCCTCCTCACTGCCCAACACTCTGACCCATATAGCACAGCGGGCCTAACCACTGTCCTGTAAAACTTGCCTTTCAATTGATTGGGACCCTCCTATCACACAGGGCTCCACTTGCCTGTCTCCACTTCAACCATCCCCCATTGATTCTATGGATCACATCCGAGTCTATAGCCCCATTGCGTTGGAACGTTGATCCTAAGTACTCTACCTTTTCCACCTTCGGCACTAGTTCGCCCCTAGAGAGGACGTCATCGTTATTTTCCTGTCCTTCCGATTTAAAAGCTAATAATCTTAAGCCCTCCCTCTTCTATCGCCCCTCTAATATCTTATTTTACTAACTTTACTACATATCTATAAAATAGCGGAACCAAAAACAGTTTTATGTGCATGCTATCAGGACTTTGTGAACCCTTTTTTTATCCATAAGACTTGTAGAAAATGGTATACTCCACTTTAGACTTTATCTGGACAGCGAGAAGTTCTGAATTCTGGGTTCCTGGTGATATCATATTACTCTGTCCTTAGTTGCAGCGATTAGTTTTTCATGCTGAAGCAAGTTATTATGATAAGCTCCATACACTGATACGAACATCAAAATCGCCTCCAATATAGTTATTAATTTTTAAAAAAAATGCTCCTCCACTACTTGGTTTATTAAGTATATTATTTCAATTAGACAATTAGACTAAAGGATTTATCTTAATCGAGTTATTTTACTTGATTAATTTATTGAAATTGGTTTTATTATAAAATATTTGCCGTTATTCATTACATTTTGTTGCACTTCTTTCATTCACTTATGGGATAATACATTTCGTTGAATTTTTCTAATAAATGCTTTTATTGTTGCAGGTGGTTTTGTAGATAATCCTGTGGATGCGTTCACTCCAGACGTTCCACCTAGAAACTTATCAATGGGCAGGGGGAATTCTATTGGTCACGGACGAGGCCATTCAGCATCTGATAGAGAAGCTGATTTCGAGCCCACCTGTTTGACCAGGACACCTTCCGGATCTGTCCTTATGTCCTCAGGTAGTAGCATTATAACGACCTGCTTATCATTCTACCTGCGTTTCACCTGTGATGTGGATGAGTGTCTGTCAGCTGTTGTTTCCAATATCCACACCTAGAAAAATATCCGTTTACATGTTGAAAACATTTCTGTTCTTTAGATATACCAAAGAATTCCTCTCCACAGCATAAACCTGATTCTCCTTGTAATAGTCCAAAAAAAGGAGATTCTCTAAAGACGAATCCTGACAGGTAAATCCACATTTGTTGCTTAAATATTTAATCACCTTTTTAGCCACAAATCATTTAAAAAGTACTGTGTGAGTCTGACCCCTCAGTAAAATTGACCTACTGTCCATTGAAATCTATCTGAATGTCACTCCAGATGTGTAGCAAAAGTCACTATAGGATTTCTTGGCGATTATATGCTCTTAGTTTTCCCAAAGTGCATTTAGCAATCTAAATTGATGAGTCAAAACTTGAGCAGCAGTTTTGCAGGGCCACTTTATCCATTAGGCACTTCAACCACAGTGCCTAGCCCTTTGCAATAAAAAATGACGGGAATTAGGAAGAAACGCAAAATTTCAAAATAAAGATATTTTATATTCTCATCCACCAAAAAGTATAAATAGAAATTATTTAAAAATAGAAATCATAACTCAACAGTAGGACGACCTCTAGATTGTAACAGTTCCAATCCTCATAATTGGACCTCAGATTAGTGGAAAGAGGTTGTCTGCTTAAACGAATCCCACTTTCTTCTGCACATAATTCTGCACGGACCAACGGACCATGCACCTCGCCATCATTTAAGACGAGGTACACTCACCCATTCATGAAAACCACTTTCTAAGACAGCTGTTGGAGTGCAACGCTGTATTAAAAATACTGTGATGAACTAGAGGACGACATAAATTTCACCAAAATTTCACTGAATCTGGACGTTACCTCGTAACATATAGCAGTTAAAAGGAATTTTTGTTGACGTCTACAATCACATCCCAGTGAAAGTAGCTGGAGATGTTACTTGGGGTAGTTTAGGTAGCCAGAACTAGGGGTGTCAAAATGGTGACCCGCCAGCCGCCATGTCGTATGCATATCCGTAACGAGAGGGGAACAGGCGCCCCCAGGCGCAGTTACAAAGGGGCGCCATGGGGACTGTATGGCCCTCATGACAACTCATATGCAACCAATGTGACCCTCGGGGTGCCCCAGTCTGACATGCCTGGCCAGAACAATATCAGGTGGACGGTGTTTTGGCTCATAAATCACAACGCCTATTTCACTTGTTTAAAACTTAAGATGATGACAAATAATATGATAGTGGACAACTACAATTGTATTATGGTTTCATTTACAGATGTCAGCCGTCTTACGCGACCACAGTGCTGGTACCAAACGTTCCCGTCCGAAATAACTTAAGGCGACCCACATCCAATCATTTTTCCCACTCACGCTTCCAACTGAGGAAAACGCTTCCTAATCGATGTAGTTGGAAATGTACAGCTATTTTGTTTATATGTCTCACTGTTGTTTTGTCAGCTATACTTACTTATTTTGCAGGTGAGTAAGCTTTATAAAATTTTGTTTCTTTCAAAATGGTCGTTTTCAAATTATAATCCTCATTTGAGCATTTTTTATTTTCCTGAACTCGTAGCCATGAACATGTTGAGATGGCAACAGGGTCTTGATAAACCCTGTTTTGGGATACCAGAGGACTTGGACTCTACTGCGGTTACTGTACCAGAATTAAATAGTACGTACCTCCAAAGTATTTCCCACAAAATTGAGAGGGCATTGAACGTTAGTACACCCGGACCCAGGGTAGCTGATTTGAGTGGCTCCCATGAGGGCGCTACGCGCAGTCGCCGCCGTGCGAATGTCACGTTAATCAGGTCTAAGCGTGGGGAGAACATATCCAAGGTTTATCCAAAGCCTGATCAAATATCAGTACAGGTTTCCTCAGATGCTCCTGCAGGAAGCAATTCGAATGCAAATAAGGCAAGTCACAACGACCAACATTTAAGTGATGATGCAAGGCGGTATTCAGAAATATTTGAAAATGACCCGCCTGTTCGTCATCCACCAATAGCTGTTTATTTGGAAACAGTTGAGGGCAGTGGTGTAAGAGAAATAGAGCAAAGTGACTCTCCCTCCTTGGAGAATTCAATCAGCCCTTTCTTGCATCCTAAGAATGATGAGAATCGTACTTTGGATGCAGTTTCCAAGGCGACCGTCTCTATGGTCACCAACGTCATTGATGAAACTATCAGTGGACAACCTTTAAGAGGTTCTGACCATGGTGAACAGCACTCTGAAGCTCAATTTTCAGAAGAGGGGTTCATTCCAGTTATTTCTAATCAAGTTAGTCGTAATAACATCACTACAAATATTCGCAAACCTTTTTCTTCAATAGATGATTTCAATGACACAAAGACCACTCATGCAAGTCATGGTCCCACGTCCACCTCTGGCGTGAGTTCAAGTGATGTAGATGACCATAAAGCTGCAATCACTGAGCTACCTTCTTACACTTATGTCTCTTCGTCACCTCCTGATCTCCCGCCACCACCGCCTCCTCCTCCTCAGTCACTCCAACCATTACCAGAATATATTTTAGCTTCTGGGACTCTGACTTCCAATGATAACCAATGCATGTGTAGTTGTCCTTGTAGCACTGCTTCAGCTGTTGTGTTTTCTGTGCCTTCTCCTTCCTCTTTGATGGTTCAACCTTCTTCTGAGGAGAGTGAAGTATCTCCCAGACAAGAATTGACAGAACCATCAAATAATCAGACGCTTTCTTTCATCGTCCTGGATCATGATCCAAATATCACGAATTACGACGTGATTGACTCGAATCTCGAAGTCTTTAATGATTCGGATTTCGAATTAAATACTTCTAATATCGATATCTCTCGGAATTTGTTGCCTGATGATGGGTTGAAGCTTAATAGCACCATCCCAACTCCACCATTGACCCAACTACCCGATACTTCTTTCTCTGCCGCTGCAAACACTGGTGCAGAGTCAATTGTAATCAATACGACGATAACCCCAAGCCAATATGATGAGGGGTTATCTACAATGCAAGACGTGGTCCTTACCACTGAAGTCCCAACCAATGCTGTTAAAGGTGAGAGGAAGGGTAAGGATCCTCGATGGATCACCACTCTGTCTAATGCTTTGGCAATGCTAGCAGAGAGTTTGGTCCTCCTGGAGCCGACCACCTTTTATTTTCTTTTTTTGTTTTTTTTTTTTTAGAATTAAGTTTTAAACCTTTTACTAATTTAAAAATGCAACTCTAACCAACTCTAACAAGGGCTATCATTTCTTAACTTGTAATTGTACTTCATTTTCAGTATTTAACAATATGACTGTGATCTATAATTTAATCATCTTATAAATAGCTAAATGGATATATTCTTTGTTTTACATGTTTTACTGAATTACATGTATTATTTCTTTTATGTAATGGTGCACCAGGGCCAACACCATTTCCAGCAAAAACTTTGCCTCCTGACGGTAGCACATTTTTGGAAATAGCCCTCAATCGGAGAGGAACCAATGACATTCCGCCATATGGGCACTGGAATGCCCGGTTTCATCAGCCCAGAACAGCATTTGTTCGTTTTAATTACACCATTCCTAAAGACGCTAGTATAGGAGTGTATGGTCGAAGAAATGCCATTCCCACTCATACGCAACACGATTTTATGGAAATTCTTAGCGATGAAGAGAAAAGAAGAAAACGAAATCTGAAAGTGTGCATCACCAACAAATATTTTGCCATAAACATCATTCATTATGTTTGAATTATCACGTTACTTATTGGTAATGCAATTATTTTTGTAGGATACCATCAACGAAGTTTTTGTACAATATTTGGATGCTGGTCAATGGTTTCTTTCCATGTACAATGACGATAATAAATTGCAGGACGTCTCATTCATTACTGCTATTGCTGGTAAGTATCAAAAATTACATATGAATATGAATGCCTCTGTGACGGATACCTTGCTAGTGAGATTTTTCATGCTAGACTCATATACCTAGATCTCCACCAGCACCCTAGCAACCTAATGCCTTTCGCACCCATTCTAGCCGCTCCACCCCATGACCTCTTCCAATGTTGGGGTTCCCCAACCCCTCCTGCAGTGGTCCAGCGTTGGACATGCCTGTATCACATGCCTAACATTCTCAACCTGATCCCCACACAATCCACAGCTCTCCTCTCCACTTGTGATCTTTGCCATCCTCTGTTTCTTCTCCAGTGACCCAGCTCTTGCCCGAAACAGAAGTGAGCTCTCCCACGTATTGTCATAAATTACCTCCCTCTTTATCTTAAGCTTCTTCCCATACACCCTCAACGTTTTCTTTGCCCCCCTTCCCTCCATGCGCTGTCGCCACTGCCCTAACCCCATCAATCAACATCATTAAACATAAAGAGTACCGATATAAAACATTGTTCTTACTGCTCGTTGGTAATTTACCTTTAACAGTTGCTTCCTTTTCCGTCAGTTGGTTGTAAAGATGACAATACATTTTAACTATTGATACAATAATTTATTTTTATCTTTTGTGCTATATACCAGATGATCTAAGTGTTGGATGCCCTTACGACTGCCATGATCATGGAACATGTGTACGCGGAGTTTGTCAGTGCTACCCTGGCTTTACCGGTCACGACTGCTCTCGAAGTATGAATCATGCAAATTAAAATACGAATATTGCTTCATCTATGGCATTCCGTGTGGTTAAAGCAATAATTCTGGATCGCCTCTATTTTCCCGACAATTTAGGTGTGTGCCCTGTGCTATGCGCTGGAAATGGAGAATACTTAAATGGCCACTGTCTTTGTAAACCAGGTTGGAAGGGCAGGGAATGTAATCTGCGCTATGATGAATGTGAAGTTCCAGGTTGTAACGGCCACGGCCAATGCATCGATGGCAAATGCCGATGTGCAAAGGGCTATAAAGGAGAATTCTGCGAATTAGGCAATATATTTTGAAATATAGTCATGAAGTAGGCTACATTGTAATGATTGGATGTCATTTTGGTCATTATTTGTTACAGTTGATTGCTTAGTACCAGATTGTTCTGGGCATGGAGTCTGCGTCACAGGAAGCTGTATATGCCACCGAGGGTGGAAAGGAGATGCTTGTGATGATATTGACAGTGAAGTTCGAAAGTGCCTGCCAGACTGTTCTGGCCATGGAAAGTTTGATTTAGAAAAAGTTAAATGTGTATGTGACGCAAAATGGACAGGTTCTGATTGTTCCAAAGGTAAGATGCGAGTATCTTCTTCTGGCATCTTCACCTGGAAAAGGTCAAGAAGAATACCACAGAAAGTAGCATCATTTGGTTCGATTATTATTTCTTTTTAACATCAGAGTTATGCGATATGGATTGTGGACCTTATGGACGATGCGAATCAGGAAAGTGTCATTGTGATGAAGGATGGTCAGGTTCAAAATGTGACGTTAAAACGTGCGATCCCCGTTGTCATGAACATGGACAGTGTAAAAATGGCACTTGTATTTGCATACAAGGATGGAATGGAAGACATTGCACTTTAGGTGAAGATTTACACTATTTCCAATATTTTGGAGTCCTACTGAACGTTATTTTGACTTGTATTTCTACCTTTCATAATTAGATGGATGTTCACAGAACTGTTTTAACCATGGAGAATGCCTGAAAACAAAAGAAGGAAACTGGGTCTGTCAGTGTGCTGATGATTGGGAAGGCGTTGACTGCAGTATACCACTGGAAAGAAATTGCAATGATGCAAAAGATAACGATGGGGGTGATTATTTTAAGATCATTGTTTCATTTTTTTCCAGTAAAATGTTAAGAAGACTACTAGTCTTGTAGTAATGATATTTTAATGTAATTTTTGTTTTCTCCAGATGGATTAATAGATTGTGAGGATAGCGAGTGTTGCCCCACGAAAAGTTGCACAGAAAATTTGGTCTGTATCACTACGGCTGATCCTCTTGAGGTGCTCTTGAAGAAACAACCGCCAGCAGTAACGGCGTCGTTTTTTCAACGAATGAGGTTTCTAATTGAAGAAGATAGTGTTCAAAACTATGTTAGAAAGAATGCTTTCAATGAAAGGTAAGAAAAAACACTAATTGCTAAATGATACCAGCTATGTGAAGTTTGCGTTTGTAAATTTGTATTGATTGTGCTCTTCTTGACAAATTTCCTTGAATTATTTGCGTCAAATTTATTGCCTGCTCGACTGCTTGATTGATCGATAGCATTTCAATCGTTGCATTAGTCATTTTCTTTGTAGTAATTAAACAGTAACATCACCATTTATTAGAAATCGTATAAAGTGCTTAGCATCCCAAATTAATGGTCTGAATTGTAAAAGAAAAACGTTGTATTTTACACCTGTCTATTTTGGACAGTAACTGAAATGCCAAGATATAACAATAATAGAAATGTCTAAATGTTTGTAAAATGATGCTCCCTTTTAACTAATCTGGCAACTAACAATAGCCCATTGCTCATAAGTTGACATTATTTTAGTGATCATCGTTTAGTTAACAGTACCAGTAAGAGTTTGTATGCGCACCTTGTGCTCCCGCTCACATTATTATTCTCATAATCTGATTTTTGTATTTTGGTTTTGCTGCTTAGTGTATTTTGGAATTTCTTCAATACAAGGTGAGTTTTATATTCAACTGTAAGCTTAAACTGCACTAAATGCTGCATGTGTCTTTACTGTGTGGTATTCGTTCTAACCACTTTTTGTCTCTATGTACGTCATATCTATAGGTCCTCTTTTAGCACATTTAACAACTTTGACTGTATCATATTGGGGAATATTTCACTCTTCCAATATTCTATCGATCACTATTGATGTAAAGCAAACGAAAGTGAAATGAGTAGATTAAAAATTAATGAAAGTATTATTTTTTTCTGTATTTAGTCGAGCGTCAGTAATTCGAGGACGTGTTGTGAGCCCCACAGGCAGTGGTATTGTAGGAATTCGTGTTAGTACCAGTAATTCACAGGAAGGATTTACACTTACGAGACAATCAGGATGGTGAGCTGACTTTATCATACATATTCTAATTCTAGTTGTTAGTCTGCAAGCAGCCTCTATGGCCAATTTGGCAGTGGAGACTAACTCTCATTGCTGCATAAGAACCCAGAAAACTTCTAAGACACTACAGTTGCTGTGTCCCTCTACAATACTTGCAAAGGTGGGCTTCCCTTTCAATAAGCCCTCCACTCTATTTTCCCCAAGGGTATTCCATTGTCGAATGGTCCTTGGCAAGAAAGACCAAAAGTATGAGTCTGTCTTTGCTCTTAGTTCCTTCAATTTATATGAATGATCCCTTCTTCCCTTATACGTAGCCAGGGACACACTCCCTGCCAGAGGTCCAAAAAACACTGAAATTGTGACGATACAACTTTTTTTTTCTTCAGGTTTGATCTTATGGTCAACGGTGGTGGTGCAGTAACACTGCAATTCCAGCGACATCCTTTCACAATTGTGAAAGAAGCCATGATGGTTCCCTGGAATGAAGTTATTATTATAAACAATGTGGTGATGACAAATCAGGAATCTAGTGACGTTGAGTTTGAACCAGATCCTTGTCCAGATCACGATTACGACGGAATGAAACCCGTCGTTTTGGCAACTTGGAAACATGAGTTTCTTGGAGGATGTCCGGAAAAAAGCACTATTTTAGCAGAATCTCAGGTTTATTCCTCGATCATTGTTAAGTAACAATTTGGATCCATTTCAATGAATTGAGGTTATTTTTCTTTTTCAGGTTCTCCAAGAAAGTTTAACCATTCCGGGAACGGATTTACATCTGGTTTATCACAGTAGTCGTGCAGCCGGCTACATGTCAACTATTCAACTGCAGTTAACCCCTGACAAGATACCGAAATCACTACGTCTCATTCATCTCAGAATCTCAATTGAGGGCATTCTTTTTGAAAAAGTTTTTGAAGCAGATCCTGGTTTGAAATATACCTATGCTTGGAACAGAAGAAATGTTTATCGGCAAAGAGTTTATGGTGTCACCACTGCTACCGGTACGTGTCCTTCGATTATATATTCCTGCAAGATGATATATATATGAATAACCATTAATTTTTTCATCTATGTAGTGTCTGTCGGATTTGAATATAGTTCTTGCAAGACTATAATTTGGGATATTCAGACAACTAAATTGAGTGGACACGATATGAGTATTTCGGACATTGGTGGATGGAATTTCGATATTCACCACAGATATAACTTTCATGAAGGTTAAAAACGATTTGATCATTTGTACTGTTTCTAGACAGTTTTTCAACTTATTTCAGTGTATTATTTATTGTCATAGGGATTTTACAAAAAGGCGACGGGACAAATATTTATTTGCGATACAAACCAAGAGTTTTGCTAACAATAATGGGAAACGGGATGCAAAGACCGCTTGAATGCCAGAATTGCAATGGAGTGGCCTCCGAGCAGCGTTTGGTAGCTCCTGTGGCCCTTGCTGCTTCACCGGACGGTAGTCTTTATGTGGGAGATTTTGATCTCATTCGTAGAATCCTCCCTGATCGAACTGTCCAGACGGTTCTTAAATTGAAGTGGGCATCTTTCATTTACAGCTCATGTGATAATCACCTCTAGTCTCACCATTTATCAAATCTTTTTCTTTATTTTTATAGTCTGGCTTTAGTCTCCTACAGATACCATTTAACAGTCAGTCCAGTTGATGGAATGGTCTATCTGTCTGACCCAGAGCGTCATCAAATCATTCGTATTAAGGCCATTGAAGATATCCCAGAATTAGAAAAGAATTTCGAGGTCGTTATTGGCAGTGGTGCTCGTTGTCTTCCTGGCGACAAGAACAATTGTGGTGACGGAGGTCTGGCCAAGGATGCAAAATTAATGTATCCCAAAGGTATTATCACAATTGAGATGGAGACCACTTAAATAGTGAAATAGTGAGATCCAGATCGTAAATGTTTGGTATTTTTAAAGACCCTACTAAACATTGCATTTCTTTAAAAAATCTGCTTTTTACATTTCGCTTTATTCATTCATTACCTGTCATTGTCTAACAGGTGTAGTGTTTTCTGCTGATGGTTTGATTTATTTTGCCGATGGTATAAATATTCGAGTGGTTGATAAAAAAGGATACATTCGTACATTGATTGGAAATCACAGACACAAAGGTCACTGGAAGCCTATTCCATGCCACGGAACCCTCAATCTGGACGAGGTAATTTAAATAAATTCACTTGCAAGTCGTTATTCTGCTTATAAGCAACTGTATAGATTAGTGATATACTTTGTGCCGCTTTGCACTATTTCAGGTCCATCTTAGATGGCCCACAGAACTTGCTATTAACCCACTGGATGGATCACTACATATCATTGACGACCACATGATCCTTCGACTTTCTCAAGACGGTAGAATCAAAGTGATTGCTGGTCAACCATTGCATTGTCCATCACACGGCGGAAACATGGACAGTGTAGAACTGGCTTCTCACACAACGCTTATATTCCCCGAAAGCATTTCTTTTGCTCCTACTGGCGAACTTTACATTGCCGAGAGTGATTCCCAACGAATAAATCGTATCCGAGTTATTGGAACAGATGGCAAGATCTCTGACTTTGCTGGAGTTGAATCGAAATGTAATTGTTTGGAAAGAGATTGCAAGTGTTTCGACGAAGACCATTTTTTGGCATCCTTATCCAAATTGAATACCATTTCATCCATTGCCGTTACTCCTGATGGGATCGTTCACATAGCTGATCAAGGCAATTTGAGAATTCGTTCTGTGATGGCAACTTTACCGGATTCAAACCGTCTTCGTGAATTCGAGATTTATTCCCCAGAAACTCAAGAAATTTATGTTTTCAACAGATATGGATTGCACGTTGCCACCAGGAATATCTTAACAAACAGAAACGTGTATTCTTTCACTTATAATTTAAATACTAGTTTCGGCAAATTGAGTTCTATTACTGATGCGACTGGAAACAAAATTTTCATGTTACGTGATTATAGCAATATGGTAAACACCATCGAGAATACTCATGGACAAAAAGTAAGGCTGGGAAACACTCGAATGAAAATGTTACAAGATTTTATTACCCCTGGATCCTATAACGTTACATTCGACTATCACGGAAGTACGGGACTTCTCAAAAGTAAACGAGACAGTTTAGGTCAGTCATTTCTTTATCAATATGATGAGAATGGAAGGCTGACTGAGGCAGTAACACCGAGTGGAGAAATCGTTCAACTCACATTTGATCTGAGTGTTAAAGGAGCAGAAGTGATGGTCACCAGAGATAAAGGAAGTGTCACCACCATGCTCATTAAAGGACTGACTGTTACAACCAAACAAGGTAAGCACTTTTAGAACTAAATACTGTAAAGTTTTTGGCAATACTAGAGTACTGTATTTCTAGTTTGGGCGCAACAGAGGATGAAGAGGAGTAGGAAGTGTTACTAAGGCTTTAATATTTTGTTGTGTCTAATTATAGGGTTAGCGGAGAGTCAGATTATCCACCAGAATGATGGCGGAGTTACACTGAATTCTCCCTGGAAACAGAGTATCATCACAGAAACAACTGCATACCCCATTTTAGCAGATATTGATCCTGTTTTAGGTGAGTAACATGAGCAGCTTCAAAATTATTAACACACAAGCCATTTATCTTAAATAATTTCAAGTTTTTTTTCAATCACTTTTGGGATGCAGGTGAAAGTTTTCCTGTTCCGAGTCGCCAAAAGATTTTAATACAGGATGAATTAGTTCACAGATTAGAATGGCGTTATTATGTGCGCAAAGGTGGGAAAGGTCGAGACAAACATGTATCTCAAGTTATCCGCAAAATGAAGGTATGGTCATTATTATTATTATTATTCAGAAATGTTAGATATAATGTGATTTTGACTGTTTCTGGCTTTTAAGGTCAACGGTGATTACCTCCTAGCAGTGGAATTTGATAGGGACAATTTAATTGAGACTCTGTTTGACCATAATCAAGTGGCCTTATTGAGCATCAACTACGACGCTGTTGGCAGACCAGAGAGATATGTGTCAGCTTATAATATCACTCCAGTGGAGTTGAAATATGACCGCTTTGGTCGACTGGCTGAATGGCATCGAGGTGACCTTAACGAACGTTACGGGTTTGATAGAGAAGGTCGATTGAACGAGATACAATACTCTGATGGTTCTTCCGTTTTCTATAAATTTAAGGATCAGATGAGCGGTCTTGTAAGTATCCTGAGAACTGAAATGACTACTTGTAATTTCCTATTTAAAAACCTTTTAATTCTTCTGCGTTTTCAATAGCCCTGTGCCATTACGTTGCCTAGTGGGAAACGTTACACACTGCAGTACGACGATACTGGTAGTTTGCATTCAATTATTACGCCGAGAGGACATGTCCACGAATTTGGCATCCAAACCTCTCTTGGTTTTTACAAATTTCAATATATGGCACCAAGCATGAGGCAGCCATTCATTATTCAGTACAACGATAGAGGAGAACTTCTTGCCAAAATATATCCAGGATTAAAAGGTCGTGTCTCTTACACCCACGATGCTGATGGGAAGCTCCAAGCTATCTTCTTTGGGGACTCAAAAATTGAGTACTTTTATTACAAAGAAACAGGATTGGTGAAGGCCATTTCTATAGATGCATCTGGATTTGAGTGTCGCACTGATTACAAATATCACGGTGCTCTCGTAAAGGAAGAAAAACTTCGATTTGGTAGCAAATTAGGTCTCAATGGCGTCAAAATAAAATATCAGTATGATGGAAATGCTCAATTCCAGAGATATGATTTGGAAATCAAAGAGAAAGAGGAATATCAAGTCAATTATAATTACAACGCCAATACTGGGGTCTTGGAGGGCTTCAGTCAATTCGTTATTAAAAGGAACAATTTCAATGAGCACATTATTGAAAGCCAGACAGAGCAGTTCATAAGAAGACGCATATTAGACAAATATGGCCGCATTGCAGATTATACAGTACTGGTAGCCGGTAAACAAGTTTACTGGGCACATTTTACGTATGACACTCGTGGCCGGGTGCAACAGATTGAGTCAAAAATGGCCCATTCTGCTGCTGTTGCTTCCAAGAACTATTCCTATACAGGAGATGGTCTTTTGGAAGAAGTTGTCGAGAGAGAAACTTGGAAATATAGACATGATGAGAACGGAAACATAATTGGCATTATTATACAAGGAAAGGAAGATGTGAAATTGAGGTATAATGAAGGCGATCGCCTAATTGCATATGGTGACTATGATATGAACATCATCGATAATCGAGGATTTTTAGTGCAGAAGGGTGAAGAAAAGTTTCTGTATAATGCTCGCTCTCAATTAATGTCTGCTGCTCGTCGGAACTTATATGAGGTCCATTATCATTACGATTCATTCAGGCGATTAATTGTGCGAAAAGATACTCAAGGAAATATTACTCAGTACTTTTACACCGATCTTCGTCAGCCAAATCTAGTAACTCATATCCATCATCCAAAATCTTCAAACACGTTCAAGCTCGCGTATGATGATAACGGACATCTGATATATTTGGAGCACGGAAATTCAAACACGAAATATTTCGTTGCTACTGATCATGTAGGGTCCCCATTAGCTATATTCGATGTTGATGGTAATGTGGTAAAAGAAATTCATCGGTCACCATTTGGTGCACTTCTGGAAGACACCAACATTCATTTCTATTTACCTGTGGATTTCCATGGAGGACTCAGAGATCCAATCACAGGTTTGATTCATTTTGGAGACAGAGTGTACGATCCCAATCATACTCAATGGATGACACCTGACTGGGAGAACATATTAGATTACATCACCACACCTCAAGCAATGTATCCTTATAGATTTCACAACAATGATCCTATCAATCCTCCTCAAACACCTCAAACAAGTCGCTATTATACCGGTGAGATTTTCTGATTTTTTTTTTGTATTTTAGACTAGATTACAGTTGCTGTATCCTTGTCCCTAGCCCTCCAACTCCATCTCCATCAGCATTATGTTTATACATGTGTTACTATTGTTTTGATAATTACAGAACTCACAGAATGGCTGCCACTCTTTAATTATGACATAAAGGATATCTCTGGGATGGCGAATGTCGATATTACCCAAGGATTACTTCCACAAATGCCAAGCAATTTGCCGGTCATATCAGGATTGGGTTGTTCATCAGATGTCGTGCGACGAGAGTTCCTTCGATTAAGTTTTGTGCCTGTAACACGCGTGAGATCGGATACTCACTTCAAACCAAAACAACCACCAATTACTCGTAAAAAGCCGGTTTTCGGTGATGGTATTTTAGTCTCGAGGTTGAATGGTAAAGCTTTAGTCAACGTTTTAGAGGGAGGTAGTCAAATTGTCCAGGATGTAATGATGTCAGTACTTAATAACACATACTTTTTGGATATACATTTTATATCTCACGGACAAGATGTTTTCCACTTTGTTAAAGAAGGAGCATTTAGCAAAGTTCAAGACGATCATATTCAATTGCAAAGACTTAGTGGTGTTTTTAATGTAACTGTGCATGATTCCGAACATGGCAAAGATCTAAAGCTTTATGGCCACAGTGCCACCATTAACATCCGGTATGGTACTACAGTGGAACAAGAAAGACATAGGTTATTGAAACAGGCAAGAAAAAGAGCAGTGGATCACCCTTGGGATGGAGGTCAAGAATTGGTCGTTGGTAAGTTTCTTTGGCACTCAGAAAATTGAGAATTGGATATTAGTATTCAAATGCAGAAATTATATTGTGATTTCAACTCCATTTTAGACAATCTCTCAAGAATTGAAATGAGAAGACGGAGAAGTGGTCGTCGCAAACGAAAAGGGAGACAAGAGGTTTGAAGTGGAAAGGAATAACAAGAAATAAATGCCTCTTTTTTAACTCAGGTTGTTATTTCGTATCACTGTAATGAGAGGTGAAATTTCTAACAACATTTTTTTTTTTCAAAAAAGAAACAAAACAAGGAATCCCAGTGTTATTATAAGCACGCTACATAAGCCTACATTCTCAAGTTGGTGATACTGACATATATAAATATATATATAAAGGTTAGAAGGAAAGTGATATAATAATAATAATACTAATACAGATGCCGCATGTGGCCAGAGAAAACTAGAATCGAGTGTCACTCGATTTGTCAAACCAACCAACCAATCACTGGAACATCCATTTTCTTAGTGGATTGCGTTACAATCATTTCTGTGTGCATTGATGTTCCATGGATGTTGAGAGAGAGAGGACCTTATTCACTCTCTTCTCTCTCTCTCTCTCAGTTTCTGTCTCTCCCTCTCTTTATATGCGTGCTTTGACTTATCGTCACTGTCCACCTATTCACTGGAATGTGAACGAACTCAAGAAAATAACAGAACTGTCACGTTTATTATAAGGACGTTTATTTTTATGGCATGATAACGAGAAAGAAAATGTGGTATTTTTCTTTCAACCATGCAAAGTTTGCAAGTGCACAACGCATTTGTATGATTTGAGGTTTCTGTGACATAGACCATATGATTACCATTATTATTATTATTAATTATTGTTACTATTAAATATTATTATTATAATTTGATGTGCAACATTTGGCCTACCATCTACGTCAAATACTCATTATCTTCCTTTATGAATGGGTGCTCAAAAATTAGCCACAAGGTGGGTTTTTTTGTATAATTTGGAGGCATCTTTAAATTCATCATGTACTTCAATGAATTTTGTACTTAGGTTTCGTTGGTCACAGCATGTAATGCTATCTGTCCCTCCCATTATGTCAATCTCTCTCTCTCTCTTTCTCTGTAAGGGCCTGTTTTTGTGCTTGTATGTGTTTTTTAATTTAAACAATATTCAAAGTGTGCATAACTAGTGAAAATTAATTTTGTCATATTCTTACAGTGCAATATCTTTCTATTATGTATCTTTTTTCCTCTGATAAGTTATCTTTTATTTTGTTTTTCTTTTGGCAGATGCGTCCAGTAACATCAATTTGTTTTAAAAAAATCCTATCCAATTTTTTTGAATGACCGTGCCCTTTTTTATTTTATTTTATTTCTTCCCTATCAGTATTAAAGAATTTCTTTGCCACACAGAAGCTATAGATAAAGGAAGTGAAGGCTCCGTTTATTGAGGGTTAACTTTCTTTACGAAATAAATTTTGCCGTCATCAATCTGTTTAAAGACTCATTAAGATGCGACATGTGCTGCCTCTTTGAGTGCATAATTTTGTAAACAAAATGGGTACAAGATTTTCCAAAATGGAAACTGGGCGAAAAACAAAGTTTTAATTTTTGTACATTTTAGTTCATAAAATTAATATTCCATGTGATGCTCTTTCCATCCTTTATAACTTATACATATACATATTATATATATATATTTGGAAGTGCGTTTCTGTTGGCGACCTGTGAAGCGTTTGATTTTTGTCAGCTTTGGTCGGACAAATAGATGAACTTCTTATAGTTGTTTTTAAAATGCGATATATTCTTGCAGATTTCAGTGAAGAGAGACTCTTGCCTGTGCCTGTTAAACGATGAAGCTGTTCTGCAAATGGTGAGGCTGTTCTGCAAAATAAAGTATTATTTGTTCAATTTGATGAATGATTGAAGAGAGGAAGACATTCTTCGAATTTTATACCAAAAAATAATTATATAAATACTGTAGATACGATTTTTTTGACTGAGGCTGATGAAATATCCAAATCTGACCTTGAGCCGTGTCCTACTCTTCAATGAACAAACTGCGTTTGTATAATGTACTACGTGCATCTTATCATGAAGGTACATGACTCGGTCTCTAGGCCTAAGAATAATCTGCGTAGTGCAGGGGTCGGCAAAGTAGGGCTCTTTGGAAAGGCCCTGACTACGAGGTGTGTGAGAAAAGTAATGAGACTGATTTTTTACTTAGCAAAGTTTTTGTTTTTTTCAAACATCAATATTATCTCCTTCAAAGTAGTTCCCTTTGGCAGCTATACACCAGCGGAGTCGTTGTTCCAACTGTTGGTAGCAGTGATGGAAGCCTTCAACTGGTAGGGCATTTAACTGGTTGGTCACAGTCTTTTGAATGTTCTCCAGAGTTTCAAAATGACATCCTTTTAAGACTTGTTTCGCTTTTGGGAAAAGAGAAAAGTAACAAGGACTAAAATCAGGTGAATAGGGGGTTGAGGAACAACAGGAATGCGTTTTGAGGTCAAAAATTCCCTGATGGAAATGGGAATGTGACATGCAGCATTGTCATGATGATGTATCCACTTGTCTGCAATGTCTGGTCTCACACAAATCACTTTTCCTGAGCCTTTCAAGAACACCTTGGTAAAACACTTGATTTGTCAACACTTGATTGTCCTGTAGGAACAAATTCTTTATGCACGATACCTCTACTGTCAAAAAAACAAGTCAGCATTGTTTTCATCCTTGATTTGCTCATTTGACATCACCTGTGATCACACGACTGTAGAATTCTTGGTCATTGTCAATCCGTTTTTGGCACCATGGATGTTTTTTTGGAACTCTGGAGAACTTTCAAAAGATTGTGACCGACCATTTAAAAGCCCTGCCAGTTGAAGCCTTCCATCCCTGCTCCCAAGAGTGGGAACAATGACTCAACCAGTGTATAGCTGCCAAAGGGAACTACTTTGAAGGAGATAATATTGATGTTTCAAAAAAATAAAAATTTTGCTCAGTAAAAAATCAGTCTCATTAATTTTCTCACACACCTCGTACATGTTGGGAGCGGCAAATTGCGTTGGACACACCAATTTTCGTCTGATCACTGAAGTTAAGCAATGCAAGCCCAGCTAGTACTAACATGGGTGGCCGCTTGGGAACACTGGGTACTGCTAATACCCAAAAATCGTCGCATTAGTGTAGTGTCTGTGCAGTCTCTGCATAAGAACTACGCTGTGGACAGGGCTCTAATGACCTTGTAATTGAAGGGCCCTAAAACACCAACAAACAATCTACATGTGGCTCTTTGAGTACTTCGAGTCTACATACTTATCTGAGCAATTCATTTTCCAACATGAGAAATTAAATTACTTTCGTCGAATCGTGCCTTAAATTTAAAACTAGTTACAAACCGGAAACTTGACATTTAATAAAATGTTGATTAGTATTATGACTGATTATAATATTATTTTAAATTTTCCACATTTGTAAAAATATATGTGTGGCTCTCGAATAACTTTTAAATTGCTGTGAGGTACAGGACTGGCTTTCTGTCTCATAAGTTTACCGACCCCTGGTCTAGGGGGTTAATCTAGAACAATATGCAACGTTAAATTCATTTCAGTCCATAATATCATTACTACTAATTGCAACGTTTTCTGGTTTGTGACCGAGTTACATAATGCATTCAAGGAAATAAAATAGGCCAAAGAATTGTAGCTTAGGACGAACAGGACGTTTTTAGGACATTTTTATAATTTTGGATCATAATTACTCATCTTTGCCAACTAATGTTTTAAGCTTGTTTTTAAAGATCCGTATGACATTGAACAATATCAACATCCGTAAATGTCACCGGAGATGAAATGTTTCTTGGTCGTGAGCCCTTTCGTAGAAGGCTATTTTTCAGTAGAGGAACAACAACGGGATTCAAAGTCATTATGTATATGTCGTGAACCCTGTGTTGACGAATCAAAATGTCACGCGAAACATGAAGACCAACCGCTAAAAATGCTAATTTCACGATCAAAGTTATATCAACTTGGGACCCACAGAATCACTTCATACCATGCCTAATGAATGGGAAGGTAATCAAGATCCAATAATATAATTGATTTCTGTCATGATGACCAGTTGTAGCAATGTCCCATTTCCGTTATGACAATTTTGTAACCAACTTATCAGTGCAATAGGATCTTATTAGGTCCTATTAATGCCATCCTGAAGTATAATGTGACAATTCATTTTACTATATTTAACACAACGTCGTCATCAGTATGCACTGCTGACTCGCTTTCAAAATAAACTTTCAGATTACGGAGCAGGATTCTTTATCTGCCTTGGGGAAACACAGTTATTTGGCTTTTTATTTTGCCACATTTTTGTGCAAAAACATGATTTTGACACAAGGAAATAACAAAACGCATAACCCGGATGCCACTGCAAGAAAATGTTCATGTTTGCAGCGTGATCGTTACTAAGGAAAATGATTATTGCAATAAATGCATCCATCACAGACAGGTGGTCTCCTCCCCTCAATAAAAAGACTAAATATTGAGCAATTGACCTTCAATATACCAAAATATCGAAATATTAGTCGCTATATTGACAAGTATGGCATCTACTTTTCCAAAAGGTTAAGGGTTAGTGGGTTTCGAGGCCTATTTTTCATAGATCATATATCAGTTTGTAATGAGTTCTACTGTATATACTGCACCGTCCCGGGAAATTCAACCTGGGATGATATCGGATCGTCGTAAAGTAGTTGATTGTGTAGAGTTGAACTTGCTACTTACGGGAGATAAATTATATAAAGCAAAAGTTAATGATACAGTAAATATTTGCCCTTATTTGAATTCATACCTGAAAATATTTGGGCTGCTACGTCACCACGGAATAAATCCGCTATGTTATTACTGCTCCCCTTTTGCCTAATACGTATATAGCAGCAGTTCTCATTTCTGCGGAAGTCAAACCTGGATAAACCAGTTATTTGTCTTAGAATACAAGTGTTTTTAATTGAAAAAAAGTCATTGAGTTTTTGATAAATATTTAGTGATAGACTTTTTTTGTTTTTCGTCTAAATCAAATATATTTAACTGCTCTGTCCAATAATAAATTCATGATTCTTAGATGGGACCATGAGAAAAATTGATGCATCTTTTCTATAGATTTCTATAATTGACCTCTAGAAAATTCATGTTTTTTTTTTAGAAAACACAAGAAATGGGTGCAATGTATTAAAATGTGAGGATGTGGTAAAAGATAAGTTTTAAAGTTCTTAGAAATCGGGACACGTGAAAATTTTAAAACTTTCAGACGTCATGCAAAATATAAATGCTGTAATTAGAGCATCATCAAAAACCCCTCACCAAAAGGATATGAGCTATTGCGAAGCAACTTTATTTAAAATGCGTTGTATATCCTTTAATTTCTCAAACTAATGTAAATGGGGAACGAAAGCAGAACCAAGTGTGCACGGGTGTAGTGACCATTTTCAAACAACTGATATCAGCCGAGTTGCTATTTGGAGTCATTCAACACAAATTTATTTACTATTTGGGCAACCGTTATATGGTCCAAAGGTTATTTTCAAGTGGATGAAAATTGACGTTAAATGTGTGGGAATGCATGTGATGTAAACAGGAGCAAATAGTGAGTTTGCAACTAAATTAACGCGTTTCATTCTACTGCAAGACTACTTGGAAGAGGAGCTGTGTATAACTAAAAGGTAAAACTCTACTCGTATATTCAATTATGTTCGAGACACCATTGTCGCAATTTTTCTGTTAGTTTTAAATGTCTTCTTTCGTGACGTTATGTTATGGTTGAGCTGTCACTGAAGATAAAAATTGTGCATGTTGCCGTCTGGTTTTGCGCACCAGCACAACAAATGACTTCTTTGACCCGAGATGAAACATTCAATAAGCTCCTGTTTTCTTTCACTTTTGACGTTATCTCTTCAGTGACAGTGTCTGCTTTATAATTTCTCCTGTACCAGGGCCACACACACGCACGGTTCTTGCCATAGGCTTTTTAGACGAGTATATTTCTTAAATGCCGTCAGCGATATCGTTGCATCAACATTAGCTAATTGAAATGACTTTGGCAGAACGTAATATTGTTGCGGATGAAAGGGTTTCTTTATAGCAATTCCTATTTAATTGGTGTGTATTCAGCAGTTTGGTTCAACTGTCGTCGTACAGTATATCCTTGTAGCAATTGCGTATATTCATGACGTGAAGAGCACATAACAAACAGGTTTTTAGCGAGCTCCTCCACACTTGTGACTAATAAAGGTGATACTAAGCATGTGTTGTTACATTTGTTGGCATTGCAGGTACACAGCCTATGGTATTCAAAATGAAAATGACAGTCGTGCGGTTTACCACTTCAATCTGCGTCCTGCTGTTGATCGTTACTTTGCAAAACTGCTTCGCTTACAACTTCGGGACAAATGACTGGTGGTGGAATTACCAAAATACGAGGAGATCTCCAACTCCATCAACGACGTCGACGACTACTACTACCACTACCGTTAAACCCACTTCCACTATCAGGAACAGGTCGAGTTACAACAGGCGCATCACCTCCAGATATGACACTTTCACAACCACCACCTCCACCACAACTACCACCACTACTCTACCAGATTATTTTCACATCAGGGCTGATTCAAATAACGACAAACGACGACGGAATGCAGTGAATTCCGGAATCATTTTCCCATCGGATAAAAATAATAACTCCAAAGGAAAAACTGTACCTAAGGAGGTAAACTTTTATCGTATTTATCATTCGTCCATCAGTACTGACTTTGAGCACCATTGACACACTCTTTCAATTTGTGGGATTTTGACTTTGTCTTGTAAATGAATTCTCTTATTTCTGGGTTGTAACCGTGTACCGACCGGCCTCGGTGGCGCAACAGGTAGTGTGCTCCATTTACTGCCCCCCCGTGGTTCCCGGTTCGATACTGGATCGAGGTGGGTTGGCTGCTTACGGGCGAGAGAAGAAAATGCCGTCCAAATAGATCAACCGTGTGGCCATTCATAAGCACAAGTGGGCACCTGACCCCGACATAGGCGGGAAAAGGGTTAGTGATCGCTTTTTTTGCTGGGAACTTAACGTTGAGTTCCGAACCTTATAAAGGTGTTCACGGATGTTTGAAACTCAATTCCTCTTACTTATATAACTGCTGTCAATTTCTTGCTGACCTATTATTCAGTTCTCCATCTAAATAGTTGTAACGTGAGTAATTCACAGCAGTACTCTGACAGGTGGTGTACGCTCCTCACACACGACCGGACTGGAAAAAACTGAGGCCCCGGGGAAAAGTTACAATGAAAAACCTTCAGTCATATTAAAATTAGGCAACAACAAATGAGAGATTTAAAATAATATGAAATCTAAAAAAACTTTTGCACTTTGTTTTACTCTTATTATGCATTAATATCTTATATTAGCTAGTGTTTTTGATAACCACCCTAGCCTGTCCGAGTGTACGCTACTTAAAAAGCAACTACTAACCCTTTTCCCGCCTATGGCAGGGTCGGGTATTCATTTTATTCCTCTGTAATGACACAAGGGTGATACAGTATATTGGCCAAAGCTGTAACCCCTATGTTTTTTGTCACCGGTCTACTGTTCGTTGGGGAATTCTAGGCGACGCCAGGGTGGCGAGCTCCTTTTTTGCGTCATCTACCCGTTGTATAGTAGAGAGGGGTCTTTGATGTGAAAATGCCATCCCACATCACACAGGACCTCGGTTTTACTTCTCATCCGAAGGACGGCACACTCCGGTTATCTCTCTCGCCTGATTCAGTTATCTCTCCCACCTCCGTCCAGTAACGGGAGCGGCGAATTGTGTTGGACACACCAGTTCTCGTCTGATCACTGAAGTCAAGCAGAGCAACTCCAGCTAGTACGGACATGGGTGGCCACTTTGGAAAACTGGGTATTGTTAATACCCAAAACTCATCGCATTAGTGTAGTGTCCGTGCAGTCTCTGCATAAGAACTACGCTGTGGACAGGGGTCTAATTACCTTTTTGTTGAAGGGCTCTAAAACACCAACAAACAAACAAATCCGTCCAGTATCGAATCTAGAACCCAACTGTCCATTGAGGCGGGATTGAGTATGAGCTACATCTTGCCATTAAATTTTACTAAGGTCCCACAGAGACTGTTTTTTTTTGTTGCTTTATCATGACTCAGTTCCGAAGAGGGTAAGAGCATCGCACCCAATTCCCGAGCTCATATATCGTTTATCCTGGCGTATAAGGTATAATAAACACTTTTCTTGCGACATAATTAAAATACCTGTCAACAGTAAATATTATTTATTATGATTTCCGAAAGAAGCCGTTTAACGGAAACGGATAACATAATTTCGTTGCTATTGAGATTTCAGCTTTCCATGGTATCCTTGCATGGGACGCAGATATCAGGATACGGAAATCATATTAGAGACGTTGCTTCTCAGAACGTGTTAGCACAGGTCCAGTTCCTTTAAACGGCTTCTCGCTTATTGCCTCACTAGTCACGGGTACCAAACGTGTCTGCAAGGTGCTGTTACTACATTTTCGCAGGAAAGATTTGCCCACCAAGAACGAAAGTCTCATCATGAATTCCAGGTAATATAATATCTGAGATACAGGTGCCAGGCCCCTAGCTTTTCATACTGAATGATTCTTCGCTTTTAAAAAACAGTCATTAAATTGTATTTTCCTGGTAATATTTTAATGAATGCAGTGTAAAACATAATGACACCCCATTTTAGTAGGTTTGTTGAAGGTCGCACACATTGGCACTAACCTAAAAAAAAAAGTCGTTAGTAGAAGTTGTTTTTCTTACTTATTTAAAGTTAGTGGGCGAGATTTTATTTTCGTTTCGACGCTGTGATATTAATTTAGTTGCTGTTAAACGTTATTTACTGAATGTCGAGACCTTGAAGTCACTAAACAGTAGTACTACTAAGGTTAACCTTAAATTCCTTTTAACACAACATTGTGATTATCAATCATCATTAATTCAGCTGATATGTTTGTGTCGATGGCTCAGTGGTCAGCGTTTTTGACTTCGTGAGTCCTTGATCCAAAGTTTGATCCTGGCCGAGAGGGAATTTTTTAAGTACCCCTTCCGCTGTATCAGTAATAAACGCCAGGCCCAATGCGGTATGTTAGGATGTGATATGCATGAATAGAAAATAGTACCCTTCCCGCGGAGGAAAAGATCGACGTTATGGGCCCCAATCCATTTTCATGGCTCTTCATCACTGCCCCATACTCTGATCCACATAGCATAGCTGGCCTTACCACTGCCCTGTAAAACTTCCATCTCAACTTCATTGGGACGCTCCGATCCCACAGGACTCCAATTATCCTACATAGATTCAGATATGACGCATAGGATCAATTTTCCCATTTCTCTGGAATAGTGATTCTAAATGCTTAAACTCTTGCACCTTTGTCGCCACCTCGCCTCCAGAGAGTACGTCACCATTATTTCCGGGAGCGGCTGTTTTGCGTTGGACACACCACTTCTTGTCTGATCACTGAAGTCAAGCAACGCAACCCCAACTAGTACTGGCATGGGTAACCGCCTGGGAACACTGGATACTGTTAATGCCAAAAAATCGTCGTAACAGCGTAGTGTCTGTGCAGACTCTGCATTAGAACTACGCAGTGGACAGGGCTCTGTTTCGCTGGGACAAATTCATCTTGCACAACCTCTTTTAAAGTTCCATTTTTTTTATCAGATTCCCGTCTCTGCTTTCAAGAAGATGAATGCCATTACAAATTCTTCAGTGCTCTTTGAAGAGCTTCGTGTTCAAGGTATTGTGGTGTGGAGTAATTGTGTTTTCATGTTTATGTGGTTAAAAACGCCTTCTTATGCTTGTGCGTGTTTTGCAGAGCCAGTTGTGCGTACATTAATGTCGGATCCCAACCAGGGACGGATTCGTAAGGAAATTCACATATTAATATCGTTTATTGCTTTTTGTTTATTAACATTACTGCTTACTTGCCAGGCTCCTCTCCTCTTCTCCGCGTGCGGAACGGGAAAGGTCAGTGGACCCTGAATTGTTAACTAGATGAATGGCTAAAGAATCGGCACCAATGATGATTCAGATAACATCTCCTGAAATATTCGTAGCCATTCCCATAGGTTGTCCTGCTCAGGGGCTGTAGGATATTCATTGCACCACACTATATTGATTGACTAATGAAATTCTTCTAATTATATCCATAATAATCAGTCATAAGTCATTTACTCCAATTTTCTTATCGATTAAATTCATGCAGCATTCATAATTTATATTCTGTGTGCTCGACTCTTGTTCACTCTGACTTCCTTCCTAAAGTCAAAGATTTGTTGTTAACATGCTTCCCAGAATGGTACAGCTTTCCGATTGTCCACCTTTCTTAATGTGGCTTTTTGTCGTCCTTTCAGCAGTGAAGCCAACGCCGGATATGTTCCGATCAGCAAACGATGGTAAGACAGTTAAAATTACATTGTCTTGAAGAATGTTTTTATATGCAATTATAATAAGTGACTTGACTTCACAGCTCCGGAGATGGCACCAACAGCCTTCTGCTCCCCACAACCAGCCACTGTGCCTGTTGAAATCTCTAATGAAGCAGAAGATGCTAATGTCATTTATTACCCGTCATGTGTTCGCCTGGATCGATGTTCAGGGTGTTGTACTCACGAATTGCTTACTTGCAGTCCAAAAAACACTGAGACGGTTACATATCAGGTCTGTAAAAGTAGCCTTTCATCATCTTTTTTTTCGCTTTGGAACTCAAAAAATACGGAGCCACATCTTATTGTGCAACCCTTTTTTTTCTGACGCTTATTGAAAAAGAAAAAAGTATTACAGTCAGATTCGAACCCACATTCGTTATCTTGTTAAAGAAATAACCGTAAATCACATAAATTAACCATGTGGTTATTACATTTAAAGGTAATGAAATTGAGGTATAACCACGAAATATCTGAATTTCAAATGGAAGGTGCTGTAAGTAAAAATTTTGAACGCCACGTCACCTGTGAGTGTCAGTGTAGGTAAGATGATCATTACAGTCTGGACATGATAGGACGACATACGGGAAGTAAGTGATGCATAGATTGTTTTGTATCTCCACGTAGGATAAAGGAAAGCGACTGTAATAGCAATCAGGTTTATCGTCCAAATGAATGCCAATGCGAATGTAAAAATCAAGGTGATGCGGTTTTCTGCGGAGTTAGCAAATTTTGGGATCCTACATTATGTGCTTGCAGATGTCGAGAAGAGACTCCGTGTTCGTCAGGACTAACATTTAACAATGATACCTGCACGTAAGTACTACTCAGTACCTCCACCCTTTTTTTTAGATTACTTCTTTTTAGGATACTTAGACGCTATTCCTAACTTATTTAGATGTCACGATGAAGATCGACCCGGGCGTCTACAAGCGAGTCCAGGATTCCGCGCATTTGACTAATGTTCTTGACCTCTTGTGATACCCGTTTCAAATCAACGACGAATAATATCTTATTCAACAAATTACAATGTGTATTTATTTTTTAAGTATTAAATTATAACCTTAGTAATAAGGTAGGTTAATGCAGTATTGAATAGCAGAAGTGCCGTGAAACTATTTATGCAAAATGAAGAGCTTTAATTAAGTAGTTATTATTTTACATAAAGTTATCCGAGTAGTCATTTCAACTCTTAAGTTTTTAAGTAACCCCACGTGAATATTAAACATTTAAAAGATGCATAAAAGTGAACACTCACACATATTTTATTTGTATTTAAGTGCTACTACGTATTCATTTGAAGTCCTCCACTCTCATTTTATATGCGTTTCTGATGTCTTTTACACACTGACAGATGTGAGCTTAAATGCTAAAATAAATGAGTCCGAAAATTTTGCCTATTTCATAATCTCAAGTGGCTGAATTCAATTTAAAGGCAGACACAAGCGCAAGGCAAAGGCAGACACAAGGGCGGACCCAGAGGCGAATCAGGGGGAGCACTTGAAAAAACAGTGCGCCCCAAATATTTTTAAATATTCAGAATCTCTTAGTATAAATCCAGGCAGCAATTCAAATAGGTCCTCTACTACCCCTTAAACAATGTCCTATCTTCAGTGGTTTAGCCAACTACAGATTGGACTGGCAGGAACGAAATGGGAATAGCAAATCGTCACCTTTCTTTTAAAACCACTAAGTCCCATTTCCTTGCTTTTCATATTAATTATGAAATATTAGTGAAGCAACTTGAGAACTATGAACTTACAGACCTTGTAAGTCTGTCAGCAACCTCTGCCCCTCTGCAGTGAAATTTTTTGTTATTCCTACCTACCAGTAACAGTATCACTTATAAGCAGTTTTTCTTCCCTTCTGTAAAATTTGCTTCTTTGAACTTATGTGCTTTTTAAAGAAAGGTGACGAAATGCAAAAGTGCCTCATCAGTTGCAAAGTTGAATAGTGCATCACTTGAAATATGCGTCCCATGAAGGCACTAGGGGGAGCAGTTGCTGCATTGCTCCCCCCCCCCCCCGGTCAGTCCTCCTTTACTCTCTTATCATGACTTATTTTTTGTCACCGGTGCATTTGGGCTATTTCTCAATGGTAATTCACACTTTGGAGATAAATACTTGCAGTCAATATCTTGAGATCCAGAAATCATGTTATGTATAATTGGTGCCAAATCTTTTGTATACCAACCAAAAGCAATACTGAAATGAAGTTAACAAATTAAAATGAGTTCAAAAACAGACCTAAAATGTAGAAAAGTTATTCTAACCTTGACAGTGATCCTAAGCGAGCTCGAAGTCCTCCTATTTTCATTGATTGTTGAGTGGCTTCACAAACCCACCGTCTGACACATTCTGGTCTCTTGCCACTGTCAGTGTAGATCTGGAAAAGATCTGCTACCATCGGAACGACGTCGTCACTAAACGTTTCGGGGAGATGTAATAATTTGGTTAGAGTCGATCCATGTTGACTGTTGAATCGAGCTGTTTCGTCAGCCCACGTCACATTGCGCCGAAAATCGGCTAAACTGTTGACTCTTCCACCCCCAGGCGCAGTACCACCACCGTTAGTTGTAGCCGTGGTGGTCATCATCGCTCTCAACATAGATAATAGAAGCCCTAACAGTGCTCCTACGCCAAATGCTAACAAACTGTCAGATTTATTGTCACAAGAAGCATATGGACAGGAGCATCCATAACTTCCGCCACCATAACCACCACCGTAACCTCCTCCCCCATAGACATCTCGACGTTCGCGGACCACATTTTCACCAGACAATGCGGAACTTCCATACACTAATGTTGCATCCAATATTTGAAGTCCAAGTAACAACAATCCGAATGCCGTTAAAAATTTTGGAACCATGGTGGCCTGCTAAAAATAGATTCCTTAAATTAGTAAATACCTATCACAACCTTATTGATAAGTTAGCACCTTTATACAATAGAAACTTTATTATCTGGATTGAGACTGGAAAGGGAGTAGTCCGGATATCAGAGTAATGTCTTACTTGTTATTTACCGACATCATCGTTATCATTCCGTTGGAACCGACTGCCCACCAATTGCTATAATCCTTTGCTTATTTAATGTCTTAGGGACATTAAGGGACCATAAAGGACATTAAGGGACTTTCCACCAACGCCAGTAGGCGAGTTCCGACACTTGGAAACTTTTGCCTATGATATAACTTCATCCAGCTGTTTCGTGCAGCCAAGTTGCGTTGGACACACCAGTTCTCGTGAGATCACTGAAGTTAAGCAGCGCAAGCCCACGTTAGTACCAACATGGGTGGTTGGTAGAGAACGTTGGGTGCTGCAAATTTCCCCTCTCCTACGTCCACTACCTACCTCCTCATCTCCCGCGAGAAAACCTCCTTAGGGCTCGTCCTGTTATGGCTGCTTGGCTAACTCCACAACCCATTAAATGAATCCAGAGCGGCGAGTTGCGTTGGACACACCAGTTCTCGTTGATCACTGAAGTTAAGCAACGCAAGCCCAGTTAGTACTGACATGGGTGGTCGCTCGGGAAAGCTGGGTACTGCTAATACCCAATAATCGTCGCATTAGTGTAGTGTCTGTGCAGTATATGCATTAGAACTATACAGTGGACGGGTCTCTAATGACCTCGTAGTTGACGGGACCTTAAACTCCAACAAACAACAAAACAACATTAAATGAATCAAGAATCCAGTGGTGCACACCTCAAGGCTTAATTCCCCATCCGACAGCAGGTATATTTAGGGCTTCCCTCCCTCTCGCCCAACAAAGAAGTCATTTGCCTCAGGCAAAGCAAAGCATGTCTATGGCAGGGTCAGGTACCCATCTTGCCCCTCTGAATGAACACAAGGATGATATATTGGACAGCGTTTCCCTCAGCCGGCTGCCGACCAAAGCTGCAACCCCTGTGCTTCCAGGTCAATCTAGATAATCGAGTTTCTAATAAATTTCGATAGATTACTTACACTTTCACAGTATGATGTTGTCCACTAAAATGGATTAGTGAGCTGTCTAGAAAGCCTCCTATGTTGATGGGTCTCATGAAAAATTGGTTTGGTAAACGTTGCAATGGATACTTTGGCTCTCCAAATAAAACCTAAAGCAAGAAGAGAAAGACAGTGAGCCGCCAGGGTTTACTCTTAAGAAGTATTTTTTAAACATCTTTATTTATATATGTTATTCTGCGAAGGATTTAGCTTTGGGAGGATCTTGAAAAGTGGACAAATGGAGGAAGGAGCGAATCGCTTGATGCCTACTGGTCAGCTTGGCTAGCTTCAACTTTTCCTGCCTACCATTTGGGTTATATTCTTGTAGTTAAAAATGCACACCCATCAGCATGAAATATTAGGTTTAAACACATAATAGAAAGGACAATACTAATGAGATGTCCTGTTGCGGAAGTGCAGTCGGAGAGTATTTATACTGCATTTATGTAGAAAATAATTCGGGAAAATCAATAGGGCATACGTAACAGTCATGCCACGTGATACTGAAAACAAAATGACTACTGGCGAACATACCCATTTACATGAGGGATTTCGAGGTGGAACTGATGGTAACTAACCTCATGACATTTTATTTTATTATTGCTACCTGCATCAGTATGGTTGTGGCATATGCTTTCAGATTAAGAAAGCGTGTAACTTTTTTTGAAGTTGGTTTTGTCGTAAGTTTTTATAAGATGAAAACTTTTTATTTGGTAACATTTTCAAGTTATCTAACAAAAAGACGTTTACAATGTAGCTTTTTCATGATAAAGAGAGTCTTTCCGCTATAAATATCACGTCTTTTCCTTGACTTTTTTTAATGTGCTCTTTTAAATGACATTGTGAAATATTGTCTGAGTCAAAAGAGAGTTAGTAGCTCATTTGTCATAATGTTGTGTCATTTTCAAAAACAGGAATAGAAATTGTGACTTCACAACATTCAATCCTTTAAATATTTTTCATGCATGAAAAAAAATAGACACAAATTGATCAGTATTTCACAAGCGAGAGAAATTTTCATCCAATATTTGAGTGCGAAGTGTAAGCGAATGATAAATGGTTGACAAAAGATGTTCATCATATGACAGTAGCAGTTAGCACCACTAATATTGCAAGCTAATGTTGTGTCACGAACAGAAATAAATGAAAGATATCAGCGTCTCAGGAATTTTTAATTTATTAAATGGATTAGATGCTAAAAACAGAGAGTGAGAATTTGAAAGAAGGAGGGTGAACCGACATTGAGAAAGCCATCATACGATTTTAAAGAGATGTGACATTAAAAAAAATTTATGCAAATTCTTTCATTCAAGCGTTAGCTTTCCTTGCTTTTCATTCAATCAATTTCTCATCTATCCTCTACCCTGTAGGTTAGGTCTTTTTTCTCAAGTAAATAGTTTCGTGCTGCTGTTATATTTTACTCCATCTGACTCGGTGACGCAATAGGCAGCGTGCTGGATTTACAGCGCCGGTGGTTCCAGCTTGTGTTTCCAGCCCCTAGTGCGTCTTCCTTCGAATGAGAATTAAAAAACCGAGGTCCCGTGTGGTGTACAATGGCATTTGCACGCCAACGAACCTTCTCTGCTATGCAACGAGTAGCAAGCAACTCCTAACCATTTCCACACCTATGCTCAGTGTCGGGTACCCATCTTGTCCATCTACGGTGTTAGAGTTCGCATCCCTGGTGCCGGTTGAGTGCCCAACGAACAGTAAATCGCCGATAAATAAGCATAAAGGTTGCAGCTTTCGTCGGCAGCCGACTGCGGAAAAGCATTATCGCGATATGACGGGTACTGATGATGCAGGGTGTCAAAGAAATGA
>JAAFCE010001036.1:1374152-1388723 GCA_013389805.1 Trigoniulus corallinus
AAAAAAATTAACAGCTGAAAGAATAAAAATTTACAGCTGAAAGAAACAAAAAAATTACCAGCTGAACGAGGAACAACAACAACAACAACAACAAAAAATATGTCACACCAAGGTGGAGGCGATCCCGCTATCTCACACACTCCACCAAGCAACTAATAGGCTAAAAAAAAGAAAAAAAAAAATTTTGATCTGATGCGGGCGCGAACCCGTTTACCCTAGCACCACAACAAAACGCGGTACTAGGTACAAAGCATACAACAAAAAAAAAACAAAAGAAAAATGTTTTGTGCAGAAAAGGAAAAAAAAAAAATTTTGAACCAACGTGGTCGCGATCCCGACACCTAAGTGCTCTCAATGAAATAGAGGGGAAGAAAGAAAAGAAAAAAAAAAAATTTTGCGCAATAAAAAAAAAAAAATTATTAGCGGGAATCGAACCCGTGTCCTTATGTCCGCGACATATACGCGATTACGCGATAAGCGCATAAAAGATGAAAAGACAAAAAAAATGAACAAAAAAAATAACTAAAGAAAAAATATATGGCCGGAATTGAACCTATGTCCACTTACTCGCGAGATGCGCGATCACGCGATTATGCGATAGCCGCAAAAAATAAAAAAAAAAAAAAATATCGCCGGGATTTGAACTCGCGTCCGCGATGAGCGCGATGACGCGACAAGCAGGCGAAGAGATAAAAAAAAATGATCAAAAATAAAAAATAAAAAAAAAAGAATTTTCCGGCTTACTGTCCAGGCTGCTGTCCATCACGTCCGGGTCACCAATATCGCGATATGACGGGTACTGATGATGCAGGGTGTCAAAGAAATGATGAGACACACGTTTGGTAAAACAACAAGATAAAATCGGGTTTTATTCCAAGGACAGTCAGCTGGCGGGTATTCCAGGATACCCGGTACAAGGAATCATCGGTACGAGACCAAATCAATGAATAATCCGAAATTGACTGATAAATCATCAAAACTGTTTGATGATTATCGAATGAAGGTCTCAGTGTACAATCTGATGAGTGTCTGCGTCAAGACCGTTAGATGGTTGGTGAGTGACTGTCTCTAGAATCTCTGACTGTGAATATCTGATTCCTAAAAACTTTCCAACCCCAAAACATACCCTTTATGACCTTGCATCCTGAGGTCCTTGACCATGGTTGCGTCCTGTGACAAAAGGGTACCCACCATGATTCACTGTCAAGGGACCATGCAGGATGCACCTACAAAAGGTTTTGCAACTCAATGTAGAGGTCCTATTGTTGCACACAGGATGCAATGACAATAGGACCTAAAGACAATGATTTTTTTTTAATTCATTTAAATGTGTGCATTGCAGGGGTGTATGCTTTTGTGGGGTCAGAGGAGTGTAAGGGATCGTGTCCCTACAGCATCGTCCAATACATCATGGGTTCCTGCCATAGGCGGGAAAAGGGTTTAGGAGTTGCTCTGCCTTGCTATTATATTTTGCTCGGAAAATTTGAATTATACTTCAGTTATCCGCATTCATTGTTTTTTTTAACCAATTGACAATCTGTTGTTGACGTTAAATGGGCATCTCAAATGTCTTTGCCGAAATTTGTCCCTCAGATCCTCTGATTTCCATACCCGGAAGGTCCACATTGTTCAATAGCCAGGTACCCGGGGACCCATAAAGAATAAAATGGAATTCAGGTAATCCCATGTTTTAACACGCAGGTATTTCTGAGGCTATCATATTTCTTGACGCATGACGGCCCATAGATGGTCATTATCCATTGTCCTAATTATTGTGTCGAAATAGATGTTTCGTCGCCCCCTGGCGTCAGTTAAAACTGTCTCTAGACTATCGGCCTAATGATCATGTAGGAATAGTTGTTGCATGTGGTCGGCACCCGAACACGTCCATTATTTGTTTCGTTGGTGTTTTAGGGCCCTTCAACTACAATCGTCATTAGAGCCTCATCCACTCAAACACTATCCCGGTGATCCCAAGCTGCCGCCTACGCCAGTACTATCTGGGGTTGCGTTCCATAACTTCAGTGTGTCCAACGCAATACAGCCGCTTGACCACGTCAAATACCATCCAACAGTGCCTCCATGTGCTCCCGGTAACAACGGGATAAATAACTTTTCTCACCATGTCGTCGGCGGGACAAGCTGAGAAAGCAGTGAAAAAAAGATGCTTTGTATACGCGTGCTTTATAAGTAACTTTCGTCAACATCAGGTCGTTACTCTGTCCTCATTTTCTTTTTCTATAAACTAGAAATAAGCGCACGAGTCAAGGATGTTGAAGTAGAATTATGGACTGGAGGAGACAAAGGCAGGCAAGATGCAAGAATAATTAAACCAAAGCGGAACAGATGAGAGGAAGTAGGACACTGGGAACTCATGGGCAAGCTGCTAGGTGGTGATTTTTACATGACAGGTGAACTCCTGCGACTTTGTTTTGTTTTAGGGCCTTTCAACTACAAAGTCGTTAGAGCCCCGTCCACTGCATAGTTCTTACGCAGAAGACTGCGCACAAACACTACACTAATGCGAGGACTTTTGGGTATTAGCGGTATTCAGCTTTCCTAAGCGGCCACCCATGTTAGTATTAGCTGGGGTGGCGTTGCTTAACTTCAGTGATCAGACGAGAACTGGTGTGTCCAGCGTGGTCCAGAACTGGTGTGTTTGCTCATTAGGAATTTTAGAATTAAAAGGAAAATTAATTTTTAATTCAAAGAATCCTATCAGTCAGTTGTAATAAAAATCCAGTTAGATACCAGGTTGATTGATCAAATTCTGAGGAATTCTGCTTCGAAGTAGGTCAATTCAGTAACATATCAATACTTCCTTGTGTAGATGGTTGTCCTTGTTTTATTAAAGGTATTTAATGTGCCAAATTCACTATTTATCAAGAGAATAATGAGTATTTATTGCGTGAAATGAATGACAATGAATTCTACATGTTGTGGCATCGTTACATTATAGAATTTATAAGAGATGAGATTATATCACAGCTATATTATCCATAAAAACTTTGACATTGTTTTCCAAGTAACTGGCAGTCCAAAATGTCCCAATCTTTATCATTGACGAGGAAATTGCCACGAAATGGCGGAGTATCTGTGGCAAACCAGTTAACAGCAGCTCTGAAAAGAAGTTATGTTATTTAGTCAAAACATTTCTGAACAACGTCTTACAAAATAACAATAACGTCAAGCTAATACACTAAGCAAAGAAACTCCTAATCCTTTTCTCCCTATGGTAGGGTCAGGTACCCATTTTGTCTTCTGAATGGACAGAAGGGTGATATATTGGACAGCGTTTTTCCTCAGTCGGTTGTGGACCCAAACTGCAACCCCTATGCTTATTTATAGTCAGTCTGCTGTTCGTTTAGAGCAATCCACCGAGCTGCTACACCTGGGAATTTGGCCTCATCTACCCGTTGCATGGTAGAGAGGGTTCTTTTACGTGTAAATGCCATCGTGCACCACATGGGACCTCGATTTTACTTCTCATCCAAAAGAAAGCACACTGGGAGCCTTTCTCTAGCCCGAAAGAAGCCAACCCACCTTGGTCCAGTATGGAACCTAGAACCACTGACCAGTTACCGAGCACGCTACCCACTATGCTACCGAGGCCGGATAAAGCTAATATCCTAAAGCACCTGCCAATAAATAAGACCCACAACAGCACTGGTGCTTGTATAGCTTTAAACAAAAACAGAGGGCAGAAAATGTGTAGATGAAAGACGATGCATTTCATTACCTTGCTAAGGAAGTAAGATACTCTCTCAAACCTCCTTTCTTTGATGACTTTTGGGCCAATTCACAAAGCCAACGCTGAGCGCATTGCGGTTCTTTTTGGCTCTTGTAGTAAATATTGGCAATGTCCAGTGCAATAGGACCTATGTCTTGATTGAGAAGAGTAGATATATTCGTAACCCAGAAACTTGCTGTTGAATTGTCAGTTTGTTGCTTGCGGCCCATGGTAGTTCCTATTGGGATTTGAGGTTGCAGCATAGAAAAAAGTAATCCTAAAAGTGCTCCAGCACTAAAATACAGAAGCATATCTCCATTATTGTCACATGACTGATGAGGACAGTAACAGCCATAGTTGCCTCCGTAACCACCACCACCACCACCACTGTAGCTTCCGTAACCATCTCGTTTTTGTCTAGTTGCAACATAGGGCATCTTCAAGTGTTGAGGATCGACATCAGTGTCAATGATTTTGGCATGATTGGACGCTAATGTAACTATTGACCACATCTTTAATAAACTCACTATCGAGATAAGTTTGGCAGAACGATGCATAGTGATGAATCTGTAAAGCAATAATTGATTTCAGGTGGATTATAAAACAAAAATCATTTTTGGAGATGACTTGGGTTTACTTACCTGGTAGGATACCGTAACTTGTATGTGATGGCTGTGCTACCAAGTGCCAGAAAGAGAGAAAGTGACAGCTTGGCAGCCAAATGTCGTTCACCTGAACGCGTGATAAATGCTCTGGTAACGTACACCTCAAGATTTGCCTTCTATATCTTAAGTAATTGTCGCTATGCTCTCCAGTTCCATAAGAATGGGGGGTGAATCATGGTTCAAATAAATAAACAAAATATAGTCGTCACAGTCCGTTTCGACGTCGTTCTCAATGGGTGCTACTCTTACTGCTTCTTCTTCTCCTTCTTCAATGATTCCATGGTCATGGAACATGAGAGGAAGAGTGATTATTTTTAATAATAAAAAAAGTCAGTACCCATGGTAGGAGAAGAATACAAAAGCAATAAATTATAATAATCATAATATTATGCCAAGTAGAATGAGTAGCACATAGTGAAAGTGAATGAATGACCACTTTGGCTACAGGTCAGATCATTCAAAATCAGCAACCACAAAGCCACCCATCTCAAAAGAGGATGAACAAGTAGCTAGTGTACTGTCATTAGGTTGTTGGTTCAAATATACAGCGAGATTACAAAGTTCCGGAATGACCAATTAATTCCGAAACTAAAACCGGTAATATTTCCTTTTATCAGAGCCGTAACGAGGGTATGAAGCGCCTGTGGCAAGTATCTAACTTTCGCTTGCCTGTAACCCAATAATGACAAAAAACTTAAACATTTTGCGCCCCAAACCCAGTTGCGCCCGTGGCAGCCGCCTTCTTCGCCACGCCCTAGTTACGGCCCTGCCTTTTATGCAACTTTTCATTTAAACCAGTAGTTTCTGAACTAGTTGGTAATTCCGGAACGTTTCGATCGCAAGGGGATGAACAGGTTCATAAATTTGATCAATATATGGTGATGTTCATCATTATCATCATACCCTGCCTGCCCTCTCCCGCATGTGGCAGCATCGGGTCTGCGGGTTCTAGCCCTCACTCCTGCCTATTTCCCGCCAGTTCCCCGTCCTTACAGACAACCTGCTCCCACGTCTGCTTCGGTCTCCCCCTGCCCCGGGTGCTTCCAACCACCTGGATTCCTTTTCATTACGCGTCCATACCACATCAACCCAATCGAGATAAGGTGAATTGAAATTGGTAATTATCCTTAACCAATAAAGCAATTCCTAACCCTTTTTCCTGTCCATGGCAGGGTTGGGTGTCAATCTTGCCCCTCTGAATAGACAAAAGAGTGACATATATTGGACGGCGTTTTTCGCAACCGGTTGCCGACCAAAGCTGTAACCCCTATGCTTATTTATCGTCGGTCTACTGTTCGTTAGAGAATTCCACCTCTACCAGACCCCAGGAGGCAGAGGGGGTGAGCTCCTACACCTAGAAATTCTGCCTCATCTTCTCGTAGAATAGTTGAGAGGGTTCTTTTACGCGTAAATGCCATCGTACACCACACGGGACCAAGGTTTTACTTCCTATCCGAAGATATGAGCATTCGGGACTGCTCTCTCGTCCGAAAGAAGATAACTTACCTCAGTGCAGTATCGAAGACGGAACCACTGGCGCAGTAAATCGAACAAGCTACTAATTATCCGTAACCAATATCACCAAATATTGAGTAATTACCTTGGTTAATTAACACACCACATACGGAACCACGATTTTCTGCGTGATAGGAGGGTCCCAATGAAGTTGAAAGGGAAGTACTACAGGGCAGTGCTATGCGGTATATGGATCAGAGTGTTGGGCAGTGAGAAAGAGCCACTTTCAATAGAACGCAAGTAGCCGAGATGCGAATGCTGCGGTACATGAGTGGCGTGTTGATAGAATTAGGAATGAGTATAAAGCCGGGTTTACACTGCGCGAAACATACTCGCCGCAACTGTTTCCACAGGCTTGCGGCAATCTCGCCGGTCTCGCCCTCCCTGTGTACATTGAGCGAAATATTGCGCGAAGCAATTATGCAAAACGTATCTAGAGTACCAGTACACGAAGTGGGTGTGGCGAAGCCCTTTGATGCGTGTCCAAAAACCGACAGTGCGGCGGCTCACCACGAGGCTGCCTCGCGCAGCAAATTTCGGGGCGAGTTCCCGTTTACACTGCGCGAGTCTTTTTTAAGGAAACAGTTGCGCGAGTACGTTGCGCGCAGTGTAAACCCAGCTTTAGATGTAGCCTTGGGATGGTGGACATAGCCGAAAAAAATGTGGGAGAATAGGCTGAGGTGGTATGGACACGTCATGAGAAGAGGGGAAGAGCAGCTCGTTAGGTCAATTCCAGGAATGCAGGTGGTCGGTAGCACCCGGAGCAGGGGGAGTCCGAACTCCGAAGCAGACGTGGGAACAGGTTGTCCGTATGGAGATGGCAGTGTGTGGGGTAGACGGGGACCTAGTCGGAGATAGACGGGAGTGGAGGTCTAGAACCCGTACACCCTACTCTGCCACAGGCGGGATAAGGGTGTGATAAGGGATCAGAGTGTTGGGTAGTGAAGAAGAGCCACGTAACTAGAATGCAAAAATAGTCGAGAGTTGATAGAATTAGGAATGAGTATATTAGAGGCAGCCTGGGGATGGGGGACATCGCGGAAAAAGTGAGGGAGAGTACATTGAGGTGGTATGGACATGTGATGAGAAGAGGGGAGAAGGAGCTCGATAGATCAATTATAACAGCGGTCTTCAAACTGTTTAAGTGTTCCGCGGAACCCCAGGGTTTCGCAATACATCCCTGGGGGTTCCGTGAGTCAAAACGAAAATTCTTTAACAGCGGCAAGATATACTTTTCTAAAGCCGGGATGGCGGTACACTGAAAGCAGTAGTTAGCACGCTCGGCAACTACGCCAGTAGTTCTAGGTTCGATACTGGACCGTGGTGGGTCGGCTTCTTTCGGGCGAGAGAGAAGCCGCGAGTGTGCCTTCTTTCAGATGAGAAGTAAAGCCGAGGTCCCGTGTGGGTGAACGATGGCACTTGCACGTAAAAGAACCCTCTCTTCTACGCAACGGGTAGATGAGGCAAAATTTCCAGGTGTGGGAGCTCGCCCCCTGGCGTCGGTAGCATTGCCCTACGAATACTAGATCGACAATAAATAAGCGTAGGGGTGCAGCTTTGGCCGGCAACCGGCTGCAGAAAAAAACTATGACCAATGTAGCACCCTGTGTCCATTCAGAGGGACAAATGAGTACCTGACCCTGCCATAGGCGGGAAAAGGGTTAGGAGTTTTTTTTTAGTTCTAAGGGTTCCGTGAGCCAACAAAGTTTGAAGACCACTGAATTATAGGAATGCAGGTGGTTGGGAACACCCAGAGAGAAATCTGGGCAAGTACTTGTGCAAATAGCCCGTTCAATAACCTTTCGTACTGTATGTCGGGCTTGCCATCTCCTTCCTTTCCAGTTATCCTCCCTCATGTCATAATAATGCCAGCAATGCAATGTTGTAGTAAGGCTTTTAAGCATAAATTTAGCCGAAACAGTCTAATATGCCAATATGGGTGAAGGTATGCGGCGGTGGGGGGGGGGGCAGTAGGATGTCCTTCTTGGTGGCGCATAGGTAGTTTATTGGCAACCAATTATCGTTAAGAATAGTTAAGAAACAAATTACTTTTTCCCACATCCTGGACACCAGCTGGTGGAGAGTGGCTCTATTATGTTGAATACACCAATTGTCGTCTCATCACTGAAGTTAAGCAACGCAACTCCATCTAGTACTGACACTGGTGTCCACTTGGGAACACTGGTTACTGCCAATACTGAAAAATCATTGCAGCAGCTTAGTGTCTGTGCAAACTCTGCATTTGAACTACGCAGTAGACGAGGCTGAAGGGCCCTAAAGCACCACTGAAACGAAAAACCTACTGGTCACTGTGACTTAGCCAGCGACCTCGTACTAAGAAAGATCAATTGAAGGGGAGAATCAAACTGACACTACCACTGCTCCCGTGTTTGATTTGGCCTGCATCCAGTGACGTCGCTAGGGTTGGCGCCACCCGGTGCAGTGACACCATGGTGTCGCCCCCCTCCCGAAAAAAGCCGCTTCTTCTGCATTGGTGTCACCCCATTTCTTATGGTGCGAGTCGTGTCACCCGGTGCGGCCCGCACCCCCCTAGTGACGCCACTGCCTGCATCTAACCCGGTTGTTAGCTATAACTTGGATCTCTATGACGGGGCTAATATAAAGAGTCTGTGAAAACGGGATCCGAATCGAAGATACTTAATCAGTATACGCGACAGTCCCATGCACATCAGTTGCATTTCTCTTACATCACGTTGTCCATGAGGAAGTAAAGCTATGGTCTTGTATGGTGTATAGCCTACATTGTAACCTGTAACGGGGCTAGAACCTGCCTCCCTGACGTCGGTAATAAAGTAAAGGTGTGGCATGAGGTAAGCAGCCGGTAACGTAAAAACACTAGCCAACGGAGGTACCTGATCCTCCTAGTGGCGGGTAAATGGTTTGGAAAAGCAGTTACTGCTCCTTTTTCGTGTAAGTACCTACGTATGTGTATGGCCAGAACCAAAGCTGGGCCCGGTGTAAAGTTGACTCGCGGGCCCCGCAGTGTCGGCCTTAGTGTTTGTTATTGTTGGTGTTTTAGGGCCCTTCAACTGCATGGTCATTAGGGCTCCGTCCACTGCGTAGTTCTAATGCAGACACTACACTAATGTGACGATTTTTGGGTATCAGCGGTACCAAATTTTCCCAAGCGATCACCCACGTCAATACTAGCTGGGGTTGCGTAGCTTAATTTCAGTGATCAGACGAGAACGGGTGTATCCAACGCAATAAGCTGCTCCCCGGCCATAGAGTGCTGACCATAGAATACCAGCCCGACAATAGCGACCTTGGAGTGCCGGCCTTACAATGCTGACCTTAAATAGAAGGCCATGGATTACCGGCCACAAAGTACAGTCGTTGGAATCACGGTCTTAGAGTGTCGGCCTTAAAGTGCTGTACTTAAGATTGCAAACAATTTTCAAGCATTTGTTGACGTTTTTCTTTTTTTTTCAATTCGGTCTCCAGTTCCCTACGGCCCAGCACAGTAATTTTATCGGTCAGTCTTTCCATTGGGTTGGTCGATATTCGGGTTATAACAACAAAATGAAACCATTTTCATTTTGCAAAATTAGTCAGCGGCGCGGGCAGTGGCGTAACTAGGGAGGGGGGGCGAGGGGGGACAGATGTCCCCGGGCGCAGAAGAAGGGGGCGCAAAGATGTACAACAAAAATGCGTTTAGCGGGTGCCAGAGGGCGCAGATTTCGGTCTTTGTCTCCGGGTGCTGGGTCTTGGGCATTTGGGTGCACGCACCGTTCGCAACCCATTCCGGCCGGTCCTGATGTTGAACTATTATCAACCCAAAGATGTGCAAAAACCGTTGTCAGTAGCCATTATTAGAAACTGTTCCACTGCAAAATCATCAAGCAGTCAGTGCCGTCTTAACAGCTTTATGGGCCCCTGGTCAAAGCAGTGTGCTGTGAGTCTTACGACAGCCACTCACAGGGTCACTTCACATCCACAGATTAACATGGGGCCCATGCGTTAAGACGGCACTGCAAACAGTATTATTGCAAAGACAAACAAGTCCTATAATAATAATGAGAGAGAACTCATGTCAACTGTCGCGGTGGAGCCGCAACTGTCATGAGATGAAACTCAAAAGCGAAATCGGCTTTCGAGATCCATAAATAGCACTCGTGCAATGGCCAGCGTTAATATAGATTACAATGACGCTGGAGTCTGTTGCTGCGAGTAGGTAGCGCGTTAGTCGCTGCACAGCGTCAAGTCATTGTCTGCGTTGTGTCGTCCATGGTTCGATGTCGTCGTTGTGCTGTTGTTCAAAGCTCTAGGAATGGCTTCGAAAGTTGGTGATAGTGGAGTTCGGTGCGTGGCTCCTTTAAGTTGACGATTGGAAATTGTTTATTAAATGATAAAAGGTTGATAGCTTGATTATATTGCGTGAGTAGACCTAGAAGTGACATTTGAATAATATTCTTTTGTAGATATGAATGGTACCAAACTGATGCGTTTGTAGTCTTGACGGTACTGCTGAAGCATTTAAAACCAAAGAGTGTGAATGTTGACATTTGCGATACTTCGGTAAGATTAGCTTTTTTTATGTATTTATACTTAATTATGTCATATCTCCTATCCACGTGCGGCATAAAATATTCAATGAGTGAGCTTGCCAACTATACGGTGATAGAATGATTTTCTTTTTTGTTAGGTCGCATTTACATTACAATTTGAAAATGCAGAAGATTTTAATTTAAACATCAATTTGAGCAACAGGGTGTTGCCAGATCAAAGCTCATGGAAATGGTTTTCCTCAAAGGTCTGTAAGTTTTCGCATCATGTAGCTTGCCTTAAGCAATTGTAAATTCTTCTGTTTTGTTTAGGTAGAGATAAAGTTGAAGAAATTTGATGGCTGTCGTTGGAACACTTTAGAACGAGATGAAAGAAATGTTAAGTCGGCCACAACAACATTAGGTATGTTATTTTTTTTTCCTCGACTTCAGTTCGCGCTCCGAATTTTATCTTAAGAATATTCGAATCTTAATTTTCTACCAAAGTACTTCGGGCAGCCGTTATATTCAGTCTTCATTACTCGGTTGCATTCAATAAATGAATGCTGGACGAAAAGAAAAAGCGATAATTCTAAGGCCATGTTTGTCTCTTTTCTGGGGAATTAATGGCACCCATATAATCATTTATGACAGGTATCTGAGATATGCGGCCCACGGAGACCTTTGAGAATCATATCTAAAAAACAAGTGCAGCCAAGTTGCGTTGGACACACCAGTTCCCGTGAGATCACTGAAGTTAAGCATCGCAAGCCCACGTCAATACCAACTTGGGTGGTTGGTAAAAAGCGGTGGGTGCTGCAAATTAACCCTCTCCTTCGTCCTTTCACCTACCTCCTCCTCTCCCGCGGGCAGCCTCCTAAGGGTTCGTCCTGTTATGGCTGCCTGGCTTACTCCCCAACCCACAAACTAATCCAGTAAATTGTGGTATTTATTTCATACATTTCAAAAATACTGTTTAGATAAACCAGTTGTAGATAGACAACTGGTTGTTTAGATAGACAGAGAAGGGGAAAAGAAAAGGTCTTTTACTATAGCCCCCCCCCCACCATAGTCTTCCCCTGGCTCCCACCAGAGGCACTTGCAAAAGGTCAACAAAGTTGTCGGTTAGAGTAGTGGAGAAACCACCTACAGTCAAACTTTAAAAAGAAGCACATCTTCGTAGATTAAAAGGATTGAATTCTTGTTTAACGTGCTTATTTCAGGTTCTTCTGACAGTTCGATGCACAATTATCCGTCGTCTAGCGTTCAGAAACACGACTGGGATAAGATTGTTGGAGATATTCAAAAAAATGAAGACGAGGAAGAGAAAACTCTTAGTGGAGAAGCCGCAGTTAGCAAATTATTTGAAAAGATTTATTCAGAAGGATCGGAAGAGGTTCGAAGAGCGATGAATAAATCATTTGTAAGTATATGCATTATTGCAACACTGATTAATTTCTACACAGAGGCTTGAAAAGTGGCACAGATTATGGAAATCTTTTGAAACAAAAACTGGCGTAAAATTAACACAAGTCAATCTTGACATCTTTCCTGCATTCCTGCTTTCAACTCCGTTTAATAATCTGTAACTGTTGGTTGTTGTTGAAGGATATTTAATTATCACCAAGGTATTAAGACGAATAATTGTTGTTGGGACGGACATCTTTTTTTTTTTCACATATTTCCCATTTTTTGAAAAAGTACTTTTAGTCATATTCCTGATATGACACTAAGATGTTTATAGCGGTTGCAAGTCATTTTCGCCTTCTGTAATCCTGTCAACTTCAACAATAGTTAATAACGAATGAATTCAAGTTATTGTAAAGTTGATTTTTGTTAAAAAAAATTAATAAAGTTTGTTGGTTTAAATAGATGGAGTCTGGAGGAACAGTACTTAGTACAAATTGGAAAGAAGTTAGTAAAGAGACGGTCAGCGTAAAGCCTCCAGAAGGAATGGAATATAAGAAATGGGAGCAGTGACGTATTTTTGTAATTATCTATTGTTATATGCTTTTGATTTGCTAGCTAAGCTGCTAATGTCTTTTAAATTAATTGTAACAATCAGTACTAATATCAGTTATTTTCTTGCGTTCAAACTTGTTAATTACCAATTACGAATTCATGATTTTAATTTTCTTGGGATGTTTTGAATATAGCGGTCTCCTGTAATGCGCCGCAAGCTTGATCTTAACTAAGAGAGGCCTGAGATATAGCTTGCGCATCCATTATTCTCTTGTTTTATTTTGCCCAGGTGTACCTAGTTTTAATAAATATCTACGATGTTCTTTGGAAGCGAAACATCCACCTTCGTTTTCAATAAATCTCCGATATACCGCAATTTCTAAGGCCCTTCGTCCACCGGTGCAACGTGACTGCAATCCAACTCAAAAAAAATATCACAACGATGTTGGACGGGAGTAGCGTCAGAGTCGGGCCCTTGCTATTGTGCAGTTTCTCGTCCACCTTGACTGGCTTGTCAGCTGCTTCCCAACGCTTGTGCAACTCGAATCCGATACTCCTACTATTTTTCATTTCAATTTCATTTACTTACATGATATATTCAAGGTCATATCGACCAGACTGGCAGCAAGAACTTTGGAGTTAATTATTAGTCGCAGGAGAGTTGTGTTCAGTGGCCGAAGAACATGCAACGCTGCTCTCGTCCAACTGTCCTAAGGAAGTTGGGTTGCAATTGCATTGCTTTGCCCCAGTGTACGAAGGGTCTTAAACTACCGAAATCCTCAGAATACAGTTAGCATCTAATTCGTATACTGTACTTTTTGTCATCGAAATCGGAGAATGCATTGGTGAGGTAGTGGGTACTTTGGGCAACAGGTAACCATACTTCAGAAATTGAACACTGCACTTGCAATTCTTGTTAGTCTGGATCCAGAGGTGGAGTAATTGAGAAACAACGACTTAACACATAGAAGAGAAACGTATTAGGTTCTGATTTGGTACTGACATGAATATTCAAGCTCCTCTACTCCTAACTAAAATTCCGTGATAACTACTTGCAACCATATACTGTAAATCTTGTTTCTCTCCTTTGACGTGATTTTATTATTTTCTTTCCTTTTAAAATGAAATACGTTATTAAAATCTTGGAATCTTTATTTCATGCATATACATTTATTTCATTATCTGTGCTTTTCTGTTGATTTATTTAACATCGGCCTGTGTACTGCTGAAAGTAATTTACCGTACCACTAAATAAGCCTGGGTTGTAAGCCACGTGTACATTCATCTTACATTCATGTGGAAAGGGTTATTTTACTTACAGGTGGCATCATACACACCACAAAGGGCCGTGGCTATCTTGAAAGAAGCCCCCACCTTAGCTAGGATTGAACCTTCATCTATGAACTCAAAACTCAAGCATTGAGCCGACGATGTGGCCTCATCATCTGTGAATTTTCATTGTTGAAGAATAAAAAAGAAGCGCGAATAAAATCACTACGATATTAAAGTTTTTAATTTTGTATAAAATTATCATGTAACCTTTAATGTCAATGCAGGAATTGCTAACTAGAGTATATGGATTTGTCTTGTGGGTGTTTTAGGGCCCTTCAACTGTCATGGTCATTAGAGCCCCGCCCATTCCGTAGTTCTATTGCAGAGTCTGCGCAGACATTACACTGTTACGGTGATTTGGATGTTAGCAGTACCCAGTATTCCCAAGATACTCATGATAGTACTACCTGGAGTTGTGTTGCTCTCAGTGGCGTACAGAGGGGGGCGAAGGGGGACAGATGTCCCCGGGTGCAGGAGACAGGGAGAGCAAAAATGCGGTTTACATTAAGTTTAGAGGGTGCCAGAGGGCGCAGATTTCGGTCTTTGTCCCCGGGCGCAGAATACCCTCGGAACGCGAATGGTTGCTCTACTTCAGTGATCAGATGAGAAGTGCATGCACACCCCTTTGTTAGGAATGACTTATGTTGGTTGAGAATTAAGATGTTAAGTAGTTAATCACAGGGCATAAGCCTGACTCCTGGTGCATTATAGTTATTGTGCAATAGGTCGGACACCATACAATATTAGAGAGTTAGTGGTGAACGTCGACGATGACGATACGAACGATACGAGGTCAAATGAGGCAACTGTGCATGCTCACGAAAAGCAGACCAGCAATTGAGCTTGCGCATTTGCCTCATTT
>JAAFCE010001036.1:1389123-1481155 GCA_013389805.1 Trigoniulus corallinus
CAATTGAGTTTGCGCATTTGCCTCATTTGACCTCGTATCGTTCGTATCGTCATCGTCGACGTTCACCACTAACTCTTTATTATCACCAACAAAGCATTAATTTACCTCCCAAAATTTCTATTTTGGTTGTACAATGCGGTGTTGGAACAGCCATGCAATGCCATGTCCCCACAGACAACTTAGCCAATATTTCCTGCGGGTTCCAGACACCTGGCTGGGGTGCCCCCAGTCAGAGCAGGTTCAGTGGACCTGCAGACCCGACCCTGCCATAGGCAGGATGAGGGTATGATGATGATGAAAGCAGTTAATGACAGTTGTTAAACACTGTTGCAGTCAAATTCTGTAACTTTTGCTAATGCTTTGGAATTTTTTGTTGTTATGATGTGTGAATTATGATGAAAAGTACAGGCATCTAATGTCGTGATTTGGGCCGGGGGGGGAGGGGGGATCGACTGATCACTCGAGTTAAGCAACTTAACCCCAGCTAGTACTAACATGGGTGGCCGCTTGGTAAAACTGGGTCGCATTGGTGCAGTGTCTGTGCAGTCTCTGCACTAGAACTATGCAATGGACGGGGCTGTAATGGCCTTGTAGTTGAAGGGCTCTAAAACACCAACGAAACAAAGATAAACATTGGAGCCGTGATGTAGTGAAGTCGGGGCGCCGCTCCGGCAGCTTTTTTTTCAGGCTGGAACGGAAAAAAAAGTATTATTAACTAAATTAGGACTGCACCACTGATTTGGGGAATATGAAATTCAGACATCCCGACTTCAAATGGGAACGGCTGTATTGCGTTGGACACACCAGTTCTCGTCTGACCACTGACGTTAAAAAACCCAGCCCCAGCTAGTACTAGCATGGGTGACCGCTTGGGAACACTGGGTACTGCTAATACCCAAAAGTCATCGTTGCAGCGTAGTGTCTGTACAGGTTCTGCATTAGAACTGCGCAGCGGACGGGAATCTAATAACCATTGTAGTTGAAGGACCCTAAAACACTAACAAAACAAAACCGACTTCAATTGAGTACCGTAGTGATAATTGTAAGACGTTAAACTTGTGGTAAAGTCGATTGTAATACTGATAATCACTGCCGGATTTAGATGTTGAGAGGCCCTGGGCTATTTCAATTTAGAGGCCCTTTCCAAGCCTTTTTGAGGCCCTAGGCTTCATCCTAAACCTAGTGGTAAATCCGGCACTGCTGATAATTTACTTATACTACTCTTTCGGGAAAGCTACGTTTGGTTATTACAACTGAAGATGAATTTAAGTGTCACCTTGAGCTATAAACATAGCTACATGAAAATACGGCATCGTCTTAGAAATACTAAAGTCAGTACAGTGAGGATAAAAATTAATGTGCTGAATGGTAGGAAAAAAAATTAATGCACCGAAGGTCCCACCGAGATTTGAACTCGGATCGCTGGATTCAGAGTCCAGAGTGCTAACCATTACACCATGGGACCTCGACGACGAAAGGCCACCAACATTATTCTTAAGTATAATAAGAATATTGAAGTATTAATTTTGTTTAGTATATTCTTAGTTATTGATGCTCAAAGATAAAATGTTGAACATTGGAAATGTAATATTTGTTGATAGGTTTTAGTCGTCGGTGCGTTGTTTGCGAGTCGTTGCTGGAGCGTCGTTCTGAATGCTCCGCCTCCGCTGGTTGGGCGTGTCGTCTGCTGACGTAATCGTCGATTTCGCCGTCTCTCTGCATCTCTCTTTCTACGAGCAACTCACAGACGATAAAATGTAATGCAGTGGTCCGTGGACTTGCGCGTGATTATTTTGGAGTGCTTTCATCGACTTGCACCATTATTTACAAACGTTTTGCGCAGTGTAAGCCACATAAGAGACGTGTTTTTTTATATCGAAAACCTTACGGATATGAAAACCTACCAAAATTGAACACTGGGTTCTATTGACGCTAGTCGCTCAAATTCACGTAGTGCCACATTTTTTACCAGTCAAACAAACTTTTGGATATTTCACAATCTAGCAGTGAAGTGAGCATCAGAAGCTACGGTGAGTACGTTGACTTGAAAAGTCAATGACCTTGGTTTCTGCGTATGTGTGTATGTACAGTCAGTAGTATTAAGAGTTAGTGTAGGCCTTTTCTCTAGACTAAATGTGTTCGTTTGCAACCACATTTTTTGATTCGAAATTCCCAAATCGAATGTAATGTCGTTCTATTTCTATGACTACTACATTCCATGACAATAAGCCTTAATCGAATCTACTCGCGTTCTTTTTTATACTAGACACATTTGTGTGGTGTTTATAGCACCTTAGCATCTTAATATATACATATATACACTGTATCTAAAAAGTTAGTGAAAACAAGGTTTTTGGACGACAAGCAGGAGGTAACGAGATGGAGAGAGAAGTTTGATAATTGCAGCAAGAGGGTAATGTACTTTTCTTATTTTAAAAAAAGGTCCTTGTAATCGAGAGAATTTTTGAAGACGGACGGACGGACGGGGTGGGGGAGAGCAGAAATAGAACTGTCCTTTATATTTCATGATTGTCATAATAAATTTGTGACAGATGTATATATTCATTACTTAAAAACAAAAGAATTGATACAAAAATGAAATTGATTATATTGCCACATATTCTTTTAACGTGTCCAAATAATCAAGGGAGATTCAACAAGTTTGGATACGTCAAAACAACTGTCGAGTTGACTGGGTCGTTGTTGTTGTTGTTGTTGTTATTACTTCGTCATTTTTTTGTGTGTGTGATACCTTTTCCCTTGTAATTTATCGACGTTAAACCCCCTCCACTATAAATAAGGCACCTAGGAGTGTATACCTAGCGAAATTGATAAACCAAAGTTTTATTGGAGTGGAATGGAGGGGGAGGGGGTTATAGAGCTTCTTTTCACACACACAGGTGGGAATGCACTGTGTTGTAAGGATATTCAATAAGTCTCTATTTTTAGTCACATAATAATTTCGTCGCTTATTTTTTTGTGAATGTGTACGCCAATATGCGTAATATATATATCTGTTTTGTATATATTGAATAGTGTATGTTTAGGCGCTTGTAAAGTGTGTGTGTGCGCGCGCGCGCTCTCTTCAACCAAGAGTTCATTGACCTCAAGTGAAGCGAAAACTTGCTGCGCGTTGAAAAGTCGTCGTCGGTTGTTGATGCTGGTGTTTTAAAACCGCGCGTTGCTTTCTACCAGTTCAACTTTCCTCTTATACAGTCTTTTTACCACTATCTCTACTTGTAGTCGTTCTCTTCTATGTAATGCCATGTCCTATTACGGAAACCATGATTAGTTTTTTTTGTTTTGCCTTTATGATAAACTCTAAACTTATTTTTAAATGGCATCCAATGCCTAGCAATAAAGTGCCTTGATCCAGGTTACTTACTATAACCATCTGTATAGTCCCTACGTTTTGGTTTGTGAAAGCCTCTGGTATTTTTTTACTGTTTTTCCCCTTGTTAATTAAATTAAAATTACGAATTTGGCGTGAAAGGTTGCAACACCCGGTCCTAATACGGATTACCGTTCAGATTTCTACTTTCATTTAGTTGTTTTTGGTATAAAACGTGATAAATGCAGCTTAGTTAGGAAATGACAATTAAATCCGAATGCATTTGCATTTTAAATCAACTAGATTCCTCCTAATAATATGTGGAGTTAAAACTTTGTGTTGCTGCTGCTGCGAAGGGGTGAACGACCTCGTAGTTGGCTGGTAGACTGGTTGACCGTTGCGTTGAGAATTGGTTGGTGGTGGCGGTGGCAGTATTTGAATTTTATTTACGTGGGATCGAGAGAGGCGCTGACGCAAGTTGTTGCTCTTTCGGCACAGAGAGAGAGAGGGTAGAAAATTATTCATGATACCAAATATTTAACCGAACTTTTAAAAAAGTTAGTAATAGAGATAAAAATCCTTTCCAACTCTTAATTTGGGATTTGTAAGCATCCATTTGTTACTATCGAGTACATGTGTTAATCACATTAACATATGGGTTAACTTGGTCATGTTGTCATAATAATGTCTTAGATAGGCTTGGAAATCTTAGTAAATGTTTCTCTCTCACTGTAATTACCATTATTCAGTTAATGTACATATCATTAAGCCCGCTCTTTTCACTGTAGCTTACAGGGGAGAAAAAAAAAAGGTGTACGTGAAAGGAGAAGGTGTAGTCCGTTTTCTGTTGGGGAGCAATGACCCTTTACGACCTGATCTGGGATATCTGGTGTTGGAGGAGTTTCATCGACATTTAAAAGAAAGAACATGATTTTCTTCAGATCGGACCTACCACAGGTTTTCTTATTGTAGATAACAAGAGATACTTTTTTATATATATACTTTTGACCATCACAAAAAAAGGTCCCAAACTACGTCCCAATAGGTGGTTGATCTCGATACTAACCAGCCTGTTATTTATCCCTTAGCACTTTTCTATGAATTGAGTTGGCAGATGATGCGAGACGTGTTAGGTCTTTTTAATCCAAACTATTAAAAGTTGGGATTAATTTCTGTAGTCGAGATGTGGAGAGAAAGGCGAAATTGAAACTTTTTATTGAAAATGGGGCGTTGTGACAATGACCAGATAAATAGGTTCGTGGTGGGACTCTTGTTTTTCCTTGGTGACTACTACTACTACTACTTATATTATTATTAAGTATTATTACTTCTTCTAAGAAGAGGTGTTACGAAAGGTCGAAGGCAGATAGGTGTGTGTGATTTCTTCTTAAAAATTAAATATTTTATAAAAAAAAAAATACCTATTTAGTAATAAAATTACATTCCTTGTCGGATGAATGTTGTTGTTTTAAAAAAACAATTGGGAACTAAAGCGTTTGAAATGTAATGGTTCATTTTTGTAAAGAAACATTTAGGTTTTTGATCAAACGGCAATATAAAAAGGTATATGGACAACTATAAAATAAACTATACTTCCCTCTAAGATTATTGATATTTTTATCATCATAATTAAATCTCGTTGCTCACATAACCTTAAGTTTAGCATCATCATCATCATGTTCTTCATCATCATTGTCGTTATCATTTTTTTACCTTTCTTAGACTTGTTCGGTTAACGTGCGAGGTGAATAACCTGTAGAAAGCTTTACTTGCAACTACATAGACAGAAATTTACTCAGCTTTACCTACACTTTTTTTTTCTTCTTCCCTAGGCTCATTTCTTTAGACTTACATTAGATTTTTGCTTGCCTCGCCTTTCTTTCGCTTTCTTGCCATCGTTTTATATGGAAATGACGTTTTGCGAATAAATGCACCCGGAGAGTGATAAATCTAAATATTTGATGTTATAATTTATATACCCTTCATTAGGATGTAGTTCCTCGTGAGACATTTTATATATATTGTGTTATTAAAAATATAACTACATATGTGAGGCATATTAATAGTTAATTGTAGAAAAATATGATGGGCAATTTTTGCATTTCGGTTTAAAAGAGGGGTGAGATATAAAGACTTCAGAGTTGAAGAGAGGGGGAGGGGTAAGTGAAGCAAGTGATCACTTAACAATATGTTACAAATTGTCACTCGAAATCCTTTTTCATAGTTGTACAGATGGTGGTTGTGAGTAGTGGTGTTTTACTCATCTAAAATACTGTACGGTCATGTGAAGTTTGGACAAATATTGTCGTACCCTTTCCAAATTTTATCCGTGAGACGTACTCATTTTCCTTCAATGAACATGTGGGGGGTTGGTGAATCAGGAGTATAAATATGGTAACACAACTAAGAGCATGAGTTTAAACATCTAGGGCCAGTAAAATTTCTGGTGTGTTATATATATAGCTTGTAAAAGGGGGCTGGTGATAAAGAGTATATAGCATGAGAGTTGTGCCCTGAATTTAGTCCAAGGCTCTTCTTAATTAAGGGACCTGTGGTTTACTAAATCAAGGTAATAACTGTAGTACTTGAAATGTAGCATCTCTACATTTTCATTAGCCCTAAAATCATTTCATTAGACACATGATAATGCGAAATAACTTGGTGTTTATGCTGTGAATATATCTCTCTATGAGAAAAAAAAACAGCCCCTAATTCAAAAGCCTCCACAGTACCCTGTGACGCAGCCCCCACATGTGCATGCCAAACGCACACTTGTTTGAAAGCTCGCACTTTGCTTCGTCAGCACATTCAATGCCTACTTGAGCTAGAGGTAAATGACCTCGCTTTGCCGCCGCATCTCTCTCTCTCTCTCTCTCTTTATATATATTATATCGCCATTCTTATTTTTGTTTATCATATTTCTGTAGGCTGGTGTGTAGGCTTTTCTCATAACCCCACTACTGCTGCTGCTGCTCCATCATCTTCTTGTGTTGGGATGGCCTAAGTTTGTAGACTTAAGTGCTGCTGTTGTAGGAATTTACAAAACGTCATCCATTACAAGTGATTTTCAGAGAGAGAGAGAGCTATTAACTTGTACATACAAATCATAGTTGCAGAAAAATTAATATATCGTTTGATTTTTCATCTCCACAGAACAAGTAATAATCATTAAAATTTATGATTTTTTTTTTTTTGCACTAGCATCATAAACCAGAAAAAAAGCTTCGGTTTCAAGAATTCTCTCTTCTACCTACCCGTTCCCTTCCCAGGTTTAGCAGTGATCAATAAAATTAAAAAATAAAGATACCGTGGCTACCTTATCAACATTTATAGTCGTCAATCTACAGCAGTTAACGAATCATACAAGTGCAGAACAACTGTTTATGAGTTGTATAATGTATGCATGTTTTACGAGCAGATGCACTCTCCATCATTCTGTCGATTTCTATTACTCGTATTAGTCAAAACAACAATTCGGTTAGATATATGCTGTATGCAAAAAAAAAATCCCGCCTCGGTGGCGCAGTCGGTAACTGCGTCAGTGGTTCTAGGTTCGACACTGGACCGAGGTGGGTTGGCTTCTTTCGAGCGAGAGAAAGGCCCCGAATGCGCCTTCTTTCGGATGAGAATGTGGTACACACATGTGGTGTACGATGGCTTTTGCACGTAAAAGAGCCCTCACTACTATGCAACAGGAGGAGGCAAAATTTCCAGGTGTAGGAGGTCGGCCCCCTCTCCCTCCTGAGGTCTGGTAGAGGTGGAATTCCCCAATGAGCAGTAGACCGACGATAAATAAGCAAAAGGGTTGGGGCTTTGGTCGGCAACAGGCTGTCCAACATATCGCCCTTGGACACAAGGGCTATATGTCCAATATGTTGCGGGAAAATGGTTAGGAGTTGTTTTTATGTCCTATATAAAAAAGCATGTTTCATAAAGAAAACTTGTGCTGGTGTGTAGAGTTGATAGGTGAGTGCATGCCGTGGGATACACTGTAGTTCAGTTGTGGACACTTCAGTTGTTACGTGTACTAGGGCCTTTGATTGATGCAGAACAAAAGTTTTAGGGATTGCGACAGTTGCACTAATAGCACCTATTTAGGAGCAAATGACCACTTTAAAAATTGTTTAAAATGGCTACTGAGTGACTGGCAAGAATCTAATGAAATAATTTACACCTTTTGCAAAATTGAATTCTAAATTCAGACAATGTAGACCTTGCTGGAAATGGATATATAACTGAAAGCGGATTCCCTGACTTTGTCGTTAGCAACTTGTGTTGTGCAGGAAATTTATGTCCTTACTAACTACGCTGTATAATTCTGCAATGAATCATATATATTTTTTTCCTACTGGATTCATGTTGAAAAACTGGTATTTTTGTCAAATATGTCGGAGGGAAAAAGTTGCAGAACGACCCCGAGTTTCAAAGAGAAAATAAAATACACAGAAGAACAGAAATGGCGTATGTGGGAACTTGTCTTTAAATCCTTGTTTGAAATTAATAACATGGTATCATCTTACATCTCGCTACTAATAATACTTAAGGGGGTAGAGGGCGTGTTGTTAATTGAGGAGGTCGCGTCATCTTTCTTACAAGTGAGGGTTGTGCTGCTATCTCTCCCTGTGTGACCCTCTATTGGTGATAGCCCTTCTTCCCAACTTAGTGATTCTGTGTCATGAGAAGTAACTTTTTGATCTCATCCCCAAATTAGTAGCCATGGTCCTCTTTCAAACGGTATTTACTTACCAAATATTTTACTTTAAAGTCTAGCTACCACGACTATGGGGACAGCCTGTTCCAGAGGACAGAGTTAGTTTTGGTCTAAATGCCATGAAATTCTGTGGGGAGCATAGGAATGACCAAATGCGGCGTAGTGCGGTTAATACTAGCTAAAAGGTGTACTAATAAAAGAGAGGGACGAAATTTTAGTAAATTTATGGACTTGAAATGGGAGTCAAAACAGTAGTAGTTGTCCATGTGTGATTAGTGCTCTGGAATATTTTTTTTTGTCATCTTTAAATTAAATCCATTTATTTACCCCTTTTGCTGTTTCTGTTTCTACTCAAATTGTTTCGAGAAAAAAGGCGCTACACTATACGTGAGGTGTGTATGAAGCAAATTAATTTCATTTTTTGTTGTTTATTGTTTAAGAAACTGCTAAATAATAGCGAGAGGGCGACGTGTTTGAAGAGTTGAAATGGAATTAGGTCGCGCTGTGGCGTCACGTGTTTTAAAGTTGAAAGGGACCCATTTTGACTTTTTTTTTTACCTTCTTAGTAAACAGCGTAATCTTTTTCGGCAGTGAGTCACATGACCCGACAGTCGAGCACTAGCCACTATGATGTAACTCTTCAACTGAGATGGAAATGTTATTACGTAACTTTCACGTTCCACTTGATGGTGGATTTTTATGCCGCTTAGAGCATAGCTGAAATTACTTGTTGTAAGGGAGTTTAATGTCCTCTTCGAGCAGGACATTGACCACGTGTGTGACTGAATCCTCACGATACGCCGCCAGTGCTACACTTTGAAAAATGTAGACATTTCTGCTGAACCTGCAATATACCTGGCGTTTTACAGTTGTGTAAAGTTCTTGGGTTGAAGGAGAAGGGGAGAGAGAGAGAGATCTGCAACAATTTCAATGACTTTTCCTAGAATGTCCCGGTCGGGATTAAGCCAATTGCTACAATGATTTTCTTTCACTTTTCTTATGATTCCTTTTATTATTAAAGTACTGGCTGATTATGACTGCGAATTCCTGAGCATTGACCTCTGGGCAGCACATTGCATTCTCTTTTCTTTAATGCTTCTAATTAACTTGTAGTTAGGATTTTAATAATAATAAAAAGATCCTTCGCCAAACCATGTGTCACCAATGCTGCCTTATAACTGACCGGAATTCCTCTTCCATATTTCTAGAAAATTAAGAAAAGTGTTTTTTTTTTTTAAAGGAGAAAAGTCTTCCGTTTTGAGGGGGGAAAAGCTGTAATGAAGAATTATTGGCTTTCACTCACTTTCGTCTAAGTTGTGACACACAATGTATGTGGTTACTGAACGCTAATGAATGCTGCTGTTGCTGATGTGAACATACTTTTGGTTATGTAAGATGCAGTTCTTGGAGAAAGAGGGAAGGGAAGAAGAGACGACGACTGCAAGAGAGAAAGAGAGGGAGAGGAACATACACACACATACACATAGGTTGTAGACCTGCGCTTGTTTCACGATTGAGGTAACTAAGTCAATGTCCTCTACACTAAATATTAACTATAGACAACGCATCTTGACCCACATTTCATCCAATGGAAAACGAGCTGGGCCAATGTACGACTCTTAGTTTCTCTGTTTTTCGTTTTTCAGCAGCAGTTAAATAAAATTTTGCTGCTTTAGGAGGGGGACGGGATGTAACTACGTGATAAGTCTACTGCATCTATATTTTATATCTATTGTCGTATGTTGCTATGAAATTGACAGGATAATGAAAATACGAGGGTTTTTTTATGGTTTACTGCTAAATACAGGTGTAGTAGTTCAACGACTGGTCGGTCGGCCCTTCATTGGTTCCACTTGGTGTAATCACGTTATATTATGGCTGTTTGGTGGCAAATATATCCGTAACATTTCTCTCTCTCTCTTACACATTGTCTCTGAGACTTGATTTTTTTTCAACTGTGAATGAAATGCTGTTTCAAAGGTTTAAAACACAATACAGAGCCATTAAAGAAACTCTATCATCAAAGAATAATGTAACTTAGCAGTAATTAAATTATTAAGTGTCATCATTCGATCCAGGACTAGAATTGGTTATGATTGTGATATAAAACACTCCTTTATATTTTTCCCACTTATGACTGAAAGCCAGACTTCAACTCTGCAGCTATGTGACACTTTGCCCCCCCCCCCCTTTTTTTTTCATTCTTAGTTTAATATTCTTTGAATTTATAATATGTAATGCATAAGTACATAGTTGGAGGTTCGATCCTGGCAGATGGCTTCTTTCTGGTGGTAGCAAGGAAAAACGCCCCAGTAGCCAAGTTGCGTTGGACACACCAGTTCTCGTGAGATCACTGAAGTTAAGCAATGCAAGCCCACGTTAGTACCAACATGGGTGGTTGGTAAAGAACGTTGGGTGCTGCAAATTTCCCCTCTCCTATATCCTCTACACCAGTGGTCCTTCAAACTTTGTAGACTCACGGAACGCTTAGAACAATAAGATGTTTTGGGGGAACCCCATTCCACCTTTAGAAAAGTATGTCTTTTTGCTGCTAACGAATTTTCATTTTGACTCGCGGAATCCCCAGAGATGTATTGCGGAACCCTGGGGTTCCGCGGAACACAGTTTGAAGACCGCTGCTCTACACCTACCTTCTCATCTGCGAGCAGCCTACTAAGGGTTCAGCCTGTTATGGCTGCTTGGCTTACTCCCCAACTCATTAGTATAACGTAACACGTAAGTACCTTGCGCAGGATGGGAAGTAAAGCCTTAGTATGTGCGTCACCTGCACGTCAATTAACCCCCTCTACATGGAGCAGAACATACGTGTAGATTGGCAACTTTTCTAGGCGTAGGATCTCGCCTCCTCCTTCCTGGCGCTGGTGAACGAAGTTGCCCACACGAAGAAAATAGGTCGACTTTAAATAAGCAAGGGATTGTAGCATTAGGTTAGCAGCCAGCTGTGTAAAAATACTGCCCAATGGTTGAACAATGTATTCCCAGTTAAAACGAAACAAACGGGAACCTGACACTTCCATAGGCGGAAAAAGGGTTTGGAATGATGATGATGATTATTCGTGCAAATGACAGCGTTACTCCGTTTTCTCCATTTTGTCAACTATGAAGGGCTGGGAAGTTAATGAATTGAGACGTTGAAAAAATTAAAGCAGGAGTCTTTGAGATTATTGCGGTGCTTCCATTTCGTCGTCGCATCCCGACTCCTGACTATGAACATCATCATCATCATACCCTTATCCCGTCTGTGGCGGGGTCGGGTCTGCGGGTTGTAACCCTCCACTGCCGTCTGTCCCCCATCAAGTCCCCGTCCACCCCGCACACCACCATGTCCCTCCGGACAACTTGATCCCACGTCAGCTTTGGTCTCCCCCTACCCTGGATGCTGCCGACCACCTGCATCTCTCGAATGCACCTGACGATCTCCTCTTCCCCTCTTCTCATAACATGTCCATACCACCTGAGCTTATTCTCCCTCATCTTTTCGGCGATGTCCACCACCCCCAAGCTACCTCTAATATACGTATTCCTAATTCTATCTGCCATTGAGACGCCGCACGTGTACCGCAGCATTCACATCTCGGATACTTGCATTCTATTTACATGACTTTACTTCACTGCCCAACACTCTGATCCATACAGCATAGCTGGCCTAACCACTGTCCTGTAAAACTTCCCTTTCAGCGTGATTGGGACCCTCCTATCACACAGGACTCCGCTTGCCTGTTTCCATTTCAACCACCCCTGATTGATTCTATGGGTCACATCCGAGTCAATTTCTCCATTGCTGTGAAATGTTGATCCTAAGTACTTTGCCTCCTGCACCTTTTTCACCAGTTCGCCCCTCGAGCATATGTTCCCATTGTTTTCCTGGCCATCCCAATTGAAAGCTAAATACTCTGTCTTCATGTTAATCTTTAACCCTCCCCTTTCCATTGCTCCTCTCATATCGTTTAGTCCCTTCTCTATCTGCTCTCTGCAGTCACTAATTTTCCCTAAATCACCGGCAAATGCCAGGCACTGAGGGGCCCATTCTCCTATACTTGTCAGCAGTTCATCTAAAACCAGGATGAAAATATATGGGCTAAGTGCTGAACCTTGGTGCACCCCAACTTTCACTGGAAATCCCCGAGTGTTTCCCCAAGGTGTCCTTACCCTGGCTATGGAGCCATCATACATATCCTGGATTATGAACGCAAAAACAAAAAAAGTACAAAACATTAATATAAGTTTGATTTTTTGCAGGTTGCATCCTGGCATGAGGTTACACTGTGTATTGGCCATTCCCATTAGGTAAGACGATGAGCTTTTTTTTTTCTTTAACTGATTTCACCTCAAGATCATATCGCAAACGTCAATTAAGAGAAAACGTATTCATTGATGTTGAAATTTCGTTATTTTTCATTGTATATATAAGTATTAACAGTTTAATGAATAATGATTGATATGAAAGCGACGTTATCTCCCCTTACAAATATTTGGTTAACGTGACGTTGTTTGAGATCGACATGCTTGACTCGACGGTGTCTGCGATGTGCTGATCGATCAGCTGAAGAAGCAGCAGCATCTTTGATAGTGGAAGAGTCTGTCCTACAGGATAAAGGGCAAGCCGACAAAGTTTTGTTTGTCAGATGTTCGCTGCTAGGTTCACCTTGGGAATATGACGCAGACGTCGTGTCTAATGATTTTCCAGACAGTTGGACTTCAGAGCACAGTGGTATTGTTTTTTGATTTCTAGGTAGAGTATAGGTTTCATCAACGTCTGACATGATCAGGTTCCAGTGTCGATCAAATGCAACTATGTAGCCCGTGCAAACACCTCTTATTTCATCGGCTCGTCTCGTCCACACCTAGAAAACAGTAAAAAAAAAACAAATAAATACAGGTTAAGTAAGAAGGGAAAACTCGCATTTAGGTTTACATGTCGTGCATTAGTATAGGCAGGTCATTAAATATGATGTCGAACTAATGAAACAAACAACTTTAAGGGTGGTTGTACAGAAAAACATGACATAAGTTGGATACAAGTTGTTGGTTATATAAGTGAGAGTAGTTACGGATGTTTAGGAAGAAAACGTAAGCTGCGCGCATCTGCAACTGGACTCCTGTGATTTAAGGAGAAGGAAACGCAAGGATGTCGAGAAAGAGACGATTAAGGGTCAAACGAAGTCACTGTCCTAGATTTTCGAAGCTCTCGCAAGATACGGACAGATCGAGTGGGACAAATGGTTCTAAGTGACTGGGCCTGAGTGACTAAGACTGTAGAGAACCCTAAAAGATGTCGTTTAACGGCCTGACTATAATGTGTTTATGGTGTAGTTTTTACTAACGTTTTCTGAAGCGGTTAAAATGTGAAAAGTAAAATAGAGACTACTACGTAGCATGTCAAACTAAAGTATTTTTATCCAGAGGTTTGAAACGTTTATGCCATGTGTGCTTTTTTTTAGGATAACAAATGGAAATACAGGATAGCCTCGTATTCTTAACGTAGGTTGGGTCCATCTTAAAGGGACCAAAAGTAATTTCACTGACCTTAACCTGTATTCGTTCCTTGATGCATTGACGTAGGCGACCGAGTGGTCCCTGGATTTCTTCCATAATAGTCAGGACATTCTTTAGGCGTTTTCTTGGTTGAGGCGGTTGAAAAACTATCGATGTGGTTGGTTGATTCTTAGAAAAAAAATGGCAGGAAAATACAATTAACTACACTTTATTTATCAAAAGCTGTTGTATAACAGTAGGATAATTGAAGAGATCACATTTAAATGTGTGTTAATCTTGAGGAACAGTTCAGGGCCCTTTCCTAAATGGCAAAGTGATGAACTTAAATATTACCATATAGGTTTTCTCGTTAGAATCAGAATTTAACGACGCTCTGAATCGGGGTTGGCTACTTCCATAGTGACTGTCTTCAACTGTTTCACTTGTACAATTTACAACATTTAAAAATATGAAAGTTCCTTGGCCCGCCTCGGTGGTGCAGGAGGTAGTGTGTTCGGTTTACTGCATAAGTGGTTCCAGGTAATTCTGCATAAGAGGCCCCGAGTGCGCCTGATGAGAAGTTAAACAGGGTACCGTGTGGTGTACGATGGCATTGGCAAGTAAAAGAACCCTCTCTACTATGCAACGGGTAGATGATGCAAAATTTCCAGGTGTAGGAGCTCGTCCCTGGGGTCGGTGGTGTGCCCCAACGACCAGTAGACCGACGATGAATAAGCATAGGGGTTGAGCTTTGGTCGGCAGCTGGTTGTGGAAAAATACCGTCCAATATATCACACGTGTGTCCATTCAGAGGGACAAGATGGTTCCCGACCCTTCCATAGGGGAGAAAAGGGTTAGGAGGTGCTAAATATGAAACTTCCTCGTTTTAATGTGACAGAATAATCGCAAGTAGCAAATCCACTGCTAGACTCCTGTGTGGGTTATGGGCTATCATTCAGGCTCTCTGTATCCTATGTCGTCGATCAGAGCCACTTTTCTGCTTCTGTCTCGAACTCATGGATCATCATCTATCCTACCACAGTTGGGAAGTGGGACAATATTGAATATCTTGATGCATTAAAAAAAAGATGAAGATGATGTTTGTTTTTAAAATAAATTCGAAAATCTCGTAGTTGTCGCAATTTATTGTAGGTTAAATATCAGGGCAGTGTAGTAGTACAGCAAGGGTATTGCAGTACATTGCAAGGTGTGGCCAAGTGCATTACTATCACAGATCTGGCGAGCAAACCCAAGTAATGTGATGACTGTCACTGGAGTAGACTTTGGCACTAATAGTTGAAGGTAGGGGGATCGCTAGGTAACCCTCATAATAATATTAATAATAATAGTGGCTTATGTAAAGATGTATACAAAAGGGTTGCCAATTGGAGGTATATTATTTTAAAACCTACGCGTTCCTTCATATTACATAAGTTGATTGTAACTTACTCTCTTTAAATTACAAAAATAATGATTATTTTCATTATTGATGCGCGTCCATTCAAGCGTGTTTATGACGCCATCACTAACTTTACTACGTCTTTGGCAGCTATCGCTATTTTGTTTCTAACCTAAGATGGGACTTTTGATTCAAACCCCCCCATGAAGACCCGCTCTCCTCCTTCTTTGAACTCTGCTTTGAAAATAATATTTAAAACGATATCTAGTGTTTTTTATCCCGCCCCGGTGACGCAGTGGGTAGCGTCCTCGGTAACTGCGTCAGTGATTCTAGGTTCGATACTGGATCGAGGTGGGTTGGCTTTTTTCGGACGAGGGAGAGGCCCCGTGTGCGCCTTCCTATGGATGACAAGTAAAACCGAGGTCCCGTTTGGTGTACGATGGTATTTGCACGTAAAAGAACCCTCTATACTTTGCAACGGGTAGAGGAGGCAAAGTTTCCAGGTGTTGGAGCTCGCCTCCTGGCGTCGATGGAATTTCCCAACGAACAGTAGATCGACGAGAAATAAGCAAAGGGGTTGTAACTTTGTTAGGAAACCAAAGCAACTCCTAACCCTTTTCCCGCCTGTGGCAGGGTCGGGTACCCTTCTTGTCCCTCTGAGTGGACACAAGGGCGATACATTGGTCATAGTTTTTCCGCAGCCGGTTGCCGTCGGGAACCGGCTGTGGAAAAACACTGTCCGATTGATATCTGGTGCTTTTATATGAAGGTGTCTCTTGAGTCTCTTGCAATGCTAGACCTCTCATAATCATCTTGCCAAGAACATGTTGATGGGAAGAGATTTACTCATCATTACACTGGTGGCAATTTTGAGTCCATCTCCTTCTGACCTCTTCAAGTTTTGAAGCACTGTTTTTGATCTACTTTGAAATAAAAATATATCCTATGAAAATTTCTTTTTCCCAGCTGTAGAGGGTCATGCCTGTTAAATGGTGGTGGCTCCATCCTTTATCACCGCGAAGAAATGGTCGAGTTTCTTATGTTGTTATCCTCTAATTTCAGTCTTGGTAAATACAATTGAAATTGCGGAAATAGTTTTGTTAGCCTATTGTTCTGACGTTCGCCAGTTGTAACTTTGTCCACCAAAACTTAACAGCATAATAACTGAATGTTGGTATACGTATGGAAGGGGTTGTTCCCAACTTGTGATGGAGATCCCTTCATTTGATTGCCATTTATAACTAATAGAATCTAATATGAGTTATTACGATGCTCTGTTATTTGGAACAATTCCTATTATCTTGGAATTGAACTCGGATCCTGTCCAGGTTAAGCAGAATCTCAACAATGCTTGATCAGTCGGCGAAAGCAGAAAACGAAAATCAACTGCCCACCTAACTTACTACTTTACCCCTTTTTGGCCCGTGTTAACAGTATTCGTCTCTGTGAAAGTAGGAGACCGATGCTTTCAATCCAATAACCTTAGTAAACAGTGAGTGTGCTTTTGGTGGTAGCTCAGGGAACCCAAGTTCAATTCCCGGGAACAAGCCGTATGCGGTGGTAGCACTATACTACAGCTCTGCGCCCTCTTCCCCGGAAAAAAATATTAAGGTTTTATCGATCAAAGTGCAGCCAAGTTGCGTTGGACACACCAGTTCCCGTGTGATCACTGAAGTTAAGCAGCGCAAGCCCACGTCAATATCAACATGGGTGGTTGGCAAAGAACGTTGGGTGCTGCAAATTACCCCTCTCCTTCGTCCTTTCACCTACCTCCTCATCTCCCGCGGACAGCCTCCTAAGGGTTCGTCCTGTTATGGCTGCCTGGTTTACTCCCCAACCCTTCAAACTAATCCAGTAATCCAATCACATATCCAGTATTCCAATCCAATCACAATTAAGCACAATAAATGCACAATATAATATTATTATTATAAACTACTAAGGATAGGGAAAGAGGAATGTAAGGCAAATGGCTGTGCAGGGAACACCACATAGGACCTCCTCTTTCATTCCCAGGCGATGCTTGAAGAGGCCACTTCCTTCCCGCTCGTGTTAGTCAGGGTCGAACTTCCTACTGTATTTCGATAATTGTCCGGGAATTTTGATAGCCGTGCTGGTAAAACTAGACCTGCCACGGTGGCGCAATACGCAGCGTGCTCGATTTACTCCACCAATGGTTCCAGCTTCGATACTGGATCGAGGTGGGTTGGCTGCTTTGGGGCGAAAGAGAGCGACCGAGTGCGCCTTCCTTCGGATGAAAAGTAAAACCAAGGTCCCGTGTGGCGTACGATGGCATTTGTGCGTAAAAGAACCCTCTCTACTATGCAACGGGTAGCAAGCAACTCCTAACCCCATCCCCAACTACAGCCGGGTCGGGTACCCATCTTGTCCCTTTAAGGCAGGGTTGTCTAACCTGCTGCCTGCGGTCGGCCAACAAAAAAGGAAAAAAAAATTGTCTGACAATTCATCAGCACCAGGTTCAAAAGTCTCATTAAAATTATGCGTTGTTTCTGTGTCTTTTTTTAAATATTTAATGATGCCACTATACTTGCTACGTAAAACCCGCCTCGGTGGGTAGCTCGCTCGGTAACTGCGTTAGGAGTTCTAGGTTCGATACTGGACCGAGGTGGGTTGGCTTCTTTCGGGCGAAAGGCCCCGAGTGTGCCTTCTTTCGAATGAGAAGTAAAACCGAGGTCCCGTGTGATGTACGATGGCAGCTGCATGTCAAAGAACCTTCTCTACTATGCAACGGGGATTAGGCAAAAGTTCTAGGTGTAAGAGCTCGCCCTCTGGCATCGATGGAGTACCCCAACGAACTTTAGACCGACGAGAAACAAGCACTGGGGTAGCAGCTTTGGTCGGCAACCGACTGTGGAATACCACTGTCCAATGCATCGCGTAAATTGTGTCCTTGTGTCCATTCAGCGAGACAAGATGGGTACCCGTCCCAGCCATAGGCGGGAACAGGTGTTAGGAGTTGCTGTGCTGGTAAAACTAAAGACTGGTCCGGGTCTGCGAACAGAGAAAGTTATCAAACTCCTGCTACAACGGGGGAGGGGTTCTCTTTAGGCTGGCTGTATCTCTAAATTAACTCATGTTGTTTGGAATATGTTTGTTCCTGCCAGAGGTTGATGTTTACTCTACGATGTGTGAAAGAGATCCACAAGTGCTCCTTTGTCATATAGGAGGTAAAAGTCGTGGTCCCCCAATCCTTCCACGAAACCTAAACATGGGTGAAATCTGCAGGTGAATGAATGTTTTTCGCATAAGCATGTGTTAACATATAACGGACAGTGGCTGTGGCGTTTATTGTTGCCATGGCAGTTACACGGTGCGGAAGGGATGCAGGGGGCATCTGTCCTTCCATTAAAAGTAACTCCTAACCCTTTTCCCGCCTATTGCAGGGTCGGGTACCCATCTTGTCCCTCTGAATGGACACAAGAGCGAAATATTGGACAGTGTTTTTTCTACAGCCGGTTGCCGACCAAAGGTACAACCCCTTTATTTATTTATCGTCCGTCTACTGTCCGTTGGGGCATTCCACCTCTACCAGACCCCAGGAGGAAGAGGGAGAGCGGCGAATTGCGTTGGACACACCAGTTCTCGTCTGATCACTGAAGTTACGCAGCGCAACCCCAGCTAGTACTGACATGGGTGGCTGCTTGGGAAAACTGGGTACCGCTAGTATCCAAAAATCACGCAGACACTACGTCTGCGCAGTTTCTGCTGTCAGAACTACACAGTGGACGGGGCTCTAATGACCTTGTAGTTGAAGGGCCCTAAAACACCAACAAACAAGGAGGGAGAGGGGGCGAGCTCCTTCACCTGGAGATGTTGCCTCATCCACCCGTTGCATAGTAGGCAGGGTTCTTTGACGTGCAAATATCATCGTACACTACACCGGACTCGGTTTACTTCTCATCCGAAAGAAGGCGCACTCGGGGCCTCACTCTCGCCCGAAAGAAACCAACCCACCTCGGTGCAGTATCGAACCCACAACTACGGATGCAGTTACCGAGCGTTCAACCCCCAATGCGCCACCGAGGCCTGTATCTGCCCTTCCATTACCATTTCACAAAGGAGTTTCTAGGCTCTTAGCTTAAAATTGGTGAATTGAGTGACTTAAGTACCTGAGAGGAAGGAGCACTTTCCTTCTTGGGCTGTTGTTTTTTCGCCAAACGTCCTTTGGTAACGTTGTAATATTCGAATAAATTGCTTAGTGGCTGGACGTTCTCGCATGGCAACGAGATTTCGCAAGCTGCCAGGGCGACAACCGGGTCGAAATCCTGCGATTGGAAGTCGAGCGACATTCGCATTTAGCAAATCTTTGTGATTGTTGTTCTTCTCTCCTTCTTCTTTCAAAAAAGAAAACATAATAAAGGGAACAACCATCACTAAAAACATCCACTAGTTACATCCTAGCAGACGCATGAATAGACAACAGTAACTTGCCTGCATTGACTTTATTGGCGGACAGAACAACTCGTAGGTTCTCTTTGTTGTTTGCAGCGCTGTTGCTGCTAACGACCTCTATTGGTGAGATGTGGAACTATCAACCTGCAGAAAGTTTTTTTTTTTTCTTGTCTTCAACTGCTCTACAATTATTTTTCAAATGCTGTTTGGCCGTCTTCGTTATGCTGTTATCTTGTAATGAATCATCATCATACACTTATCCCGCCTGTGGCTGGGTGGGGTCTGCGGGTTCTAGCCTTCCACTCTCGCCTATAGCCCACCAGGTCCCCGTCCACTTCATACACTACCATGAATATCAAATCCTTTGTAACGAATATCCTGCTGGTGAGATTTTTTTATGCTAGACCCATATGCCTTGATCTCCTACATTACCCCAGCAACATCGTTGCACTTCGCATCCATTCTAGTCGCTGCACCCCAACACCCACCACTCCCAGTACCTCCTCCAATGTGGGGGTTCCCTAACTCCTCCTGCAGTTGTCCAACATTGCACATGCCTGACAATCCTCCACGTGATCCCCACACAATCCACTGCCCTCCTCTCTACCAGGGGGAGCGGATGTATTGCGTTGGACAAACCAATTCTCGTCTGATCACTGAAGATAAGCAACGCAACCCCAGTTAGTACTAACATGGGTGGCCACTTGGGAACACAGCTAATACTTAAAAATCGTCGTAACAGCGTCGTGTCAATACAGACTCTGCATTAGGACTACTTAGTGGATGGGGCTCTAATGATCTTTGTAGTTGAAGGGCCCTAAAACACCAAGAAATCAAATCAACCCTCTACTCATTACATGTCCATACCACTTCAATCTACTCTCCATGACCCGTCATTTTTTCCTCGATGCCCCCAACCCCAAGCTGCCCCTAGTCTCCTCGTACCTAATTCTATCGGCTGTCGACACTCCACTCATATACCGCAGCATTCGCATCTCGGCTACTTGCATGTTATGTTCTCATGAATCATCATCATCATCGTCATCCCCTTATGCCGCCTGTGGTCGGGTCTGCAGGTTCTGGCCCTCCATTCCCGACTATCTCCTACCAGGTTTCCGTCCACCCCACACAATCTAAGATTAGCTCCTATTCTTGATGAAACTGCTGTCTGGGGACACTCCAGCCAGGCGTCTGGAACTCGCAGGAGACACTCGCAGAAGACACTCGATCGTTATCTGGCATGGGAACCGAGGTCTGCACTCCCATGACATTGCGGGAACATGATTCCAAACCAAGTGGGGTAGGGTGAAGCGGAGGACTACTATCCTCCTCAAATACGAAAAATGTCTGCACAAAGCCTTTAGAATGATTTGACAGTCAAATCATCCCCGAAAGAGGCTCTGGACAATTACTATTTTGCCCCGTGTGATGTTCTCATGAATATGATGTAAAATTCTGTTAATAATTATAGTAGTGTGGGGGAGGAGGAGAACTATTTATTTTCTTTAGAGAAATTTGAATCAACCCTTTAATTCGGTTTTAAGTTTCGGTATGATGGTTGAGAATTACTAAGAAGGCGGTTGCTATGATGGTTGAGAGATGGTCGGAGGGTGAAATTACTTATAATACACATAATAACATAGTAGGACACAGAACTGTGCATAAAAATACGTTGCCGAGTGGGCCTCGATTTTAATTCGTTTTATACTTAGTAATATAAGATCCTTGAGAGGTGTTTGTGGCTATAGGCTCGTCCATCCCCTGACCAGGGCTCGATTCTGACTCCTATAAGTCCTATAGGTTTACTAACTGAATAAATGTGTAGGATGAGGAAAAACTAACGAAATGGAGACATGGGCATGAGTTATATTGAAATGTTGTCTGAAAGTGTGAATTTTACCTGTGGTTTTATGTGCAGGGCCTGCCGAAGTTACTTCTGGAGACCTGGAAGCAGTGCTATCCAGTGTGAAATTGCACTGGATTGCATTGTTGAAAGCAGCATAAATGCCGTTCATTGATGATGATATCCTATGGTGCCCAAATAATGACGGGAAAATGGTAGATCTGGCGAGTTTGGTGCGTTTCCTAATTGTAACGATTGCTTTTTTGGTTTTAATTTGAAACGTGTACTATACATACCTAATGGGTTGATTCAATTTAGGAACATTGTTCCAACATTGTGGTGGAACAGCAGCCTCAAGAGTATGTGGAATTAACGGAATTGACCCACACCGATTTGCACGGCCTCGTTTCTGAACTTGAAGAAGATGAAGATATTTTGAAACAATTGGGAGATCCAAGTTTCAGTTTGGATAACATCTTTGCAGACATCGACGATAAGATTGGAGATGGGAATTTTTTAAATCCGAATTTCAACAACGCTCTAGCAGCTGACCGAATGGCTGCTGCCAAGAGACGGAAACGCAAAAAAAGCTTGGAACTTCCTGTGCACGCGACTCTACCACCTGCTTCTACTGCTGCTACTACTGCCTTGGTGACGTCCGGTTCCAATAGTGTGCCTGCATTGACTTCAGTAACGAAACAAGAAACCGGAGGTTCGCCAATTCCAGCTCCAAACAGTCATACTAGTAGTGACTCTACTATTACTGAATCTGATGGAAAGAATTCTACAAATCCACTTGAAGGTAGGAATCCATTTCTGGTTTATTTTGGTCCACCGCCTTTAATTGCTTGCTAGAGACCGATTACTATCGGTCAGTGTATTGCGGTATACTGTTGACGTTTGCTGTTAAATGGTCAAATTACGGTTTTTGACATTGACCCACAGGGGGGAAGAAGGATGAGAAGACAAGCTGGGGCCTGAAATGTAATTTTGTATTGCGATAATGACGCCGCAAGTGCCCAGAATGGAACAGAGGGGGAAAGAAGAGTTAGAAGCGAGAGCGCTGTAGCTGTTCGTTTCGCAGCTCTCTATTCGTGGTGCCCTCTTGCGGTAGGTAGGTGGTAATGATTAAGAGTCTTAAGGCGCTTTATCACCTGCAACTTTTCCACTTTTACGTGTGTAGGGTCGCGCCTCCAAAAAGTTTGGAAAGCACCGTATTAGAGTAACTGAAAGAAAATGTGTTTTCCAACCAAGGCAGGTTTAGGATATGGTTTCATAGGAATCATGATGGGTATGGATATTAACGTGACCATTTAGTTTTGTCCGCATTACGGGATATAAGGGAGATTGAGCGTACAGTTACCGATAACCATTTGTCCCATAAGCAGACGAAACTTAAGGTGCGCATGCTCCACAAATAAAATTAATTGTTCGGAGCATGCGTAACTTAAGTGTCGTCTGCTTATGGGACAAATGGTTATCGGTAACTGTACGCTCAATCTCTCTATTACCAATTTTAGTTAAACGGGTACTATTTAGTTTGCAAACAAACATTCAAACTGCACTTGCGTTTAGGCATTGTTAAAACGGGTTCACGTACTAAAGTATCTCTGAACCCTTTCCCCGCCTATGGCAGACTCGGGTACCCATCTTGTCCCTCGGAATGGACACATGGGCGATATATTGGACAGTGTTTTTTCCACCAGCCGGTTGCCGACCAAAGTTGCGGCTCCTATGCTTATTTATCGTCCGCCTAACTGTTCGTTGGGGAATTCCACCTCTACCAGAGCCAGGAGGGAGAGGGGGCGACTCTATACCAGGAAATGTTGCCTCATCTACTCGTTGCATTGTAGAGAGGGTGCTTTGACATGCAAATGCCACCGTAGACCACATGGGACCTCGGTTTTACTTCTCATCCGAAGGAAGGCGCAATAGGGACATCTTTCTTTCTCACTCTCGCCCGAAAGAAGCCAACCCACCTCGGTCCAGTATCGAACTTAGAACTACTGACACAGTTACCGAGTGTGCAGGTTAACCCCAAGCATCACAACGTGGGGTCAGGAGTGACCCCAAGCACTTTGAAATTCGTGATATCTTTGTTATTATTTATTGTATTGACTTATACATTCTTGTACCTTTCAGTTTCCACTTTTGCATGTAATGGTGGTTCAGTTTCTGTTTGTGGTCACCGGTAACCCCACGTTGTGATTTGTGTAAATTTTTTTGTCTTCCATTCCAAGCCATTTTTAAATGCTTTATTTTATTTATTATTTTTTTTTTATTTTTAAAAGTTAAATTAACTTGTATTTCTTATTCACCATTTAGTGTTATTGTTGTTAAATACTTTTTTTGTGTTTTACAATAATTTTTCTGTCATTAATCGTAATTATGGAAATAGAAGGAAATTTTGACATTCTACCTAACTTTGGCATTTTTATATGAACTGACCTTAAATTTAATTCTGCTTACGTTATAAAGAGTTTACCTATAGTTAAAGGTTATTAGGAATTGCCATATTTCTTCATAATAACTATTCATTTAAAATTTGGCCAAAAAATGGGGTCATATATGACCTAACGTTGTGATGTGTCATAAAACTGTCACATTGTGAGTCCCAGGGTTATAATGGGTTCACGTACACTATGTTTGAATTTGTTATAATAACACTCTGATTAAAAAAATTAATAATCGTCGATAAAGATGAGCGAGCTGTTTTACTCGTACTTGCAACAATAGATTATCTACAAAAAATGTGCTAATTTCTAAATTTCAAAACCGGAAGGTGGTCAACTTACGTCTGAAATTCACACTCGCAATGAAATGTAGTCTCAGTATTGGGAAAAAAATGCATTCGGAGAAATTATATTTACAAAACCGCAAAAAAAAAAAAAATTCACTTTTGATGGTGGTTTTGCGTTTGAAACGCCCATAACTGACTAAACTATCCCATTGGGGGAATTTCAGCTGTGATAAAAGATCTCCCTATTCAGCCAAGTTGTGTTGGACACACCAGTTCTGGTGAGATCACTGAAGTTAAGCAGCACAAGCCCACGTTAGTACCAACATGGGTGGTTGGTAAAGAACGTTGGGTGCTGCAATTCCCCCTTTCCTACACCCTATACACCTACTTCCTCATCTCCTGTGAGCAGCCTCCTAAAGGTTCTTTCTGTTATGGCTGCTTAGCTTACGCCCCAGCCCATGAAACTAATCCAATCCAATGCGGGGGTACTGGGCCGAACACATGCTTCACAGCAAAAGATGCTAGCCCGACACATTGTTTAAATTTCTGGCACCTTTTTGGAAATTGCCACCGCAGGTTTCTGAAAACCGGACATTTAGCTGTGCTTGGGGATAACGGGACAGGCTGCCTCAAAGCGGGACGTATGGTCGGTCACGTTAGGTATGGAGCTCCATGCGAAGGAGAAAACTGTTGGCAAGTTAAAGAACTTTGGCCCATCACTTGTAGTCGGCGGTGGCTAAAGACTCAACTCTGGTTATTGATAACGAATTTCGTTGGAGAGTGAGAATGGAAGCGGCGAAAACTAGATCGAAAAGGTATCGACCGATAGAGTCATATGACCCACCGATTAGGGGCGTACAATTATGATTATTATCGAATTTCAGCAGCTTTATTAATAGCCTTGTCTTGTTTTCCCATTGCACAACCTAGAGTCTCGTCCTGAACAAGGCTGTTGCTCTTGTGGGTGCGTGGGTATGAGAGCTAAGTTGTAGGACAGTGGTTTCTAACGTCGGGCAGTTTGAAGTTTATGGGGGGGGGCGATTCAAGAATAAGTTATTAACCCGTAACTTGTGTTTTTCTTTGCAATTACCAAATGATTTCTTCCTCAGTACATGTTGTGTCTGTCCAACTGTGTCCTGGACAAGTTGTCATCTGGGCTTCATCCAGGGAAAAAGAGTTCACTTTTTTGAATAATATGAAATATCTATATGTCACCATGGAAATCGCATCAGGATTTTAGAGGTGCATAGGTGGGGCATGGCCAAAGAAAGGTTGAGGAAACAGAGTTTTAGAATGAGCACTCTGTCTAATGATATGCACTGTACACCGTGTCTCACTCATAATCAGCCGAAGGGCAAAATCGTTGGAGTACTCTGTTCTGCCCTGCCTCTCCAACCCCAGTCATCGACCAATAGCCTCTAATAACTGATAGGCAGGCGTTGAAGTTGATTAACGATAAAACCGTATCTGAAATTGGATTCACTGTTGAAATGTTGAGGGAAAGAGGAGGGGTGATTCCTATGTGTCTTTCTCCGTCCTTTCTTTCCAGGTACAGGCTAGGAATGAAGAGTTATATCCCTCCAGTTATTGGAAAATTTGGGGTGGCACTAAATGACAATCAAATGTATAGGGACGTCAGTTATCTAAGGGCGTTTACTGGGAATCTTTCCTTGATTGGAGCGCTCGCTTTGTTGTATTCCTAGTATTGAAGTCCGAGGCAAGTAGTGTGTGGATGTTGTCCCTCGTCCCAACCCTAGTTCAGACCCTTTTCAGAGATAACGAGATTAGTAATGTGGTTGGTATTTCCGACCTTATCTTTATTTGGCGTATGATTACTGAATAGTGTATTAGTTAACCTTCTGGTAGTGTGACTGTGTGTGTTCGCTTCCGATTCCCCTATTTCCCCTTCCCCCTTCACATCCCCTCTTCTGTGCCAATTCCTGTTCCATATACTGTCTGCTCACTTTTCATTAACCCTTCTTTGGTAGTTCGTGACTGCAGGTTCGATTCTGGACAAGGCGGATGGCCTCTTTCGAGAGTGCACGCCTTCCTTGTGGTTGGTGCTCACGGTGATCGGGAAAATTCCCAGATTAAGTAGTTCGCCGCCTCCCCTTTCAATATTATTTCTATAGGTGGAAATCACAGTCGGCCAACTGATCGCTACTGTGTCAGTGGTTCTAGGTTCGATACTAGACCACCGAGGTGGGTTGAAGTTGGATCCTTTCGAGCGAGAAATTCCCCGAGTGCGCCTTCCTTCGGATGAGAAGTAAAAGCGACGTCCCATGTGGTGTATGATGGCATTTGCACGTAAAAGAACCGTATCTACTATGCAACAGGTAGATGAGGCAAAATTTCTAGGTGTAGGAGCTCGCCTCCCACCTCCCTGGCGTTGATGAAATTCCTCAAAGAACAGTAGTAGACCGACGATGATAAATAACCATGGGGGAGGGTTACAACTCTGGTCGGCAACCGGCTGTAGGGAAAACACTGGTCAATATATCACCCTTGTGTCCATTCAGAGGGACAAGTTGGGTACCCCCGACCCTGCCATAAGCGAGAAAAGGGTTTGGAGTTGCTGTGCTCTGCGCGGTGTCGTGGCGAAAACGAATGAGCTTCTCTTATTTGTCACGGTATGGCGCTATACGCAAGGAATGGTGGCCTCTGGTGGCAGTAACTTGAATCAAACGGGTTCAAGGTTGGTTTTTATCACATCCGCCTGACATGACCGCCTCCCAGTGCAAATGTTGGCATTTCAAGGCTAATGGCAACGAGGCCTTGTGGGACTGAGCGTGCGTTTGTGTTTTAACAGCAGCGCACTTATTTGTCACGTCGATTGACGCATGTATTTAGACTGAGAAAGAAGAGGTAGGGTCTTGCAAAAGTGCTTTGACAGAATTCAAGTATCAACCTGCGGGGCTGCGATCTTGAGAGCTTCAAATGTGAAAAATCACCCCTTAAAAAAATTTTTTTTTGAGAACTCAATAACAAATATATACACGTATATATTATCCTTATCGCACTGATTTGTAAGAGGCTGGAATCCACGACCTCTATTGAATACCCGATGATAAATCATTGAAATTAAAAATCGATCCGGATCTCTGTTGAAGTGTTATTTTAATATATAAACCAATCATTTGCGACTTACTTCACGTGATGCATGTCTGGAAATGTAACTACGGCCGCATAATTGTGCCAAGTTTCTATGATCTTGAGTTGGGGGAATCGAGATTACTCGTGGGTTGAACCATGTCTTCTTACCGGAAATGACTGTGTCGCCATTATCTAGCAATAACATCCGAATTTTTCATTCTTCCTTCGATTTTATATATCGTAAATCGATGGCTCCATTGAGTTTCTTTTGTAGTAAATTCCGGTACCTTATATTCGCCCTCCCTTTCATCAAGAGGCCCTTCGACTGCTTTGCACCGGTTACTGCTGTTAGTTGCCCCCCTTTTTTATAGATTACTTCTTAGGATTTGTAAGTCCTACCATCTCCTCTTCCTCCTTCCCCAAAGCATGTGTCCTGGCCTTCTTTTCTATTTAATTTCCGTCATCTTTAAAAAAATTCCAAGGTGTCCATTGCCGCATGGCCGGCCTTTGAGGAGGGTCAGTACGGGCAACTTCCCGGTTGTTTGTTTCTTTGTTGGTGTTTTAGGGCCCTTCAACTACAAGGTCATTAGAGCCCCGTCGACAGCATAGTTCTTATGCAGAGACTGCACAGACACTGCACTAATGCGACGATTTTTGGGTATTAGCAGCACCCAGTTTTCCCAAGCGGTCACCCATGTCAGTACCAGCTGGGGTTGTGTTGCTTAACTTCAGTGATCAGACGAGAACTGGTGTGTCCAACACAATGCGCCGCTCGCAACTTCCCGGGGCCTCTCACTGAATAGGGGCGATTTTAACTTCTGTAGAATATAATTTCACGTAATAAGATACTGATAGAACTTCAACTCTTGATAGAGTATTCTATGCCTTACCCGGGACGGTGGATGACTGGGCCTCCCATATTGCACTTCCCCCGGGGCCTCCCACTTCGCAAGGCCGGCACTGCATTGCGGTGTGCCAGGAAGTAGATGGTCATCATTACCTCTGACATGCAACTACAGGCTTCTATCGTGTAAATGTAAAAAAATAATGGCGGCTGACGACTTAACGTTCTTCTGGTCCTGGGCCCAACCTGGGAGTACCTTGAACAAAAAGGTCACGTTTTCTTTAAAACATCTTATACTTTTCTATTATTTAAAAACTAGATGGACATATTAGATTCACATATTGAATTTTAATATCTTCCAGTCCTGATCGACCCACGTCCTCCAAAAAAGTTGTTTTGTTGGAGGACTGCCCAGACCATCACCAAGTCCTTGTAAATAAAGACTCGCATAACTGATTTCATTCGGGTCAGAATATAAATTATAATTTTGGTGATGTAGCAATATTCCTATGGCAGTTTTTTTGTGTGTATATACGAGTTTGACGGGGTTGTGGGGTTCATCCTGCGCCTCGGCTTGTTTTTGCTGTTTTGGGGATACCTACGAGGGATCGGACGCTTGCACTTCGTGAAATGTTAACTACCATACCTGCAGTTAACAAAAGGGGTATTTTGAACTGCAGGTAACATTTGTAAAGGCATCTAATCATTAGTTTGCCCCTTTTCGCGCACCCGTTCCTTCCATCTGCTTTTTGGACAGGAACCAACCGGCCTTAACCAAGATTGAACTTGATGCCACATGGTCACTCCTGTTTATTGGAGTTGGCTCCGAATTGCCCTTAAAGTTACGACAGGATGTTGTGGGGATTGTCTCTACTTTAGACAACAAAAAAATTGGACCTGTTGGTGAAAGAAAAAAGTTTTGGATACCAGTTTCACTGCGGGACTCCGGACTGGTTCAGAGCTTGTTCGACTCCAACCCACCCCAACCATATTTTTTTTAAGAGCTTTCAACTCTTTTCTTTTGAAGATAACGTTGCTGTATTTTTTTTACTTCTTTATATAAATTTTAAGGTTGTTTTTAACTTTTAATTTCACGCATTGTTGTGTATGCATTCAATTTTTTTTTTTAGAGGAAAGTGGAAAAAGTGGTGCGTTTTTTTGTAGCCATTTTTTTTAATGTGGTCAACTATGTTTTAAGAAAAGGCAATGGGTGAGAGGGGAATATGTGGTCTGTGTAACGACAAGACCTAGGAGGGGTAAAGCTAATCATAAAAAAAGTGCCCGCTCACCCCTCTTCCTCCTTCCACACTTGTAGATGGATGGTGGTGGGTGAGCAAGTTGGGGGATAATTGTGCAAATGGTCCATCATCTCTTTCCGGCTCTCATATGTAGAGCAATACGTTTCCTGTAATCCGTTGAGTCTGGCGCAGTAGGAAGACGACGACGACGGCTGGAAGAATGTGGGTCAATGGGATGATGGTTGGCTTTTTCAGAGGGGATAAAATAGTGGTACCGTCTTCGACGTCTGTCTGCTTTCACTTGAACCATAGAAGAGGGTTACCGAGTCATTGTATTCCTATATCTACTCTTTGCTCTGAACCCTCTTTGCCCCTGCCTGCCTGCCTCCTTCAGTCTTTCGTCTCTTTATTTTGTTGATGGTTTTCCAAGTGATTGTGGTTGACGGTGAAAGTTCGAGCTTTAATGTTCTTTGATGCAATAATATATTATTAATTTTTATAAAAAAAAATAATTATAAACTCGCCTCGGTGGCGCAAGAGGTAGCGTGCTCTACTACTGCGTTAGTGGCCCCAGGTTCGACACTGGATGGGTTTGCTTCTTTCGAGTTAGAGGGAAAGAGGGAAAGAGGCTCCGAGTGCGCCTTCCGTCGGGTTGGGAAGTTTGCCCCGTGTGATGTATGCGATGTCACGTGCGCGGAAAAGAAACCTGCCTACGTGCAACAAGCAGATCGGCCGTATTTCCAGGTTTAGGAGCTCACCCCTTGGTGGCGGTGGAAGAAAACCTCCCAAATTAAGGAAAAATAGGCCGACGTTAACTAGACATTGGGATTGCAGCGTTGGTAGGCAGCAGCTGCTTTATTAATTAAAAATACCTTCCAACAGATCGTCCATGTGTCCATTGAGAGGGACATAAGTGAGTACCCGACCCTGCCATAGACGGAGGAAGGGTTAGTAGTTGCTTTGGTATTTCTTAAAATAGCGTGGTCAAGGGACTTCCTTTCTGTTTCATTGGATTGAGAAGAAGAGGGGAAGAAAAGGAATCAGGAATGCACTAGTTCAGGGAAGTGTAGCCTACTACTTTTGGTCCAATATTATCATAGTTCCTTTGTCCCATCTGAGAGGGGAGAGGAAAAGAGCTTCTGAGGACTTTTGGTTCCCAATTCTTTCCTGATCTCAAACTGCTTATTTCTGCTTTAGTACTCCACTACTTTTCCGGTGTAGTATTGCATGTGAAGCCTTATGACGTCACGACAGACCTAAGATGCCATGTGATCATACTGGCTTACAGGTATTTTAATATCAAGGTGTGAAATCAAGCCTTTAAAAGTTATTCCCTTATTAACAAGTGTTTTAAAGAAAAACGGAAGTCTGAGTAGAGCCTCTCGCAAAAACGTACATTTCTTATATTTCGGCCTTTTTTTTATTCCTAGGACTAAAACGGAAGTGACTCCATTATTGCGTGGAGCTATTGATAAATCCATTAATATTTGCATATTTTTGTTTGTGTTGGTTTATTGATAGTAAAGAAATACCGTTAAACTTAGAGGCTTATTTTAGGCGCAGTACTTTTTTTTTTACGATGCCCTGTTGTGGGCCGTGTGTGTGTGTTCGTATTTCCGACGATTTGTTGCCGAGTGTTTCTCGGTGTTGCTCTGTATGCTATTTTTTTCCTAAAAGTATTTTTGAAATCCGGTTTCCTTTTTAAGTTTTTTTTCCGTAACTGAAAATCTGCACACAAGCGAATGTGAAATCCTTCAGAGTATTCACATGAGTGATAAAGCTGGCGAGGGGAGCGAGGAAATTGGTGTAAAGGGGAGACAAAAAGCGAGCGAATGAGCGAGCGAGCTAGAGGAGAGTAGGTTGGTGAGCCTCTCGGAGGTACACTGACCTGGTTGCCATGACAATCATTGGTGCGTAGTGCGTTGCCATTGGACGACAGGACGGAAAGTTGAGCTGTTTTTGTAAGTTCCTGGGCGTTGATTTCATTTCGAGGTCAATGCAGAAATGTGTGTGACTTGGTGCCCGAATTAATTGTCCTCTAGACACTTGCGAAGGTTACCGAGTTACTGGCCTACAGTAAATTGGACAGGAAACTCCTCCAATGGGTTGCCTGTTTGCCATTCCTTTATTTACCCTAGCGCTTGTTACCCACATTCTCCCCAAATTCCCTCCATCCCTCACCTCTCCTTCAACAACCGTTGGTTGTTGTTGGTATACTAAGGTGGTGGCGGCAGGAGCAGCTAATATCGATGATAATGCTTTTTTATTACACAAACATACATAATAATATGGATTGCGGAACCTCGACACTTGTTCCAATCTTTTCTCGTTAGGTCCAACAATTCCAGAAGAAGAGGGGAAGGAGGAAGAAGAACAGAGCAACTCTTTATCCCCTAGAAAGATGAACTATCGAATTGAAGTGCATCACTGAGGACCTACAGTATCTCTTGCTACAGTATGTCTCCCCCCACACACAGGCACACACGTCCTACACATTACATTTTTTTGGTTGACAAATACATGGCGATGGCCGAGGTACGTGGCATGTCGTGACGTCACATCCGTCTATGTAATTAAGGAACAGGATTGGCGTTATATAGGCACCATGTGTCACAATCTTAACGGCTTTTTTACGACATAAATGCTTAGCATAGCATATAGTAATTTCGTTAAGATGTATTTTTTAAGACATCGGGGTTACTCCCCAATTCAGGCCTATCAGAACTGATGATCATCATTCATATATCCCCCTCTTATCGCAGGGTTGGGCACAGGGACGGCCTTAGGGCAAGGCGACCGCCTTGGACCCCACGCTGGTGAATTAAAAAAAACTTGGTCCTGGAGCCCCGCTATCGCCTGCTGCCTTGGGCCCCCTATATCGTCTACTGCCTTGGGCCCCTCTATCGTCTACTGCCTTGGGCCCCTCTATCGTCTACTGCCTTGGGCCCCGCAAACTCTAGGGACGGCCCTGGTTGGGCATCTATTACCTCTTTGGTACCGGGATAACACGAGTGTGTTTTGGACGGTGTGTAACGTGGGGGTTTTATTTTACCGACACCCGAGGAAGGAGGAGGAAGAGGTCCTATACCTGAAAACTTTGCTAATAAGCACGAATATTTTGCTTCATATCGAAAGGGTTCTTATACGAGCGGAAGGGGGAGGGTGATATCACACTGTACTTGACATCCAAATGTAGCTATGGGGGACAAACGAGGCACTTACCCATTCTCCTCTTGGATCGAAAACAAAGGCGTAATATTGATATTCAACAGGGGAAACGTACGTATGTATATGCCTTCGGATACACAAGTGGTCCTGCTTCTGGAATATTGTCCGTACCCCCGTCTGAAATTTTTCCGTGGACACCCATGGTTGGAAGAGCACTGTGGGCTTTCCTGCCGCTCGAACGAAGATGCCATCCACCCTCGAAAACTGAAATTGTGGTGGACTCATGAGTTAAGCACGCAACCCACTGCGTCACAGAGTCAAACCGGGAACTTCACTTTCTTTTATTAATAAAAACTTTATAAGAAACTTACAGGAAATAGAAATTCGTCTTCCGGGACACTAGTCTGTTTTTTTTTATTGTTGTATATTAAGTGTAGTGCTGATAATATATCTTATTTAGCCCTAATATAGAGTAGTCGTTTTTTTGTTTGTCTTTCAGGATTTTGTCACCTTCCATTTCTTGCACTTTCCCTCCCAATCAGTCGGACACCTTTTGCATCCCAGTTTTTCCCTTGCACCGTTCTCCAGTCCCCTCCCCCGCCTTCCGCCCTTCCTCTGTCTCTCCTGTTCCCACCCCTCCCCCGTCCTCATCATTTACAATTTAAAACTAGCAACAGATATATAATGGTGGTTGTTGTTAAAAAGAGCAAACTGCTGATTAGAGCAAAAGATAGTTGTCAGTGGCGTTCATCGTACGTGCAATGCCAAGCAAAGGTTACACGAACACATTGGAGAAGACGACGACGGTGCGTGTTTTTGTGGCTGCAAAAGGCATCAAAATACGTGGTTGGAGGCTCGCGCCAATCAGCGACTGCGCTGCTCACAATAACAATGAGATGGCGGCCGATGGAGGATAGTGAACTCGGTGCAGAGGTGCATGGCTTTGTGTGGAATTGAGCAATGCTGTGCTCTCGCCTCATTGGTGGAGCCGCGCGTCACGCTTTTGACGCAGGTGTTACTCAGTGGCCGGACACCTCCTTCACATTTTTCCCCCCTCCTCGTGGGTCAACGTATGGGTATGCAGGCCAACGAAAACGAGAAGGTGGTGATGGTGGTAGTTGGGATGAAGGGGAAACGGGTATTTGGGACGGGCTCAAAGCAGGTAGTGGCTAGCAGCTTTCACTTTTCTACCCTGAACAAGGTAAGAAAAAAAGGGGGTTAGAGGAGCAAGAAGGGAAGGGGAAAACAACCGCAGATAACAGCTTCGAAGGGATATATATGTGTGTGTGCGTCAGAATTTGAAGCGGATATCATGGGATACGGTGGCCGGTGGGGGGAAAAAAGAGGGAAAAAACATTCATGTAGAGACACGCTGTGCGATAAACAGGTGCAAATGTCGGTTGGGGAGAAGCGGAAAGTTGAGGCGGAAATGACGTTCATTACCAAACATATTTCATTCCATCTTTCAAGCATAAATAAAATGATTTCTTAATCACACATGTGAAATACGTAAATAAGGAAATAAATAGGAAAAAAAATATTAAAAACATGTTGAGACAACTGAAGGCAGGGGGAGATTTTTATATGTTCACAATAGTCGGCCCTCATACCGAGGAGGGGCAAATTTTTATTTTGTTTTTGGCAATTTGAATTGTTGACAATCTCTCAAAATTTCAACTCACCTAATGTCATTTGAGAGTCAATTATTAATTCACGGTTAGGACCTTGTACTGGCTAATGAGGGTGGGTAAGGGCCGTGGTAGAAATCATAACTACTACCGTTTTGCTAGATTGGGCTACTAGTAGTGGATTTGGACGAATTTTTTAGTGCCTCTGCTACCAAAAATTCAAATTGGGCGACACGCTAGTTTTTGGGCTACTTTTAATTGTCTGCGAGCTACAAATCTTTAATATACGCTACTTTTTAGATTTATATAAAGGTGTAAAGCAATCATCACCTTACATATATCTCGCCTGTGGCAGGGTCAGGCCATTGGGTACCCTGGTGGTTCAATCTCCCGCCAGGTCCCCGTCCACCCCACACACTACCATATCCTTACGGACAACCTGCTTTGTTCTCCTCCTGCCCCGGGTACTTCCGACCACTCTTATTTTTTTTCCGCGATGTCCCCCACCCCCAGACTACCTCTAATATCAGCTCTCGACACCCCACTCGTGTACCGCAGCATTCTTCCTCATTGCCCAACACTCCGACCCATATAGCATAGCTGGCCTAACCACTGTCCTGTAAAACTTCTTTTTAAATTGGATTGGGACCCTCCCTTCACACAGGACTCCACTGACCTGTCTCCACTTCAGCCATCCCCCATTGATTCTATGGGTCACATCCGAATCTATCTCCCCAATGGCTCTGGAACACTGATCCTACGTACTTCACCTCTTGCACCTTTGTCACCAGTTCGCCCTCAGAGTGTACATCACCATTATTTTCCTGTCCATCCCAATTGAAAGCTAACCCAACTAACCAGACCCAATCGTATAAGGTTAACCTAACCAAGCACAAATAAAAGTAAAATTTGATCAGGATGGCAACGATCTGCTGGACGGGGTTTTTACGCAGCCGGCTGCTAACCTTATGGTGCAACCCCCATACATGTTTATCGTCCGCCAAGGGAAGGGGATGAGCTCGAGCTCCTACACTTTTAAGTTTTGCCGATCTCTGCATTGCATGTAAAAAAGGGTTCTTTTATGAGCAAATAACATCGTACATACCACACGAAGACGCCGGCCATGGTAGGACGACACTTTATCCCCCACCAAGACCTGAATGACATTTCTGGGCCCTGATAACCACAGTAGTTGTGGGCCTATAAACACTACCAAGCAAACAGGGTCTCTAATGACCTTGTAGTTGACGGGACCTTAAACACCAACATACAAACAACCAAGCAAGCAGTTCTTCGGAAGGCACACTAGGAGCTTCTCTCTTACCCGAAAGAAGCCAATCCACCGCGATCCAGTATCTAGCCTGAATCACTGACGCAGTAGTCGAGCACACCTCTGTGCCACTGAGGCGGATGTGTAACAGATCACGATACTAATTAAAATTCATTTGGTAATTGATTATAGGATTAAATTGACCAAAATAGGACTATATCAATTTAAGAGTCTGAATTGTGGGGGTCTAAAAATGGTTTCAACGTAACCCCCACCCCCCTCCACACCCATAAAGAAGCACAGAAGAAATCTTAAAAAGAATGTAGAAGCAGTCACGTCCAAAGTGTATTTTCAGACACCTTAGACGTGACAGGGCGCACTGGATGTCCTATGAGAATCTGTGGAAGAGTTAGCATCTTCACCTCGTTGACCTAGGATGATTGAATCGATTCTGCGCGCCCTGATTTCTCTTTCGAAATAGGCACCTTCAAGTGATCCTTATCTCGGGATGTATTAAATCTCCGAAACTGAGTGGCTTTGTATGATGGTCCTTCTTATCTGCAAAAGGATAACGTAAATATCTAATATACCTAGGCAGTGAAAATTCGGAAAGTATGGGTTGTACCTTTTATTAGTTGAGGAATGTACTCGAGTGGGCCACACCGAATTTAATGGGAAAAAATACTTTCACTACTGATTTTAAAAAATGCTGTCACTTGCCCTTGTCTTATCACCTCCCCCTGACAAGTGTCCCACTATGGACACCCCATTGTCCCAGGTGAAAGTGTCAACAGCAGTCTTCGCGCGCCATGCATACTTAATATTGAGGTTTCAGAAACAGATGATGAGGATGAAAATACATTTCACCTTTTTTCTTGTCAACCTGTTTCTTTTAAAAGATATCATGACGTAGATGAAACTAGTTAGCACACTACAGTGCAATCGACACAAATATGGAGAATGTACGTACTCTCTGGGGCGAGCTGGTGACAAAAGGGCAAGAGGCAAAGTACTTAGTATCAGTGTTCCAAAGCAATGGGAAGATAGATTCGAATAGGACCCATAGAATCAGTAGGGATGGTTGAAGTGGAGACAGGCAAGTGGAGTCCTTTGTGATAGGAGGATCCCAATAAAGTTGAAAGGGAACTTGTACAGGGCAGTAGTTAGGCCAGCTATGCCCTATATGGAGCAGAGTGTTGGGGGTAGTGAAGAAGAGCCACAAAAATAGAATGCAAGTAGCCGGGATGAAAATGCTGCGGTACATGAGTTGGGTGTTGTGGGTATATTAGAGGTAGCTTGGTAGCCTGTGTTGAGCATGTGGAGTAGTGTACAGCCATCAAACATAATGCCTGCCCATGCCATGGCACCTCTACCACCATAAGGTCCCATTCCCTGGTCCCTAATAGTGAGTCCCAGGTTCTCTGGGGATCATTGTTCGCCTAGAATCTGTGTCTAGGCTGAATCTTGACTCGTCCTAAAGAGAGCATGGGCAAATAGTCTCTGCTCCATGTTAGATGTCCTCTTTTATGTGAAGAAGAGAGTGGGATACAAATAGCAGGTCATCTGGTATAAAGCCCTCTCTCATGAAGCCTTCGGGAAACGTTAACCCTTGGAACTACAGTTCCAGTGGCAGCAGAGAGCGCATGGCGGCACTGTGGCTGTAGCAGCCCTCAGGCGGCTGGCTGAAAGTGCCAAATAGCAATTCTCTGGGCTGTTGTGGCTCTTGGACGCCCTTGCCCATGCCTTAGAGCAGTGGTTTTCAGTCTTTTTGAAGTCGGGGAACACTAAACTGACATTTTCCTAGCACGGAACACCTACAAATTCAACATAAACTTTAAAGCAAGTTGTACACCTTCTACACTTGGTATTTACAACATCATCATCATATCCTTATCCCACCTGTGGCAGGGTCGGGTCTGAGGGTTCTAGCCCTCCACTCATGTCTATCTCTCCCCCAGTTCCCCGTCCACCCCCACACACTGCCACATCCTTACGGACAACCTGTTCCCACATCTGCTTTGGTCTTCCCCTGCCCCTGGTGCTACCGACCACCTGCATTCCTGGAATTAACCGAACGAGCTCCTCTTCCCGTCTTCGCATGACGTGTTCATACCACCTCAACCTATTCTCCGTCTTTTTTTCGGCGATGTTCACCACCCCAGGTTACCTCTAATATGCTCATTCCTAATTCTGTCAGCTCACGACACGCCACACATGTGCCACAGCATTCGCATCTCGGCTACTCGCATTCTAATTACAGTACGTAGCTCGTCCTCATTGCCCAGCACTCTGATCCATATAGCATAGCTGGTCTAACCACTGTCCTGTAGAACTTCCCTTTCAACTCGCTTGGGATGCTCCTATCACACAGGGCTCCGCTTGCCTGTCTCCACTTCAGTGATTTACACTTCACTCAGAGTTTCGCTTTATTGTGCATTAATTTTTTTGAGGAACACTTGAAGTGGTTTCACGGAACACCAGTGTTCCGCGGAAAACGCTTTGAGAACCACTGCCTTAGAGATATGAATCCAGTCTCCTGAAAATCTTTTCCACAAATTATAGACGGTACTAGGTGTTACGTTGAGGTCTCTTACAACCTCCATTTGGAATAGTCCTGTTTCCAATCAAACAACGATTCTCCACCTTATTCCATCATCTCTAAAACGATGGTGAGTAGTCATTCTAACCCACTGCTGATGCAATGCCGAAGACCATCCCCCATTTATTATATGGGTCACATCCGAATTATCTCCCCATTGCTGTGGAACACTGATCCTAAGTAATGTACCTCTTGCACCTTTGTCACCGTTTCGCCCCCAGACAGTACCTCACCATTATTTTCTTGTCCTTCCAATTTGAAAGCTAACTGCTCTGTCTTCTTCCTGTTTATCTTTAAGCCTCCCTTTTTCATCGCTGTTCTAATATCGTTCAGGCCCTTCTCTACTTCTTCCCTGTAGTCACTAAGTTTTCCCACATCGTCGGCAAATACCAGGCACTGAGGGGTCCATTCTTCATCTCCAGGTAGCAGCCCGTCCATACCCAGAATGAAAAGGTATTTCCTCAAGTGCATTTGAAATATTGTTAACGTTAGTGGATATTAGCAGTGCCGTCTTAACAGCATCATGGGCCCCTGGGCAAAGCAATGTGCTGGGGCCCCAGGGCAAGTGCCCAACGGGCCCATGATTTAAGAGAGTACTTGACATTCGTACTGTTGAAGTTAAAACTTGGGTTATGTAATACAACTCTGACGACTCTGAATTGTGTGACTCCTGGCATTGAATAAAATCAAACGACCTCTTCATTGAATCCACCTTCTTCTGATCTCATATGTCTGATAATTAAAAATAGCAACTCCTAACCCTTTTCCCGCCTTTGGCAGGGTCGGATTTCCATCTTGTTTCTCTGAATGCACGCAAGGGCGATATATTGGACAGTGTTTTTCCACAGCTGGTTGCCGATCAAAGCTGCAACCCCTGTTTGTTTATCGTCGGTCTGCTGTTCTTTGGGGAATTCCATCTCTACCAGACCACCCCAAGAGGGAGAGGTGGCGGGCTCTTACACCTGGAAATTTTCCCTCATCTACCTGTTGCATAGTAGAGAGGGTTCTTCCACGTGCATATGCCACCGTACATTACACGGGACCTCCGATTTACTTCTCATTCGAAAGAAGGCGCAGTCGGAGCCTCTCGGAACCCGAAAGAAGCCAACCTGCCTCAGTCCAGTATCGAACTTAGAACTACTGACGCAGTTATCGAGTCTGATAATTAGAAATGTGGTAGAAAGTATTTATTTAGGTTAAATAAATGAGAATATGTCCATTTGACATAAAGTGTAAATGTCGAAAGTTTAGTTACATGGCAAGACGTCAACTTTTTCATATATAAACTTGAATTAACCACTCCCAAGAATTCATCTTGCATTGTCCTAAAAAAAGTTTTACCCACAAACTCTTCAGGTAAGTGAAAGTAGTTTAAAATAAAAGAAAGGTGAAAAATTTTTTTCCTTCTTGTTTTTGTGTCTGTAGCACTTTTTTTCATGGCTAATAAATGCCATGGATGCACTTCCTTCAGTCGCCATACTTTTCGTTCGAAATCGGATGCAGTTTTGACAATGTTACCTAATTCCCTTTTCCCTTTCAGTTGTGTGTCCTACTTTTTTTTACTGTTGAGTCATGCATTGCGTTATAAGGTTGAACTTAATTTCCAGAAAAAAAGAGGGAACGGGGGCTGTGAGTGAATCGTTTGGGGAGTGTTGTGTGAGTGGGGTAGTCAGGACAAAGCACATTTCTAAAGTATGTCACTAACAGTGATTTGAGGGCCGCCAAAGAGTTGTATTAAATAGTACATATTTGCGACTAGTTGCCTGCCTCAGTGGCGCAGTGGATAGCATGCTCAGTAACTGCGCCAGTGGTTCTAGGTTCGGTACTGGACCCAGGTGCGTTAGCTTCCTTCGGGCAAGAGAAGGAGAGTGTCTGCTTAAGTAAAACCGATCTCCCGTGTGGTAACGATGGCATTTGCACGTAACAGAACCCTCTCTACTATGCAACGGGCAGATGTGGTAAAATTTCCAGGCGTAGAAACTCCGCCCCCTTCCCTCCCCGGCGTCTGGAAGAAGTAGAACGCCTTAACGAACGGTAGACCGACGATAAATAAGCATTGGGGCTGCAACTTTGGTCGGCCGGCAACCGGCTGCAGAAAACACCGTTGTGTCCATTGAGAGGGACAAGATGGGTACGCGACTTTGCCATAGGCAGGAAAAGATTTTAGGAGCGGCTGTATTGCGTTGGACACACGAGTTCTCGTTTGATCACTGAAATTAAGCAACGCAACCCCAGCTAGTACTAGTATAGGTGACCGCTTGGGAACACTGGGACCCGGTTACTGCCCACGTTAAGGTCTTATGCTCCGTAGAAGTTAAGAATTCGACGTTCGGACCCCTTGTTGATGGGTCCCATTCTATTCTTTGGGCCTGCGGTCCATAAAACCTTTATATCGCCCTGAATGAGTAATTGATATGTGGTGCCCTTTTTTAAGTACGAGATAAGAGGTGTCTGAAATGGTGCGTACCGAGTGTTGTCGTTTATAGACCTTTCAGGTGAGCGTAGTCAGGGTTGACATGAGGGGTTCCCCCATTATTAAAGAATAGTTGGGCCCCTCTCTCCAATGTTTCTGACTTATTTCGGGGATCCCAATTTCAGTTGTGATATGCTGAGACGTGCGTACTGTACTACCTGCCTGTCAACTCCGTTACTTATAGAGGGGCTGTATTGCAGGGCCGTAACGAGGGCGTGGCGAAGAAGGCAGCTTCCAGGGGCGCAAAATGTTTAAGATTTTTGTCATTATTGGGTTTCGGCAAGCGAAAGTTAGACACTTGCCACAGGCGCTTCATACCCCCCGTTACGGCACTGCTGTATTGCGTTGGACACACCAGTTCTCGACTGATTACTAAAATGAAGTAACACAACCCCAGCTAGTACTGGCATGGATGACGGCTTGAGAACACTGGGTACTTCTAATACCCCCCCCCTCCCCCAAAAAAATCGTGGTAACAGCGAAGTGTCTATGCAGACTCTACATTAGAACTATGCAGTGGACGGAGCTCTAAAGACCGTTGTAGTTGAAGGGCCCGAAGACAACACCGAAACCCCGAGCGGGAAAAGGGTTAGGAGGTGCTATACTTGCCACTGGGTGGAGAAATCTGCATAGGCGTTTGATAAAAGCCATCACAATGAATATGATTTCCTTGTCTCTTAAGATTTTCTGTTCAATAATGAGATAAAAAATGTAAGGGGACCCAAGGGTGGTTGCTTGTTAGCTTTTCTATACGAAGCGTCCGTGGTCGTTTCACTATCTACTTCCGTGACGTATGCGCGTGCGTGCTGTCAACTAATCACCCAAGTGAATATCTCTGTGGTAGTGTGTAGCGGCTGATGTGCGCTACTGAGCGCTCACCGCTGCCACCCACTCTCTACCTTCCACCGGTGCGAGCGTATATTTAGAAGCGATGTTGTCATTGTTGCGGCGGCTGCTATTGCTTCCGTCTGTAGTTTTTACTGACAATTTTATCGCCGCGCGCGAGCTGCTCTCTTTTCCTGTCTCCCTCCTTTTGTCTTGATTTGGACTGATCCTGGCCGATCGTGACGAAGTCGTCATCGGCGGCGGCAACGAAGACGGCGGCGGCGTCGTGGTCGGCGCTCTAAATGCGCCTGCTCCGAGTGACCCAGTAAAAGAGAAGCCCACAGGCAGCAGGCAGTCGCGGTGCTCCAAACAACAAAGCGCTCGCTCGACGCGTTGATGGATGCTGCTGGCTTGGCGGTAAACGACGCGCGGAATTGGGTCACATGATCAGTGCGTTAATTGCCGAGGAGAGTGATTGACGCTGGTGACGAGTAGACTTAAGGTCACTTCCGTGGTAGCAGCAGCGGCAATCGAGGGGGAAAAAAACGATCTTAGTGAGTCGAACGGTTCAACCAGCCACTACCACTACTCATCCTAGCATCTGACTTTTGTTTTTTATTTTCCATACATATATATATTTTTTAAAAAAAATTCTGCGTTAGTGTGTACGTGTGGGAGAGGACGACGACGATCGTTCACAACTTTATTTGGCTGCAATACTATTTCACTTTTTATTTTTGCTCTTCTACTCGTTACCGAAACGACATGGTGAACTCGTGAAAGTAGTACAAGTTGTTGTAGCCGCCACGGAATTTGTCACTCGGTGATGTTTTAACAGACCTTTCTGACATATATTTGTTGTGAACGAGTTATTTAAGTAGTTGTTTAATTGATGAAGAGTAATTTTTGAGTGAAGCCGCCAATCCCTTGTCCTCAAGTGAATGGTGGGATTTCTTCTACCGTCGTGGTCTGTTGTTGTTGTTTTGGGAGAAGACCATCCCGTGATTGTCAATGGAAAAACAAAGCATGTGTTGTTATTATTATTATTATATTAATAATAATAGTTGTTGTTGTAGTCGATTGTCAACTCCCTGTGTCCATCACAAGTTTTGATGGTTGTACTTTGAGGAAAATATATATCATCGCCTTTTCAACGTGTGTCGCGTATGTGTGTATTGGAAAAATTAACCGAAGTTTCAGTGATTATTATTTTGATTATAATATTACTTCAATTAACTAATATGAAGTTTGATATAAGTCATACCAACTAAATAAGACATGTATTTGTTGTTGGATGGCACCACCACCGAAACTTCATAGCAAGTGTTGGTCACTATGTTTTGACTAGTTAATTCTTCACAGTTATTACTTGTGTTTTATTTTGTGACATTTGATTCATTGGGTTGATTTCCGCCGTGAAATTGGATTGAGACACTTTGGTTTTAGTTAATGTCATTTTGCGAACCATTAAAAATGACGATGGACACGTTAAAAATGTCTGAAAGTGACTGTAAAGAAAAACGATACTGCACTTATAAAAAGGCTATCATGCATCGTTATCGTGAGTAGATGGCTTGTCATTCTCAACTCTCTTTTAATTTTTCGTAATTTATTTTTAATGTGTATGAATTGGGGGTCTGTGTGTATGTGACGGCGGCCAGGTATGGGTTAAAAGTTTATTTGAAAATGAAAGCTGTTGGCATTTATGTTAAGCCAAGTGACTTTTCCTCGTATGCCACTTGTTGTTGGATGAATACTGTTCACACAATCTCATCGTTAGTGTAATAGATTCCGAATTTTATTTCCTCATAAAGTTTGTATATGTATCTTCCACTTTTACTGTGATCATGGAAATCCTTTAATTTCTATTTCATTCCCTCCTCCTCTTCCTCCTGTTTTAAAAGTCACCCTCCCTCACGTCCATGTTTGTGTGGGCAAAGTTCTGGGTTAAGAGGTAACCCCGAAAGTTGACCTATTTGTATTCGGTAAGTGTTGCTGCTGCTTTCGCCCTCTTTTTCAACTGAATAGTGATAGCTGTGCCTAGTAGTGCGCCCCGAGTGCTTGTTGTTGGTTGGGCTCCTTTTTTTTTTCGTCGTCCCTTTTCTTTCTTAACCCCTACCTACCAACCTCTCTCCCTCCTTCTTCTGGCCACTACTGCCGTCGTCATCGTCGACACTTGCCTATTTAAGAAATGCTGTCGTAAGCATATTTACAAAATAGAAAGTTTAGTGTAATGCGGAAATCTTGATGAAAGTTTTATTCAAAAACAAACCTTTTATAATGACTAGTAGCATCAAAGGAATTTGAAAAGAATGAGAAGTGTTTGAAATGGCGGTTTTCGAACGCGTGTTTTCTTTATCGAACAGGGGAGAGAGGGAGGATGGATGAGCTAGGAACGAGTGGGATGTGGCGAGATTCTATTTTTTGAAGAAATGGCGGCATTCATGACCGTTCTTTTTTTTTTACTTAGCACGAGTGCAATTGCCAGTTTCTAAAATGGCCCGATTAACCAAGCAAAAGTTCTTTCGCTTGATTTTTGTATTTAATGTGTAGTTGGCAGTCACACGGAGACTGCAGGTTATTTATATTCCTTGAATTTCTATTTTCCTCGCTCGCTCTTATTATCCTCCCCCTCTTCTTTTCGCTGCTGTCGCCTGTTTTTGACTCGTTCGAGTCAATGACTGAATCCAAGGCCATCCTTGATAGGGTGTCTGTCTTCCCAGAATGCTTAGCGCATGCTCCCTGTCTTCTTTCCCTCGAGTGAATGCGCCGCATGGCCTCCTCGTGTAGCGCATAGCGAAGCCGCTCGTTTCTCTCTTTCTTCCCTTTCACCCTCGCTAAGCTTTTTTGGTACGACCCCTCCGGCAGTACACGTTGAAGGTTAGCAGCTTCAGAGTTGAGAAGAGTCCAAAAGGACAAGTTGAAGGGAAGAGATGAAAATTTGGTGGGGTGTTAGATGCGAAAAGAAAGTCGTTTCAATGTTACTGCTTGGTGTGGTGGTGCTGAGCGGCCGGGCCGGTTGTTGTTGTTAATATTGCTGCTGCTGCTGCTGCTGTTATGTGCATGTATAGTTCTTGATAACGGCTGACACAATTTCCGCTTAGCTTGGCCTCAATTGGCTTTGGCACTTCCATAACCCCAGGGCAAAAAACTCAAGGAAAGGTGACTTTGAGATTCCTTTCTTTCCTTTCCTCGTCTTTCATTCTCCGCCTCCTTTCGTCTTTGTTATTGGACAACTGATGCTTTTCTGGTGGGCAGAATGAGGTGGCCTGTGATGAGTGTGCCGGATGCCAAATCGGAGCGACGCCCCCATTTGCATAATAATAATAATAATATCTATCTACTTTTATATTCGTGATTAACAAGGTTCAGAATTCAAGTTCAAAAAACATTAACTCTACAGTGATGTGGGGTGTGTGTGTAAAGGGAGAGGGGGTAATGACGTTTTCCTCATGCTTCCTCCAACTCTCTTCACTTTTCCTTATCTACTCCGTCTTCTTCCTTCCATAGAGTAGTTTATGAGGTTCCTGTCCCGCTCAGGAATCATATTAAAAGGCATGTGAAGCACAGAGGTGTGCACCAATAAAAGCAATTCTACGAAATCGTGTTGAATTACATTTCTTTTTTCTTCAACTCGTTTGCCCTCTGCTGGCTCGTCACCCCACCTTCTTGCAGCTGGACCTGACTGGACAGTTTTCTTTTTTTTTTTTTCGTCCTTCCGTCCCCTTCTTTTTTCCTTCCTGCCTTTGGAGATACCCTATCTGTGACGATGCTACCGTAGTTCTATGTCGTCTGCAGTATAAAAAAAGGTCGATTCTGTTGTCGCGGTTTGTTTATTTAAGGAAACCTGGACTTTATTCACACTGACCTTGTTCTAGTTGCTTCCTGTTACCCAAATAACGACGCCAACCGCCTACCATCTCTGATAAGTGCGAGAGGAGTTGTATAAAAGGTTGGATGTGCTTGTGGGAGGGTGTGAGTAGATGAACTCCCAAAACACATCCTGATAAGATGTGCTCATGTTATCGAAACAAATAGTTTTTGTGATTGGGTTCGATTAGGAAGCTACGTGTCAAGCGTCCCACTACTTGCGTTCCTCATTAATTTTTCTACTTTTGCGCAGTTCCGGTCTAAGTACATTGAGGCTTATGACCCAGGTACTACGGCGTCCTACTCATTCCCTAATCTCTTATCGTTTTAACTTGGAGAACCCTCGCTCCAGTTGCTATGGGATACTATAAAAAATACCACCTAGAGGTGGGGGGACAACCTTAAATTATATTACAAAGATGTAGAAGCTGTGGTCCTGTGTGGGGGCGTGCGATGTCTGTGATCCTTCCCATTCACCAGCTCAACTGATTCCGGAATCCACGAAATCGGACTTTAAATATACAGTTGTTACTGTACCTCTTCTGACTTGGATATCTCTTATGTCCCACGTGGGGTGGTCAAAATTTTGCGTTGTCTAATTTCTTCTCTGATTTCAAATGAATTACTTCCTCTCTTGGTGATCCCAGTGATGGTACTTGTTGCTAAGTTTTTCCCCTATCCTGTGCCTAAGACAGGAGTGGGGAACCTTTGATAAATATCAATGTGTATAAATAATATATGAATACGGCCTTCAGGAATGAAAAGGCTCCCCCACGCCCTGGTCTAGGAAATTGCCTCATGACGCTACAATTCTTTGTAAACACACGACTACTGTATTCCAACTTCCGGTAAGAGTGTCACCAATTTCCCCTTTTCCGTTGACTGTACATTTGTCCCATTTTATGTTTGTACGGATTTTATAGCAGAGGAAGTATGAATTAGATTTCGTATTTTCATCCTCAGTGTCATGTGGACGATGTCATGTCGATATCCTGCAGTTTTTATCGAAATATAAGATTAATACTTGGTTAACATGTGTTTCTTTAGGAAAAGCAACTTCTAACCCCTTTCCCGCCTAGGGTGGAGTCCGGTACCCATCTTGTCACTCTGAATGGACACGGTGATCTGTTGGGCAGTGTTTTTCCGCAGCCGGTTGTTACTGACCACAGCTGCAATCCATACGCTTATTCAGCGTCGGTCGACTGTTCTTTGGGGAATTCCACCTGACGCCGCGAGGGAGTTGGGGCGAGACCCTACACCTGAAAATTTTGCCTCATTACCCGTTGCGTGGTAGAGAGGGTTCTTTAACGTGCAAGTGACATTGTACACCACACGGGACCTCGGTTTTACTTCTCATCCGAAGGAAAGTCGCACTTGAGGCCTGTCACTCGCCCAACAGAAGCCGGGAGCGGTGAATTGCGTTGGACACACCAGTTCTCTTTTGATCACTGAAGTTAAGCAACGCAACCCTAACTAGTACTGACATGGGTGACCGCTTGGGAAAACTGGGTACTGCTAATACCGAAAAATCGACCCACAAGTGTAGTGTCTGTGCAGTCTCTGCATTAGAACTATGCTATGGACGGGGCTCCAATGATTTTGTAGTTGAAGGGCCCTAAAACACCAACAAACAACCGACAGAAGTAAACCCCCCCAGTCTAGTATCGAACCTAGAACCACTGACGCAGTTACTGAGTGCGCTACCCACTGCGCCTTATTTTGAATGTTATAATTTTTTGATGGGTGTAATTCCTCAGTAGACCGGATTAAGCTCGTTGTTTTCTTTTATGAATGTCATTTTTTGTGCAGGACATAACGTCTAGCAGCTAAGAATTGAGGAAAGAAATTGGGGTGGGGCTTGAAAGGAGAGAGAAATGAGATGACATTCAATAAAGTAATAATATACTGGGCATCGTAAGCAACAAAATATTAAGAATACTGTGTTAGTGGAGCAGTTCATAGAGAAATAGTCCCCAAGTCCTAAAAAAAAAAAAGAGTTTGAAGGCTTAGTTTAAAACGGGAACAGAAAACTCGTTCCCCCATCATGTACGCAGCAGCAGTAACTTCTATTTGGGTGGAGTGAAACCATGGCGAAGAGGATATTAAAATTTGGGCCATTGGTTTTTAGTTGCTTCTGACAGGTAGTAATGTGGGGAATGTTACCTGCTTGTTGACAGGGTCTTCAAGTGGTGGACTCTCTTTCCTCCCTCCTTCACCTTCAGTGACGCAATTAGTTGCATCAGGTTTTTTTAACCTGCCGAAGTATTATAATGCTTATTTTTTGTTGTTTTTTTTTTAAAAAAAAATCCGTGTTTGGGACAACAGGAATGATTGGTGCAATCAGTTTGATGTACTTAAACCCTTTTGTGTACGCCCATGATAAAAAAAAGCGAAAAATAATGTTGTCTTTTAAAGAGTAGCGAAAAAACTGGCTTTTGTTATGAGCTTCCAAACTCCAAGTTTGGTGATCGAGGTGAAATGGCCATAGGACTCGTAATTGTATGCACAACAGGTAGTAGGAGGAATTGATGATGCTAGTAAAACGGCACTTGATGAAGAAAAGGCCATTGGTTTTCCTCTTGTTTAATAGTTTCCCCTGGCATCCTTTTGATGGCATGCCAAGTACGTTGTCCCACCATCATCGTATGACTAATTCAAAGTTGTTGTGCAAAAAGGAGAAGTATGAACCACACAATTTATAGGAATTTCCGATTTCGTCTAACAGGAGAGGGGACGATTCATTGTTGAACCTTTTTTTCAAAAGAAATTCACGGATGGTTGAGAAATTCTCTTATTAAGTGGTAGAAAATAGATCTAAGGGCGAGAAAAGAGGCGGAAATTTAGTGTTGCGCCAATATTTTTTTCCTATCCACCTCGCCGCCCCGATCCTATGTCCCACAATCTTGTTCTGTACTTTTTTTTCTTTCGTTTGATGTTTTAGGGCACTTCAATTACAATGGTCATTAGAGTCCCCCGTCCACTACATAGTTCTAATACGCAGTCGGCACAGACACTATGCTCTTACGACGATTTTTGGATAGTAGCAGTACCCAGGGTTCCCAAGAGGTCATCCATCTTAGTACTAGCTGAAGTTTCGTTGCTTAACTTCAATGATTCACGAGAACCGGTGTCGAACGCATTGCTGGTTGTCCTCTCTGTTATACAATGCATAGATGAGGCAAAATTTTCAGGTGTAGAAGCTCGCCCCAACCCGTCCTGGAGTCTGGTGGAGGTGGAGTACCCCAACGAACAGTAGAACGGCGATCAATAAGCGTAGGGGTTGTAGCTTTGGTCGGCACCGGCTGTGGAAAACCACTGTCCAATAGATCGCCCTTGTGTGCATACAGTGGGACAAGATGGGTGCCTAATCCTGCCAGAGGCGGGAAAACAGTTTGGAGTTGTTTTTTTTACTCGTAGCCTACATATCACCATCGGCAGCCGTCCATTAAGAGAACCGAATACAAAATTTCAGAATTGTACTTTTTTTCGCGATCGTTTGACAGTTGCTGAGATAGTGTTTGAACCACAGGAGGGCCAAGGGTAGAGAAGGAAGGACATCTCCTAACAAGTGCGAATATGTGACAACGTTATGGTTCCCATCGCAAGTCGGTGTCAAAACTTTCAATGCTATAAAGGTTGTATAAGTAGTAGTAGTGTATTATAAATAGTTTGGTTGAAATGAAAGAAAAAAAAGTCGTTCCTGCATCACAGACAATATTGACAATGCGGCCATGTTTCTATGGCACGAGGTAATGAAAATCGGGACGACCCCCTTGCAGCCACTTTCTCTCTTCCGTTCGAATTGTTTTTAGGACAATCGCGCTACCTGCGCGGTTAGATATTAGGGCACTTGGTGACCTACTTCTCTTCCCCTTCTTCCTTCTTGGCCATTGTCAGTAAAAGATAAGTCTAAGAATGGTAATAGGCACATGGGGAGGGGAGGTCAGTAGAGACGAGAAAATGGGAGGGGTAGGTGGACGGAGAAATTTCACTAAACTGCTTTGTTTGTTGTCCGCTGTTTTGGACTTGCCCCCGCGATTGGTTAGCAGTAATGGCGGACAGTAGAACGAATTTCGAGAAAAAAGAACATTTTTCGCTAGCGTTCGGTTTGCACACATAGTTCTGTAGTTTTGAAGATGGACGAAGCTGGTCAGAATTGTAATTTAATGCATAAGTATTGTGTCAGGTTTGTTTCTTTTTTCTTGTTGAGAGGTAATGAGAGGGGAAATATGATAATAAAGAATGAAGATTGTTTAAAGGAGGAAAGGGAGGGGGAATATATAAAAAAAAGAGGAAGCGTGACTGGACACCGGAGAGAACGGCGGCGTTGCAATTGACGATATAACGTGTATTGTATTTGCCAGCGTGTAATAAAGTTAGCGGAAGGGTAAAATACAGTACCATTCTAAGTTGTGAACATTTTTCCTGGATGCATTTGTTTGTAACCGACAGTGTAGCAACCGCCGCCGCGTTACCGAGGCGGGTTGCTGTTCATTGGGATTGACGTCGTTACTCTGCCAAGGTGACCTCCACCAAAGGGTAGTCGACCCTGCGGCCTTGGTCGTGAGGGATGTTCAGCCGCTCGCTAACAAAAGCCCAGCTGTTGTCATCCGTTTACAATTTTATCTCTATTGGTAGCAACCAGTTTCAGTTGGTGGGTTTGTGCGATAGAGAGTATCTGACAGCGCGTCGACGACATCCGCTGCTTTTGTCGTCCCGTCCCGTTCCCCTCCCCCCTCTCCTTTAAACAAGTAGTGCTTGTAGGTAATAAGATGTATGTCGAAGCTGCTGACTTGACGGTCTCTCACTCATAAATAGGTCGAACAATTGTAAACTGGGAGGGTAAGGGCTTCTATGAAAGTTGGGGACACAATGAGTGGGTCATCCTCCACCTCCTTCTTCACTTTCCTTGATCTGTCGTCTTATGATTGGGCGAAATAAGTAGCAGGCGCAGCAGCTTTTGCAGGCCAACGAAGGGAGAATTTTGTATTTTTTTATGGACTTGCTGTTCACTTGTCCTTGAGAGGGCGAAGGGGAGAGGTTCAGAGTTGAACAGCCGCTATGTAGGCCAAGCTCCTACTCCAAGGACATCTTTGGTGACGAAGGTTCGCTTTGCGCACAAAATAGTTGTTCTACGTAGGCTTGTTGTTGTTATCATTTAACATAATATAAAAGTATAAAATACAGAAGGTAGTCAAAAAAAAAACTTCGTCCTGTAATCGATTGTTATTACTGTATCCCGTTCGTTGTTACCATGAAGTGCTCTCAGTGCGTCGTGTTTCTGGGAACATGTCACCGCGCATACGTCATACCCGACGAGAGAAGTTTACTTTTTTTCCGTTCTAGATTTTTCAAGACCTTTTCCTTGTTCCTTCCTTTGTACAATTTGGATCTTGAAACCGTCCGTCTCCCTTCTCGCCATTTATCCATTACTCTAAAGAAGGCCTAACGCTGACTGGCAAGAACCACATGAAATATAACTTTTTTGACTGTTTATTAAATAAAGTATCTTAAGACATTCTTTTATTAGTTTGGCAGTGGTTACTATTTTTCCTAATTGTAATTTGAAGGCATCAAACCTCAGCATTCCGATGTATGCCAGCATTAAGGTGTAATTGAGGGATCATAAATTCTTTCTCCCTCCCTCTCTCTTGGTTTTGTTTGGTCCACTCGCTTGTCAATCTCAAAAAGCCGTCGAATAGTTGGTGACCCCAATCTTTCTCTCCGGACATGTCGGAAGATGAGTGAATGAGTGTACCTATGACTTTCGAGATGGTTCATTTGAAATAGGGAATGATCATGCCTCTGTCGAAGGAAATTAGGAGCCCACCCCCTCTATTGTCTTCTCGTAGTCTTAAAGTTCTAAGTTTCTATTTCCGTAAATTAGTGACAAAGTCATACGGTCATTTGTGATAAGGAAAATTTCTGTCAGCGTGTTGGTGCCATGGTTCAGTAGAACTGGGATTTCGCCAATGGGCGTTTTAATTGCGAGGTTAAGTAGAGTAGTTAGAAAAGTATATCTTGCCGCTGCTAACGAATCGGCTACGAATTTTCATTTTGACTCGCGGAACCCTCAGAGATGTACTAGTGGAACCCTGGGGTTCCGCGGAACAGTTTGAAGACCGCTGATATACACTATCCCTCTACAGATAATGTTTATGAGGTTCTTGTTCTGACATACGGTACAGCCATCCCATCAATGCAGTATATTGCCTAGTATTTTGAGTGCCGCAAGTAAATACTGCTGGACTCGTCATTAAGCATATAATTGGACTTAACGTGTTTTGTATGCTCACGGTTGGACCGGTTGATTGGAAGAACAAGTTTTCATGTTCATACTTAGAAGTACTTCCTTCTCGGAACAAATTCCTTTTTGTGTATGCAAAGCGTTTGTTTTTCCCCTCCACATTTCACGTACTCGAAATGGCGACTAGTTCTCCGAGTAGTAACTAATTTTCCCATAACTGTCAATGTATGTCGTTCAAAGGTTTTTTTGTAACTCACTTGCCATCACGCAGAGTAATTAAAACGTGTCCATTTGTCAAAACACATGTGAGATTCAAGGCATGTCTCAAGTTCGTTATTATTTTTTTCCCCTTTAGTTGATACCTGTAGCGGTAAACCACGAGGTGATAGAAGATGTGATGCAGATGCATCTCGGTGTGGGCCTCTGGCAGAGGCGAAAACTTTATTACAAGGTATTCTCAGTCAACAAGGGCCTTTATCTTTGACTTGCTCCGCTCCATATAGTAGTAGCGCCAATTCAACAGGTAGGTACCTCGACCAAATAAATTACTTGCTCATCTGAGAGTTGTCCATTAATATGCCTGAAACATGCTACTTTTTTTCCTTCAGGGATGTGTTTAGTGTTCAAGGGCTCTCTACCACCCAGTCCTGCCGACAGTGGAGTATCGGATGTGGACAGTAGCAGCGGCCACATGAGCAACGATGAATCAAAATCTAGACTGCAGCCTACACCTGGTAAAGCCTATATTCATTTTCATGCGTGTCTTTCTTTCACTATTACAGTGCTAAAAATGTGTTTATTTTAATAAATATAAATCTACGATTGATTTCAGTTCCACCGTCACGGACGCCAGACAGTCCTAGTTCGGCACATCATTTAAGTCCTAAAAGTGGCAACGGTAGTAGCAGTAGTCATCTCTCTTCTTTTTTACCCCCATATTATCAACTGCCTTTGCCGGCCCACACACAACCTGCTTATCCAGGAAGACAAAACAGTAAGTAGTTTTTGACAGTAAATGTTGTTTGTTCAAGTGGTGGTGTGCTCAGTGCCGCGCCGTTGACAGAGGTCGGCTTCTTGTTTGCCGTTTGGGATGATGAACCCAGCTTTCAATTATAATTACCCACTGTAGGGGCAATCCTTTAGAATCGATAGTGAAGTAAGAGCCGGCCCTTACTGATTGTATGGTTTGTTAGGCAAGAGAAAAGTGAGATCGAAAATGAAGCGATCGCATTCCTAGTGTGATGTTAAAGTTTGAAACTAAACAAACAAAAAAATAGAGGACAGACAGAGAGGAAGTCATCGGAAAAACGATTATGATGTTGCGGAAAATGTGAAAGAAATGTTGCCTCCATACCTGGTCACATGCATAAACCTGCAAAGAATGTAAAAAAAAAAAGGATGGGTGGTAGTTTTGTTGGCGGTACGGTCTACTTCCCTTTACCAACTCTGGCTGGTTTTTTTACTTCATTTCTCTTTCTCTGGCGAATGCCGTGCGCGCTTTTCTCTTCGTGAGGCAATGAGGCAGGCGCATTGAGCTCTTGACGACCTTGCCGTCGCTGAAAGTCAAAGTGTCGATGAACTAGATACGTTTGGCATTGAACCAGTGCAATGCCAGTGGCGCGAAACCCTGTCGGCGCATGCGCGTAACCCTTTCTTTGTTGAAAACAACTTGGTCGATGCACGCGGGCGGAATGCGCTTGCGCGTAACAACTTGCTGCTGGGCTCGTGGTCCCTATCGTGCCCCATCTCCCATCACGTCCGCCCTCAGCGACATAATGACCTTAAATGACTCACCGAAGCTCTGCCTGGTGTTTGTATCTTTTCTTGGAACACAACCATTATAAATGAGGTTTTTTTTTTCCCCATTGAGCCCATATCAAAAGGTTTTCAAAATGAAGGCATGCATATGCTTGTCATTTCCTCTATTTTCGTGTAACTAGAATTTAAAAAAAAAAAACAATCTTTAATAGGGTTGATGTTTAAGAAGGAGGGGTCTTTTTAAAAACCTACGACCCAAAATATCTACTTTGATCACGATTATATATTGTGCGGAGGAGGACCAAGAAGAGGTGGATGAATGTAATAGATAAGGCTTTGCACAGATAAAAGCTACACCTTTCAGCGATGTCACCATACAGAGTTCTCTCTCTGGATGCCCGTTTAATATTCTTAGTAGTTATTAACCGCATTTCCGCTCCCTTCAGGAAAAATGTTTGGCAAGCACCAATATCCACTGTTCCCGTTAGCACTACTACTACTACTAATAATAATGAGGTGTCTGCGATTTTGAAAAATATGACATTGGTGGCATATTCCATAATAAAAGATTTATTATTAAATAATAGAAAGTTACTTCATTTTTCCATATCACTCTCATGTCTACTACCCGCCATGTTTTGCCCCACTGAAATTACGCTCCAAAGGGTACTCTTCAGAGTTTCCTTCCGAGAACAAGACAGTCAAATAGTTGATGGCAATCTATATTGATTCAAGAAATTAAAATCAATTAAGGATAGGGGTGGGGATGTTGAATAACTTTGGCGTTTTATACCACACTACCCTACTTAAAACTGAATCGTAATACCATGGCTTTTTATTACTTTTTTCAGTGCCAGAGCCACATGTGTACACATCAAATCCGTATCATCCTGTTTCTCATCATCACCATCCGTACTTTGAACCTAGTTATCATCACAATCCACCTTCAGTGTCGCCAAACTCTTCGACGATATCCAGTAACACTCCACTTCCTCTTACACACAGTCCTGTATCCCAAGCCCATCATCAACATTCTCATCTCCCCTCTGCAATCAGGACATCTGTGATAACATCTACGTCCACCAGTAGTCATAGTAATAGCAGCAGTGAAATGGATTTAACATATTATGATGAGACGGCATTGTATCAGCAAAGAATGAAGAAAAAAGGTAACTTGATATTTCATTGTGACTGTTTAGCAGTCTGAAAATCCTTGTCGTGTAGGCACACGTAGTAGTGAGCAATTATTCGAGATTAACCCATTGTCATTGTTTTTAATATGGTGCTGTTTAACATTTTCAGGCCGTAAACCAAAAAATCTAGATGGTGGCCCTGCTCCTCCAGCAAAAAGGAAAAGCAGAGAAGGTAGTAGTTTTATCACGAACGAAATTTAATGAATTTACATGGATTTTTTTTGGGAAGCGGGTTGTCTAAAGTGAAGTAATTTTTTCTGTACATCAGGTTCTACAACGTACCTGTGGGAATTCCTTCTAAAACTGTTACAAGATAAAGAATATTGCCCTCGTTACATAAAATGGACACATAGGGACAAAGGAATTTTTAAATTGGTTGATTCAAAAGCAGTTTCCAGGCTGTGGGGATTGCACAAAAATAAACCAGACATGAACTATGAAACCATGGGACGAGCACTAAGGTAATTTCTTTTCCCATTTTGCCTATCAGTTGGGGAGAGGTCTCCCAAATTGTTTGGGCGTCGTCTTCTTCTTGCAACGGAGGTGTAAAAGCATTTTTTTTTAATTTCTAGGTACTATTATCAAAGAGGTATTTTGGCAAAAGTAGATGGACAACGTTTGGTTTACCAGTTTGTTGATGTACCTAAAGACATTATTGAAATAGATTGTACAGGAGCGTGAAAGACTGTATCCGGTTACAGGAATGCTTTTACTTTATGTATATATGTTTTGGGGTTCGGACAAAAATACGCAATGGCATTAGCTTTGAATTGTGCGCGAGATTCTCTTCCAGCGAAATTTCTCTGAATCGGTGAGATGTGATAGTTGACTGCGTTGTGAAAAATGGCATACTGTGAAGCACAGGTTCCCTGGCTCTGTATGCGTGTGTACCTGCACTCACAAGTACGCAGTTAACTACTACATGGTGGCTGATGACTGTTGCGCCACACTCGACATGTTTGGATGTGTGTGTGTGCTTTTAAAAAAAGCATGTGTTAACCCAACAGCTTTTTCTTGCTAATCCCTCAAGAGATTTTACTTTTTTTTGCACATGTTTTGTTTGAACCACACGTTGAAATTAATTTCCACACTACCTTGTCTAGAGCAATTTGATTAACCTGCAAAGGCTCGTTTTAGAGCCTGTTGGTATGGTGGCTATTTAATTGAAATATAATCGATTTGTAATAAACAGTATTATGGTGAGTTGTTCATCAATACACAGTCTTTTTAAGGGGTTTCTAGAGGGCTTTGAATGGTTGAGTAAAATTAACACGCATTGCTTGTTGTACTTATCACCTTCATTTAATACAAATGTGGAATATTTGTACATGTGTTGGAAAATGCTTCAAATTGCGATCTCAGGTTGAAATTCCACGTTTAATCACAAAAAGTTTATTTATTAGTATGTGGCATCTTTTTTTTTTACTTTTAATATAATTTTTCAGTGGTAATGACCTATCCGTTGTTGTTTAGGCATTTACTTGTAAAGTACTTAAATTTTTCATACTCATGTTATGAGTTTCTGTTGACAACAATCAAAACTTAGTTAGCAAACTGCAGAAATAGCAGCATTGTTAGTTATTAAAATTTTGCAGAAAATTTAACACGCTATGGTTATTATTATGCTGGTATAAATTCTGCTCATTCCGTTATAATGTTGATGGCTAAGGAATGATTGGTTCAAATAAATGCATATTTTCATATACCGACTGTAAATATGTTACCAATGGTATCAGAGTTAAATAAACCTGTCTCAACAGTGTAATAAAATATAAAATACGTTAAATAAAGAGAATAACACTAAGTGGTGGCTTGTTTTTAATGTCGGTGTCTCACTTGGTGTTACTTAATTACCTCGGAGCCCCTGACATCTAGCAAGTTAGTGCCACTGATTCGTCTGACATTTCCCCCAGGTATTTTAATTTTCTTTGTTCCAATTATTGTAATTTGAAGTTAATATTTTATTATTGGATACTAAATAATTTATTTTTGCCTTATAGATTGTATCTGAAGATTGCTACATTTTCAGTAAAAATTGCTGTTAAGTATGTGTAAAATTTTCAATCATTTTCTATTATTGATTTCAATAATTAACCAAGAATATTTTTTGAAAGGTCCAGCTTTGCTAAGCAGACGTTAGAGAAAAATATCCATTTAAGAATGTGTCACTTGCCACAACAATCGGGAGCGGCTTGTTGAACTGTTGGACACACCAGTCTCGTCTGATCACTGAAGTTAAGCACCGCAAACCCAGCCTGTAGTACTAACATGGGTGGCCGCTTGGGAAAACGTGTGTACCGCTAATGACCTTGTAGTTGAAGGGCCCTAAAACACCAACAAACCAAAAAAGCCACGACGATCATATTTTCTGGTAAGCGTCAGTTATTGGCACTTTGGAATTGATCGTTGGTCTACCTCAAATGTTTTTGCTTTCAGTGTTGAATTCTTTTTCAGATGCTTCATGTTGGGTAAGTACCATATAAAATTAATTCCAAATTGAAATTATTAGTTGCTTACTACTACATTTTCTAACAGTGGATCTCAAACTTGGGTGCACTGTTCTCAAACTTTTCTGATCTCGGCCCACTTGGAAAAAGCGTGTGGCCCACTTACATGACGCGACCTGACCAGATAAATCATCATACCCGTATCCTGCCTGTGGCAGGGTCGTGTGTGCGGCTTCCAACCCTCCACTCCCGCCCAGGTTCCCGTCCACCCCACACACTACCATATCCATACCCTTGCTCCCGCGGCTGCTTCGGTCTGCCCCGGGTACTTCCAACCACCTGCATTCCGGTAATGCACCTAACGAGCACCTCCTTCTCTTCTCATTACGTGTCCATACCATTTCAATTTTCCTGTAAGGCCCCTACATTCCACGTCCCCTAATCTAAGATTAACCCCTAGTCTTAATGAGACTGCTCTGACCTGACCAGATACATATGTAGCAATAAAATTTGTGGCCCACCAAGAAGGTCTCGTGGCCCAGTGGTGGGCCGCAGACAGTACTTTGAGAAACGCTGCTCTAGGGCAAGGGTCTCCAACTGTTTTGATCGGTGAGCCACAACCAGAAGGTTTGATAGTGCTCCAGAGAGACTAACCAGGACTGACTGACTGGCGCGACTGGCATTTGTTCTTGCTCGGCGGCTCGTTACTGTTTTATACCCACACTGTACCATTGAGTTTGGAAATTAAGGAAATTTAAATACATTTATAGAATGCTTCCCATAAAATCGACTGGTGGGCCGTATGTTGTAGCCTCTTGCTCTAGGGAATCGTGAAGGGGTCACTCAGTTGAAATTTTAGGCTTTTTGTGATTATTGCAATGTCTGTTTTATAAGTAGGACTCCCAATACGCAACAAAGCTAGTCTTTTTTGTCTCCATAGATTATTCTGGTACCTAGAAATGCAGGTATTTATAATTTTGAACTCTTTACATGTCCCGCTTAATTGAGATCGTTGATATTGGGTTCGCACCGAAAAGTGTTAGTGTTATACCCTCACTCTTCTCGTATGACGTTGTCGTAAATTTCATGTGATGGTAATTCAAGATAAAGTGCCGTGGTTGGTAGCTGTATTTACCCTAGATCTGTTTATGGTTTAATGCCAGTACGTGGAGGGTAAGTAGCAGATTGCGCTCCTATGAGGGCGAAGAAGAGGTGGCTGGAATCCTGGAATCAGTCAAATTCCTCGTTGGATGGAAGACCTCTTTAGCATTGAGCACTGAAATTTCACCTGACAGTAGTCATAGTTTGGTGAGTAAGGTAGTTTGTTGACAATTTTGGTCTTAGTTCTGATAATCCGTTCATCTTTTATCGCAGTGTAGTTAAATATTTATTTGCTGGGGAACCTCAGTGTTTTCTCCTTTAACCTGAAAATATATTCCTGTATTGCCCTGCGTCATATACACCATGCCAAGGTGCTTGCGGTACTCGTATGTATGTTTATGGTGTCAGCATGATGCCGTTCTTGTAGTTCACATTATTATTTTCTGATTTTTAATTCTAGATCTGATTGGCTATTATTGACCTGAATTTCCTGCTCAGTTTTTGACGGTCTTGGCCTAGGGTGAACAGAGATAACTGTGATGCCTTTAACATGCAAAGATATCTTATCATATAAAGGAACTCCTATTTACATTGGTGAGACTTTTTTCTTGCACAAGTTTTCTCGTCCCACCTTCCAACAGTAGCAGACCAACGGTAAATAGACTAAGACAACCTAGTTGTTTAGCGGTAACCTACTAATAATAAAGCTGACTAGTAAAACCCTGTTAGGAAGATTCTACAACTGTTGACATAGGAATGACTACTTTTCCTATCACCCCCCTGTGCTGCTTCCAATACCTCCTAACCTATTTGTCATGATGTACTCATTATAGGGGCCTAAATTAATTTGTAAATTCTTTTACTGACCTAACTATGAATTCAGCACTGATATTTCTTTTTCTGACACAACAGTGTTCTGGTGAGTACGTTCCTCTTCCATCCTCGTTGTATTTTCTGTATGAACTACCAGTGAGACTTATGCAGTCTTCAGCATTGGGAAAAGAAACCAGGTAATGCTGGACCATGCAGTAAAAAATTCTCGAATAACATCAGGGTGTTGGTCAATATGGTATAGGCTAACAAGCTGTGCGAAAATAGTTCGGCAGTCTACTGTTCGTCTCTGTATTAATTAACTGATGAAAGGTAGAACCCTATAATATTACTGATATGTATTATTTATTAAACTGTATCTCTAAACAGTGGTTTACAGGAACTCGGTGATTTTCCAAAGTTTCACAACACATTTTAAAAATAAGGCACTCGTTTGGGTTCTGGGATAGGCTACAGGGCCATGATCGTTGCATATCTCCCGAAAGGACTACAAGATCCTGCGACATTAGATATGCAGCCAGGCTTGTAGGTTGGTTCGTTAGTGTTTTAGGGTCCTTCAATTACAAGGTCATTAGACCCCCGTCCACTACGTGGTTCTAATGCAAAGACTGCACAGACACTACTAATGAGACGATTTTGGGATATTAACAGTACCGAGGTTTCCCAAGCAGCCACCCATGTCAGTACTAGCTTGGGTTGCGTTGCTTAACTTCAGGGATCAGATGAGAACTGGTGTGCCCAACGCAATTTGCCGCTGCTTTTGTAAGATATTGGAGCCATATAGGACTGTGTTGTTGCCTGTGTTATTCCTGAACTGGTATTGGACGTCCAACGCAATAAGCTGCTGCCACCAGTCATGTAAAACTACTGTCCGATAGCTCGCCAACCAGTTTACAACGCCTTCTTTTCTCTCTTCATCTTTTTGTTTCTGTCCTGCTCGTTTTTGTGTCAACCTCCTTTCACGTTCATATTGTTGCTTCGAAATTCCGACCTAACGGATATCTGACATCAGCTTAGTAGGAAAAACGGCTAGGTGAAGAAGAATATTATTAATGCAAAGCATTCATCGTGTGGGTAGTGGAGAGTATAGTTTGCCCAACTTTAAATTCATACTCCTCATAAGGCTTCACCAAAAGCCCTGAATCCTACCCAACTTTTCTTCCTTTGGACCGGGACGTCAATCCCCGTTGTCGTCAATTTATTTTTAATCGCAGGGAAGAAAGCAGAATAGGCAAATAGAATGCAAGTAGCCGAGATGCGAATGCTGCAGTATATGAGCGGAGTGTCGAGAACTGATAGTTAGGAATGAGTATATTAGATGTTGCCTTTGGGTGGGCGGAAAAAGTGAGGGAGAGTAGGTTGAGGTGGTATGGACACGTAATGCGAAGAGGAGAGCACCCGAAGCAGTGAGATACCGAAGCAGACGTGGGAGCTAGTTGTCCGTAAGGACATGGTAGTGTGTGGGGTGGACAGAGACCTGGTGGGAGATAGACGCGAGTGGAGGGCTAGAACCTGCAGACCCGACCCTGCCTAAGGCGAAATAAGAGGATGATGATAATGGAAGAAAGCAGACTTTAATTATACATTGGTTTACTCGTCAGAATCACTGTTCAACTTCTGCTTGGATATCGAGGTAAACTTCCCGAAATGTTTGCTATCTTCAGGATTACAGATAAGTAAATTGCTTTGAGTCTTGGGGTAGAATTCTAATAGCATAAACACTGATAAGTACTGGGAAGTGCTTGTAAAACGCGACCACTTGATATTGAAGTTTATTTCTTTCTCAACAGATGGTGATAGGGAGACGAATCGGTCTATTTGCCTAGAGTTGGAAACGTGATCTCAGCGCTGTGACTTGTCAATTGCTCATTGTTGCTTTTCTTGACGGGAACCACGCGAGACCCATGAGCCATCAGTCTTACGTAGGCGATAGTACTCTACGAAAGACTATCCGGAGTTTTAATATAAAGACACGTAAGCAAAATTACTGGAAATGTAATTTGCGTTCATGTTGATGGCATTCATGTAATGTTCAATGCAATCATTTGAAGGGACACGATTACTAATTTCTAAAAAAAAAGTTCGCTTGCGTTTATTTCGACGAACCGAGCAGATATTAATTTCCAGGGCTCATAAGAGTATGTACATTTCGAGCATTGTGGTCCCTCCTGTTTCATAAATATTGTTCGAATATGACTTGTTGGGGTTTTTTATGCCGATCCGAGAGAGAGGAACTGCCCTAGCTGTGTTTTCGTAACACACCCTAATGAACCATTTCTCAGGGTCAGCGATAGGACGAGTAGTGTGAGGATGTTTTGAACAATGGTAGAATGTTATTAGGGCAGTTTTACAGGGCTGAAGTACAGTATATTGAAAAGTTGTGCTCCATAAAATGCACAACCTCTCAAGGTGCTGTGACCTCTAGTTGTAACAGCAGTAGTGATAGGAAAACGACTTCATCAGATATGTGTTTTGGCCAGGCCTGGCAGGCACCGAGTTTGTTGATAGCAGATCAAGTTTGAAACAATGCACTTCCTTGTGTAGAACATGGTCAAGTAATTGGCTTATTAATGTCTGGAAAAGCGTTTAACATCTACAAAAGTTGAAGTCTGCTGGTGTGCGTATTAGCTTTCATGGCAATGATAACAGGCAACACTTAATGAGAAATGAATATTTTTCTGTCAAGAAAAAAGTGATCTTCTGTCAGTGAAGGAAACGTTGATGATACATGATAAAAAAAACTGAGTCTGAAGCGTTCTTCTTAGTAAGTAATCTCCAAAATGTAGTTCTCTCCCTTTCCCTCCCTTCTTCTTGTGAAACAAGTAAACATCCTTCCAGATAACCTATTTCCCCCTTCAGAGGAAGGCGTCTAAGATTTCATGTGAATTGTAAAGCTTGGTGATTTATATAGGCCTTGGCAGCTGAGTGATTGAAGAGCCGAATAAAAAAGCACTTGTTTTCTTCTAAGTTATATGAGCAAGGGCGCAAATGTCTGTCATCTTTAATGGTTGCTTAGACCCGGTTTTTAAACTCTGTATGCAGTGACACAAAAATACCTCAAAATATCCACAATGACTTCATTTCGGGATAAAAGGTTTGTTTTTAAAATTAGTAGCGGAACAACTTAAACGCACGAACTTTTGTATGACAGAGTGTCTCTGTGGCGCAATAGTTAGCCTGCTTGAGCTGGTGAGTCCACGGTTAAAGGTTCGATCCTCACCAAGGCAGATGGCTTCTTTCAGACCAGAAGAAAAGCCCAAGTCCGCCTTTTCGTTGATTTGGAGGTAGAATAGGTAGGTCCTCTGCAAGGGCGGATTATGAAGCAAATTGTAAGTTTCAGCCAGTCCGAATTCCCAAAGTAGCCTGGCCACAGGGGGGGTTATCACCCCGACCACCCCCCCCCGTGGATCCGCCACTGGTCCTCTGTGATGTGTACGATGCTTAAAATAAGTTTGAGGTGTATTCATATGGATTAAAAGACTAAAAATAGAGAACAAAATTATATTTTCAAATCAGCAACCTCATTTATTTCCTCATCATCATTGACGTTGGCTGTTGATGGGGTGCAACGGACCTCTGGTTGGAAGTGTGTCCCTGGCTGAGTATAAGGGGAGAAAGGATCATTCATATAAATTAAAGGAGGTAGGAACACAGGCAGACTCTTACTACTGTTCTTTTTTACAAAGGACCATTCGGCAATGGAATAGCCTTGCAGAGGATAAAGTGGAGGGCTTCCTCAAAGTAAACTACCATTGCAAGTATTGTAGAGGGCCACAAGAATCATAGCTTAGGGTTTTAGGAGGTTTATGGTATCATATGAAGGAATTAGTCTCTCCACTGCCAAATTGGCCTCCACTGCTTGCAGTGTAATGAATTAGACGTGATGGGATTCGGTGTCCTGAGCATCCTGAATATTATTTGCTTTGAACAGTTGACATTGGTTCACAAGCTTTCCATGAGAGTCTTCAAGCATTCTAGATGGTTCTGTTACATATTTTTTTTCCTTAAAAATTAAATCGTCCTCTGATAGAACAACCAAAGAAAACATTTCAGCAAAAGTCTTCCAAAGAAAGCATATGTGTAGATTGATAAAATTATTAGGCGCAGGTGGTCTCCCCCGCTGGCGTCGATGCCAGAAAGCGTGAATAGGCCGATGCGTGGACTTCCACAACAGAATCGGGGGCAGACGGGATAATTACCTCCTTCCCGGGATCATTGTCTTCGTGCTTTATCCTCCCCCGGAAATTTTTCTGCAGACACTTGACCCGATATTGAATCAGCAGGAAGTTTCAACATTAGCTGAACAACCGACTGAGTAAAACTACCATTCATACTCAGTTCTTAGTTTCAATGGGAAGCATGAATATCATGCCATAGGCGGGAAAATAGGAATGACGATGAATGTGATTTTATGCTGATTGGATGAGAAAATTGCTCATGGAATTTTGAAAATAAGTGATTGGTTTTTTTTGGAGACATGTTTCACGGCTCTGGAATGCAGAACTGACGTTGTGGTAGCCGTTGTCAGTTTTTCCCTCAGTGTTGTTAGCCTAAAGCCTGGTATGCACGTAATGTTTTGTAGGATCCTCCAAGATCATGCCAAATTTGACAAAACGTTACGTGTAGACAGCAAGTTGGACGTCTTGCATGAACTGAAGAGGTTGGACAAACCTCTCAAAAGACTGACGGCCTAAGCTTTGTATACATGCAAGATGGTCACTTTGCTTCGCTGTAGTCTGCTTTCGGCGACTCTGTAGGTTATAAATGATATTTTTATTGCATTTAGTGGTGATATAAAATGGCGGATGACATGTGGCACTGTTCTCACGAATTTTTCCACTGAGTTCATAGAACTCGACCAAAGCTTATCTTGCCTCTGGCAAGTAAAATCAAAGGATTTTTACTGCAACAGAGACGAGAAAAACCAGGCATACACTCATGGGGACTGACAGCTATCCTCATGGCCGCGTCTTGCTGTTCTAGTTTTGGGGTTACCAGCGTTAACAATTTACAGTACGTGTCTAGCTAGATCCGTACGCAAACAATTGCGCCAATCTTCTGATTCAAGCTGTAGTTCTCGGAAAACATTCACATGGGAGAATGTGCCTATCCTCAGTAACCATTCCCGGGACCACCGTGACGCGCAGTTCTTCCTCCAGAAAGCGGCAAACTGCGTTGGACACACCACTTCTCGTCTGATCACTGAAGTTAAGCAACGCAACCCTGCATTAGAGCTACGCATTGGACGGGGCTCTAATGGCCTTGTGGTTGACGGGCCCTAACACACCAACGAACAAACAAAAAAGTTCTTCTTCCATGGTGGTTTCAGGATGATTGAGCAAAAGTGTGGGCAACAGGTTGAGTGGAAGTTTGAGCTGTGTAGCGACACGATTTGTGTCAGTCTTTGCAGATCGTGCAAGACTGATGCCAAACGTTACATGTATACCAAGAAATGGCCCTGAATGGTACCTCCTATATATTCGACTTACTGTGAGCCTTGATAGGGAGCGGCAAATTTCGTTGGACACACCAGTTCTCGTCTGATCACTGAAGTTAAGCAACGCAAGCCCAGTTAGTACTGACATGGGTGGTCGCTCGGGAAAGCTGGGTACTGCTAATACCCAATAATCGTCGCATTAGTGTAGTGTCTGTGCAGTCTATTCATTAGAACTATGCAATGGACGGGTCTCTAATGACCTTGTAGTTGACGGGACCTTAAACACCAACAAAGAAACAAACACGGGCGCTTCATTCCCCCGTTACGGCACTGCCAGTTAGTACTGATATGGGTGGCTGCTTGGAAAAACTGGGTACCGCTAGTATCCAAAAATCGTCGTATTAGTGTAGTGTTTGTGCAGCCTCTGCATCAGAACTACACAGTGGACGGGGCTGTAATGACCTTGTAGTTGATGTGCCCTAAAACACCAACAAACAAACAAAAATGTGAGTCTTGATGTAGTGGATAACTACTTAGAAAGGGGACGGCGAGTGTAGGATCGTAGTTAAAGTCATCCTACACAGTTAAAGTTGCTGGAGTAAGAGGAGAGGGAGAGGAAGGGGGAATCTTGTAATGAAGAAGCGCATTATAATTAAGAAAAATGAGCATCTTAGAAATTAGTAAATAATCTAATTAATTCTCGTGGGGGATTGGACTTTATGTAGCAGCAGAGCCTCCAGGATCTTATACACCATAATGGGATAAATAAATCCTAGGAAAAAAAACCAGCACATTGAACAAATAATTCATTTAGTGAGTGGTGGATGTACTGGCCCTCCCTTGCTGCTCTAAAAATTTACAGATGTGTATTTTTTCTTTATTTGAAATGTAGGACCTATACATTGCCGGTTGTGGAGACTTGTTTTTCTCTTTATCTACAATAGCAGTACGCCTTCCGCACTCTGTGAACCCGGGACTGATCTCGTTCCCACTTGATTGTAGTGGACATTATCATCTTATAACATTTTACAGGTTTGAATATCTAATATAGAACTATTTAGGCTGTCTTAAGCAGAATTTTGGCTACTGTGCTGGAGCTGTACTATCTAATCTGAATATTTGTTTTTGAGTTTCACAGTTATTCAGGAAACGCGCGTTAAATTCATTGGCTGGTTAAAGTCCAAAGTTGCACCAATTTAGTGGCTCCGACTTTAGCAGCAAAGAAAGGAGTGTCCAGTGGACATTTCTCCAGCAAAGAAATGTCGAGCATGTTATTATTAGGTATAAATACTACTGTACTAAATTATAACTTTGGGCGACGTGAAGATGGTTACAGATTTGTGCCAAATATAAATTGAGTGAGAAGCTGAATAGTTGGTGATTAAAAATTGTTTGTGAATTGTTTTAATAAAATCCTTGACTTCATTAGAGGGTGGAGGGCCAGAAGGTTTCTTGATATTCAAACACTTTATATAAACATAACAACCTCTTCATCATCAAACTTAACATCTGCCTTTTTGTAAACTCCACTTTTGTTTCTTTGCATAGTCGCTGTTTCTTACAACTTTGTGAACTTTAACCAATTGCCCGTTTGTCACATGACCCTCGATACATCCGTAGCGGAGTTCGTCAGTTCTTATTTGGCTGTCGTATTTAGCTGATCGTTGGAGGCTTCCTGGAAGTTTCGTATCCTGTGCTGACTTCATTTCTGCAAATCTGTAACCTGCGTATGTGCACGGAGTCATTCACTTTGAAGATTAGTGCAATTCGTTATATTATAATGCAGTAAACAACAAACCCCCTCTGAAGGTGATTCGTAACAGGTGTCTTATCAGTGTGATTTACTTGCAAGAAGATACTTTCTATTCTTATTATCATTTTATTATATTTCAATGCATATATTCAACGAGTGCTGCGTTGGACGTTGAATATTCCACAGAAGGATATTTTTAGTAACGCCAAGATGATTTTGAGAAATTTATTTTCTCTATTTACACTTTTATGGCTCAATTGCGTCCTGCAAATCACCAAAATAGAATTGATCACCTCGGCAGGTAAGCTAATGCTTTTCTTGTTACGTGTTTTTACATTTATCTTTGAATGTTCTTGCAATTGAAGTTATTTTAAGGATGTTTTTTGGCAAAATTGTTTAGAAGTGATAGGTGCATGCAAAGAGCCATCAGTGGACAAAATATATCTTTCTATCAGAGTTGTTTTAAAGTAAAACAGAGTATTTGAAAAGCAATTCTTCTTTGATCGTTTCATTAACTGAGCAAGTCATAAAAGGATTTCTGATCTTGGTCCGGAAAAGGAGATAAAATTGGTTGACTGAACGCTCAGTAAAATTAAGTGCCAAATTAGCCAGGGTGCCTCGCCTGACTGCGATGATCAGATTGATCGAGGCTATTGTTAAGTTGATGGCTGACTTCCAAGATTGCTAAGGTATGCTGTTCACATTGTGCTCATATTTTGTGCACATTTACGTTTTGCGGCGGGATAAGAGAATCGGAAATATGTTATTGAAGACATGACGCCTGAAAAAGTCTCGGATATGCCCGGAGAGGCGGATAGAGTAACAGGTGGTTAATTTAGAGTCTGTACATATTTCAAATAGCTTGCGATCCAGGATTAGGGCATACCAAGATCCTCAACTTTCCTTTCTTATCAAAATGAAATACGACATTGACAGTAGCACAATTCTAGAGAACCACTGTATTGCCGTTGGACGCACCAGTTCACGTCTGATCCCTGAAGTTAGCAACGCCACCCCAGCTAGTACTAGCATGGGTGGCCGTTTTGGAAAACTGGGTACCGCTAATACCCAAAATTCGTCGCATTAGCGTAGTGTCTGTGCAGTCTCTACATTAGAACTACGCAATGGATGGGGCTCTCATGACATTGTAGTTGAAGGGCCCTTCAACACCAACGAAACAAAAGCACATTTGTACCCTTCCCTCTTCCTCTGCACTTTTTTGATTCAAGGAACTTTTATTCTACTTTAGCAAGTCGCTTTCTTTGTCCAAAGTTCCTTCTCAAAAACCAATTCCACAAGTTAGTTCATTGCCGTTGAAGCAAATCCTAGAGATTCATATTCAAAAAATTGGGCTCAGCAGGTCGTCCATCAGCAATTGCATCCAAAAGATTAATGTCGTTTGACCGCAGAAAAAAAAATCATGCCTCTACTTGAGGGTCTTTTTGGAGTTCTATTGCAAACTGTGTTAGGATGGGTGAAATGACCGCTGGTAAATATCTGCCACAACGTATTTTCAACTTTCTGGGTGCAGCGATTTCCCCACGAACTCACTTTGACGTACCCCTTCTTAGCAGCATGTGGTCACATTTTACTAAGTAGTCAAGTTAGTGGTTAGTCAGCAACGTGATTAACCGCCTGCTCTAGCTTTGTGGTCATTTATATACATGTCAGGTTAAAAATTGCTATTTGCGTTATGATTCTTTAGCCTGCTAATTGATGAACATCATTGATCTCCTGTCACCGAGGTTCCTTTGTCCATAATTAGCAAAAGGGACCAAGTTTCGATAATAGGTTTTCCACGTTTCTTTGCAAAAACACACTAGCGTTTTTTTTTTCCTATAGTAGGACAGTTTTAAAAATATTTAAATACTGTAGTTCAGAGTCTTTCACATTAAACTGATCACTGCAGAACTGGTTATGCAGCTTTCAAATGTGTGTAAAAGACGTGGGGAGAGTTGACAGGATTGCGCTCCTGTGCTGAAAACAAGTCAAATTTTTGTTTGCTTGACATGTACTATATCATATGTCATGTCCTTAAAACCTTTAATCTTCAAAGGGAACCTAATTATGAGAACAACGTTGGACAGTGTTTGGGACTGGCCACCTGTTGTTCTAGCCCAGAACCCACCGGGAGGAGCGGCGAATTGCGTTGGATACACCAGTTCTCGTCTGATCACTGAAGTTAAGCAGCGCAAACCCAGCTAGTACTGACATGGGTGGCCACTTAGAAAAACTGCGTACTGCTAATACCCAAAATCGTCACTTTGGTGTAGTATCTGTGCAGTCTCTGCATAAGAACTATGCTGTGGACGGGGCTCTAATGACCTTGTAGTCGAAGGGCCCTAAAACACCAACAAGCAACAACAACCCACCGGGAGCGGCGTATTGCGATGGACACTCCAGTTCTCGTCTGATCACTGAAGTTAAGCAGCGCAACCCCAGCTAGTACTGACATGGGTGGCCGCTTTCGAAAACTGCGTACTGCTAATACCCAAAAATCGTCACATAAGTGTAGTGTCTGTGCAGTCTCTGCATAAGAACTACTTTGTGGATAGGGCTCTAATGACCTCTGTGGTTGAAGGGCCCTAAAACACCAACAAACAACAACAAGTGAAGTTAAACCACGCAACCCCAGCTGGTATATACTAAAACAGGTGGCCGCTTGGGAAAACTGGGTGCTCCTAATTCCCAATAATCGTCTCATTAGTATAGTGCAGTGGACGGGTCACAATAACACTAAAAAAACAAAAGTTGTCAGCGGGTTAGGTATATGCACTATTTAATTTTATGAATAAAAATAAATTATTTTTACTAATGACTAAAGTTTATTAAAGCAGCGATTAGATACCATCATCATACTACCCTTATCCCGCCTTTGGCAGGGTCGGGTCTGCATTCGGACTACCTCCTCTCACGTCTGTTGTTTGTGAGGCGATAAACTAGATATGATTCATTCTTGGGTCTCTTAAAATTGCACGGTGGGACACAGGTTCTGCAGTCTCTGCACTAGTACTATGCAGTGGACCTAGGACGGGGTTCTAATGACCTTGTAGTTGAAGGGCCCTAAAACACCAACGAAACAAACCCACCCTGGGAACTTACATTGGTTTTACGTATTTGAAGTGTCGGAAATGTTTACGGTATTTCTTTTAGTCACCCAGTGATATGACTGTTGCCCAATAGGTTGGTTCACCAATGACAAACGTAACGGAATTGGAAGGATGCATTTCAATGGAAAGCCATACATGTCTTTTGTGAGTTTCTTTACTTCACTATTCAAAACTTTAGTGACGAAATCATCTGTAAGGAAATGCTTGCACTCCAATCGCTGGAAGTTTACCCCTTCCTCTCAGAAAATGGTTCTGAAATTGGAGTTTGCGGTCGGTATCCTCTAGCGCAGGGGTGGCGAGCCTATTTGTGCTGGTGTGCCAAAAATTTAAAAAGTTATATTTCTTGATGTTCTAGCGAGTCATATAGTTTGTTACTGGAATATGTAGTAGGGTATCCCTACTTCTGGTTTGTTACAGGAAATGGAAATTCCACCAGTCGTTTGATTTTATGGGGCATTGGCTAGGCCAACAATGTTATATGGATCAGAGTGTTGGGCAGTAAGGAAGAGCCACGTAAACAGGATGCATGTAGCAGAGTTGCGAATGCTGTGGTATACGAGCGAGGTGTCGAGAGCGGATAGAATTGGGAACGGGTATATTAGAGGTAGTCTAAGGGTGGTGGACATCAAAGTGAGGTACTGCTGGGAACCAATCCCAAAAGTGAGGCATTCAATAAGAAGTACACAGACAGGTAGACTGGTATTGGGAAGAGGCTGCTGATGGCACATGGGACAGAATCGTTAGAATGATTAGGAAATGTGAGAAAGCCATTGTAGGCTAGGCTAGAGTAGGAAGTACATTCCAGGGGAGCGGCGAATTGCGTTGGACACACCAGTTCTCGTCCGATCACTGAAGTTAAGCAGCGCAACCCCAGCTAGTACTGACATGGGCGGCCGCTTGGGAAAACTGGGTACTGCTAATACCCAAAAATCGTCGCATTGTGTAGTGTCTGTGCAGTCTCTGCATAAGAACTACGCTGTGGACGGGGCTCTAATGACCTTTGTAGTTGAAGGGCCCTAAAACACCAATGAACAACAACACATTCCAGAGTAGGCGGACATGGTGGGGAAATGAAGTAGAGGCGAGCAATATAAGGTGGGTTGAGATGGGGGATCACGACTGTAGGATGCACTATATTCTGGCCAAGACCACAACTAGGAGGGCCTTTGCCTTGGCCAAAGGGACAGAAGAATGAGACACAGAGGTGTTCAAACTGGAAGGCTAGTGTTATGGCAATTAAGGATATAACCCGGGCCATAATATTCAAGGATGACAAAGGTGGCGTCCTGTTTTTCCCTGCTGAGGTCAACAAGAGGTGGAAAATGTATTTCTACAATCTCATGAATGCTACAGAGGAAGAGTAATGGCAAGTTTAAGATGTTGCAACGTCAGGAAGTCAAATATGGAACATGCCAAACATTAATCTGTTGAATACAACATTGCTTATCCGGAAATTATATTGTTGGTGGAATAAACTGCAATTTAACTTTATTACTAAGTATATTCATTTCATCATCAAATTTTCAGCAAAAAAAAAGCACCCCCTCATTTGTTTTCCAAATAAAATGAGGAAAAAAGAAGCGAACTATAAATGGCAGCTTTGTATTCTACAACAGCTTTGGTATCTACAATTAATAAATGCCTCTGTAATTTTGAACTGGCGACGTGGTCATTTGTCGCAGGAAACCGACTGTTACAATTTTTATATGTAACTGATCCATCATTTGCCTCATCTTGCCCTGTTCATCGAGAACTTAGTTTTTCGTAGAACTTTTTCCTTTCCATTTCTTGGATTTCATAACTTTATTTTAAATATGTAGAGTAGTTACTTTTAATGTGCATTTCTGAACTTTCAGCTTCAACCTGAAGCCACGTTTTTTTATCTTTTTTGGGGAGCGGATATATTGCCTTGGACACACCAGCTCTTGTCTGGTCATTGAGGTTAAATAATGCAATCCCAGCTAGTACTAGTATTGGCGACCGCTTGGGAAAACTGGGTACCTCTAATACCCAACAATCATCATTACAGCGTAGTGTCTGTGCAGACTCTGCATTAGAACTACGCAGTGGACCTTTGAAGTTGAAGGATCCTAAAACACCAACAAATTGATCTTTTTGATTTTTGGGAATCATGGCTGTTTCAACTTAGACCCGTCTTGGTGTCTCGTAGCCTTGTAGCCTTGAGTCGGTGGAGTACCCCAACGAAAAGCTTGCCGATGATAAATAAGCATAAAGGTTGCAGCTTTGGTCTGTAGCCGGGTGCGGAAAAATACCGTCCAATAGATCATTCATAGGGACAAGATGGGTACCCGATCCTGCCATAGGCGGGAAAAGGGTTAGGCGTTGTTTTTGTTTCAGTAGCTCCTTTGTTAGAGTAGTTGATTTCGAGTGCGTAGCTGGAGGTTGAATCGTGTCCGAGGCGCGTTTTTTTTTGTTGGTGTTTTAGAGCCCTTCAACTACAAGGTTATTAGAGCCCCGTTCACTGCATAGTTCTAATGCAGAGTCTGCACAGAAACTACGCTAATGCGACGATTTTTGGGTATTAGCAGTACCCAGTTTTCCCAAGCGGCCACCCATGTTAGTACTAGCTGAGGTTGCGTTGCTTAACTTCAGGGATCAGACGAGAACTGGTGTGTCCAATGCAATAAGCCGCTCCGGAGGCGCGTTGGCGGTTTCTTCCGGATGGTTGGTAGTAAGCCGTAAGTTTTACGTTCCGTTGGGTGGAAGGAAGGCCTTGGCTCTGTGTGGTGTGTGCTATGTCACCACTGCACGTAAAGAGTCGGCAACATTTCCAGGTGTAGGAGTTCACCTTCTACCCTGGTGGTGATGAAAAGAAATTACCCCTGCGAAGGAAATAAGCTGACAGTAAATACTCAAAGGGTTGCGGCGTTAGGGCGATGCCAAAATCCATTCCAGTGCTTTTGTCCTGTTCAGGCCAGTACTGACATGGGTGGTTGATTGGAAACATCAGGTGCTGCGAATTTTCCCACTCCTTCCTCCCCTTCGCCCACGAGTAGCTTCCATAGGGTCTGGCCCGTAATGACTGCCTGGCCGGCTCCCCAACCCATTGGCGTAACATGTTAACACCAACAATTTATAGCGGCCCAAATGGAAATCCGATGCTGTAGTAGATGGAAAAGGGGTTTGGAATGAGGACTGAATTTTTGAAATTGAATCAAGTTCTGTTTCTAAATGGGAAAACGGCTTTTGGAGGCGCCACCCCTCTACCCATTTGTTTTTAATGTTGTTTCAAAACAATCGAAAAAATTCGTCATGTTATTTAAGTTTATAGTAGTTTAGGGTTCCTCAATAAATTGCATGTAGTGAGACATAGTTCAAGTATTTCTATTGCTGAACTGTCGTGCTAAGAAATGCAAACTATAAAAACAAAGGGCGGTTGGGGTGGGGGCCTTTAAAACTAAAGTGCGCCCCAAAGGTTTTTAAATATTCAGAATCCCTTAGTATAAATCTTGCTAGCCATTACAGTAGGTCCTCTCCTGCCCCTTAGACAATTGTCCTATCTTCCCTGGTTTAGCCAACTGCAGCTGTTGGACTGGCAGTATAGGAATGCAATAATGCCTCGTCATTTGCGCCCCATTGAGGCACTGAGGGGGGAGCCATTGCTGCTTTGCTTCCCCTCTGGATCCGCCCCTGTAAAAACAACACTTGTACCTTACAATTTGTTGAAAGAGTCCTACTGCATGCTGTAGATTTTATGAATCGTGTATAATTAACTCCCTTGTACCCCGACAAGCGCTTAGCAACATGTTTTTGACTTTATGCAGTAAATTAAATGTTGTTCAACTTCATTGCACTCATTAACCTATGAACTGTTGAAATTGTGGTGGTGCCATCAATAATACCTTTAATGGGACAAATGCACAGCCATTGAAATCTGCCATTGGATGATGCTTCAGGGATGTTGAAAACAAAAAATATTTCAATGTGTTAAGAGATGCATAGCTCCACGAATGCATTTCCGGACCCTTGCTTATACATATAACGAGATATTGTTGTTCTTGTGACTGACTTTTGGGGTGCTCACATTTTAAAAGAAATCTTTTAACCCCTTTTATACAACTATTTCGATGGAGTTTTAATGATCATTGACTGACAGCCTGCAGCTTCTTAAACAATAATTTATTCCTTCCTGTTTTGATAGATGTCGACTTGTTTATGAAACATTGATGATTTTTCTTTGATTTCTTTCAGAAGGAATTTATTCATTTTACCCTCCAATTTTTGATGGTCCAGTATCTGAACATTTAATATATGATAAAGGAGATGTTATTACACTTACCTGCAGAGGAAGACGGACTTTATTTTGGAATTTTCCAAATATTAAAGTAATGACGAGATTCTTGGCAGGGTGGAAATGGTAACAAATGAATTATTCAAATTAATTATATTATTTTCATGGTTTAGTATGAGAAGAGGTATCAGATTGTAGAGGAGAAAACGAGTGACGTAAATTATCCTTTCCTCAGCAAACTGAGTATTACTAATTCACTATTTAACGATACTGGTTATTATACCTGTCGTTATAAGACGGAGCCCGATGAGGACCCAGCGTCTGTTGAAAATACCGCAAAAATTTATGTATATGTCTATGGTAAGAAATGGAGTTTTTCTTGAGTTTTTTATTAGAATTGTAAGCAGTGCCATAACGGGGGTATGAAGCGCCTGTGGCAAGTGTCTAACTTGCCCCTCCCCATAACGCAATAATGACAAAACACTTAAAAATATTGCCCCCCCCCCAAACCCAGTTGCGCCCGTGGCGGCCGCCGTCTTCGCCACGCCCCCGTTACGGCACTGGTGGTAAGGCAAGTCGGTTGCTGTGCGTCTTGTTGTTTAGAGCAGGGGTGTCAAAGTGGCGGCCCTAGAAGCCTAGAGTTGCGGCCCTCACAACCGATATCATGTATTTACATATGCAGTTGGCTACTCAGAGGCGTAACGAGAGGGTGACAGTTGCCCCCGGCATAGTTGGAAAGAGGTGCCACGTGCCATATTTTGATTAAAACTATTGCCTGTTTAAATACCATTTCGACAATTATCTTGGTACTATTAAAAACAAATTTCCAAAATAAATAAAAGGTCAACACTGACAACGAACATGTTACGATGTGGCCCTCGGGGTACCACGAGTTTGACATGCCTGGTTTAGAGTACTTGGTTCGTAACCGTTCTGGCGTGGCAGTGGCGATGGCCCTAAGTTTGCGTTTCCGTGCGGCGTGTGTACAGGGCGGCTGTATTGCGTTAGACACATCAGTTCTCGTCTGATTACTGAAGTTCAGTAACACAACCCCAGCTAGTACTAACGTGGGTGGCCACTTGCGAAAGCTGGGTACCTCTAATACCCCAAAAAAAATCGTCTTAACAGCTTAGTGCCTGTTCAGACTGCGCATTAGAACTAGAACTACGCAGTGGACCTTTGTAGTTGAAGGGCCCTAAAACACCAACGAAACAGCGTGTGTACATTTCACCACTGCACTTAAAAGAGTCCTTTCTATATGGGGCAAAATTCGTACAAATGAGAAAGTGCCTCGACGAAGAAAATGGGCCGGTTTTAAGTAGGGGGTGTAGAAGTTCCGTAGAGGTGCCGACCTTGCCATAGGTGAAAAAGGGGTTTGGGATGATGATTAAATGGTAAGGTAGGTAAGTGATATGGGGCAGAATGCTGGCCATATACGCATTCCCAGTGGTGTCGCTAGGGTTGGCATCACCCGGTGCGGTGACACCATGGTGTCACCCCCTCTCCCGAAAAAAGCCGCTTCTTCTGCTTGGTGTCACCCTATTTCTTATTGTTTTTATTGGTGTCACCCGATGCGGCCCGCACCTCCCTAGTGATGCCGCTGCGCATTCCAATCAGAATGGTATGTCTGTGTTATCCCCAACGTATCTGACAGTCTCACTGAATGCCATCTTGTGACAAATACGCAAGATATGCGGTTCGGGGATAGCTAAATAAATGCATTTAGTAGGATTGTGATACCCTTGACCAACGAGGGTTGACAAGGTGTAAACGATTAACAAATTGTTTTGTTTATATCTTAGATGAACAGAATTTGTTTGTTTCTCCCCGAAGGAGTCCACTTTTTCCAATTTACGTCATCTATCAACATAAAGAGGCAATCATTCCTTGCCGGCCTACACATCCTGATGTCAACGTAACCCTTATGAAAAATTCTAGACCATCTGTCAAGGTATGTGTGAATCTAAACAATAATATTGAAATATCATTTGTCATGACGGTTGATTGGTTGGAATGTAATATGTCACAACTTGTTACATGATGATTTTCCAAATTCCAAATTGTTTAAAATTAAATCATTTTTGTGATCACGAAGGAAGAACTTTTATGTTGTACCGTATTTTCTTGACCATAATGCTCATTTCTTATCATGCTGAACATGGAGCATTTCATCCTGGTTCAAAGGGCCCTTTTTTATTATAGCGAAGCCTGTCTAAGGGAGCGGCTGTATTGCAGTCGACACGCCAGGTTTCATCTGATCACTGAAGTTAAGCAACGCAACCCCAGCTAGTACTGGCATGGGTGACCGCTTGGAAACACTGTTTGCTGCTAATACCCAAAAATCGTCGTAACAGTGTAGTGTCTGTGCAGACTCTACATTAGAACTATGCATTGAATGGGACTCTATTGACCGTTGTAGTTGAAGGGCCCTAAAATACCAATGAAACGGGAGCGGCGAGTTGCGTTGGACACACCAGTTCTCGTCTGATCACTGAAGTTAAGCAGCGCAACCCCAGTTAGTACTGACATGGGTGGTCGCTCGGGAAAGCTGGGTACTGCTAATACCCGATAATCGTCGTATTAGTGTAGTGTCTATGCAGTCTCTGCATCAGAACTACACAGTGGACGGGTCTCTAATGACCTTGTAGTTGACGGGACCTTAAACTCCAACAAACAACAACAACAACCAATGAAACAAGAAGCTTGTCTAAACCGAACTCTCTAACGGGAAGCCCCACTGAAAGGAAATCGAAGAACGGTTAAGTTGCTCATGTAAAATACCCTGTGTAACCCGGAAGCCTGCCTAACACCGAAACGAAAGGTATTTTCTCTGGAAATAGTTACTCGAATGGAAATTACCTTACTCTGCCGAACGAGACCAGCAAATGATAGTTGACTATTTATTTCGAAAATCAAAATTGATCTAAAACTTATTATATATTTTTGTCTAAGGTTGTAATAATTTTGATTTAATTTTATATTGCTTTCACCTTCTTTATTCAACCTTGCATTCCAGTATATTAAATTGCCCTGTCAAATCGGAACAATTTTTCAGGGAACAAGCTTCTGTTTTAGTTAAGTCTTACTGTAGATGTAAGGGTGGGATCAGCCGAATCTACTACGACACTTTTTTTGACCTTTTCACTTTCGTCCGCGGACTTCAAGGGGAGAAAGAAATTGACAAAACAGCCATGTGTTTTTTCGCGGGGTTTTGTGTACTTTCCCAAAAGTAATGTAAGCCTGTCTTGTTGCTCCCTTTAATTATCCGAGAGCGATTTTATTGCGTTGGACACACCAATTCTCGTCTGATTACTGAAGTTAAGCAACGCAAACACAGCTAGTAATAACATGGGTTGTCTGCACAGGAAAACTGCGTACTGCTAATACCCAAAAATCGTCGCATTAGCGTAGTCTGTGCAGTCTCTGCATTAGAACTACGCAGTGGACGAGGCTCTAGTGACCTCTAGACCCTAAAACACCAACGACAAGCGACACACCAACATGGCTAGTACCAACATGGGTGACCTCTTGGGAACACTGGGTACTGCTAATATCCAAAAATTGTCTTAACAACGTAGTGTCTGTGCAGACACTGCATTACAACTACACAGTGGATGGAGCTCTAATGACCTTTGCAGTCGAAGGACCCTAAAACACCAACGAAACAAAATAAATCATTTATATGAAAAATGAATTTAATTTTGGATGCAAACTACTTCATTCTGGATTGAGTGTTGAGGAGTCTACATTTGTCTTCCATTAATGGATGGCTGTCGTCGTTGTTGTTGTTTGTTGGTGTTTTAGGGCCCTGGAACTACAAAGGTCATTAGAGTCCCGTCCACAGCATAGTTCTTATGCAGAGACTGCACAGACACCACACAAATGCGACGATTTTTGGGTATTAGCGGTACCCAGTTTTCCCAAGCGGCCACCCATGTCAGTATTAGCTGGGGTTGCGCAGCGGAACTTCAGTGATCAGACGAGAACTGGTGTGTCCAACGCAATTCGCCACTCCCATTGATGGTTGTCAAACATTGGACGGGAAAATACGGTAAAACGATATAACAGAAAAGTACAGTTTATGCTCCTTTGTGGTCCTTTTTCTTTGGAGAATTCTTAGTTCCTGTAGAATATTTATGTGCCTTTTGTGATTTTCCTGTATGTATAGTTATGAGGCTGTAGGTTTATTGATTTGTTGGCTTCTTGTTTCTGTTCTAACATTGAAAAAGCTTGTTTTCTACTAATTGCTTTTCCCACTGACAACTAGCCTTCATTAACAGGTGAACGTGTCGACAAGTTCTGGTATCGAATATGATCCAACTTTTGGTTTCCTTCTCAACTATCCAAATTCCTTCTTCAATGGCTTATTTGAATGCCAGTCCAGCTTTCACAACTTCTCTGCTACTGCTAATTTTCATCTGCAGTGGTTCCGTATGTACCATATTATTTCTTTATTATTAACATCAAGCTCATTAGTATCATTCTTAGGGTCTGTTATCATTGTATTTTCACTGCAAATTCACTGGTAGATATAATTACACTTTCATCTTTTCTTATAGTAAATGATTTGTGTTGGTTTAATAATTCATTTCTGCAGTCTGTAAAGAAATATTAGGACACTCTAAAGATTCCTTGCATGTTATACTGCCCTAGGAGAGCCCTAAATTTAAAGTACCGGGTACAATCACGTAAACCCCTTTCCCAATCCGGCTGTGGACAACCACAATTATCCTTTATTTTTTAATCGAGATGAAAAACAGATTGGATCAGATTTTGTAACTGCATAAATCTTAAGAAATGGCCCATCTTCTTAAGAAGATTTTAAGATAATTGTCCTGGAACTTTAGGTGTACAACAATATTTTGTTTTACAGACAATCTTTATCTAACAATTCTCATTAGACATAAACTTTTTTGTTAAAAGTAAATGTTTTATCAGAGGAAAGGATTATCGTATCACTTTGTCAAGATGAAATTATATAAATGTGATCATGTCATCTTTAATTTTGTAATTTTTGTTTTTGAAAATTGTACTTAGGATTTGTTATAATAAGTATTGAATTGCCCTAGGTGAATATGGCTGATGACGTTTTGTACAACCCTAAACAAGGATTCATCATTTTATACCCCAACTATTTCTTCATGGGCGAATTTGAGTGCATGGGCGTTCGAGGGGCGATACAGCAAAGGTCTAATTTTAAGCTTTATTGGTTCCGTAAGTAATTTTAGAGCCCCACTCCCTTCATCAAAGAACGAAGACCTTACTGTTGCCTGTGGTTCATTTTTTTTATACTTGCCCTTGTAAATGTGGTTTTGACACGTGTCTCTAGTAGTTTTCTTCCCCTAACATATTCCAACTTTTACTTACGACTAATAATGGAGGTGTGACTTTGCAAATCGCTTATGCACCCTCTCGTATATGTCTTCTTCCGATGACCATAATCATTAGAACTTACTTAGCTGTATGTCTGTCGGATTTTGTGTACCTTACATGTCGCATTGTTCTGAGAATACACTCAATTCTGTTGTTACACGGTTAATGTTCCCTCCTCTTCCAAAATAAATGCAGTAAAAAGTTTCAGTGGACACCAATAATGAATTGCTCTCTGTTGTTACTTTGCCCCAAATGAAGTGTTTTCTAGTGGAGTTTTACCATACGGCTCGCATCATCATCATCATACTCTTATCCGTCCTGTGTCAGGGTCGGATCTGCGGGTTCTAGCTCTCCACTCCCGCCTATCTCCCATCAGGTCCCTGTCCACCCTACACACTACCATATCCTTACGGACAACCTGCTCCAACGTCTGCTTCGGTCTCTCCCTGTCCCGGGTGCTTCCAGCCACCTGCATTCCTGAAATGGACCTAACGATTTCCTCCTCCCCTCAACTCATTACGTGTCCTTACCACCTCAATCTACGATGATGCGATTCCGCGATGGCCCCCATCCCCAGGCTACCTCTTATATATTGTAATTGAGTACACTGCAAGCAGCCCTGACAGGCCAAATTGACAGTGGAGAGAATGACTCTCATTCTTTGACTCTCATTCCATGACTCTCTTCTAACCAAACGGAGGGCACGCCCAGCCTTCCCAATAAATTTGTCAGTGTGTTCCTTCCCGGTGCCCTCAGTGTTTAGAATAATTCCAAGGTGCTTATGGGTCTCAATCCTATTAACTCTCACCCTATTAGTTCTCAACACCCAGGTCATATACCGCAGTTCTCATCTGATCACTGAAGTAAAGCAACGCGACCTCAGCTAGTATTGACATGGGTGGTCCTAAAACACCAACAAACAATCGACTTCTTGCATTCTATTAACGTTGCTCGTCCTCACTGCGCTGTAAACTTCCCTTTCAACTTGATTGGGACCCTTCTATCATACAGGACTCTACTTGCCTATCTCCACTTCAACCATTTCCCATTGATTCTATGGTTCACATTCGAGTCTATCTCTCCTTTGCTTTGGAGCGTTGACCCTAAGTACTTTACCCCTTGCACCTTCTTCACCAGTTCGCCTCTAGAGAGTACGTAGCCACTGTTTTCCTGTCCTTCCCAATTGAAAGCTAAATACTCTGTCTTCTTCATGTTTATCTTTAGCCGTCCCTTTTCTATCGCCCCTCTATTAGGCCCTTCTCTACTTGTTCACTGGAGTCACTAAGTTTTCCAATATCGTCGGCAAATACCATGCGGCTCGCTTCATGTCAAATTTTATTTTAAAAGGGACCATTTGAACCGTTTTTATATCAAAATCGTATGAAAAAAATCCCGTGTATTAAAAACAGAAATGAGTGTATTGTTCCTATGTGTCGAGTCACTCCACTATTCTTTGCTGTATACATACTGCTAACTGGATACTACATTATGTGCTTATTTCTTGATGAAATTACAGATTAGCCTTAACCCTAGAATCACAACCCAAAAACTTATGCGTTAAATCGCAATTAGGAGAAAATTGACTCCCCTGGCAAAAAGTGCCTTAAATCAAAAAGTTTCTTCATTTTTGATAATTAAGAAATGAATTTATTCAGTGTTTACATTTACACACATGTGCAAAGTGATCACAGTGAAATCCTTTAAAAAATAATCATTTACTTCATCTCATGTTGGATTCACTAAACTGTCATCAAAATCACTGTGAAGGTCAGGGCCGTAACAAGGGCGTGGCGAAGAAGGCGGCCGCCACGGGCGCAACTGGGTTTGGGGCGCAAAATGTTTAAGTAAGTTTTAAGTTAGACACTTGCCACAGGCACTTCATGCCCCCGTTACGGCTCTGCTGAAGGTCTTGGGCCTATTCATTGACATGCAAAACCGGAGTCAAATTTCCTCCCGAACATTTTTAAATCCTGGCGTAGTGGGTAGTGTGCTCGGTTACTGCGTCAGTGGTTCTAGATTCGATACTGAGATGGGTTGGCTGCTTTCGGACGTGAGAGATGCCCCGAGTGCGCCTTTCCTCGAATGAGTAGTAAAACCGAGGGCCCTTGAGCTGTACGATGGCATTTGCACTTCAAAAATCCTTCCAGGGGAAGATGGGGGGAGCAATGCAATAGTTGCTCCCCTTCAGTGCCACAGTGGGGCGCATATTCCAAGTAGTACAGGATTCAACTTTGCAACTGATGAGGCATTTTTGCATTGCCATCCCCATTTCTATACTGCCAGTCCAATCTGCAGGTGGCTGAGTCAATGAAAATAGGACATTGTCTAAGGGGCAGTAGAGGACCATTTGTAATTGGTAGCTATACTAATAATAAGGGATTCCGAATATTTAAAAATGTTTGGGGCGCACTTTTTTTTTAAGTGCTCCCCTCTTTATCCGCCCCTGGGACCCTCTCTACTATGCAAGGGGTAGATGAGGCAAACATTTCCAGGTGTAGCAGCTTCCCCCTGGCGTCGGTGGTGGAGTGCCCCAACGGACGGTAGACTAACGATCAATAAGCATAGGGGTTGCAGCTTTGGTTGTTTGTTTGTTGTTGTCCCGTCCACAGCATAATACTTGTGCGATGATTTTTGGGTATTGGCAGTACCCAGTTTTCCCAAGTAGCCACCCATGTCAGTACTAGCTGGGGTTGCGCTGCTTAACTTCAGTGATCAGACGAGAACGGGTGTGTCCAACGCAATTCGTGCAGCTTTGGTCAGCGGCCGAGTTGCGTTGGACACACCAATTCTCGTCAAATCACTGAAATTTAAGCAACGAAAACCCAGGTAGTACTAACATGGGTGGCCACTTGGAAAAACTTGTGTACCGCTAAGTTAGTATCAATATGGGTAGTCGGTAGGGAACGTTGGGTGCTGCAAATATCCCCTTTCCTACATCTCCTACACCTAACTCCTCTTCACCCGCGAGAAGCCTCCTTAGGGTTCAGCCTGTTATGGCTGCTTGGCTTACTCCCCAACCCATTAGCATAACATACAACAGGCTGCGGAAAAACACTGTCCTCCTATATATCACGCTGGTGCCCCTTCAGAGAGACAAGAGCTGTACCCGACCCTGCTATAGGTGGTAAAAGGGTTAGGAGTTATAGCAAATTAGTGGCACCAAATTGAATAACACATATCATGAAGATGGACCTTGCAGACTAGTTGTGAAATTTTTAACTGAAGTAAAACTACAAGCTGGAGTAAATTTAATTCCGGGGTTGTGATTCTAGTGTTAAATGACTTTTAATATGATAACTACCTAATGGTTAGCCTAGTCCTGCAATAATTAATTGGTCATTCTCTTCAGTGTTCATGATTTCGGCTAGAAAGCTTGCAGATCTTTCAAAAAGTCACGAAGTAGGCCTGACGACAAGAAAATAGGGAAAGAGGAGGAGAAAGTGGGGAAGGTGGAGTCACCGAAACCTCTTAAACAAGGCAATAAGGCGTCCTTTTCTGGAATTCAGCGGTTTTGGCTTCTGTGTCGATTCTTCTGTCCACTACTAACTTTTTAGTCACTAATTGCATTTCTACACGAGATCGGCCAACAGTTTGTGCTCAATACTCGGACAATGATAGGACTTGAGAGAACAATGATGATTCCTGGACATTGTCTGGTCACCTTCAAACATCTAGTTGCCCTGCTAAGAGATACAATTACTGCTCAACATGACAGAAATTACAATTTTGATTTGCTTTGACACAAACATACGTAGTCCAGTGAAATCTCATTAAATTATGGCCCCAGGACTTGAGCACGTAGATTTCCAAGTTCGATACACTTTAATAGTTAGTCTACACTAGGTTACAGATTCAATTGGTTTTACTTGATTTGCTTAATTAAATGTGGCAATGTACACTCTGGATAACTTCACTTTGTTTATGTGATAGTGGTTTGTAACGCATTTTGTAACTTTTTCATGACGTATGCTTTTAATAAGCTAACCATTTCGTTAGGTGCTTCGTAATTTGCATTTATGTTTTGTCTATCGATTATTCGTGTCATTAATGAAATCAGAGTCTGAGCCTGGCAGGAGCATATTTCACTGCGAGAGGTAAATTAAATGGTATTGATATTTGAATTGTTTACACTTTCTGTGAACATTAGCCACAGAGAGACTCACGAATAATCGAAAGACTACCACATGATATTCATATTACTTGAGTAGAATTAATAAAATTAACAAGATATTTTCATATTTAGCTGATACTGAATCTGCCCCACAACCTGTAATAGATGTAAGCAACGCCCAACACGTCATAATTAACAGTTCGTTTAGCTTGACCTGTAAAACAAGTGTTGAGGAAGGCACAATGTTGATGATAAATTGGACTTATCCAAATTCGATTGAGGTATGTTACCTTTTTACATCGTTTTTTAAGAAAGAAATTGCTGGAGTAAGTGGCATTGGAATTGTCAGAGTAATTTGAGAACTACCGCCAGCTGATAGGCACTTTCCAGAATAAATATTTTGGATGCGACACATCTGGTGACATACATCTCATAATTTTGGATGTCACTCACAGGGCCGGAGTGATAGGTGTGCGAACTGTGCCACGGCACAGGGCCCCGCGCATTAGGAGAGTTGAGTTGATATTTTGTCTGGGATCGGCACCTAGTAGCACAGGCTATAATGAACGAATTAAAGTAGTGAATTAAAATAGAAATTAAAGTAGTAAAAGATTTCAATATGTAATTTTTCTAAGTACCTTTCATATAAGAGAAGGCACCGTTTCAGTATTTTGTACGGGGCCCTGCAATATATAGCGCCGGCCTTGGTCACACATATATTCTTATTTTTAGTATGGTTCGTGCATTTTGTATATAGAATTGACTGAGTATTTTATTTCCTAGCCTTCAAGAGTACATATCAGTCAAGTTGCAGTACAACTAAAAACCGATCAAAATGGATTTAAATATAGAGATCTGAGAAGCGTATTAACAATATCCAACGTCACACAAAATGATGAAGGACGTTATGCCTGTCAAGCGATAGACCACACACGAAAAAAGGGTTTTGAAGAAAAATATGTTAAAGTTTACAGTGAGTATTTTACTCATTTTGCCTGTGTTTATAAGCCGAAGTAAATTGCTTAATTGAATGTTTTTTTGCAGATCAGCCATTCCACATACATCTTGAAGCAGACATAAGAAGTGCGATATATTTACCTTCAGGAAGAGATAAGGCTGTATTTGTTGTCCGGATTGATGCTTTTCCTCCTCCTGAATTACAATGGGAGAAGGACAACAAAATTTTAGATGATAGTAACTCCAAACGCAACATGTATTTCAACGCAACCCTAGCAGTTCTCACCATCAGACATCTTAATAGAAGTGATTCTGGAAATTATACTCTAGTGGCACGTACGCAATATAAAGAAGAAAGATTAACATTATTGCTAATAGTTACTGGTAAGTTGTTGAAGAATGAGGCTAACAAAGTTACTGGGGCTAACAAACTGCAATTCATAGTCACGGTGCTCATTTCAATGTGTAAAACCTTTCCAATTCTCTACACAACTGAGAGTGCCACAAGCAACAGCTTAGCAACCAACTCGGATATTGCAATCATCATCATCATACCCTTATCCGGCATGTGGCAGGGTCGGGTCCGCGGGTCCATTGAACATTCTCTGACTGGGGACACCCCTGTCAGGTGTCTGGTACCCACAGGAATATTGGCTGGCTGTCTGTGGGGGAATGTCGGCCTACCCCACTTACAACCAAAATATAAATTTTGGCAGGTAAATTAATGCTTTGTCGGTTATAATATTGCATGGTGTCTGACCTATTGCACAGTAACTATAATGCAACAGGAGTCAGGTTCATGCCTAATATAGCACTCGTGTTTGCAATATTTAATTATACGTAATATGTTGATAAGGACTTTATGATCCCGAAATGGGTTGACTGCAAGATGCATTTATTTTATTAATTTCAGAGCCTCCTCATGTAAAAGTGAATACAACCAAAATATTTGCTAGTCGGAATGAAGAAGTGATTATACAATGTGCCGTTTATGGCAATCCTTTACCGACAGTTACATGGAATTTTGAAGCATGTTCCAGTGTGAAAGAATGCCGAGATAGTGTGCCCATTGAAGGCCTCATTTCAAACAGACCAAAAATATTAAGTAGCTCCGTTACCAAAGACGGATCTAATGTGAGCGTGTTGAGTATCAAGGCTGAGGAATCTGGCATTTACTACTGTCAGGGAGAAAATCGCATCTCCCGCAAGTCGAAAGAAGTGATGGTGGTTGTTTCAGGTTGGCTTTCTTTTGTTTTTGACGATGCAAAATCATATAAAGAATAACCGTTTGATTTAACTTTATAGATATTAAAAATGGATTTGCAGTCAATTCTTCCATTGCTATTCCCATTGAAACTCTACCATACAATTTGTCTTGTGCCGCTAGTCGATTTCTTTATTCAGATTTGGAATGGGTGTTTCAGCCATCGTCGAATGTCACAAGTACAATATTGAAGACTAACAGAAGTAAGTCGTCAATAAACTGCCTAAAGTTTCACAGAACCCAATTCTTAAGGAAAGTGTGACAATCTTAAGAACATGGGGAAAATCATTTCTTCTTACGTCATGTCAATAGTTATTGTCTTATGCATTTTGAAATCGGTCACAATGAAGGCGTTCAAAAGGCACTGTGAAAGTAAAATTATTGATTAATTTCTTTTTTTCACCATCAGATGCAAGATTAATATTTTACAAAGACAATAATTCATTGAAGCTGAAATTAACATTCCTGCAATTAACGATGAACGAAACAGGACAATATAACTGCAGGGTTCGTAATAGATGGAATATGACCTTAGAGCAAATTTCTGTAACTGTTCATGTTAAAAGTAAGACTTTCCTTGTCTAGTAATTTGTAGGAATACAATAATAACTTACACGAGTTTCTTTATTATTTTTCAAATGTAATCTCTTGTTTTAAAAAAAAATAGAATTGCAGAAGCCTATAATCACGAATGCTACAATGAACGTATCAGCCCTTTATGTCGAGCAAAATGATCCCGTGGAAATGTCATGCACAGCCATTGGAGTACCACAACCTACAGTAACATGGCAGAAAAATGGAAAGACTTTGAACACGAAGGATAAAACTTCCAGTATTACATTCAAAGAAGAAAACACAATTTTTGTAAGCTATTATTCATTAGTACATGTCAGTGATTCTCAACCACTGTGCCGCTGCAGTTTAGTGTGCCGCAAGATTCTTGAAATGTGCCGCCACTGCGAATACCCACCTAGGACGGAATGAATATTGCAATTCTGACTACTGGCTAACAAAGCTATGTAGCCTACTAGTTTAGTCTACTAGTCACCTACTTGATGTGTGCATAGGTTTAAGTTACAAAACAACTTCTAGAGGGCACCCATCTTGTCCCTCTGAACGGACACAAGGGTGATATATTGGACAGAGTTTTCCCACAGCCGGTTGCCGTCCAACGCTGCAACCCAATGCTTATATATCGTCGGTCTACTGTTCGATGGATTCTGGATTATCTGGATCAGTTATCGATTCCCAGGATGGGTTGGGGAGAGGCCAATCAGCCATAACAGGTCGAACTCAAAGGAGGCTGATCGTGGGACATTGCACCGACGCCAAGGGGGGCGGCGAGCTCCTACACCTGGAAATTTTTCCTCATCTATCCGTTACATAATACAGAGGGTTCTTTCGCATGCAAATGCCATTGTGCACCACACGGGATCTCGGTTTTACTTCTCATCCGAAAGAAGGTGAGCTCAGAGCTTCTTTCTCGTTCGAAAGAAGCCAACCCACCTCGGTCCGGTATGGAACCTAGCCCAGGACGGCACAAGCAGTTACCGAACGTGCTTTCCACTGCGCCACCGAGGCGGGTTTTTGCATAGGGTTTGGTTACAACTTATATATTTTCATTGGTGCTTGGGTGCCCTGAAATGGGTCGTGTTAGTGTGCCGCCAAATTTTTAAATTATTAAGTGTGCCGTGACGAAAAATAGGTTGAGAATCGCTGGTATATGTGATATAAAATGTTTAGTTTGAATTCATTTTTGAAGATGTTGTGTTTCTGTTTTATTTTAAGAATATAAAACGAGCTCAAATTAATGATCGTGGCATATACAGTTGCATTGCAGAAAATATTGCGGGAAAAGCGTCCTCCAATCTCACTCTTTATGTGTCAGGTAGGCAATCATGGTTTGAGTAGAAGAGTTTGCTGTGTTCATTTTAAATGATTTCAATTTGCTTTATAAAATGTTATACATCTGAAGATGATCCCAAAGCAGATGCTACAACTGAATCGGCGACTGTTGGAGTCACTGCAGCTATCGTGGTAGTTACTGTAATATTCGTCATCGTAATTGTGGTGTTAGCAAAGCAGATTCACCAAGAAAGAGTAAGTTTGTTAATAATTTCCTTAAATGATCATCGTTTGACGTTATGATCTAATAATAGGAATCTGTCTACAAAACATGAACGTAAGCGAGGTTTCTTTATTGTCTTTTAGATGCATCGACTAGATTTTGCAAATTTAGCCGCTTCCTTCGAAGTGAAACCTCTCAACAAAGAAAACTTAGAAGACGAGGACTTGTACAATCCCGATATGCCACTTCATGATCAAATCGATTTACTTCCTTATGACAGAAGATGGGAATTTCCAAAAGAGAGGTTGAAATTAGGTAACATTACCCTTAGTGGTAGCATCATTCTTTATTTGTGTGTACCTTGCTTTCCTCTCGAATGTCACAAAATAAAAAAATCCTGGATGTTAGGGAAAACTCTTGGACAAGGAGCATTTGGTAGAGTTGTCAAAGCAGAAGCTATTGGTTTACAAGACAAAGAAACATCTACTATTGTAGCTGTGAAAATGCTGCGAGGTCAGTCTTTTGGTCCTAAAGAATATAATATTGTATTTCTCTCTGTAAGTTAACAACTAAAATTGATATACTTAAACGTTGCCATTTCAGAAAAAGCTGATGCGAGTCAAATGAAAGCCTTAGCTCAAGAGTTAAAGATCATGATCCACCTTGGGAAGCACCTTAATGTTGTGAATTTACTAGGTGCAGTCACGAAAAATATCATTGATGGAGAATTGTTTGTTCTGGTTGAATATTGTCGATATGGGAACTTACGCCATTTCTTATTGAGGAATCGAAATAATTTTATCGCCCCTTTGCCCAACGGCATGACAACAACTTACAGCAGTGCCAATTACCTTTGTCCAAAAAAATTTAGAAGCATAAGCTCCAGTGATCACAGTGAGAGCGATATGCAGTCTGAAAAGCATTTACCATCCAATAAATGGTAAGTAACATGAATGATTCCACAGGCGGCTCATGGGGCAGGCAAACTTAGGCGGCAGGTTTCTAAAGGGCGGCTAATTTTAGAGGTACTTCCTTGCCGTGCAGTCTATCGGTCATTTAAAATGTTCATAGTCATGGGTTACCCAAATTTCTCTGATTGGTGGGGCCGTTTCTAAATGTTGGCTTTCTCAAGGCGCCCTCTTGCAGAGGCATAGCAATGCATTGGCAATGGGACAAATACCAAGGGTGAGAGGAACGCACGGACAATGGACCCACTTGCTTAGGGTGCCTGAAACACTCGAGCCGAGCCTGGATGATTCAGCCTCAAAAATGTCGTTATTTTATTCTGTATTCTGGCACGTGAAAATACAACAGTAGCATTTATTGTGAATTTAAGATGCAGGTGAAAGTAACTAAAACAAATAACCAGTACGATGAAATTATTTACAAGAAAGTCACTGTGCCCTGTATGAAGCGTAATCTGATTTTATTTCTTGCAATTTCAGCCCCGTTTGGAGGGATTCAGTAACAATGGAGTGCGACACCACTGTAAATACTGATGTCTCACTTATCAGTGTGACTTGCTCTCAGAAGGAGGACATGAGTACAAGTAATTCAGGGGAATATTCGTCACAAGTTCATAGCTGCTTAAATAGTCAAATGACTACTGAAAATGAAATTGATGCCGATATCTGTAATATCACTGTTCGTGATCTATTTGGCTATGGCTATCAAGTGGCTCGTGGAATGGAATACTTGGCAATGCGTAAGGTAAGTACAGTAAAACCTCTCTATTGGTACATTCCTCAAAAGCAGACTGCTCTAAAGGGTACGCCCCTCCTATCGGTACAGATTCTTCAGGCACCGATTTTTCACTCATAGACTTTCTGCGACTACTACTCCTCCAAACGCTACACCTCTATAATGGGTACACTCATCTATTGGTACTACAAATATCCGTCATCATTTTCAGAAAACCACCTCTGATGACACACAATGACAGTGTTTACCATGCTGGGTAACTGCGACAGTGGTTCTAGGTTCGATACCGGACAGGGAGCGGCAAATTGCGTTGCACATGCCAGTTCTCGTCTGATCACTGAAGTTAAGCAACGAAACCCCAGTTAGTACTGACATGGGTGGCTCCTTGGGAAACCTGGGTACTGCTAATACCCAAGAATCGTCGCATTAGTGTAGTGTCTGTTCAGTCTCTGCATCAGAACTACACAGTAGACGGGGCTCTAATGATCTTGTAGTTCAAGGGCCCTAAAACACAAGCAAGCAAATCGATACTGGACCGAGGTGGGTTGGCTTATTTCAGGCGAGAGAAGCGTCCCAAGTGCGCCTTCCATGAGAAGTAAAACAGATCTAGGTCCTTTGTGGTGTTCGATGTCATTTGTATGTAAAAGAACCCTGCCTACTATCCAACTGGTAAATGAGGGAAAATTTCCAGGTGTAGGACTCGCCTCCCCCTGGCGTCGGTGGAATTCCCCAACAAACAGTAGACCGACGCGCAGTAGAAGCATAGGGGTTGCACCTTTGGTCGGCAACCGACTGCGAGAAAACAATGTCCACTATATCGCCCTTGTATCCGTTTACAGGGACAAGATGGGTACCCGACCCTGCCATAAGCGGGAAAAGGGTTAGGAGTTACTACAACCCCCCCCCCCCGATGGGTACCCTTTGGCCGGGTTCCACAAGTGTACCAATTGGAGAGTGTAAATTGACACTCCTAGCTATATGTGAAATATTGCAGGTATGGAGTTGGTTTCACTTCATAAATGTTACTGCTTTTTAATTTAAAGCTGGTTCACCGAGATTTAGCAGCCAGAAACGTGTTGCTTGCTGATAATAATATTGTGAAGATTTGTGACTTTGGTTTGGCCAAGGATGTGTATAAGTACTCTACATATAAGAAAAAAGGAAATGTAAGACGTTAACTGTGATTAGTGTTATACCGTCAATAGACGAGTGAATTTTGTCGCTTCTATAATGACAATATTGCTTTCATTTTAGGGTCCTCTACCAGTCAAATGGATGGCTTTGGAATCTATTGGAGACAAAATATTCTCCATTGAAAGTGACGTGTATGTGCCATGTTGAGTTTGTTTTTTGGATTCATTTTACTCCCAATACTAACATGGAAACTTGTATTTATTTCAGTTGGTCGTTTGGTATCTTGCTATGGGAGATATTTACTCTGGGCGGTACACCGTATCCTGGGATAGAAATCAATGAAGTCTTTTATAAAAAGTTAAAAAGTGGTTATCGAATGGAAAAACCAGAATTTGCAAGTGACTCAGTGTAAGTGTCTTTTTTGAATTAATTTCATTTTCGTTTGCAATCAAGTTGACTCGCCGCGGCGGCGTAGTGACTAGCACGCTCGGCAACTGCGTCAGTAGTTCTAGGTTTGATACTGGACCGTGGTGGGACGGCTTCTTTCGGGCGAGAGAGAGCCGGCGAGTGTGCCTTCTTTCGGATGAGAAGTAAAACCTAGGTCCCGTGTGGGTGTACGATGGCACTTACACGTAAAAGAACCCTCTCTACTGAGCAACGGGTAGATGAGGCCAAATTTCCAGGTGTAGGAGCTCGTCCGCCCCCCCCCCCTGGCGTCGATAGAATTCCCAATGAACACTAGACCGACGATAAATAAGCGCAGTGGTGCAGCTTTGGCCGGCAACCGGCTGCAGAAAAAAACTATGACCAATATATCGCCCTATGTCCATTCAGAGGGACAACATGGGTATCCGACCCTGCCATAGGCGGGAAAAGGGTTAGGAGTTGCTTTGAGTTGCTTTGTTCGCAATCAAGTTGAAAGGGAAGTTTTACAGGGCAGTGGTTAGACCAGCTATGCTATATGAATCAGAGTATTGGGCAGTGAGGAAGAACCACGTCAATACAAGTAGCCGAGATGCTAATGCTGCTTTACATGAGAGGGGTGTCGAGAGCTGATAGAATTGGGAATGACTGTATTAGAGGTAGACGGGGTGGGCGAACATCGCCGAAAAAAGGAGGGAGAATAGGTTGAGGTGGTATGGACACAATGAGAAGCGGGGAGGAGGAGCTCGTTAGGTCCATTTCAGGAATGCAGGTGGTCAGAAGCACTTGGAGTAGGGGAAGACCGAAGCAGACGTGGGAGAAGGTTGTCCGTAAGAATATGATGGGGTGTTTGTTGGTGTTTTAGGTCCCATCAACTACAAGGTCATTAGAGACCCGTCCACTGCATAGTTCTAATGCATAGACAGCACAGACACTACACTAATGCGACGATTTTGGGGTATTAGCAGTACCCAGTTTTCCCGAGCGACCATCCATGTCAGTACTAGCTGGGGTTGTGTTGTTTAACTTCAGTGATCAGACGAGAACTGGTGTGTCCAACGCAACTCGCCGCTCCCATGGTGGTGTGGGTAGGGTGGTCGGGGACCTGGTGAGAGATAGACGGGAGTGGGGGGTTAGAACCCTTATCCCCAGGCGGGATAAGGGTATGATGATGTTCAAGGAGCATCACTTTCTCGTTATGTCCTAATGTGACATCCATCATGTTTACCTTTTAGTTACAAAATAATGCGAGATTGTTGGATGGCACAAGCAAAAGAGCGTCCATCATTCTCTCAACTGGCCTATCGTTTGGGTTACGAACTGGAATCCAGTAACAAAAGTGTAAGATATTTCATCAAGCAAACTTGTACATGATTATACCATGTCACGAAGTGATAACATTTATTTCGTTGGCTTTTGTTTCAGTACTACGTTGATTTGAACAACATGTATACTGCAATGAATGTGCCTCTGAAGAATAATAACGACTATATGAGTATGTCAACAGTGAGTGCATCGTCCAATTATAAAAATATTCCCAATCCAATGGAATCAAATTATGTAAATGTTTGTGGGTCAGACGTAAACCTTAAGGGGGATAGCAATTACTTGAGTATGCAGAGTCCTTCACAACAGTTGGACGATATTTTTTCTTTTGAATATGATGGTGATCATCATCATCAACCATCCACTGGCATTCATCGAACAACTGAGGAGCAAGCTGCACTAAATGTTGACCCGGCACATCAACATACGTTAAATGAAAATAAGTCCTCACCCTCAGAAAATGACGACGTCTTTCTGAAACAAAGTTCTGACGAGCAATTTTCAGTTTCACTATTCAATAACGGGGAAAAGAATGATGTGGTCTGTTTGTCCAAAAAAATCAGCAATGATTCAGTGACATCCGATACTTCCAGTGGATTCCATTC
>JAAFCE010001036.1:1481555-1549119 GCA_013389805.1 Trigoniulus corallinus
CATCATGTTTACCTTTTAGTTACAAAATAATGCGAGATTGTTGGATGGCACAAGCAAAAGAGCGTCCATCATTCTCTCAACTGGCCTATCGTTTGGGTTACGAACTGGAATCCAGTAACAAAAGTGTAAGATATTTCATCAAGCAAACTTGTACATGATTATACCATGTCACGAAGTGATAACATTTATTTCGTTGGCTTTTGTTTCAGTACTACGTTGATTTGAACAACATGTATACTGCAATGAATGTGCCTCTGAAGAATAATAACGACTATATGAGTATGTCAACAGTGAGTGCATCGTCCAATTATAAAAATATTCCCAATCCAATGGAATCAAATTATGTAAATGTTTGTGGGTCAGACGTAAACCTTAAGGGGGATAGCAATTACTTGAGTATGCAGAGTCCTTCACAACAGTTGGACGATATTTTTTCTTTTGAATATGATGGTGATCATCATCATCAACCATCCACTGGCATTCATCGAACAACTGAGGAGCAAGCTGCACTAAATGTTGACCCGGCACATCAACATACGTTAAATGAAAATAAGTCCTCACCCTCAGAAAATGACGACGTCTTTCTGAAACAAAGTTCTGACGAGCAATTTTCAGTTTCACTATTCAATAACGGGGAAAAGAATGATGTGGTCTGTTTGTCCAAAAAAATCAGCAATGATTCAGTGACATCCGATACTTCCAGTGGATTCCATTCGGATTTTGTTGATAACTATGCACCTCCTTCATACAGCGTCGTTTTTGGGTTGGAAAGACGTGGCGATGTATATACGTAATTTGGCATATTTTTATACGAACTTTTTCATGGTCGATCATCCGAAATACTGTATCAGTTTTATGAACAAAAAAGGTGCCTGTGCAATGACGCTCTCCTGCACTTATCATCAGAAGAGTTCATTTTACAAGTGCACAATCATGTGTTGTATAATTAATAAATCTTATATTTGTACATATAAACACTTATATATGAGTGGAAGCTGCTCGGTCGGAAGCTCCCGGGGCAGGGGGAGGCCGAAGCACACGTGGGAGTAGGTTGTACGCCAGGATGTGTGGGGGGTGGACGGGGACCTGATGGGAGATAGACGGGAGTGGAGGGCTAGAACACGTACACCCTACCCTGCGACAGGAAGGATAAGGGTATGATGATGACGACGATGATTGAATTTTGGAAATTTTAATGATTGGGGATTTTGGAATTTTTGAAACGTGCAAATTTTGGAATTTTATTAAGGCCCCCATACACGTTCAGTTTTATCTTCAGTTCTAACTATTCAGTTAAAACTGTACAGTTAGATCGCTACGTGTGAGGGGAAATCTCATCGAATCTTCAGTTAAATGCCGCCATATGCTTTCAGCTTTATCTTCAATTAAATCTCTTTACCACTTCAAAAGATCGTCAGTTCAAAAATTTCAATTGAAAATTCGATGAGATTTCCCCACGCACGTAGCGATCTAACTGTACAGTTTTAACTGAACAGTTAGAACTGAAGATAAAACTGAACGTGTATTGGGGCCTTTAGACTTCTGAATTTTGAATGTATGGAAACTTGTAAATTATGGAATTGTTGAATCATGGCAATTTTAGATTTTGTGACATCTGAGAGTTTTGGACAGTTTTTGAAACTTGCAAATTTTGGAAATTTAGGAATTTTTGAATCTTTCAAATTTTGGAATATTTGGAAAGTTGGCGACTTCTTAATTTTTATAACTTGAGGAATTTCGAAATTTTTTTAAAGTTGAAATTTGTCAGTTTATGGAAACTTGAGAAGTTTTGAAAATTGGATTGTTACAAGTTATGGAAACTTTAATTTTACAATTTATGGAAACTTGGAAATTTTGCAATTCTTGGAACATCGGGAATTTTTGAATCTTGCAAATCTTGGAATTTATGAATCTTGAAGCATTTGGAATTTGTGAAAAATTGGGAATTTTCAAGTTTGTGGAAAGTTGGGAATTTTGGAATTGATGCAAAATTAGGAACTTTAAAATTTTTGAAAAATTGGGAATATCTGATCTTGCAAATTTTAGAATTTCTGAATCTTGAGAATTTTGGAATTTTTCAAAATTTTGAACCTAGGGAATTTTTCAGTGGAAAGTTGGAAAGTTTAGAAGTGTGAAATTTTTGAAAAATTGCGACTTTTTGAACCTTAGAATTCTAGAATTTTTGGAACTTGGGAATTCTTGGAAAGTTAATTTTTGAAACCAAAGAAATTTTGAATTCTTTTACACATTTTGGAGTTTTGGAATCAGAGATTTTGGAAGTTTTGAAGCTTGGAAATTTTGGAATTTTTTGTAACTTGAAATTTTGGAATTTATGGACAGTTTTGGAAACTTTGGAATTTTGGAGACTTGAGATATGTTACGCCAACGAGTTGGGGAGTTGGCCAAGCAGGCATAACGGGCCGGACCTTGTGGAGGCTGCTGACGGGTGAGAGGGCGGTAGGAGAGGAGAGATTAGCAGCACCCAATGTTCCCAACCAACCATCCATGTTAGTACTAACTCGGGTACCGTTGATTAGCTTCAGGGATCTGACGAGAACTGGATGATCTGCGATGGAGGTGGAGGGGGCGCATCCCCCACAATGTCTCTGGGCTGTCCCATTCTTAGTGGGACGTAGGTGGGACAGCGCCGACACTCGAGTGATGGGGTTGCCAATCTAAGTTCCCGAAGCTGTCTTGGCCGGTACCTCACCTGGATAACAGGAGGTCAGGCGGATAACCTGTCTGATCAATAAGTTGGAGGGGGCGTTGGCCCCTAAGGGTTACTTTCAGAGATAACATGATCAGCCCCTGAAGCCTATTGGTCCTGGTGCGGACGGCTACCCTGGTGACCTGAATGGGCGTCCCCAAGTTGGACTCCGTGGTGGGTGGGGACTGTGTACAGGAAATTGAAAAATATCACAACATATTGTTAAAATTCTGAAAACTTCAAACCTATGGTGCAAGAGAAAAGAACCAGCGTAGGCGGCCATCAGGGGTCCCCCAGGCAGTCATTGTTATACTTCTGAAAAGTCATGGGGGTGCAGATCTTGCCGCCCACGGCAGATAATACATCGAGTGTCATCTGAGGAATAGACTGGCAACCCACCAGACAACCCGTCCAATACTCCTGTGGGTTCCAGATGCCTCGCTGGGCTCAGAGCAGCCTTATCAAGAATATAGGAGTGCAGGTTATGAGATGGTGGAAATAGTGGAATTCACACAGGAAGGTAGACTTGGATTGGGAAGGGAGAGCTGATGCCATGTGGGACAGGGTCGCCATAAATATTAGAAAATGTGGGGAAAGCCATTTTGGACCAAGCTAAAGTAGGAGGTTCATTCCAAGACAGGCAGACATGGTGGTGGAGGCAGCCATCAAGCAAAAGAAGGCCACGTTCCACATGTGGATTGAAATGGGGGGACCAGGAGTCTAAAATACGCTATGTGTAGGCCAAGACCTCAACTAGGAGGATAATTGTTATTGTCAGGCCCTCTATGATCCGTTAGAGACGAAGGAAGGGGGCAGAGAAGTGTTTACACTGGCCAAGGCTAGAGATAGGGCAACTAAAGATAAACCACAAGCCATAAAACTTAACGATTGGAAATGTAGTGTCTTTTTTCTCCCTACTGAGGTAAAAAACAGGTGGTAAGAGTATTTCCACAGCCTCTTGAATGCTGCAGGGGGAGAGGACGATGTGGACACCCATCCTATTTTTCTGGGGTAGTGGACAGAGTTCAGCAGGAGGAAATAGTCAGGGCACTTAGGAATATGAAAGGTCAAAGAGCTGTAGGTTCAGACAGAATCCCCATTGAAGTGTGGCATAGGCTGGGGATCACAGGTATCAAGTGGCCAGGAAAACTTTTCAATAGGATAGGAAGTGTAGAGGTATAAAGCATATGAGCCATTCCATGAAGTTCTGGGAGAGAGAAATAGAATGTCGCCTTTGGGATAGAACTAGTGTCAGGGCAAATCATTTCGGGTTCATGCCAAGTACCGTAGGTTCACAATGGAACCAGTACTGCACTTCGTGGTTGTACTAACAATAAATTAATACTGTAATAAGCACAGGGGTTTCAGCATGAGTTCGGCATCGGCTGCCTAAAAATACGGTTCAATAGATCGCTCATGTGCCCCAGTGGAACAAGAACAGGTACTCAACCCACCCATCGGTAGGAAAACAGTAATCTTGAATGATGAAATAAGCACGATTGCTTGGGACACAATACACATCAGTCTGTCAAGCGGTGGCAGCACCATCATGTCTCACTCCATCACTGGAGGCTTGAACTCGAGTTCCCCTGCACGAAAACCGAATGCCTAAACCCATCGTATTCTCGAATCCATATATAAAACATTAACATCCTAATAAAATTAACAAAAACTAGTTTCAACATACCTATGATATTCAGACTAGAAACGAACTTTAAATAAAACCAGTACGAAAAGCCTTCCAGTGTGTAAACAAGTGCGTCGTTAGTAACACTCTATAGTTTTAGGAAAACAGTGAGAAAACGACATATTAGAACACACCTGTATCTTTTATTGACTTACGGCTCGCTGCAACATCATCAAGTGTTTTCCCCCGTGGAAAAATGGTTCATAACCTGCATGCCTACAAAATTACTATCTGCACCTGTACAGGTAACAGCCAATCAACAAACAGAATGATAAGTAGTTTGAAAAGGTGTGTGTATGCGTTTCCACTCACAGTATTTGGAAGTTTTTGTATAGTAGACACGGAGATGAAAAGGAAAAGAAATCCTTATTTGGGACGTCCCGTAGGATGGATATATGCAAAGTGAGAGAAAAAAAACGTATTTCAACTTTATGATCAAGCAATAATTTACAGCCGAAATCAACCTGAGGAAAATGAATGACATAATCTTGAAAAAAAGTAGCCTCATCAACGGAAAATTTTACTTGATGCAGGATTGTGGATACACCGATCTTGTTGGGCAGGAACACATTACAGATTTCTAGTAAGATGACAACCACCCACTAAACTACCTGACAGCATTAGAAGTACTGAGTGGAAAAATATATTTAACAATTTGACGGTGAAATATGTATCTTGGATAAACCGACATTTGTGGTGTACTACAGACTGTTGCTCTCAAAGTGGGGAAAACGGGGAAGGGGGTCAAGAAGGAAGATGATGCTACTACGTACGTATTTAATGTACGGTTACCTCTTAAGTGTGGTGATTAAACAATATTTTCAATTAAATCCATTCGCGTAAACACCATATTGATTTCATGTCATTAAATAAGCCTCATACCAATTTGTTACTGTCTACGTATGTCCCAATTGCGTCAAGTGTGTACAAGTGTTCATCACGTAAAATGTGCAGCTGAAATTTAACACTCAGAAGTGAAAATGAAGAAAAAAAATTCTCCAGTCACACTTCCGGCTCAATACCAATCATATTATTTCGCTGCGTTTTCAGAGTAATCTGAAATTGATGCACGGATTTCTACACGATATACGCAAGTGGTCATCTGAATAAAGTGATGTCAACATGTATCATTTGTTTACCGGATACGGATATAAACTTTGGTCAAATGATACTTTAAAATCAACGTGCTTTCATCTCGAATTCGACGAGAACCATCCGTTTTAAAAATATATTATAATTATTTTTCACTACTTTTTAAAGTTGTACACACTATAGAAAAAAAGGGGGTAACTTTTTCCACACAGAAAAAAATGGCTATCCTGCCTTCGTGGTATTGTGTCAGCCTTTTAACAGGTTCCATCATTTGTGCAACTTGTACTATAGTAAGTCTAAATTTTTAACATTTTCATACTTATAAATGTTACCGCTCGTTGGTGTTTTAGGGCCCTTCAACTAAAACATTCATTAGAGCCCCATCCACTGCACATCCACTAATACAGAGTCTGCACAGACACTACGCTGTGGCGACGATTTGAGTATTAGCAGTACCCAGTGTTCCCAAGCTGTCACCGATGCTAGTACTATCTGGGATTCCGTTGCTTAATCTCAGTGATCACACGAGAACTGGTGTGTCCAAAAACAACAGCAGCTCATAAATATCATCCATCTAAAGTGAAACTCTGTGGCCCTCACCAAGAGATGGAGTATAGTCAAGGGGAAGGGAAAGGGGGCGTGACCCATCTGTGAGTAACATCTTCATTAACAGCAGTGTTACACTAACGAGTTGGGGAGTAGGCCAAGCAGCCATAACAGGCCGAACCCTTAGGAGGCTGCTCGAGGGAGAGTAGAAAGGAGATGTAGGAGGGGGAAACTATGTTGGTATTAACGTGGGTTTGCGTTGCTTAACTTCAGTGATCTCACGAGAACTGGTGTGTCCAACGCAACTTGGCCGCACAGTGACCACTAATAACTGATATGATATCAATATTTACAATGTATTTTTGGGCTAACATTGGCCACAGAATATTTAAAAAGTTTAAAAATGATTTTAAAAAACTACTGTGGTTGAAGTCTGTTAGGTATGATGCACCACTATCCATAAAGTACGGCAATTTTTTAACTAAAAAATTATGGGACATTTCATTGATTTAGCCCGAGGAGCAATTTTAACGGACTTAATGAGTCCAAAACAAACATTTCATATGCATATTAACCGTTTCTGCTGTCTAAATCTTGTTAATAAGTCACTCTATATAAAAACGCACTCATATTTTGCAGTGCGAACAATGAATTTCGTGCGAAATATGCCAAAAACAACAAAAAAATACAATGACATTATACGAGGAAAACATTTGCACGCAATACTGAACTTATTGCACAACTTGGGATAGGAAAAAATAAATCTTTAACCCCTTTAAATGAAATTTTTTGTAAAATGGACGTGGAAACTTCAATACAAAAGCGTCCTTTAAAAGGATCCAAAAACAATGAACACCTTTTTTAAGGTTTTTCCAAATAAAGCCTATTGTTTTATCCAATGTTAATTTAGAAGTGAGAAGCAACCTGATGGAATGTTATCAGATTTGGCAACTGCTTCAATGAACAGATCCTGTTTAAAAAAAACTTACTCAACAGACCTCTTTCACGATTGTTTTCCACTTCTCTTTTGTCATTCAATTGCTTGGTTATTTCATTTAATCCACTACATAGGACTATACCACATACTGTACTTGTGAACTTCAAGGTTTTTGAAATGGTGGTTCGCCTCCTAAAACGAGCATAATTACAAATTAGTAGTAGAATTGTACGACTTCCACCATTACAACTGTCTTTTTCTTTCCATCTCCAATGATAAAATCCACAAAAAGTTAATGAGATGGTAACTCCCTGTATCGAAAAACGAAATACTGTCTCACTTCCTTGTTACTACTCCCATGCAGTCATTTTTTTTTTCATTTTTATTCAAATCCTAATATAGCTGCTCCGAATTTATTTTAAACTCGCAATGTCCGTGTTCATGTAATTACCCATATTCTTAATACGATTACAATTATCATTTCTAAAATCCACAGACTGTCTTGATTTAATTAAATGCAAGCTAAAATATTTGTTTGGGCCAGTTACGGCATCTGAACTGCAATTCGCTTTATAAAGTACTTTATCCGTGTTATTGGCCCATTTATATCCCGTCATGTCATCCGCGGATTGTGACCTTGTAAGCAGTCAACCTCGAAAACCTACCAAGATTTGCAATAAAACAACAGCTACTAACTCGTTGGGAGCTCATTTTTTGTCACACTGGGACACATGGGCGTTCAGTTGAGCAGTAGTTTTACATAGCCGGCTGCCAGCCAAATGCTGCAACCCTCACACTTCCTTATTTCTAATTCTAATTCACTACACTGCAAGCAGCCTTCTTTGGCCAATATGGCAGTGGAGAGACTAACTCTCATTCCTACATATGATATCATAAAACTCCAAAAACCCTAAGCTATAATTCGTGTGCCTCTCCCCCCCCCCCACAATACTAGCAATGGTGGGCTTTCCTTTGAGGAAGCTCTCCACTTTATCCTTTCCAAGGCTATTCCATTGTCGAATGGCCCTTGGTAACAAAACGACCAGTAGTATGAGTCTGTCTGTGCCCTAATCTCCTTCAATTTATATGGATGATCCTTTCTCCCCTTATACTCAGCAGCAGTCTGATAAAAAGGCTAATGCTGTGAGATATACGCCGCTGACTTACTGTGTCCCACCATAGTTCCCTAATCATGTCAGACACGCTCTCCCTGTGAGAAAACCTGTGGAGTACAATTCTTTCTGCCCTCCTTTGGATCCTTTCAACCTCCCAGCATAATTCCTGCCTGAAGGGAAATCAAATTGGACTACCATACTCCAAATGGTATGTAGTATACTCCAACGGGGTATTTATCATGAATGTATTTTTCTCATTGTGATATTATTCCTCTATGGCTGCCAGAGTGGCAAGCTCCCACACCTGGGAAAGTTGCCGACCTACACTTTCCATGCATTTGTTTTTGTTTCGTTGGTATTTTAGAGCCCTTCAACTACAATGGAGCACCGTCAACTGGGTAGTGTCTGTGCAGACTCTGCACAGACACTACACTTCCCTGTTACGACGATTTTTCGGTATTAGCAGTACCCAGTGTTATATTGCTTTGGCAATACATATACCGGTACTAAAATTGGAACGATACAGAGAAGATTAGCATGGCCCCTGCGGAGGGTGACACGCAAAATCGTGAAGCGTTCCACATTTTTATTCTGAATATTTAAAAATATTTTGGGAGTACTTTTTGAAGTGCTGCCCTCCGATCCGCCTCTGGATCCGCCCCTGTTATGGGCCGCGAGATGATTTAACTGGTCACTTTCTGCATTGTCATAAATTGTGGGGTAGGCTGGCATCCCCCCATAGAAACCCCGGCCGATATTTCTGCGGGTTCCAGACGCCTGGCTGGGGTGCCCCCATTCAGAGCAGTCTTATTTAGAGAAGGGGTCGTCCTTAGACTAGAAACGTTGAATGTGGGGATCCCTGAGTGGCGAGTTGCGTTGGACACACCAGTTTTCGTCTGATCACTGAAGTTAAGCAACGCAAGCCCAGTTAGTACTGACATGGGTGGTCGCCCGGGAAAGCTGGGTACTGCTAATACCCAATAATCGTCGCATTAGTGTAGTGTCTGTGCAGTATATGCATTAGAACTATGCAGTGGACGGGTCTCTAATGACCTTGTAGTTGGCGGGACCTTAAACTCCAACAAACAAACAAAGTGGGGACCCTTACAGGAAAAACAAGCAGATGTGGGCGCAGGTTGTCCATAAGGATATGGTAGTACGTGGGGATGGACAGGGACCTGGTGGAGATAGACGGCGTGGAGCGCTAGAACCCGCAGACCCGACACTTCCACAGGTGGGATAAGGGTATGATGCTGATGATGAGCAGTACCCAGTGTTCCCAAGCGATCACCCATGCTAGTACCTGGAAAGTTTCTATTACTTGGAGTGATGACATGTTACACACCACGCGGGACCACGGCTTTAATTTTCATCAGACTAAAGGAGCACTGAGGGTCTCTTTCTCTCCTGAAAGACGCCTATTCACCTAGATCCAGTATCGAACTCTGAAACCACTGACGCAGTAGCCGAGCAAACTTCCTCTACCCCACCGAGATTGGTCCAACATTTCCAATGAGAATCATTTATAAAACTAACGTCGCGTACGTCTGCATATTTATAAGTTGACAACTGTCAATAGCTCCACATGCAAAAGCAGATACACCACCCGCTCATGGTACTTCCGGTTCTTTCAGAGTGCACTCAGTCATTGTTTAATAATGGAAATAGTCTGGAGGTCGTGCAGGTGCTCTTAAAAAAAGACAAGCAGATACTGTATTGACAAATAGATCTCATAAGTGATTCATTTATAACAAGTCCTCATATTTTAAGGGCAAAAATATGACGAAAGGTAACATGAATACACCTTTGAAAGAAAAAAAAATGCAGTCGTCCTTTCATTATTAACTTCCTTTGCGGAATTTGAATTAAATTGTAAACATTGGCATAAGGGCATTTGGTTTGAGGTTCACATCTTAAGCGTGCTGCAAATGTTACTACAAACGTGTGTTACGTTCGCCTAGATATTTCCCATAATTATGGAGCGGCTTATTGCGTTGGACACACCAGTTCTCGTCTGATTACTAAAGTTAAGCAACGCAACCCCAGCTAGTACTAACATGGGTGGCCATTTGGGAAAACTTGGGAAAACCCGGCTCGTGATCTTTAGGCGCCCTAGGCAAGTGGGTCCATTGCCGCCCCCATTAACTTTAATGCAGTTCTAAACTGTCCGAGCGTCCCTCATGCCGTTGGCATTTGTCTCAATGCCAATGCATTGCTAAGGCTCTGCAACAAGGCGCCTCGAGAAAACCAACATTTAGAAAAAGCCCCACCAATCAGAGAAATTTGAGAACCCCAGGACTATGAACATTTTAAATGACCGCATGACAAGGAAGTACCTCTGTAATTTGGCCGCCCCCATGAAATTTGCCACCCTAGGCAGCCGCCTAGGTTTGCCTGCCCCATGAGCCGACTGTGCCGCTAATATCCAAAAATCGCCCCACTGGTTTAGCATCTGTGCAGTCTCTACATTATAACTACGCAGTGGACGGGGCTCTAACGACCTTGTAGTTGAAGGGCCCTATAACACCACTGAAACAAAAAATACCACAAATAAATTTTTGAGAAGCAAGAGTCGTATTTGCAACACGTTGTTTAAATTATAAGAATATCGACAGAGAGGCTACCATCCTTTCCTTACGACTATAACTATTATTTTTCGTGTCATGGTTGTAATGTACTTTTCGTGAATAACTAATTCCATATTTTATGGCCTTTAGTCACTAGCGTTAAGAATAGAAATGAAACGTCAACACGATAAATGTCTCTTGTTTGCGTAATTTAACCTTGGTGAAACTTGGAATGGATGAGTTAGGAGTTATTACTTAAGTAATACATAGTTAGAAAACCGATACACCTACCGTGAAGTCTATAGGGAGAAAAATTACTTGATAAGTCCGACTGAGGTGCAGTACAATGAAAACAATCGAATGAGAAAACAGGAAATTTTAACTTACTACTAATCCATCCGGAAGTGAACGACTGTCCATGTTTTGATATTTATTGTTATCTGAATTTAAAGCACACCTTCTATAGTCCCATCTTAAGCCTAGTGTAAATAAACAATTACATTCAGTGCATTCATTTATTACACTTTCTTTATTTTATTAATGGGCGTTCATAATGACAGCGTGAAATCTCTAATATTTAAAGGATATGATTACCATAGTTGAACAGGTAGTGGCGTGATATTTAACAGAATAATCACAATTCTGACAGGTTGCAGACCACATTTGATTGTAGGTGTATTTCCTGAAATTCATCTAACTGCTGTATACATTGTAAAAAAATACACCTGACATTACACGTAAAATAACATAAATAAGAAGCATACCAAACATTTAATACGTTGCATCTATTAGCTGGAAGTGGAGTCCACGCCTATCCTCTGAAATATTCTGCTGAAATCATTGTATTCTTCAAATAAAGTTTTATTATAAAATAATCGGGTCATTAAGTGGTATTAAAGTTATAGGTTTAATAAAATATTGCCATAGTCTAATCCCGCCTATCACAGTCCAGTTACCTCGCAGCTTTGCCTATTCTCACAAAGTTAGATTTAAAACCAAGTGATTTACTTCCCTGAAGTTTGTTTTTTGTCTATCCTGTAATCTTCATCGCCTCATACTTGTCTACGTTTCCATGACCATCTCACTAATCCTTCCTTCCTCCTTCCTTAGCCAAACATACGAATCTTTGCAACCTTTTTGTATTCTCCAGGGTCTTTTGAACGTCCATTACTCTGATCCATTTATAATGTAGTTGAACCTACCTGGAAAACTGGTCCTGTACATGTTTATTAGGCAGCTTTTCTCCTATTTACATTTCTTCATCTTATCCTTTCCACCCGGAACCTGCTAGTCGTGACAGAATCCATTCCTTCATCCTGCTGTAAAATTATAATGTAAATAAGTGTTACAAATCGGACGTCACTGAGCACAACAAATATAATAAATATTAATGAAAAAGTGTTGCGGTAACTAACCAAATACTAGTCAATAACGAATTGAAAACATCCACCATTCTGATTAATGATAAAGGGAAATATCGTCAAGAAAATTCCAGAACCAAAATTTAGCTGTCCATAAATAAGCAAGTAACTCTTAAGATAATGAGTGATCTAGTAAAAATTTAATTAACACTTCCAATGACTACTTCTTGAGATTGAAAAGCAAGCAACAGTAAAACATTTTCTGAACTCGAGTCGCTGATAATCTACAAGGAACGTCGAGGCATAAAAAACCCCAATTATATATTATAAATACTGTGTATGCACTCTGAATTCACTCGAAACGGAAGTAAGCGTAATGTTTTTTAAACAATATAAATCTGTTTGTAGACATTATGCATTCTTCCTTCTACGTGTTGAAATTTGAGTGTTGTGGAATTTTGCCAAGCTTTTGTTAAAGCTTGCTTAAAAAAAATAGTTCGTTTTCATTAAAGGAATTTTTAACAGTCTGGGATGATGGCGGTGGGGAGGAGAAAGACAGTGGTTATCATTGCTTAATATCCTTAACAGGAGATGAAAATATGACCCGTAACACAAGCAGCCATGTATTAAGAGTCCTACATTCCTAGATTTTAATAACAACCAATGAAAAATACGTAGCTCCTACCATTATTTAAGACTTCTTATCTGATGCCAAAATAGCAAAAACGGTGTCCCGAATCAATCTTCAAGCAGCGTGAGAATTGAACCCTGTAATGCAGAGCTGTTACTGCGCTTATAAATTACATAATGGTTACAAAAATGTACAGTAGATTCGTAATTGAAAGAAAGTACTAGTGTATACAGTACCGCTTCTTAAAAAGATTCAATGAAAATCAAAAAACGCATCGTATTCGCCATTTTTCGAATGTTTGTAGTGGCGCTGTGTTCGCTAACGAACGTGCGCATACCTTTGATTCGATTTTCGTAGCCACGCTTCTATTCTTTTGTTTCGTTCCTTTATTCATGCGAGCTGTTACGTTAGTGCCATCATCATCATCATCATCTCACCCTCCTCCCGCCTGAGGCAGGATTGGGTCTGCGGGTTGTGATCCCTCACTCCCGCCTATCCCCCCCCCACGTCCCCCCCCCCCCTTCATGCCTCCATGTTCCTTTGCACTACCTGCTCCCACGTCCGTTTTGGTCTTCTTCTACTCTTGGTGCCCCAAATCACCCTCAGTCCCGTAATGGACCTAATAAGTTCCTCCTCTCCCCTCCTCATACCATGCCCATACCACCGCAACCGGTTCCCTCTCATCTGTTTCGCAATGTCTCCCACCCCAAGCTACCTCTAACGTAAGCGTGTCGGATTCTGTCGGCTCATGACACCCCACTCATGTAGCACAGCATTCGCATCTCAGCCACTTGCATTTGCATTTCATGGTTCTTCTTAGCTGCCCAACACTGAGCCATGCAGCATAGGGGCTTAACGACAGTTCCTGTAAACTTTGCCCTTCAACTTTATTGAGACCCACCTTTCACACAAGACCCCACTTGCCTGTCTCCACTTCAGCCATCCTGCCTTAATTCTATGTGTCACGTCAGAATCTATCTCCCCATTGCTCTGGAAAGGTGATTTTTGCACCACTGGTATCTCCTCACCCCTACAACGGATCTCACCCCCTTGCCCCTGGTTACTAAAATTGAAAGTCAGATACTCAGTCTTCTTTATGTTCACCTTAAGGCCCCCCTCTTTCCATTGCTGTTGTGATGTCTTGTATGCCCTTTTGTGCATCCTCCTTGGACTCCTTGAGCCTTCCCACATCATCAGCAAAAACCAGACACAGCAATACCTGTCCACTGCTAGTGGAGTGAGAGGGCTGTTGTCTGTGACCGTTGCACAGGTGCCAGCATTTAAGAGGCTGTGGTAGTATTCTAGCCATCTTTTTATTACCTCAGCCAGTTGGAACAGGACCCTACCATTGTTATCCTTGACTGTTATGGCCCTGGTAACATCCTTACTAGTTCTATCCCTGGTCTTAGCCAGTCTAAAAACTGCTTTCTCTCCTTCCCTTGTCCCCGCCTTTTCACATAGAGCCTCATACTTCTGGTACTTCGCCAGGGCAGTGGTCCTCCTGGCGTTTTTATTATGATTATTATTTAATAAACATACTCAAAGTACAGCAAAGGAGTACAAAAATCAGGAGACAACAGCCAACGAGAGAAAGTACTTATGCAACGTACGCTTAAAATGACAACTAGTGATGCATTTATGTCTGGACCAGTCATAGACCATGGATCTCACAGAGAAAGGCAGGGGGTTCCAGAGCTTAAAACACACAATAGGAAAATACCGTCTTCTGACATCATGAGCATGCCGAGTACATACCAACTGGTCCTTGCCCTAACATACAGTAGTCTGTCTTAGAAATCTGGTGGGTCTCTAATGACCTTGTAGTTGACGGGACCTTAAACACCAACAAACAAAACAAACAATTAGAAATCTGATCCCGTGTTTCCCTCCACCTGTGGAAAGCCACCTTCTTTAGTTCGATGGCCGCTTCCACCTCCTCATTCCACCACCACGTCTGCCTACCCTGGTAAGTGCCTCCTCCTCTACCCATGCCTAGCAGCAACTTTCCAACTAGCAACCTTGTCCCAAATGGCGTTTGCTGACCCATCCCAGTCCCAGTCGGGCTGGCTGAGCACCTTCTACTGGAATTCATCTGCCTTGGAAGGTAACTTCCACCACCTAATAACGGATTCTCCTTTCCTGGTATGTTTCCTAACTATCCCCTTCATTAATAATTCTATCATGAGCTGTTACGTTATGATTATAAAAAAAGGATGTTAACATAAACAAATACATATTAAGTAGCAGCTTTTAGGAGTGAATAGATTACATATTTGAGGGGAAATTAATCTAGATAACCTCATATTGCTGAAGCACTAATGGCGGTAACTAAAGGTAAGAGGGTTTAAAACCGATACGCTTGAAAAACACAACTATTTTAATATGTGGCACGTACAGTTTGCTCCTTTTCTCTTTTACGATTTGGCAATTGAATAGAGAACGTGTAAAGTTTTACACACAGGTCGATGACCAGAGAGGTAAGATAATTGGCGTGGAATGGGGGGTAAGATCAATGAAATATCCGAATCATCCACTTAAAAGACGAGGAAGTGAATGGGTTGACTGAAGAGGTCCGACGATAAGTTCCACATAACCCTCTATCACAGTCTCACTTCCAATCCTTGCCCACAAAATGTAGTTGGAAGTACTATACATAATCGACATCAGGTTTGAACTCCTGAATCCGACGTAACAAACATCGGTTAAACACTTACAGTATGTTATTTTTGTCAGTGCAAACCCTGCATGTGTCATGACGTCACGGCTGGTGTACGTAGGGACGATGGGTGTGACGTCATCAGTCTTTTCTATTTCAAGAATGCGATCATACGTCCTTGGTCCTGACGTCAACGTGACGTGCCATGCTTTTTTTTAAACGAAATGTTATTATTAAATTTTTAAAATACATTTTCTAGACTATCGTTTAATAATTTCGTGTCAAAAAAATGTCGAGATTATAATTTGATTTGTTTTTCTTTTCATTTCAGACTATTTATCTTTTATCATTTGGTTTAGAGTTATGGTGGATTATCGAAAGTGAAGGTGGTAATTTTTTTTATTTCCTGCATTTTTTTTTACATTTTAAGCATTATTTAACTCTCTCCCCCCCCCTCCAATATAGTTGAATGCTATTATTGTTATGGGACTAGCTACGTACATTGAACGCAAACGCTTACGAACTAAAACCAATGTAACTATCATTATCATAAAAGCATAAATTTGTCTCACCAAAGGTAAACCATGGGGAATAATTTGAGGTTAACCAATTTACCGCAAGTACAATGAACAGGATTCACATGATAGTTGCCGGGTTCACGGCTCCACAGGTACAGTACCTTAGTCAAGCTGTAGTACGTGTGTGAGATTTACAGTACGTGCACACAACTACAGTATACAGTACATACGTAGTGGGTTTACGATTTTTCCTTATCTTGAGGATCAATCGTTAATTTGTTTCACCTGTCAAACACAAATTTCGCTTTCTTTAACTCATTCCACAACTGTCGAGAGGAAACGTAAACGGGATGCTAAAAATCAACATGATGGGACGGGTATTTCATATCAGTCATTGTCATCCTGACATTTCATCGTGCTGTTAAGATAGGGTTGTCATACGTCCCGCTACACGTCCCGGTTTTGAGGTCTGTGTCCCTGTCAGGTAGTCATTCGTCCCGGTCAATTTAAAATTTTCGCATGTTAAGCAGTTATTTCCCGATAATATCATTGCATTCAGTACTGCGCATATACTGTACATACAACAAACCTCTCATTTACGGACCCCCCCCCCCCCATCAACGGACATCAGATGCAACGAACTCGGAAGAAGAGGTGGTAGTGAAACCAAAAATGTCTCGCGTAGAGATTTCATTGACACTCTGTTACAATTCTTGATACAACAGATAGTCCTTCCATCCTCCACACATTCATCATCATCATACCGTTATCCCGCCTATGGCAGGGTAGGGTCTGCGGGTCCACTGGACATGCTCTGGCTGGGGTCACCCCAGCCAGGCGTCTGGAACTCGCGGAAATATTGGCTAATTTGGTAAGTTGTCAGTGGGGGGGATGCCGGCCTACCCCACGAATTGAGGCGGTGCAGACGACAACTGTTTACTCCAATTTTCTGGCAGATCATCCTTTAGAAAATTGAGCCGATGACCGTTGAAATTCCAGCGTTGACTTTCATCAGAACGCAAATTTCCTCAGCACATTAAGAAAATTAATAAATTTATGAGCAGTACAAGTGTGGAAAGGAATTAAAGTTGGGTTCACTTTTAAGCCCAACTTCACTCCCTATTAGTCCATAGATGACAGGTTTGTCTGTACTTAGATTTGGCACAGATGCGTCAACGAAGCTCATCACATTTTGCCAGTGAAACTGACTGTCCGGGAATGATCCGCCATTGATCCCAACGCTTTCTGGGTCCTCTAAACTATTTTATCCTTCAATGAGTTAGTGAAAGGGTTATGCTATTTTTTATAAAGTTATGAATGTTTATAAGATGGACTCTTGTTATTTTGTTGAAAAATATTTTTAAGGGGTGGTGTCCCGGTCGGTGGTCCGACAATTATGGCAACCCTATATTAAGAGCATACAAGACAACTTCATTTTCAAAGGTTCTTTTCACTGTGACCAGGGCCGGCCTTCTCTATAAAAGGGCCCGGGTGCAAAAATCCTTTGGGGGCCCCAAAATATTTTTTCAAAAGTAAAAATAAAAGAATTCAGAGTAAATGGACTCCTCTTAAATCCCCTCATCACATTCTGAGATCCTTCCTAACTTTGGAAGGTATTACATTTTTGGATGATGCCATGTGTCCTAATATGTCGCCATTGCATTAATGAGTTGGTCTAAAAGCTTATGTGGACGCCCACACCTTGGAACATTTTCAGTTGGTCCTGTGTCATTATATTTTTTATTACACTTCTGATTATTAAAGGTATTTTGGTATTTAACAACTCCAAAATAATAGCATTATTAAATTATTGACTCTTAACCTCTAATTCTGGGTTGTCCAACCTGTGGCCCATTGAGACTTTTAATGTGGCCCATGGTGCATCATTTCTAATTATGCGTTATAGCATACCTGGTACTGTATGTAACACCTAACGTTATCTTCACCCGTTTTGGTTTTGACAGCCTGTGGCTGGCAATCAGTTCATGGAGCAACCGAGTGACCCACAACACCAGAAAGGTTTCACAACCCTGGTGTAGTTCAATGGAAGGGTTGTTAGATAACGTTTAGGTTATGTTGAATTGGCAGGGTCGAATGAGGGACGTTGCCCCTACAATGAGGTATTAAACTTTTAATATTAGCAATGATCTGGGCCCTGATGGGTACTGATGATGGGGTCCCCCTCAATCTTGGGCCCGGGTGAAATGCGCCCCCTGCCCCCCCCCCCCCCCCGGATGGCCGGCCCTGACTGTGACTTACTAAAACTCATAGGATGCTCCTTAATAAGAGGACTTTAGCCATTGTTATCCTAGTACCAAGACAACGTTTTCAGTGATAAATATGCATTGACTGGATTTAGGTGCAATTTGGCCCCATTCCTCTCATTAAAAATATTGATAGGCCATGTTTAAAGCATATCCTCAATTAAAAGCCGGTATTTTTAAATATAAAAGTTCAGATCATTGTCCATTCCAATTACCAATACTTTTTAGATTGTGACAGCCACGCGTTTCTGGAATTTTATTTTTAAGGTTGTAATTGAGAGAGCAATGAACTAGATTTTAAAATATGTTACATAAAACATCGGTTGGGTTGCTAGAAGAATTAATTTTTTTAAATTACGCACTATCCATCTATTTTTGTTTCGTCAAAGCAAGTATGTCATGTCTTTGATAATAATGACGTTGTGTTTCTCTATTTTTTTTTTAAAGTCACTGTCCTGCTTGTCTATTTATCTTTGTGTGCTTAACGTAGTAATGAAAAGTAACTACATTGACCTCTTGCAATTGACCAGTAGAAATAGACCGTGAATTATGGACTAATCACAGGCCCTCTACCTTTGTAACTGGACAACGCGAAAATACGCACGGAAATGAATGTTTGAGTCCAGCTGTTTCGTGGAGGGGATAAATTAAATGTTCAATTGCTACGAGATGATCATGTATTTATAGATGTAATTAATTAATTATGCATATCTTAATATAAAGAGACCGCCATCTGGAGAATTAATGTAATGGCTGGTTTCTGCTTCGTTGGTGTTTTAGGGCCCTTCAACTGCAAAGGTCATTAAAGCCTCGTCAATTGCCTAGTTCTAATCCAGAATCTGCCCTGACACTACACTATTATGACGAGTTTTTAGGTATTAGCAGTACCTAGTGTTCCCAAGCGGCGACCCATGCTAGCACTAACTGGAGTGGTTTACGGAACCTCTGGGCGAAAGCTCCGGGGGGCGAAAAGTACTGAGGGGCGAATGTTCCGGATCCCAACTGGAGTTGCGTTGCTTATCTTCAGTGATCAGATGAGAACTGGTGTGTCCAACGCAATACGGCCGCTCCCCCAAAGGGCTGATGGTGTTTTATAAGTGTACAAACTTAAATTTCACTTTTTTAATAAGCCATTTGTCTTTATTTTCAGCTAGTCTTCCTCTTCCGTCTTATTTATTATGTGCCATGTACATGGTCACGGTTTTAATATCTGTTTTCCTAGCCGTTGGATTAGCCAAGGTAAATTATTTAACGTCGAATACTTTTGAAACACATCAGACTCATTGAATGGGGGAATCCAAGTGCTAACTTACAAATGACTTATTTCATTCCAGGAAAAGCCTCGAGTATTATTATCATGGATTATTATTATGGCTGTATTTTATTTCATTGAAGGAGCTCTAGTCCTTTATATGATAATTGTACATTGGGTAATGGTTTTTATTTTTAATAGTTTCTTTACGCTATATTTTTATCTTTTTTTTTACTTTCTTCAACTACATAAGTGACGTTTTAAAATTTGCAATTTTTCCAGACTCTTCAGAGCATCAATGGTATTCTGGAGCTTTCCCTCTGGATCATTAGAGCAGTATATAACGTAAGCCATTCTTTCGTACCTCTGGAATAGGTATTCGAAGATTTGAGCATTTCGGCAATTCAAGGCAAGATAGAGGCTAGAATCCAGCGGTGGCGAACCTATGGCACGCAGAACAATTTTATTGGCACGTGGCATGTACATATACACAGTGGCGTCGCTAGGGTTGGCGTCACCCGGTGCGGTGATGCCATGGTGTCACCATCCTCTCCCGAAAAAAGCCGCTTCTTCTGCTTTGGTGTCACCCCATTTGTCATGGTGCGAGTGGTGTCATCTGGTGCGACCCGCACCCTCCTAGTGACGCCTCTGCATATACAGGGTAACCTACAGTATACTCAGAAACGTCGTTAAAATTGGCATCACCCAGTGCGGTGACGCCATGGTGTCACCCCCACCTCCCTCCGAAAAAAAAGCCGCTCTGCCTGCTCTGTTCCTTGTTCTGTTTTGGTGTCACCCCTTTTGTCATGTGTCACCGGGTGCGGCTCGTACCCCCGCAGTACCAGCGACGTCACTGAGTATAGGCCTACTATATATATATAGCTAAACCAATCTGCAACTCCTAACCCTTTTCCCACCTATGGGAGGGTCGGGTACCCATGTTGTCCCTCTGAATGGCCACTAGGACAATATTTTAAACTGCCGGTTGCCGACCAAAGCTGCAACCCTCCACGTTTATTTATCATAGATCTACTGTTCGTTGGGGCATTCCACCGACACCAGGGGGCGAGCTCGTGCACCAGGAAATTTTGCCTTACCTACCCGCTGCATAGTAGGGAGGGTTCTTTGACGTGCAAATGCCATCGTACACCACACGGGACCTTGGTTCTACTTCTCATCTAAAAGGAGGCGCACTTGGGACCTCTGCTCCCTCCCTCCAAAAAATAAGTCAACCCACCTTGGTCCAGTATGAAACCAATCAATTGGTGAAATTTTCATTTCCTGTAACAAACCGGAAGTAAGGGTACCCCGCCAGCTGAAATAGGTTCGCTACCCCTGAGCTAGACTATGAATGTAGAAAAAAAATCCCGTCCTTCCTCACTCCATATGTTCAAAATTCAAATTTAGCCTGGGCTTCGGCATGTATCAACCAGTACGACAACATTTATGAAACATCAAAAATGTCATTATGATATTTTCTTAGAAATTTGAAAATTCGGGGCCTCGATCTGAGGATCGAGAACCCGACGTCTGAGCCGACCTTCGGTGTGATGAATCAGTACTAGACCTAGTCAAACTGCTTAATTAAATGTTTAGTTTTATAGTACACATATTATAAATAATGACAATTGCAATGTACAGTGCATGGTTATAACAATTTTTATTTCTTTATCCCTCTCTGCAACACATCCCATCCCACGCAGATATTTGCTTTCATCACAATTTTCTCTCAGTACGGGACATGGAGAGAAGAAGAACAAGTTATGACAAGGCTAAAGCATTTAAACATGGTAAGGGTTTGACTTTTTTTAACACTACAAGTTGTAATTGTTAGTTTTTAAATCTTGATTTCCATCATCTGGGCGCTATCGTGTCAGGCGGAATCAAATCGAAAAATCACGATCACACCCTCACTGACCCTGACTAATAAATTGATTGGATGCTGTGCAAGTGAACTGAGATCAACAGCCAGCTGTGAACACACATAATAGTGATTGCACCCGAAAATAATTTTGGAACCGGCCAGTAGCGTCGCTAGGGTTGGCGTCACCCCCCTCTCATGAAGAAAGGCCGCTTCTTCTGCTTTGGTGTCACCCCATTTGTCATGGTCACCCGGTGTGGCCCGCACTCCCCGCACCCCCTGGTGACGCCACTGGTCAACCGGCTGACCGTGGCGCGTGTTTTAAACTTAACATGAAAATAAGTGGTTTTAATGTTACTGTTACCATTCTGGGATTACTATGCACCACTATCCCAGGTCTACCATGATGTTAGAATTTCCTTCCTTCTACTTAACTCATACTCAATGAAGACGAGAAACTGCTGTCTATTTAAAAGTTTGAGATTTAGTTACAGAAATTACGTGGTTTTCAAATAGGCCAAGTTCCGTATCACAGAAATTATAGCGAAATTATAAATAGCAACATAAATTTGTAGTACGGTTTTCCGGCTTTTCTCTGACAAAATTGCATAAAAATGTGGTCAAGAGGTACTGCAGATGAGAAGTTGCGTGCTGCCGGTTTTCTGGAAGTAATAGGTCATTTATTAGCGCGTGTTGCGAAAGAAAAATATTTTTTAACAAGTTTTTTGTTTTTATGTAGTTAGAGAAGATGATTAGTCAAAATACTTAAAAATGACAATAACAGCAGCAAACTATGTAACTCGTGTTAGTTACACTAGTTTGACTACCATGTACATAATTTATATTATAGCCTTCCTTAAAGTGAGTAAAAGGCAACACCTATCATACGACACGTCCGTTAATATTTTTGTCAAAGATGACTGAACACAAATATTAAGCTAATTTGAAAATCCTACTACATAGTTAAAAAATAGTAGGAGAGGCAGTATAACTGTGTTAGAGGCCAGAGGTGATACTGTTAATGATAAGGAGCGGCGAATTGCGTTGGACACACCAGTTCTCGTCTGATCACTGAAGTTAAGCAGCGCAACCCCAGCTAGTACGGACATGGGTGGCCGCTTTGGAAAACTGGTGACTGTTAATACCCAAAAATCGTCACATTAGTGTAGTGTCTGTGCAGTCTCTGCATGACAACTATGCTGTGGACGGGGCTCTAATGACCTTTGCAGTTGAAGGGCCCTAAAACATCAACAAACAACAACATGTGAACGATACATGATCCTTTTTAAGAAACCTGTCTACCTGTAATGTGCCCGCGAAACCATCTCGACCGACAGTGATCAATAATGTTAATAATATTTCTTGAAAGCTAAAAGGTAATAGAACTAGGAGGTGGAGTGCTCCATTTATTGCGTCCAGGTTCGATAATGGACCGAGGTGGGTTGGCTTCTTTCCGGTGAGAGAAAGAGGCCCCGAGTGTGCCTTCCTTCGTATGAGAAGTAAATCCGAGGTCCCGTGTGGTGCACGATGACATTTGCACATAAAAGAAACATCTCTACAATTCAACGGGTAGATGAGATAAAATTCCCAGGTGTAGGAGCTCGTCCCTGGCGTCGGTGAGGTGCCCCAACGACCACTAAACCAACGATCAATAAGGATAGGAGTTGCACCTTTGGTCGGCAGCCGACTGCGGAAAAATACAGTCCAATATATCAGTCGTGTGTCCATTCAAGGTGACAAGGTGAGTACCCGACCCTGCCATACGCGGGTAAAAGGATAGCAGTTGCTCCAAACTATTGGAAATATTTTTAAAAATTAGATCATCCTATGACGAACTGCGCATGTTCAAAATCGTAGGTCAGCAACAACTGAAAAGCATTCCAAATTTCAATATGCATTCCATCTAATGACACTCACAACTTATAAGTATGTATTTTTAAGATACAATTTGACGATAGACATTTTATCTGAAATTCAATAAGTTGATATAGAATTGTAATTAATGCGCTTTATGCCACACAAGTTGGTACGGCCTTGTCACTTTTAACCCGTCATCATTCTTATCCAAAAATCACATCCCTCTTGACCTCACACTCTACTAAATACTCAGCGTGTTTCCTAAATGCACGTCTTTTTTAGGGGTGTGAAGTTACTCTCTGGCTTTCCTTGCTCTGACCTGCTTTTCTTTCTCTCCTCACAATATAGACGTATTCGTGTTATTTTTTTTATAGTTTCTATACCTGATTTTTGTTTCGTTGGTGTTTCAGGGCCCTTCAACTACGAGGTCATTAGAGCCCCGTCCACTGCGTAGTTCTAATGCAGAGAGTGCACAGACACTACGCTAATGTGACGATTTTTGGGTATTAGCAGTCACCAATTTTCCAAAGCGGCCACCCATGTCAGTACTAGCTGGAGTTGCGCTGCTTAACTTCAGTGATCAGACGAGAACTGGTGTGTCCAACGCAATAACCTTCTTTCTTTATACCTGCTCACACCTATAAAATTGCCCTTTCTGTGCTTATTGCGACTTTACTTTTTTTTTCTCTCATAACCCAAAACGCAGCACGAAATAAGCACTTCTGTAACCTACTTTTTGTTCTCTGTTCTCTGCGACTCAACACTCTGACCTACATAAACGATCTAGAATCTTGCTGTCGCACTATATCCCCTATATTCTTCTGTTTCTAACAATCTACCTTCAGCGGCAGCATTGCTTTGGGCACACAAGTTCTTGTCTGATCACTGAAGTTAGGTAACGCCACCCCAGCTAGTGCTAACATGGGTGGCCGCTTGGGAACACTGGGTACCGCTAATATCCAAAAATCGTCTCATCAGAGTGGTATCTGTGGAGTCACTGCATTAGAACTACGTATATATTTTCTCCTGTTATAAATCGGCTAATTGCCCCCTTCACGGGTTTTGTATTTATAATTTTTCACACCTGTGGCAAGGTCGGGTACCCTTGTTGCCCCTCTGAATGGACACAAGTGTGATCTATTGGAGTGTTTTTCCGCAGCCGATTACTGACCAAAGCTGCAACCCCCTATGCGGGAGAGGGAGAGAGAGAGACCCCTGGAGGGAGAGGGGGCGAGCTACCACACCTGGAAATGTTTCCTCACCTGCCCAGCGCATAGCAGAGAGGGCTCTTTTACGTGCAAATGCCACTGTACACTACACGGGCCCTCGGTTTTACTTCTCATCTGTAGGAAGGTGCACTCGGGGCCTCTATCTCGCCGGAAAGAAGTCAACCCACTGCGGTCCAGTATTGAACCTAAAATCACTGACGCAGTTATCGAGCGCCCTACCCCCTGCGGAACCGAGACGGGATGTTTTGTATTTATAATAGACGTAAAATATTTAATATTATGTATGTATGCATATTACGCATCAATTGTCGACGAGAAATAACCGAAATTATTTAGGTCGGAGATGGATTGAATTTAAAAAATCCCTTGTTAAAAAACTTAGTATGTTTTGTATAACCATGGTAGCACGCATTTCGACACTTCTTAAAATAAACAAATTGAATATTTCTTGATAATGTACTTTACTGTGTCAGTTAACTTCCCAAAGTAAACCAAATGCCTTCCTAGAGTTAACAACTTCCACTTACAGGAAGTCTTAAAAATAAAAGATAAAAAGTTGATTGCACCTACACCACAGAGTATTTCTGTCTTTTAAAAAAAAGCAACACTAAATTTAATTTGAGATTATTAAAGTCGTTGCAAGAAGTTAGGGGGAAAGATGAACCACTCTAGATCACTACTAGGCTGACTACTACATATGGGTGGTAGGTAATATTAGCCGTTATAATCAGTTCCTTGTCAGACAACGACTTGGGCGACATTAGGAAAATTATCAAGAAATATTTTACTCTTCACCTACCAGAGATAACTATTTTCTACACTGAGATTAAAAGCAATTACTCAAAACTAAACCTGACGCTCTTTGTTGAACATGCAGGGCCTATTCAGAACTAAATTCCGCCTCGTGGTGGCGCAGTGCGTAGCCTACTCGGTACCTGCGTCAATGGTTCTAGGCTCGATAGTGGGCCGCGGTGAGTTGGCTACTTTCGGGCGAGAGAGATGCCCCGCGTGCGACTTCTTTCGGATGAGAAGGAAAACCGAAGTCCTGTTTGGTGTACGATGGCATTTACACGTAAAAGAACCCTCTCTACTATGCAACGGATAGACAAGGCAAAATTTCCAGGTGTAGGAACTCGTCCCCTGTCCCTCCTGGAGCCTGGTAAAGGTGGAATTCTCCAACGAACAACAGACCGACGATAAATAAGCATAGGGGTTGCAGGTTTGGTCGGCAACCGGCTGCACAAAAACACTGTTGAATGCATCACCCTTGTGTCCATTCATAGGGACAAGATGGGCACCCCACCCTGCCATAGGAGGGAAAGGGTTAGGAGGATGGAAAGAAGGAACTTCAATAAAAAGACCGGCAAATCATCATCATCAAACCCTTGTCTCGCCTATGGTAGGGGTAGTGTCTGCGAGAGCTCTGGCAAATCCAGAGAGGAAAATATCCTTCAAGATGTTCTTGTTTACACTTATTTTGAAATGAAGGACGTCAAAAGGAGTATAAGGGACCGGGGAGAAGAAAGCCACCATATCATTCTTATTATCACAAAGACGACGACTCAATTTAAAAGAGCAACTTCGAAATGATTTATAATTCAAATTTTTTAAGTGTTATTGGTGAACGATAAAGTGCCATGTTCTGTGTAGAAGAAGGCTTATCTATAAGTGAACTTTTCAAGTTTTTACAGCTCCCTTGGTTAACCATTTTTGGTTTACCTCGGTGGATCGGCGAATGTGTGCTTGGCTCATGAGTTCATGGTAACAGATTCGATCCTGCTTCTGACGAAAGAGAGAAAAGCCCCAAGTCAGTTGTTTCATTGATGTTAAAACATCAATGAAACAATTGACTTGGACCCTTCGACACAGTGGTTATTAGAGCCCCGTCCACTGCGTTGTTCTAATGCAGAGTCTGCACGGACACTACTCTGTTACCCCGATTTTGGGGTATGTTCCCAAGCGGTTCTCCATGCTAGTACTAGATGGGGTTACGTCACCTGGTGTGTCCAAAGCAATAGAGCCGTTCCCCCAGTTAAGAAGTAAAACCGTCGTCCCGTTTGCAATGTCTCCCCCACTGCCCACAGCAGAACCCTATCTTCTTCATCTTCATCCCCTTCTTCCCCTTATCCCTCCTGTGGCAGGGTCGGGTCTGCGGGTTTTAGCCCCTCACTTCCGCCTATTTGCCCCCAAGTCTCCGTACACCCCACATATTACCATACCCTTACATGCAACTTGCTCCCACGTCTGCTTTGGTGGAAGCTAATTACTCTGTATTCTTCATTTTCACCTTCAGGTCCCTCCTTCTCAGGTCCTTCCCTACCAGTTTGTTGGAGGCTCCAACTTCTTCTATGTCGTCCGTAAATGCCAAGCACTGAGGTGCCCATTCCGTTACGCATCCATAACCAGAATGAAAAGGTATGGACTTAGTGCTGAACTTTGGTGCTGTGCCGTAACGAGGGTATGAAGCGCCTGTGGCAAGTGTTTAACTTTCGCTTGCCCATAACGCAATAATGACAAAAAACTTAAACATTTTGCGCCCCAAACCCAGTTGCACCCGTAGCGGCCGTCTTCTTCGCCACGCCCTCGTTACGGCCTTGCTTTGGTGTACCCCAACCTGCACTTGGATACCTCCAGTTCTTCACCAAGTAGTCCTGACCCTGGCTATGAAACCTTCATACATGGAATAAAGTAGACGTGTAGGTCGACAGAAGTTAACCCCTTGACCTCGGAAAGTATTTGACTTCACTTCCCTCAAAAAAATTAGGCTGATGTTAAATACGCAGTGGTTAGGGCGCTGCAGATAACTGTGTGTTTCTGGTACCAATGAGACAAATGGATATCTGGCCTTGCCATAGACAAGAAAAGGGCAATAGCAGAAATAAACCAGAAACTTCATCAATAGGTGCTGGAAGGGAGAAGTGTATGTAGGTCACATAAGGAATATTAATTTGTTGATAAGATCAGTATAGTTTTACACTGCGTTAGGTCTCATATTGATCCATATCCAGGTAGTCACTTTTAATAACTAGAATACATCGTTACGTCCTGATAGGGAAAGGGGTCAATATAATAAAAATGTACTCCAGTAGACCCTAAAAGGTGATTTTTAAGTTCTACCATATACCCTCTTTTTTTCTCTTTGAAGTTTTCTTCTCACTCCCTTGTTAATTTTCGTTCCCCCCTTTCCAGTGGTTTCGAGGCAGAATTATTTACCCTGCACTATTTATGAAATTTTAACTCTTTCGATTGACCGAAATTAATCCTTGCCTCTTTCAACTCTTTAAATTTTATGTAGTGGAGCGTATCAACTTGAAAAAAAATGTAGTGAAATTTTTAAATTCCTCCTTACTGGCTTTATTTCAAAGAGTACATACCTCATACCTGTATAGTACTCCATATATTACGACTTAGTACCTCGTGCAAATTCGGCATACTTAATTATAATTAACGTGCATAAAAGCTCACCTTTAATAATCATTTATTAGGGAAAGAGTTACGATTTCAAACTAGAGTCTCTGTCTGCATACTGAGGTTTACTTTGGTACTCGAATTTGGTGAAAGCGATCGATCAATAACATTTTCCGACTCCGTCGTTGGCTTCATTTGGTCGTAGTAGACAAACAGTTCAGAAAAAACATCTTAAATCTCCCTCTACAATTAATAACGTGACACCACATCACACAGAAATAGTAGACTTAATAAAACCATATTATTATTATAATATTAATATAACTGTGAGTGTGACCCGATGAAGACGTTATTAAAAGTAAGCAAATGACGGTGTGTGAAAAAGTTAGCTGTGAGTTTAGTACAAAAAATGGGGGGGGGGGGCTAGAAATTCTCTTCTTGTTACCGTCATGGAGCTGTAGCGTACTCAACTACTGCGACAGTGGTTCTAGGTTCGATACTGGATCGAGGTGGGTTGGCATCTTGAGCGAGAGAGATTTTGTTGTGTTGTGTTGGTGTTTATTGGCCTTTCAACTACAAGGTCACTAGAGCCCCGTCCACTGCATAGTTTCAATGCAGAGACTGCACAGACACTACGCTAATTCCACGATTTTTGGTTTTTTTTAGCGTTACCCAGTTTTCCCAAGCGCCCACCCATGCAGTGGCGTCGCTAAGGTTGGCGTCACCCTCTCCCGAAAAAAGCCGCTTCTTCTGCTTTGGTGTCACCCCATTTCTCAAGCAACACAACCCCAGCTAGTACTGACATGGGTGGCTGCTTGGGAAAGCTGGGTACCGCTAGTATCCGAAAATCGTCACATTAGTGTAGTCTCTGTGCAGCCTCTGCATCAGAACTACACAGTGGACGGGGCTCTAATGATCTTGTAATTGTAGGGCCCTAAAACACCAACAAACAACAACAACCCCATTTCTCATGGTGCGAGTGGTGTCACCCGATGCGGCCCGCACCCTCCGTACCCCCTAGTGACGCCACTGCACCCATGTTAGTACTAGCTGGGGTTGCATTGCTTAACTTCAGTGATCAGACAAGATTTTTGTTTTGTTGGTGTCTTAGGGCACTTCAACTACAAGGTCACTAGAACACCGTCCACTGCATAGTTCTACTGCAGAGACTGCACAGACACTACACTAACGCGACGATTTTTGGGTTTTTAGCGGTACCCTGTGTTCCCAAGTGGCTACCCATGTTAATACTATCTGCGTTTGCGTTGCGTAACTTCAGTGATCAGACGAGAACTGGTGTGTCCAACGCAAAACAGCCGCTCCACGAGAGTGAGAAACCCTCAGTCCTCCGGTCGTCAGATGAAAAGTAAAGCCGTGGCCGGAGTGCTGTGTTGGATGTCACCACTGCATTTAAAAGTCTTTCTATATGGAAAGTGAAGGCTGGCAACATTCCCAGGGAAAGCACCTTCAGTTGGACGGGATGGAAATTGTCTGTCTGCAGACTACATTACAACTACGCAGTGGACGGGGTTCTAATGCCCATTGTAGTTGAACGGCCCTAAAACACCACCACAAACAAAAGGGATGGAAAGTAGTGCAGTGCCCCCCCCCGCCCCTTGTGTTGTGTGTACGAAGCCATTTGCACGTAAAAGGGCCCTTTCTAAAATTCCAGGCGTAGGTAGGCAAACTTCCCACATGTAGGAGCTCGCAACGAACAGTAGGTCGTCCATAAAAAAACAAAGAAGTTGCACCTTAGGTCGGAAGCCGGCTGCGTAAACATACCGTCCAACAGGTTTCCCATGTGTCTCAGAAGGACAGAAGTGGGTGCTCGATCCTGCCATAGGCGGGGAACGGCTGTATTGCGTTGCACACATTAGTTCTCTTCCGATTACTGAAGTTAAGCAACGCAAACTGGGTTTTTGGGGTTGAACTGGGTACTGCTCACGCGCGGATCCAGGGTGGGGTTTTTGGGGTTGCAACCCCCCCCCCCACAGTCACATATAAATTTATTCGCATAATATATGCAAGCTTAAAGCCCACCACACACGATCAGTTTGGTGTGTCAGTTCGGTGTGTGTAGGCCTACATCAATGTGTTCAACTTGGTGTGAAGGAATGGCTTTCCCGCACACGATCAGTTTGGTGTGTCACGTACTTATGTTCCTTTTCGTGAAACGTCATGTGACGTCATTTGATTGTCCGCATCAACCAGTAATTCTACCGTTACCATGGTGCAATTTTTTAATGATGACGTTTATCCATGTTTGGGCATGCGCAGAACAAAAAAGTGAACAACTGATGTGAGCAACCCCACACACGCTCAATTCGGATGGACGTCAGTCCGAATTGACACACTGATGTGATAAAATTTCTTCACACAGTCAGTTAAAATTTTTGGTGTGAGCAAAAAATCAGATCGGTGAACTGACACACCAAACTGATCGTGTGTGGCGGCCTTTAGCTGAGTGTGTGACGTTCTTTTACTCCTCACTGCCCCCAAGGACGGATCCAGAGGCTGGCCACAGGGGGGGTGATCACCCCGATCACCCCCCCCCCGTGGATCCGCCACTGACTGCCCCTCTAGTTAACACACTCCTGGATATCCCTTTTGCCCTTGAAGATTTTAATCGCTCAGTTCTCATGCCTAGCACCTGGCATACTACTCCCACTTGCAGAAAGCAACTCCTAACCCTTTTCTCGCCTATGGCAGGGTCGAGTACCCATCCCACTCAGTGGCGTAACTTCAGTTATGGCACCAGGGGCAAGAGGCATTCGAAGCACCCCCACCTCCACTGTTGTTTGTCTTGAACAGAGATGTTACACGTATGTAGGCACTTCTTATTTGCCGTAAAGTCGTCGTACAGACATTGTGTAGCGGTGGCTGATGTCCAGAAGGCGGACAAGGCGCCCCAAGGTGGCGCTTTGCCCTGCGCCCGGGACAATTTGACCCCATTGCCCCTACAAGTTACGCCACTGATCCGACTACCAACTCACCGCTTTCGAGTTGAATTCATCATCTTGAAAGACACTTCCAATCACTTAATAACCTACCCTCCCTTTTCCACTTGCTTCCCTTGCCTGCTTCTTAAAGGCTCATTGCTCCATGGGAATAAATTTAACCAAGAATCTAAGGTGGTAGGATTTTGCGAGAGAAGAGGATCAGTCGTGCAAACGGGGTTAGTACCAGAGGACGACTTTCCAGAGATTAGATAGCAGTTTAGTGTTCAAAGCATTCAAGGAGAGCGAGAGAGAGAGAGAGAGGGAGGGAGGGAGATAGAGGGAGAGATTTGTGTGTTATGCTAATGGGTTGGGGAGTAAGCCAAGCAGCCATAACTGGCCGAACCCTTAAGAGGCTGCTCGCGGGTGATGAGGTGGTAGGTGTAGAGGATGTAGGAAAGGGGAAATTTGAAACACCCAAAATTCACTACCAACCACTTATGTTAATACTAACGTGGGTATGCGATGCTTAACTTCAGTGATCTCACGAGAACTGGTGTGTCCAACGCAACTTGGCCGCAAAAGAGAGAGAGAGAGAAAGAGAGAGAGAGAGAGAGAGAGAGAGAGAGAGATTGATTATAAGTAAATGGCAGGCAACAGGGTGCGTCCTGGACTTCGACAATTGGACTCGGGGAATTTCAAGATTTATAGCTAAGCTTATGGGTTTGGTAATGAGGCGGGTAACTGCGTTAGTGAGCGAGTCAGCCAACGACGGTTGCTCGTCCCAGTGTAACCTTCACAGACGACTCATTCATGAGCCCTTTTGGGCTTTGCCAATCCATGAAAAAGCAACCCATGACCCTTTTTCCCGCCTGTTGCAGGGAATCCCGCCTATGGACACAGGGGTGATATACTATATTGGACAGTGGTTTTTCGCAGCCGACTACCGACCAGAGCTGCAAACCCCCATGGTTATTTATCGTCGGTCTATTGTTCGCTGGGGAATTCCACCTATACCAGACCCCAGGAGGGAGAGCGGGCTCCTCATCCGAATGAAGGTACAATCGGTGCATCTCTCTAACCCGATAGACGCAAACCCACCTCGGCCCAGTATCGAACCTAGAACCATGCTTTTGACCTGCAGGTGGACAGCAGGGGCAGATGGACCGCGCCACTGAGGGGGAATTTTCCCCACTCCAAGAGGTTCTATGATATGCCTATACTGCAGGTGCCAACAAATGGAATGGGGGACAGTTTGTTGAGTCAGAAATTAACTCATATTTATAGTAACTAAAGTTAATAAGCGAATTCTGCACTCATTGGAATTTTAAATATGAGAGGAGGATATGTAATTAGACTTCTAGATATATGGAATTTTCAAGAAAGGCAGCACCCAGGCTGACCACACTCCGCTTATGGTGATTTATTCAAATTTAAGGCTCCCTCACACCAACGCGAATAAATCGCAGTCGCCGCGGATGTTTCGCGGCGAATTATTGGCATCAAACGCTACCCATGAAGAGCAATGGTCATGTGTACACCGAAGCGAATGTATCGCGCCCGCGGTTCCGAAAGTGCAGCGAATTTAAACGTCATCGTAGTTTGAATTCTGATAGAACAAGATGCCGTTCACCTAAAAAAAATAGAATTAATGAGAACAAGCTGGTCAAAAAAGAACTAAACTGACGCGTTGGTGTGCATATCAAGGCGAATCCACCGCGTCGCAGCGCGTGTTCCTGAAGCGAAAATCCCGCTGCGACTGCGATTGTTTCGCGTTGGTGTGAGGGAGCCTTTTAACTGTTTTTTTTGGTCTAGTGTTAATGTGTGTATTCATGCGCTGAGTGTGGAGGCTAAGCGTCCCAATTGGAACATAGGTGACGTCACACTAGTGGGCCGCGTTACACCTTCAATTCAATAGGCTCGTAAGCGTCATTCGGCTTCAAGTCTGACTTGCGAGAAACAAGTGCACAGCAGCGGCGGTGGCGCGTTCCATTTTCTTGCTGCCTCATGCTACTGTTTATTATTTAAATAAGTCCATCATTTTGCCAGTTGAATAATGATTATTGGCGTCGAGTCTTCTTCCCACCGTCGTAGACGATTACTACTAATATTGTTGTTGTTGATGTTGCCATTTGATCGACGACAACGCATCGGTGGGTTTCATATTTTAATTTGTTCTTTTAAGAATATGTGGCATTCTATTTTTTTTTTCTTTTCGTTCTTATAAATGACGTGTAAAATTCTTTTATATCGTTCGAAAAAGAAAAATGAGAATGTCTGAGATATTCTTCCGTCTTCAAGTAAATGGATCGTTTCGATCTCGGTTGTAATTTGAGCAAATATACTGTAACATCCTAAAATCCGTCGTGCATTTTAGTTAATACGATAAAATGGTGAATGACATTAATTACTTTGTAGGAGAAAAAAAAGTATTAATTATTGCTTGACGGCTTCAAAATAAATTAGAACGATAAAATCGAAGGATAATTCCATTTTATTTTATTTTTTTATGTGATCGCCTCACTCACAGACTGGAAGAACTAATGTTGTAGCCGCCGATTCTGTGTCAGCGATGAAGAAAGATTCGTCTTTACACAGTAATGGACATGTATCAGTGCCCCTCGATGGTCAGCATGCGTACGATAATCCAGCTTACGCGATCACCACTTCAGATTTGACGTTAAATGGGATCAGTTCTGGAATTCCAGGTACCACAGGATACTCCACCACCACCACCACCGATGGACGTATGAAAAGGTAAGATATTATTGTAAGGATGTGTTCATTTTTCTAGCAATGCCATCCTACGTCGTTTTTCTTTTTCGATTGGTATTGTACATGCCTGTGTTTTTAAAGATTTATTAACATGTAAGCTATGTTGACGTAGGTGAGGAAAACGTAAGGAACTCAATACTGCTCATACGATGATAATTTTTTAAATTCTACCTTCCTTTAGCAATTTAAAGAAATCAGGAATGATTAAAAAGCTTCCGGGAAAACGCAGTCGCATGTAAATGTATTAGCGAAGTAATGAAAACTTGATTTTTTCTACAAATGTCTTCCGCCCTCTTTTCTGTAGTGTATGACAAGTATTAGACATCCTTGTGGCGTGACTTATCCTTTGCTAACACTTAAGACATCACAGACATTGGAGAAGATCATTTCATCACCGTTGTCCATTCACGGCTGTCATTATCCTTGCCAATTGCCCCCCTCCCCCGTAACTAGTCTTGCTAACAAATAGACCCCATGCTCTCAGACCGTTCAACCCTGTGAGTTTTGCTGCTGTAATATTTTTCTTTTTTTGCTTTTCATCTTAGACTGTGATGTCCACCCATCTCACTCGTAAACGAGTCCCTCCTTCCATTATAAACCCTGTTCACCTTTAACGAAACTGTTCTAAGTGGGTCACCAAAAATATATTGATTTGGTGAAACTCCTCTATTTTTTTTTGTCTAGGCGTTAGGGAATAGGAGAAGGGTATATACACAGGCATTACTTTTTTAAGGTAACCTGTCTACAGACACTCACTACACCATGATGCATATCATGGCGCAGACATACACACATATTTCTGATATTAAATAGAAAGAAAACCATTAATTGCCTTATTAAAGTGCATAATTGAAAATACCGATCATTTTAGTCTGGGATGGCTGTACTGGCTTCATGCTTGTGATGGCGATTATTGTCAACATGTGAAATTTGTAAGGTGATAAAGAGCATGATTTCGGTCACTGCTATAGCTAGATAAGAGAGGTAACTAACCAGTCCGTCATCGATAGGCATAGCCCGTGACGAGGACAATTGGTCGAACGGGTTTCCTAAAAATCTCGTCCCCTCATCCGATACAAGTGGGTCACGTGCATTGTGGCCTCTGTACGACGTGGTGTTCTCAGTCTAAAGAATCATATCCCAATTCTTGAGTTCATCGATAGGAAGGGGAAGAATAGTGGGTAGGTGCTGAGAAGGCGTTATTCTATCCGGTTCCAAACTGGAGTTCTCCGCAGGAAAACAAATGCTCTCAGACGTACATTCACTTTTAATAGTAGTTGTAGTAGCATACGTGAGCAACCCGCGATATGTGAGTGGGACTTGGGTGACTACTATTTTTATCTGCCTCCACAATTCCTTAATGAATTAACTAAGACACCCCCAAGGAACTGACAACTCTCTCTCTCTCCTAGGTCTGAAAACGGTAATCAAATAGACGGTAGGTAGGATGAGTTACGCACGTCGTTACTATGACAACCTATGGCAACTGTGCCAGCTAGGCCTATTGAATGACAAGCTGACTTCACAATCTGTAAAGTTTAGAGAGTAGACAGGCATGAGAGAGAGAATGACGATCTTTAAAAGTTTAAAATTGCATCATTCTGTCTTCTGCATGCATAATAGCCACTAAAGAGTGAGTCTTTGCAACTCAGTATTACCCTAATTTTGCATGACATTAAATTAGTCTTTCTTGACAGTATTCGTAAGTGCCCAGCAAGGGGAACATTAACGTTACGCAACACGCTCCCTTCCCTCCAAATAATCCTTGAAACTTTAGGAAGGTAAGAATCGTGAAAAGATTTGGATCGAAATAGCATCTACAGCAGTCCACACTCGCCTAAATCCATCCTAACGAACCCAAAAATACCTACCGACTAATCCATGATTTCAGGGTCTTGTCATCACTGTGTGGGTTCGTAAGTAGGGGAAAAGTATGATTATGCTAATGATCATCTTTTAGTCGTTAGTTCGAAACTTAAGTGAAGCTAATTGCGGAGAAAAGATGTGAGGAAGGGAGAGTGCGTGCGCTCGCTCTCTGTTAAAAATTAGTTGTTGTTTGAAAGACGAGGGCAGAGGACAAGAAGTAAAGCCCTGCTAATTCATCCTCTCCATCTTCACCGGCCTCTAAATCCTTGAATTTTGAGAGCCCTTGAATTATACTGGGACGAAGTGCGACTACATGTAATACGCAGAACTGTGGCTGCCCTGTGTTGTGATAAATGAGCTTTCCTAATGATACTAATTAATGCTTGATATCACGTGATAGTGATCAAAGCTGTCAAGTGAAGGTTACTCACGTTATTCCTGCAACTATCATTATCTCTTATTTAACTATCGAGATGCGATCACTTTCCCGTGGGATGTTAAGCAGATCGTCCTAAGAGGAGGAGAAAACTGAAAAAGTTTAGGAAATCCGAGGGAGTTAGAATTCCTAGAATTGGATGTGACAGGGAGTGGCCTGGGGGGCTCTATTTTTATTTTTTGTTTACTCCTTCGATGACCTGTACTTTGAAGGAAAGTTCATTGTTTTAATTTTGGAGAATGGAAAGCAGTCGTGCAATGCGGTGCTGGGACCGAATTTGGCTGTTTAAAGTGTCCTAGGAATTTAGGAACAGAGCTTGTCGTGAATTTGAATTGGCAGGACTCGTTTCATGACTCGTTCATAAATTCTCTAGAAAAATATCGCGGCATTTAATAATTAATAACATTAGATAATTTCTGGCAAGTAATCATGACGAGATCATCTTCTCCATCTATTATGGGTGCCAAGATGTTGGCATCCCCCTTCTTTAGAAATGTTCAAATTATTCATAAAATGAGCGGGTAGGGGACACAATCATTTTGATGCAGTATCAAATGCTTACCGGTAAAACGATACAAACGTGAATTAGTTAAACTTTTTTTAGTATTTGTGAAAAGTGGGTCGAATTACATTCAGTACCCCCTTTTCGCACTTCCATAGTCAACTAGGTTAAGAAATTGGCCATACCTATCAGATGCAAAATAACTCGATTAGTCCAATTAAAGAAAAAATATGTCTTTCTATTTAACAATTTATTTCTAAAAGTGTATTTATTTATACGAAAGTTTTTTTGTGTGATTAAAATAGCACTTGCGTGCTTTAGTTTTTCAACGGGATGTCCCACTGTGGAATATAGCGACAAATGGGTCACATTACAAGTAACGGATTTGTTGTATGGCCCTTCGAGTACAATGGTCATTAGAGCCCCGTCCGCTGCATAGTTCTAATGCACTCTATACAGACACTACGCTGCTACGACGATTTTGGGTTTTAGCAGTACCCAGTGTCCCCAAACAGTCACCCCTGCCAGTAGTATCTGGGATTGCGTTGCTTAAATTCAGTGATAAGATGAGAACGTGTGTCCAACGCAATTCACCCGCTCTATATGTAACGGAGTGGATAGCCAAGTGGTACTCACGTTTTTGAATATCACACCTGAGATGGGATTCCTGAAATAAATCAGTAACCTTGAAGGGCCTGAATAATCTTTAATAATGGGTGAACCCCTCATGTCAACCCTTGCTACGCCCAACTAGAAGGTCTATTAAAGACTACACTAAGTTGTTTGTTTTGTTGGTGTGTTTAGGGCCCTTCAACTACAAGGTCATTAGAACCCCGTCCGCTGCATAGTTCTAGTGCAGAAGCTGAACAGACTCTACACTAATGCGGCGATTATTGGGTACTAGCAGTACCCAGTTTTCCCAAACGGCCACCCATGTTAGTACTAGCTGGAATTGCGTTGCTTAACTTCAGTGAGGAATAATGAAATATATAATAACCCAACCAACTATGGATATGAAAATAAAGAAATTTGCGAAAGTTTTTTTGGATCGAAAATTAAGGATAAAATAGCGCTGCACCCTAAATAACACGAGGTCCTTTCGGGGCCCTACACCAAGAGCTACTAGGTCTATATTGCAATTGGACTCGGGGATCATTCCTATATCACAATAAACCAACTCCTAACCCTTTTCCGCCTATAGGAGGGTCAGGTACCCATCTTGTCCCTCTGAATGGACACCGTCGGTCGGTCTACTTTTCGTCGGCCTGCACCTGGGGAATTTTGCCTTATCTACCCGTTGCATAGTAGAGAAGGTTCTTTTACATGCAAATGCCATCGTGCACCACACTGGACCCGGTTTTACTTTTCCTTCGAAAAAAGCCTACCCACCTCGGTCCTGCATCGAACCTAGAACTACTGACGCAATTTCCGAGTGCGCTACCCACTGCGCCACTGAGGCGGGACCTCCTATATCACAATGCCTAGTTAAAAGAAATAGTAACAGATGTAAGCTATTTGAATAACCTGACTATTGCTGTACCAATAGTCGACAACAGTAGCTGAGTGAATTAATCAATTTGAAATCCTACCGGATGTTGATATTCACCATCCGCTGGTGTCAGGTGTGACCTATTTACATATTGTAATGTTAGTTCTTGCGTATCCCATTTGCTCTTGCCCTTTCCCCGTTCCCCAGTTTCATATTATTTTATCTAAAAATATGAAATTGAATCTAATTTCTGCTCTAACTGGAGGGAACATTACAATGTTAGTAGCAAGAGCACTTGTGTGGTATTTTATATGGTAACCTTGAAATTGGAGAAGAATTGATTTGTTCCGTAGATAGATGAAGGAGAAAACTGGGTCGAGCCTGGATATAGACGCCCTTACTCCTGGTTTGCTCTTGCTATGCTCCACTGCCACTACCCGTCCTATTTTTAACGTTTTTCTTTTCACTACATCCATGTGTCTCTCTCGCTTCTCTTCATCGATCCCCTTTCACCAAAAATGAACTTCTGACTCTCATTCCGTGTCGATATTAAGGAGTCCCTATACCTTTTACCCTTACGGTACACTATTTCCTCACACCAACCCACCCACATACCTCTTTGAAGCGTAAAAACATGAGCGCAAATGGCGTTTCGTGTTAATGTTGTTGTGGCGTAGTGTCCTTCGTGAGTTTCTGGCACATATCAGGTGATGTTATTAATGACGTTTTATGCGTTTGATTAACAAAAAAAAAAGGTAAATCGGAAATGTATTGCCACCCCCACTGGATGAAGTTCAAGGTCTCTGTTCAACATTTAGGTTGCTTATCGATTATTATTATATGACAAATTAACACTCGGTATTTTTGTTGTTGTGTTTTTGTGTGTGTATGATGTACAGAAGCTTTTTTTCCCCCCATTCCAACTTGGCATTCATCGCTACTCAATTTTCCCCCCTTCGTCAATGGATTTTTATCTGAGAGAGAATTTTTGTATCGTTTCCTGGCAAAAATGTTTCGCGGTCCTTTCTCGACGAACTACACGCAATATAATAAAAGGAGGGAGAAAGGGACGGGGGTCTTCTCTAATTTGCTTTCGTTTATATTGTACATATGTACTTTACTCTATATCAGGGCTCTATATTATAGTTTAAGATATGATATTGCGTTCCTAGCCGCAGCAACGTCTTATGTCCTTATCAATTTGTCTTTTTGTATATATCTTAAAGAATTACGATATCCCGTCTCGGTGGCGCAATAGGTAGCGTGCTCGATTTACTGCCCCTGGGGTTCCAGGTTCGATACTGCATCCAGGTAGGTTAGCTTCTTTCGGGCATAAGAGAGAGAAGCCCCGAGTACGCTTTCCTTCGGATGTGAAGTAAAACCGAGAGTCACGTATGGTGTACGATGGAATTTGCACGTAAAACAACCCCTCTCTACAACGGGTAGATGAGGCATGGGGGTTGCATGGAGGAAGCATGGAGGTTGCAGCGTTGGTCGGCAGCCGGTTGCGAAAAAAATGCCGTCCAATAGATCACCTTTGTGTACCCTACCCTCCAACAGGCGAGAAAAAGGTTAGGAGTTGCTTTGCCTAAAGAATTACGTATAATTTGGTTCATAACCCTCCACCAGCACCCCAGCAACACCTTTAACCTTCGCATCCATTCCAGCTGCTCCACCCCAGGACCTCTTCCAATGTGGGGGTTCCCCAAACCCCTCCTGCAGTGGTACAACGTTGGACATGCCAGCATCACATGCCTGGCATCCTCTACTTGATCCTCAAACAATCCACAGCTCTCTTCTCCGCCTGTGATCTGTGCCATCCCCTGTGTCGTTTTTTTTGTTTTGTTGGTGTTTTACGGCCCTTCAACTATAAGGACATTCGAGTCCCGTCCGCTGCATGGTACTAGTGCAGAGACTGCACAGACACTATACTAATGCGACGATTATTGTGTATTAGCAGCACCCAGTTGTTCCAAGCGGCCACCCATGTTAGTACTAGCTGGGGTGGTGCTGATTAACGTCAGTGATCAGACGAGAATTGGTTTGTCCAACGTAATAAGCCGCTTCCCTTCTGTTTCGTCTCCAGTGACTCAGATCTTGCCTGAAACAGAAGTGGCTCTCCCTCGTATTGTCCTAAATTACCTCCCTCTCTATGTTAAGCTTGTTCCCATATATCCTCAGCGTTTTCTTTGCTGCCCTTCCCTCCATGGTCTGTCGACACTGCCCTAACCCCACCCCCCCCGTTCCTTAACTTTGTCCTGGATAATATTTGTATTGTTGTTGCCCCTCCCTCACCATCCCCAGGGTGCCGTGTTATGCCTATGTTCTTCATTATCCTGTTTACTCTCCTAGTTAGGGACACCCTCATGTTGATTACCCATGCATTAACCTGTCTTACTGGATTTTTCTTATGTAGTCCCCATATCTTGCATAAGTATGTCTACATACAGTACTACGCATTTCTCTCTCTCTTCAAATGTAGACCAACCCATGTCCCCCTGTATTACTTCCACCGCTGTAAACCTATTTCCCCTTAAGGCCATCCTAACTTTCTTTAGGCTACCTCCATACAGTCCATTACGTTTTTACTACTCCATGACGTACTCTGTAGAGGCGAACTGGTAAAGAATGTGCAAGAGATAAAATACTTAGGATCAAAGTTCCAAAGCAGTGGGGATGTAGACTCGGATGTGACCCATAGAATCAATGAGGGATGGTTGAAATGGTGACAGGCAAGTGGTGTCCTGTGTGATAGGAGGGTCCCAATCAAGTTGAAAGGAAAGTTTACAGGACAATGGTTAGGCCCGCTATGCTATATGGATCAGAGTGTTGCGCAATTAGGAAGAGCCACGTCAATAGAATGCAAGTAGTCGAGATGCGAATGCTGAAGTACAAGAGTGGGGGTGTTGAGAACTGATAGAATTCGGAATGAGTATATTACTGGTAGCCTGAGGGTGGTAGACATCGCCGAAAAAATGAGGGAGAATAGGTTGATGTGGTATGGACACGTAATGAGTTGAGGGGAGCGGAGCTCGTTAGGTCCATTTCAGGAATGCAGGTGGTTGGAAGCATCCTGGACAACAGGAGACCGAAGCAGACGTGGGAGCAGGTTGTCCGTAAGGATATGTTAGAGGGTGGGGTGGACGGGGACCCTGTCACAAGCGGGATAAGAGTATGATGATGATGTACGTCAACCCTGTAACTGCTACTGTTTTCCACAAGCCCCTAACCATTTAATATCTTGAGAATGAATCAAATGATGTTTTCCTCCATTGCTTTTAGGTATCCCCTATCATTTGTGAGTTTTTAACTCCTAGGTATGGAACCTCTGATACTATATTTATATCCCTCTCCCCAAGTTTTATTGGTATTGAACGTTGGGTAGTTGGTTGGTAAAGAACGTAAAGTTGGTAAAGAACTCATCTCCCGCGGGCAGCCTCCTAAGGGTTCATCCTGTTATGGCTGCCTGGCTTACTCCCCAACCCACAAAACTAATCCGGTATCTTCCTGCTAGTTAGAGCTTTATCCTTTCCTATGATCATCAACTTTGTTTTGTCTTGACCGAATTCTAACTCATATTCCTCTTCATTTGTTGTTGTTGTTTGTTGGTGTTTAAGGTCCCGTCAACTACGAGACCCGTCCACTGCGTAGTTCTAATGCATAGACTGCACCAACACTACACCAATGCGACGATTATTGGGTATTAGCAGCACCCAGCTTTCCCGAGCGACCACCCATGTCAGTACTAACTGGGCTTGCGTTGCTTAACTTCAGTGATCAGACGAGAACTGGTGTGTCCAACGCAACTCGCCGCTCCCATTCCTCTTCATGGATATCTAGTTCTTCTTAATATGTTGTCCTTCACGACAGTCTTATATCACCCGTTTTTGATTAAGGCAGGATTTGGTACCCATTTGTCCCGTCTCGTCAGTACATACGGGCCGTATTGGACGTTGGACGGTAGTTTTACGGAACTGGTTGCCGACGAAAGCACCAAATTTATTTCGGCCAATCCATTGCTGGGGACAAGTTCTCTTTCCGACTCCAGGAGGCGAACACACTACACAGGGTCACGGCTGTACTTCCCTTTAGAAGTGTGCACTTGCGGAGTCTCTCACTCTCCTCTGAATAAAGCCATCTGCCTAGGTCAGGATCGGACCTGCAACCATGGACTCACTAGTCTAGTACGGGGAAATGAGCGGTTTAAATACATGTGGGTATAGATAATATAGAGAGCACAGGTCCTACTTGTTAAATGCAAAGGGACTTCTCTGACGTCCCACGAATCACGTAAAAGGAAACGACCACTAATGATGAATAAATACGTGATAGAGGAAAGTCGGACGGACCACCAAGCCCCCCTCCCTTCCTGGCCGCGCTCATTGTTGGGGAGAGGGAACCCCCTTTTGGCAGATGATCCCTAATCCACTCTTTCTCCAAGCACCTGCAGAGGTTATGCGCTGAAGGACGACGTCATGAAAGCGACTGATAACCTTGACTGCAATTCTTCGAAAATGCCAGAGCTAGTTGTCTCACAGATGTTGTCGGTCGCTGGCTACCAGTAAATGACCTTCCACTACTTCGTTATTGATCGACTGGACCGTACGGGGCAGCAAGCCAGACAGACCGACCGACCGATCGACCCCTTTTGTTATTGTAGCGCTTAGGTGTATATAAATTAGACCTTATCACTCCTAGGTGTCGCCGACATCATCATCATCTCGTCATCCCAACTTCTCCTTTGAATGTCGTGTGATGATGATTAACTAGAGTGGGAAGTAGAATGGATAGCCTCTGAAAAATGAAAAAGTGAGGTGGGTGATGACGAGTTACTATGACAACAACATCCTTTAGCGACAATCACTTCACCCGCGTCGTGACGTCATGACGTCGCAACACGTACCCTTCGTGTGTCCAAATTAACTTAAAAAGGGATATGAGGAGAAGAAATTTTTGGATTACCTCAAAGTTATTTCGACTGTCGGATAGATTCGTGCTTAGAAAGCATTTAAAATTATGTTTCCTACTTAATACCCACCATTAATAATGCCATGAAAGACGGCCCGCGAGAGAGAGGGGGGAGGCATGTGAAGGATAAGGAAGTTGAGAGGCCTTCAAAATTTAAAAACAATTCTCATATTGTTAGCTGTTCATGGACACCCGGTATATAGGAGTGAACTAAATTTCAAATTGTTGTACTGAATCCTATCTTTGTTATACTCCTACTCTATCACGTTCCCCCCTCTCACTCTCGGGACCGCCTTATTGTGTTGGACACAGCGGTTCTCCTCTGTTCACAGAAGTTAAGCAACGCAATCCCAGGTGATACTGACATGGCTGGCCGCTTGGGAGAACGGGATACCGCTAATACCCAAAAAAAATCGTTGCATCGTAGCGTCTGTGCAATCTCTGCATTAGAACTGCGCAGTGGACGTGGCTCTAATGACCTTGTAGTTGAAGGGCCCTAAAACACCAACGAACCAAATCCCTCTCACTCTCTCTTTCTCTCTACCCTCCATTCCTCTCCCTCTGTCGGTCCATTGATTACCAAATGCTTTAAGAGGATTTAAAATAAAAACTAGTTCAATTTCCGGTGAGCCCTTTTAACACGTTTGTGAATCAAATAGGATATACCGGTATGTATATATACAGTGAATTGCACTCTTGAACACGTAATGAGAAGACAGGAGGAGCTCGTTAGGTCCACTTCAGGAATTCAGGTTGGTTGGAAGCACCTGGGGCAGGGTGAGACCGAAGCAGACGTGGGAGCAGCTTGTCCGTAAGGATATGGTAGTGTGTGGAGTGGACGGGGGCCTGGTGGGAGATAGGCGGGAGATAGACACGACCTCATCAGTACACGTCGTCACTACTTATGTGTAATACATTCATACAGGACAGATAGATGTGGACAAGGGGTTGCGACAGGGCTGTCCCTTATCACCAATTCTGTTCCTAGTGTACATCAATGAACTGGGGATTAGGCTCCAAGATAGAGGGCTGGGGTTTTCTCTGGGGGATGGTATCAAGTTGCCTGCCATCTTCCAATGTGATGATATAGTGCTGCTGACAGAGACAGAGGGAGAACTCCAGGAAGAACTGGATATCTGTGAACAGTACAGTAGGGATTTTCAGTTAGAGTTTGGTCAGGACAAAACAAAGCTGATGATCATAGGAGAGGATAATGTGCTGCCTAGCAATCAGGTACCAATCAAGCTTGGGGAGAGGGAGAATGGAATGGGTGCGAAAGGCAAAGGTGTTGCTGGGGTGCTGGTGGAGATCTGGGCATATGGGTCTAGCATGAAAAGATCTCGCCAGCAAGGTATCCGTCACAAAGGATTACATATTCATATTCATACATATATACCGGGAATATTATTAGTTGTCGGTAAAATAAACTGTCGTCAGAATGAAATTAGACCGAAGTTAAATAAACAGGCAACGGACTGTATATGCATGTCAACTATACTTTCCATATGGACCGGTGCCCTCCCACGACCCAAATTATGTGAAAAAGGAACGCATCCACCTACCCCTATCTCGTTTTCGGGCCTCATCTACTAGACTCAGGTGGGTTGACTTCTTTCGGACGAGAGAGATGCCCCGAGCGCGCCTTCTTTCGGATGAGAAGTAAAACCGATTATTCCGTGAGGTGTACGATGGGATTTGCAAGTAGAAGAGCCCTCTACTATTCCAGGAAAATTTCCAGGTGTAGGAGCTCCCCCCCCCCCTTCCCGGCATCGGTAGAGTACCCCAACGAATAGTTGACGGACTACCAATAAGCATGGAGGTTGCAGTTGTGGTCGGCAGCCGGCTGCGGCAAAATGCCGGCCAATAGATCATCTTTGTGTGTGTGTGTGTCAATTCAGAAGGACAAGATGTGATCCGGGCCCTTCCATAGGCGGGAAAAGGGTTAGGAAGTGCTATCGTGATATTAATGTTAGTATTCAATCAATTGCGTTGCGTTGGACACACCAGTTTTCGTGAGATCACTGGTTAAGCAGCGCAAGCCCACGTTAGTACCAACATGGGTGGTTAGTAAAGAACATTGGATGCTGCAAATTTCCCCTCTCCTATGTCCACTACCTACCTCCTCATCTCTCACGAGCAGCCTCCTAAGGGTTTGCCCTGTTATGACTGCTTGGCTAACTCCCCAACCCATCAAATGAATCCAGAATTCTGTACCTTGAAATTAACATTCTACGATTACAGTATATACAAATAGATTTCGTTGTTTGGGTGGCGACGGTTTTGAACTACACGAGCTCACTATGGAAAGCCCTGTACCTCCAGGCGGGCCAGTTCAACCCAACCCATTCGGCACATGAAGTCTTATTTGCGCCTGCCAGTGTTTCATCGATTCAGGGACGGAATTCAGAGCAATAAGTAGTCTTAAATACGTAGTCTGCTAGCGTCCTAAGCCCGAGGGAAAGAGAAAGAGAGAGAGAGAGAGGGATCGCTACCCCCAAATAAAGACTTGTAAAAAGTTAGTCCTCATTTTTTATTAGTAAAGATGTTATCTTAAAAAATAGTCGCCGTCAGATTTAATCGCGTAAAATAACAAGATCATTGTTGTTTTATTATTAGATCTCGAAGATGGGAGTGATGGTGGTCCACGTTGTTGAGAGCTGAGGGGTTCATTGTTTTTCGGGGGTAGTTTACGTCACAATGAAAAAGGAGAAATAATTGAGGCGGAAGTCGTTTCCAACTGCCGTACTCTTGTATTGTTAGCATCTCCTATTTTTTCTCTCTCTCTCTCTTCAGTGGGACATTTTTAATGAAGAATACGAGATTGTATAAGAAGAAAGAGAAGACGAGGGAGGGGGGCGGAAAGGGGGTTAGAGGAAAGTCCTTTCTTGAGTCGGCATTCAATTTTTAATTCACTGCAATTCAAAGAACAGTGAAACGTGCACTAAAATTGAGTTCAAGTTACAGATTTAATGATGACAAATATAAATACCATTTTTGAGAAGTCGGAACAATGCCTATCAACTGCTAAATATAGCGAAGGAGGAGGAGGGAAGGGAGAATGGCAGTAGAGTATTGTCTGGCATTTTTGTTTTTTTTTTCTGGCAGCCAAAGGTGTAAGTGGAGGTTGTGTCCCTCCCGCGCAGTGCACACGCCTTATTATTCTTGATCACTACTGAAAGGTGGGATAGAATGTTGGGAAAAGAAGAAAAGTTCATTTATTCATCCTTATACTGTATCCTGATTTCGCTCGGGTGTTCAGGGTCAGGACTGGTTGATCCTTCTCCCTCTCCCTTATCACAGAGGGAGAGAGAGAGAGAAATTACCACCCTCGTCCATGTTTTTGGAGGTAAGGGCACCCTCTCCTAATTGAGTTATTGATTGAAGACTGCAGAGAAGAAAAGACACCAGTGAGGAGAAAAGAAGTAGATGGGTTTTAGTAAATGAAGTCATGACGTCAAGAGACGTAGGTGTCCTCCCCCCCCCATCAACATCCGTAAATGATACTCTCTTCTTGAAACGGGACCTTGATTTATCCTCGCCCCCTCCATCCATTCACCTCCTTGTTATTTACACTGAGGTGAACGATAGTGGAGCCCTTGTCGACGACGACTATGCATTGCTGGTTGTGGTTCCTGACCTCTTGAGAGCGTGACGCACATGTCAACTAAGATAGGACAAAATCAAATGAGAGGAAGATGCACATGTCTATCGTCGTGACACTATGAGTCCAATTTCAATTAGGACAACCACATGAATTTCATCAAAATCTATATTAGACTATTCTATTAATAGATACAATAAATTGGTGCTATTATTAAGACATCCCTTTATGGCAGGACTTTTGATGCAAACTCATTAAGATGCAAGAAGGATAATAGACCAGAAAACTTAGGTACCATTCGATGGTAAGAATTAAAAACAAAATTTATATGCTACGAAGGTCCCGTTATATATTGTGAACCCTTCCTCGTTCTCAAAATTTTAATTAACATGGTGAAGACAAAGAGAAACTTGCTAATAATTGGGAATATCAGCGATGCTGCTGATCATCCTAAGAGAACTCCAGGAATGCCCTGCTCTTTCATTCCTCCCCCACACGTCCACATTTCCACGTTCGTCATGAAGTTAAGCAACGCAATCCCAGTTCGTACAAACATGGATGCCTTTTCGGAACACTGGGTACCGCTTATACCCAAAAATCGTCGTAACAGCGTAGTGTCTGTGCAGACTCTGCATTAGAGCTATGCAGTGGACGGGACTCTAATGACCTTTGTGGTTGAAGGGCCCTCAAACACCAACAAATCAATCAAATCCATATTCGGCCCACGTCTGCTTTAGCTTTCGTGTGCCCCTCCCCCCCCGTCCCTGATACCTAGGAACTCAGACGACGACGACCCAATGGAGTAAGCCTGGTACCCCTGCATACTTGTAACTGCCATTCATCTCATCTTTTTCGTGGGACGTCCTAATCAAATTTTTGCAAAGAGGGGAGGAGGAGCTCGTTTGGCTCACTATAGGAATGCATGTGATTGGAAGCATCCGGGGCAGGGAGAGACCAGAGCCGACGTGGGAGAAAGTTGTCCGTAAGGATACGGTAATGTGCGGGGTGAACCGGGACCTGGTGGGAGTTAGGCAGGAATTGAGGGCTAAAACCTGCAGACTCGACCCTGCCACAGGCGGAATAAGGGCATGATGATGCCCTAATCGAATTTTGATTTGTTTTACTGCACATGTAATTCATTAATAATGCTGTTTTTTTTTTTGTCGCACACCTTACCCTTCGCCCCCCCTCTAGGTCGCTGTCGTCAGCTTCCCAACTTCGCCTGCAACGAGCGCCGTCACTCTATGGCGGGTCATTACCTACTCACGGGCAGGAGCTGAACGACCCGTTGTCCAAGATGCATCCTCGCAACCCGCTATCGATGGGGTACGGAGGAAGCACACAGAGTGAATTCGACGCATCGAGTTTCAGCGGCATATTTCCGTTTCCGGTGCGATCGCAAAGCGAGCTGAGTTTGAACTTACAACCGAAAACCCTGGGTGGTGGCAGTCATCAACATCATCACCATCATCCTACGAGGGAAAACTTTTTGGGGCACAAACCCCGTTCCCTCATGTATCTGGACGAGGACGACTACTTAGCACGTCCGCCACCATCACGTCCTGTCAGCATGGGTTACGTCAACGTGCACCGTGAATTTTCCACTCAAAGCCTGGATCGGTCCAAGAACCTACGTAATCGGTCGTCCAGAAAGGCCACATCTTTGGAGGCGCTCGACGTTCGGGAGATGCCGGAAGTCAAATTACAGAAACTGTCAATGAGGCCTTTTGATTATTTAAATCGCCCCGGAAGCAAGCCTAGCGACTTGGATACGGATTCGGACGATGTTCGTCATATTCAAGATGTGGCCCTGTAAAAAAAAATAACGTTTTCCATTTGTCATTCCTTCCTCCCGTTTGTTTTCACCTTCCCCTACCCTTTTAAAGGCTATGAAAACATGTTTGTTTTTGGAGGGGGAAGAGGGTAGGTGTATTCAAACCAAATATTTTTTTCAATAAGCGATGTTTGTGAACAGGACAGGGCAGAGAAACTGGCAACCCCAATAAGACCTTCATTGAACTAGGAAATCTCTGGTACGGATGGTGGTGTTCAGTAACTAGCAATGCAATCTGTTGACAGGAGTTTACGACAAGAAAGTGATACCTATGGTGCCGTGTTAATTTCGGGTGGTAAGGTTGTTTCCTCAATTACTTATAAAAAGAGGGTCAAGTATGGTGTATTTAGGCACGTATGATTTACGATACCCCGGATTCGTGGATATTACCATACCACTAGCAACCTCGGGAGAGTTGGCGCACTCTTGCGTACTTTGACCTCAGAAGACAGAGATATTCTTCCAATTGAGTTGCTGAGGCTCCGGTTATGTCTATAGCTCCTACCACCTAGGCACGGTCTTTAGCATTTGGAGGGAACCTTGTGCGGGGAACCGTTTTGGGTCCCCTAACTTTACAACGTTAAAACTTTAAAATTCTGTTATAATAATGTCTTTCTGCGTGCATTTCTGTTGCATATGTATGTGGCGGCGGGACCCCCTCGAGGGGGTCCTGCGAGGCCGCACAATCTGCACATGCCTAAGACCGGACCTGCTACCACCTAAGCACTGATTTAGCTACAGGATCTTTATATGTTTGATGCTGGACACACATTCAGACCCCTCCTGACAATCAAATAGTTGCATCATGTCAATGGAAGGCGGGCGAACTGATCCACCACCAAACTTCCCTGGATAGGACGCGCCACCCCTCTTTTCCCGCTGATATAATCTAGGATATGGGTCGTAGTGGAGAAGGAAGGGGTCAGGGCCTCTCTGCGCCATCATCCTTGCAAGCTGCATTGTCGTTAATGCCCACCGTCGTGGTTCTGGTGGTGTAAATGGTTTACAACTCTCATCTACCTGTCATTTTGTTGTCGGAAATATTTGTTGGTAACTGGCGGCTATCGTACACATCTAACAACAGACAAGGTGATGAGTTCAAGCCCCGTTATCGGCAAACGATACTGTGTAAACCGATTAACCGCTATATCAATGTATAATACAATCACGTAATCAGCAGAATTATCATATTAATTATCAGTTTTGCACGGGAGAGTGAAAATCGGCGGGTTAACTATAGCCCGGGCTGCTGCATCCCCCTAAGTAGGCACGCCACCTTTGTGTGTGGACATGCACTGAACAGATCCCCGACCCGAATCTCGTTTCGTCGTAGCTATATGGCCAATTTAGGAAACTTATTTTTGAATTTTTAATATATTATAAAATATATCTCGACTGTATGCATACATATTTATAAAGTAATATATTAATATAATTGATAAATGTATACAAAAGTATAATTACCTGTCGGCAATAGTTGAATGAAAAGGGGGGATTAGTAATCCCCTTCCCAAACCCACCTATCCCCTCTCTTATCCTTCGCTGATGTACTTTTTGTATATAGATATTATTATCACTATTGTTCTCTTTCGGTTGTCTTTTTTTATCCTAATAATTATTATAATTTCAATCTAGTCGCCAGTGGTCAGTTGTTGCAAGTGCGAGATAAGCAACAAGAAAATGCCTTAAATGTTCACGGATCAATTGAATAGAAATGATATGCAGTGCAACCTCTCTATCGGTCCACTTCCCACACCCAGAGCCGTAACGCGGGTATGAAGCGCCTGTGGCAAGTGTCTAACTTTCGCTTGCCCGTAACCCAATAATGACAAAAAACTTAAACATTTTGCGCCCCAAACCCAGTTGCGCCCGTGGCGGCCGCCTTCTTCGCCACGCCCTAGTTACGGCCCTGCCCACTCCGGTCAAAGGTCCACTGTCCACAAATTTTAAAATGGGCCCTCCTTTTGTATATCCGCCAAAGGTGGATGGATTAGAGAAGTTTTACTGTTTATAAAATTAAATGAGTGCAAGGGGTGTTAAAATTGAGATTCTGTTATTATCTATCTAAAATTCATGGATTCCCAACGTGTGCTCTGCCGGACCCTTGGGTTCCACCTAATAAAACGTGGGACTCTCTCTCTCCTTGCGCATTATAAGTGATACTCAATAACAAAAAAATGTCAGGGTTCCAATTTTTTTTATTGAGGTGTAAAGGGTCTCACCACAGTTGCAATAAGTTGTAAAACCCTGATCTAGATAGATTAGTAGATTTTTCTGTTATATTTTGCCTTTGTACCCTAGTCGTCGTTGTCAACAGGGGCGGATCTGTATAGGGACTAATAGGACAAGCCCTGGGCCCCAAGTGCCACGGGCCCAGAAAAAATTGAATTATTATCATAAATTTTTGAAACTTTATCATTAGCAATGAGCACTTATATAATAAAACAAAAAAGCAACTCCTAGCCCTTTTCCCGCCTGAGGCAGGGTCGGGTACTCATCTTGTCCCTCTTCAGAATGGACACAAGGACGATATATTAAACACTGTTTTTCCACAGCGGGTTGCCGACAAAAGCTGCAACCCATATACTTATTTATCGTCGGTCTACTGTTCGTTTGGGCACTATACCGATGCCAGGGGGCTCCTACATCTGGCAAGTTTTGCATCGTTCTTCACCTTATCCTCCTCAAGAGCATTCCATTGCCGAATGATCCTAGGAAAAAAGGACCAGTAATAAGAGTCTGTTCGGGCCCTGATCTTCAATTTCAGCAGATGATCATTCTCCCCCTATATTCTGCAAAGGATAACCTGCTATTTAGAGGACCCTCATACAGGGCCGGCTCCTGAGTTTCTGGCGCCCTAGGCAAGTGGGTCCATCGCCGCCGCCGACCCCATTGAATCTAATACAGTTCTAAATTGTCCAAGCGCCCCTCACGTGCTTGGCATTTGTCCCAATACCAACATTTAGAAAAGGCCCAACCAATCAGAGAAATTTGGGAACCCCAGGAGTATGAACATTTTAAATGACTGATAGACTACATGGCAAGGAAGTACCTCTGAAATCAGCCGTCCCTATGAAATTTGCCGCCCTAGGCAACCGCCTAGGTTTGCCTGCCCCACGAGCCGCCTCTGCCCTCATAACCTATTTTCAACAGTCTGATAAACAGCATAATGCTGTCAGATGTCCGCCTCTGCCATAGTGAGTCCCACCCTAATTCTCTGATCATGTCTGACACACTTAATCTAAGAGAGTACCCACTTAGCACAACTCTTGCTGCCCTCCTTTGGACCATTTCAAGTCTTCCCTTAACGGAAACCAAACTGGACTACAGTACTCCACAATTGGCCGTACCAGTGAAAAGTAGGCTATTTCTTTTACTTCCTTTGTGCTGTCCCTCAGCACTCCTCGAACCAACCGGAGGGCACGCCCAGCCTTCCCAATCAATTTGTCAGTAAGAAAATTCAACCTGCTTGTTAGACACGGGGCCCCGCAAAATTTAGCACCAGCCCTAACCAGCCATTTCCAAAAATTTAATTTTTATCAATAATTAAGATCATTTGCCCGCCGCGGTGGCATAGTGGTTAGCACGCTCGGCAACTGCGCTAGTAGTTCTAGGTTCGATACTGGACCGTGGTGGGTCGGCTTCTTTCGGGCGAGAGAGAAACCGCGAGTGTGCCTTCTTTCGGATGAGAAGTAAAACCGAGGTCCCGTGTGGGTGTACGATGGCACTTGCACGTAAAAGAACCCTCTCTACTACGCAACGGGTAGATGAGGTAAAATTTCCAGGTGTAGGAGCTCGTACCCTGGTGTCGGTAGCATTCCCCAACGAACACTTGACTGACGATAAATAAGCGTAGGGGTGCAGTTTTGGCCGGCGACCGGCTGCGGAAAAAACTATGACCTATATATCGCCCTGTGTCCATGCAGAGGGACCAAGGGGTACCCGACCCTGCCATAGGCGGGAAAAGGGTTAGGAGTTGCTTTGCAATAATTAAGATCATTATTAAGTTAATAAATGGTGTTAATACCAGCTTAAGTTTAAGAAATTTGGCTCTCAATAGAAATCTCAATCATTGTATTGTTATTTGGCTCTTTTGCCTGATGAGTTTGCTGACCACTGGTCTAGAAGAATGGACTGCTAACTGTCCTTAAGTTATGGACTGTCCAATTTTTGCCTTTCCCTGGGCGCTAGCAACCCACGCTACGCCACTGATTTATAGTAGCCTATTATTTGTTTTCTTTAATCAATGTAACATTATTGGACTTCAATAGCCTTAGGCCTCAAAAAATCTAGATCCGCCCCAGTTGGTTGTCAGTGGAAATTGTGATGTCTCATGCGGTAAATGAAGTTGATATGTTGTTATTGGTGACATATTTAAGGAATCCCATTCCTGGCACTCAGGGATGTTAACATCTTACTAAAAATGAAAAAATAAACGATTCACATTTTATATTTTCTATCGTTTCAACGAAAAACTACCTATTTGTTGAAAAATGTACTTTTTGCTACCTCTCGCTTGGGCCATGTTAGAAACACGGGAAGGGATGTCTAGAGTCCTGGTTAATTTTTCGGGACAAGAAGGATTGTATGGATAGGAATGTAGAGATGAGATATTTTGCGTCTGATAATCATTGTCTATTTAATATTAGTTAAAATTAAGCAACTGTCGTCAAAATACCCAACCCTCTCCCCTTCCCCTCTTCGCCGTTCATGCGCGTAGTATGCTTTTAAATAATAAACACACCCTCATTATTACCTAGCTCGGGTGTAGGATAGGAAGAGGCAGCGTATAACAGGGTTCGTAGAAGGTCAGTTAAAATCGTACGCCACTTCAATCCCCTACCGAGTCATCACTTATGTCGTATCTGTCAAAGGGCACCATCATCATCATTACCATCACACCCTTTTCCCGCCGATGGCAGGGTCCGATCTGCGAATTTCTAATCTTCCACTCCCGCCTGCCCCCCACCAGGTACCCATTTACTCCACAGATCGCCATATCCTTTTGTATGACCTGCTCCCACCTATGTTTGAGACTTTCCTTTCCCCTGGTGCTCCCGATAATGTACATCCCCCTAATGGACCTAACCAGCTCCCCCGTCCGCTCTTTTCATTACGTGCCCATGCCGCCTCAAACTACTCTCCCTCATTTTTTTCCGCGCTGTCCCCCACCCTAAAGCTACCTCTAACATACTCGTTGCTGATTTTGTCCACTCGCGGCACCCCGATCATGCGCATCTGGGCTACTTGCGCTCTGGGAACCGTAGAGAATGGCTGGCCTAACCACGGTCCTGTACAGCTTCCCTTTCACCTTGCTTGACACTCGTCTATCACACAGGACGCCACTGGCCTGTCTCCACTTCATCAACGCCACCTTGATGTGGGCATCTATTCGCTCCTTTATTGTGAACTACTGATCCCAAATACCCAAATTCTTTCACCTTGGGTATCCACCCTCGCCCCTGAGATGATGTCCGTCTCATGCGTCAAAGGGCATGCTCTTTAAATCATCTCCTTATCAAAAGTCACCAATGTTGCCCGGAAAGGTGATGCGAACCACTGGTGAGCGATTGTATTGCGTTGGACACAACAGTTCTCGTGTGATCACAGAGGGTTTCAGTTGCTGCTAATACCCAAAATCATCGTCTGTGCAGACTCTGCATTAGAACTACGTTGTGGACGAGGCTGTAATGACCATTGTAGATGAAGGGCCCTAAACCACCAACGAAACAAAAGCTAACTACTGGGAAGCACGAGACATGCTAGCCTTGTGTCCCATGTATCTTCATACTCTTGGGTGACTTGAATGCAGTTTAAAGGAGTGAAAAGAGGAGGAGGTAGAAGGATAGATAAAGACCAGGTAAACCTGGACCTGTTGTTTTCCCTATTCTGTCCTAGGGGTGATAAAGATCTTAATTCGGCACTGGATGAGTGGGCAATTCGCCTTGTACATGTAACGCACATATAAACGGTTGTACATATTATCAAAATGCCAAGGTCAATATGAAGTGGCCGCCAAGGTTTCCTTGTTGTTGCTTCTGTTGGCGTCGTCGTCATAGGGACAAAACGATTATAAATCAAGGTAGGCTTTCAAATAAAAACAAAATATATGTGCGTAAACAAATTTCTTATATCAAAAGTAAAAATAGGCAACAAAACAATTCGGACATGTTTTCTCCTTAACAGTTAGCATATTTTCAAAGGAAACTCTATAATGAGGCGAACACATCTTGGATCTCTATTTTCGGTTGTTGCTGTTGGAAACTTAACACAGCAAGGGGAGCGGCGAGTTGCGTTGGACACACCAGTTCTCGTCTGATCACTGAAGTTAAGCAACGCAAGCCCAGTTAGTACTGACATGGGTGGTCGCTCGGGAAAGCAGGGTACTGCTAATACCCAATAATCGTCACATTAGTGTAGTGTCTGTGCAGTATATGCATTAGAACTATACAGTGGACGGGTCTCTAATGACCTTGTAGTTGACGGGACCTTAAACTCCAACAAACAACAACACAGCAAGACCTATCTTGGGAAATTGAAATGGTCCAAAGGAGGGCAGCAAGAGTTGTTCTAAGTCGGTTCTCTCGCAGATTGAGTGTGTCAGGCATGATCAGAGAATTAGGGTGGGACTCACTCTGCCAGAGGCGGGCATCTGATAGCATTAAGCTGTTTAGCAGACTGTTGAAAATAGGTTATGAGGGTCCTCTAGATAGCAGGTTATCCTTTGCAGAATATAGGGGGAGAAATGATCATCTGTTCAAACTGAAGGAGATGAGGGCCCGAACAGACTCATATTACTGGTCTTTTTTTCCAAGGGTCATTTGGCATTGGAATGCTCTTGATGAGGATAAGGTGAAGAACTTTCTGGAAGAAGGTGCGATGTATGGCAGGATAGATGCTATGCTTCACGGTTCCTTGGGGTTTTAGAATGAGTGAATTTTTAGGAATGACAGATATTCTTCTCTCTACTGTCAATTTGGCCTATCCGGGCTGCTTGCAGTTCATTCAACTAGAACTAGAAAGACATGAAAGAGAGTGGTTGGGGGAGACCAAAGCAGACATAGGAGCAGGTTGTGCGTAAGGATATGGTTTGTTTTGTTGGTGTTTTAGGGCCCTTCAACTACATGGTCATTAGAGCCCCGTCCACTGCGTAGTTCTAATGCAGACACTGCACAGCCACACTACGCTAATGCGACGATTTTTAGGTATTAGCGGTACCCAATGTTCCCAAGTGGCCACCCATGTTAGTTCTAGCTGTAGAACTAACATGGGTGGCCACTTGGGTTGCTTTGCTTAACTTCAGTGAACAGACGAGAACTGGTGTGTCCAACACAATAAACAGCTCCCGTAAGGATATGGTAGTGTGTGGGGTGGATGGAGACCTGGTGGAAGATAGGCGAGAGTGGAGGACTAGAACCCGCAGATCCGACCCTGTCATAGGCGGGATAAGGGTATGATTATGATAATGATGTACACTATAAGGACGATCACCATCACTATAATTTAAATGAAAGGGATGGGGCCGCAGTGGTGTACTGAGCATGTTTAACGCCCGAATGTTAGAAAGGACGAAATGGTGTCCTACTTGAAGAGCCTGTTGTGTTGACCTTTTTTTTTTTAACATTTGGTTTTTTTAATTCATTGAGGACAGGCAATGGTAATTTCGCCCAAGAGGAGATAATTTCAATCAAAATATGATGGCAAATGGCGACCTACCTTGCTATAGCCCCCCCTTCTTTACGCCTCTGGAAGGGAGGGGGAAATAACGAGGAAAAATATCCCTTCCGTTTCAACTTACAATATATCAGACATGTCAAATTGGAGGGTACCCCAAGGGCCACATTGGTAACATGTGTTATGAGGGTCAGACAGTGTGCATGGCTCCCCTTTGCAACTGCACTCGGAAGCTACTGTCCTCCTCTCGTTGCGCCTCTGAGTGGCAGGCCGCCTATATGTTTTGTATCGCCTATAGGTATTGATTGTGCGGGCCGCAACTCTTAAGCCTCAATGTACCGCATGCTGCCCGCGGGCCGCCTTTTTGATTCCCCATGCAATGTACTGTATTTGTATAGTCTGTTGGGGAAGTGCTAATTATATCAACTATTTAACGCTTTTGTGTCAATGTTTATAAATGTATTTTGATTGTACAGTATGTCTCTCGCGATAATCAATCAATATCAAACATATGTAAATACTATTAAGTAACAGTTGCCGAAATGTGCACCAATTGACGTGAAATGTAGTTTAATGCCGAATTATTTTAAAAAAGAATGAGAATTACTATTTTAAATTAAACTACGGTATACATACAGTAGTATAGTCAATAAACAGTTTCAATGATTGTTGCTGCCAAAAAACAAACGCATTCGGGTCGTTTTTTTCGTCTATTGACGGGATCACGTCAATTTGGCGTATGGTAATTTGGCGTACGGCAATTTGGCGTACGACAATTTGGCGTACATACGCATTCGGCGTATGACAATTTGGCGTACATACAAATATGGCGTACATACCGATCTCTTGGGTGCACACATTTGTTCAAAATTGCAACTGTCATAACCAGTGGCAGATCCAGGATTTCCGTCGGGGGGGGGGGGGGTTAGCTAATACAGGGGGGTTGAGCTAAACCTCACATATTATGCAAATATAAGGTTTATATGTGCATGGGAGGGGTTGCAACCCCCAAAACCCCATCCTAGATCCACGCGTGGGCATAACAGTCATTGCAACGGTCCCGTATAACACAGTTGGGTTTGTTTGTGTTTTAGGGCCCATCGACTTCAAAGGTCATTAGGGCCCTATAACACAGTTGTGGAAGGCATTCATTGTTCTATTATCTTGCAATGACTGTTGAAATATGTTGTTATGACCGTTGCAATTTTGAACAAATTTGGGCACCCAAGAGATCGGTATGTACGCCAAATTGTCATACGCCAAATTGACTACGCCAAATTGCCATACGCCAAATTGTCATGCGCCAAATTGACGTAGACCCCTATTGACATCTCAAGCTTGTAATACTCCGAATGAGAACAAGGAGAGACATACCTGACAAGATGGACAATGTGAAACTTTTCTCTCGGACTACAAAACCTCTTTTCAGAGCCGGACTTACCACTAGGCTAATTAGGCTGAAGCCTAGGGCCTCAGCATTTAGCGGGCTTCAAAACTTAAGGAATGGGCCTCAAAATTGAAATAGCCTAGGGCAGTGGTGGCGAAGCTTTTTTTTGAAGACGGGTCACAATGACACGAAAACAATAATAAAAAGTTGTTCGCGGGTCAGGTGCAAGCAATATTTAATAGCAGCAAATAGAGACCATCATGATACCCTTATCCCGCCTGTGACAGCACAGGCGGTTCATGGTGCAGGCAAACGTAGATGGCTGCCTAGGGCGGCAAATTTCAAAGTGGCAGCTAACTTCATAGGTAGTTCTTTACCATGCAGTCTATCGGTCATTTAAAAAGTTCATAGTCCTGAGGGTGGAGTATCGAAACTTCTCTGATTGGTGGGGCCTTTTCTAAATGTTGGCTTTCTGAAGGCGCCTTGTTGCAGTTATAGCAATGCGTTGACATTGAAATGCCAAGGGCGTGAGGGACACTCGGACAATTTAGAACTGCATTAAATTTAATGGGCGATGGACCTACTTGCCTAGGGCGCCTAAATCTCACGAGCCGGGCTTGTGTGGCAGGGTCGGATCTGCGTACGGACAACCTGTACTCACGTCTGGTGTTTATGAGACGATAAACTAGATATGATTCACGCTTGGGTCACTTAAAAATGCACGGTGGGTCACTGTCACAGGTTCGCCACCACTGGCCTTCTCAATATTTAAATCCGGCACTGCCACTGTTAATTAACATCACTCTTCTGAGAAGATCCCCACCGACACCTCTCCCTTCGAACTGTTTCCTACCGGAAGTTTACACCGTACACTACGTGGGATCTCTGTTTTGCTTCTCCTCCGAAAGAAGACACACTTGGGGCCACTCTGCCGGCAAGAAGCCTCGGTCCAGTATCGAACCTAGAACCACTGTGGCAGCTACCGAGCATGCTACCCACTGCACCACCGAGGCGAGTCACGCAGTTACTAACAACAACAAACAAGGCCGGAGATGTAATGGCCCGGGAACTGGTGACTCCTTGTCACCAGTTAAGCGTTAACCGCACCGTATGTCACTCCTACCTAGTACTGGATTACCGCGCGGACCTATCCGATTACCTACGTTTTGATAATAAACTTATATAGCGTAGCCCTGACCTAGCTCACCTACGTTCCATGATTCCCAAATTGGTCCAGAATCATTTAGGGCATTGTTCAAAATGCCCGTACCAACATAATGTTCGGACAGTAATATGAGACTTAGGAGCATTTAAGGCTTGTGTGAGACATTACGGAAACCATGACAAAAGTAGATTGAAGTGTTATAAGGCCATTACGGGGATGCACGTTATTGGAAACATTCTGGAGCCAAAACAGGCGTAGGATCCAATTGCCTGACGAAATATGGTAGGTGAAATATGAGGTGGATTCACCCGCCTGGGTGGCTTGGGACGTAGCGTGCTCAAACGAAGAAGGCCCACTCGGGTCCTCTGTCTTGCCCGAAAGAAGCCAATCCACTTTGGTGCAGTATCGAATCTAGATTTTTTTTGTTTCGTTGGTGTTTTAGGGCCCTTCAACTACAAGATCATTAGAGCCTCGTCCACGTGTGTGAGTTCTAATGTAGCGACTGCATGGGCACTACGCCAATGCGACGATTTTTGGGTATTAGCGGTACCCAGTTTTCCCAAGCGTCCACCCATGTCAGTACTAGCTGGTGTTACGTTGCGTAACTTCAGTGATCAAACAAGAACTGGAATGTCCAACGCGATACAGCCTCTCCCATCGAAACCTTGAACTATTGACGTAGGTACCAAGCGTGCTACTGACTGCATCACCGAGGCGGGGTATCTACTATGCAAAGGGTAGATGAGGAATAAATTCCAGGTGTAGGAGCTCGGGCTGTCTCCCTCCTGGGGTCTGGTAGAGATTGAGTGCTCCAACGAACAGTAGTCCGAGGTCCCCGCATGTGTGGTTTAATGGATTGGAGACACATGTTGGAACACGTGTGGTAGGCCAGAATCCCCCCACAAACAACTCAGCCAGTATTCCTGCGGGTTCGAGACGCCAGACTGAGGAGCCCCCTGTCAGAGCATGTTCAGTGGACCCGCAGACCCGACCCTGCCACAGGCGGGATAAGGTTATGTGCGATGATGATGATGTTGCAGCTTCGGAAGAGGTAGGAGTTGCTTTGCGTGCGGCGGACAGGAACTTATAGGAAGGGGAGGACCAGAAGATATAACACTGCGATAGGCGGACTAAAGTGGAATCACGCCTCGAGTTATACAACAACAACAAAAAAAGAAACAGGAAACGCCACCCACACCAAGCAAAACGTTACCAAGAAAAGCGGAAACACCGATGTCGGATAGCAAATCATCGACTCTAGATGGCATTGCTGAGCTAATAAGACACCGCGAAACGCAATCGGCTGCTGCAATATACCGTCCAATATATCACCCATTGTCCGAACCCGAACCTGCCATAGGCGGGAGAAGTGTTAGGAGTTTGCTTTTCAGCTAAAAATCCTGATATGTACACTGTAGGCACCCTTAGACTAGTAGTCATCTAAATTTTAGATGACTGTAGTTGGTTTATTCACTGTCCAGCTGCTATCGCTCAAAGGTGCCAAGTGAAGTCGTGATGTGAGATTCAGAATGCTAAACGCAAATTTGAATATTTTTACCGCTTAGGAAGACGTGGGGTGAATAATGGTTATCCATTAATTTAGAGTTTTGTATGAGATATTTGATAAGCTGTAATAATTGACTCTATTTTAAAAATTTATAATATTATTATGCAGATCTAGGTCTACCGCTACCTACTATGTATAAGGGTTAGTGTCTATATGAATAGAGGCTACAGGAAGTTGACGTTTCACGTTATGTTCTTTAGAGGTGCTGTTGTCTTTGGGAGCTATGTGCTCAGTTTGTGGTGGGGTTGGTGTTTAAGCCTAACCTCGTGTCATTTCTGCTGTTGCTATTGTGCTTTACTGCAGATTATGTCACTGAGGTAGGGATGCACTTTGAGAAGTGTGAGCCCAAAATATTTTTTAATAGAGAGTTTGCGTTCCAGGGTAACTTTTCATACATATGGGACATATGCTGCTTACCCTACTAATGATTGGTGATGACGTCATGTTTGGCGCAAAAATGATTCATAATGCCTAATTCTGTGGCACGCAACATGAGAGAATAGTGCCTGAGCAGACGACAAAATAATGATAAAATAATGGTAAAGTTTCCACAAGATAATGGTGGAAACAATGAGTGTCTCCTGTGCGGCCGCTCCGGCGCTCCCCCTGCACCCTCTTAGCTACGCCACTGGTTAGGGGACGAGAACCTACACCTGGGAATTTTACTTCATCTACCTGTTGCATTGTAGAGGGTTCTTTTAGGTGTCAGTGCCATCGTACTCCATCCTAGGACCCCATCTGAAGAAAGGTGCAGTGTACCTCTTGTGCTTGAAGCCGACTTACCTCAGTTCGGTATTGAACCTAGAATCACTGACATAGTTACTGAGCACACTACCTACTGCACCAACGGAATGAGGCTGGGACAGTGAATGATGGCGAGTTACCGGATTACTGGATTAGTTTCGTGGGTTGGGGAGTAAGCCAGGCAGCCATAACAGGACGAGCCCTCTGGAGGCTGCCCGCAGGAGATGAGGAGGTAGGTGAAAGGACGAAGGAGAGGGTTAATTCGCAGCACCCGAAGTTCTTCACCAACCACCCATGTTGGTATTGAGGTGGGCTTGCGCTGCTTAACTTCAGTGACCTCACGGGAACTGGTGTGTCCAATGCAACTTGGCTGAATTTCACTTTCTCGTGGAACGTCATTTCCTGTTGTCCTAAAGTTCTACATTCTGTAAAGGAATTATGAATGTGAGCCGGTGCGCAGAATTGCACCTGTTACGTCATTAATGGAATAATTTTCCTTCTTTATAAACGACAGCATATTGCGTATCACATCAATTGAGGACAGAGGATGGACCTTGTTATAACGTGCATCGCATCATCATGGGTTCTTGCAGTCCTTATTTACTAATACTTTGCACCTGCAGGACAGGTAGGACCATCATTCCTGCCATCTCGGGTAAAGTTTTAGGCACTATCATCAAATATGCTTACTGTGGACAGATTGACATCACTGAAGAGAATGCTACAGATCTGATCGTTGATGCAGATCAATTCGGCGTCATGCGCTTGGTAAAAGAATGTTCCAACTTTATCAACTATGATAACTATGTAACCATCAGTGCCTTTACCAGGAACTATCTATTTCCAGAGTTGGCAGCTGTGGCCCACAAGTTTATGATGCGCAACTTTCCCGAGATCATCCACAATAGTAGGGAACTCTTGCAGCTACCAATGGAAGAACTGTGCTCGGTGATGTCCTCGGATGAGCTCAATGTTCGGAATGAACAAGTGTTGTGCGAATTAGCCTTGCGTTGGATCGAAAAGGATTCGGATAATCTCAAAGTTCACATTGGTAATTTGATGAAACAGATTCGTTGGGGGCTTGTCGAGAGTCAGTGTTTTGTGGAGAAAGGCCAGAATCATCCATTATTGCAAGACAATGACGACAGCAGACCACTGGTCTCAGTATTCTCAAGTGTATGTAAGATCTGGATACGTTGAACAGAGGTGAAACAGAGATTCCGACTCCTACTTTTGTAAGACCTCGATTGCCACCCGAGCATTGAGCGGAAGAGATGCTACCAGCGTGATGGTGTCGTTGGGATGGGACCGATCGCTAGATCCAGGTATAATTTGTTAGGCAGAGAGAGTCTCTAAACCAAGCCGTACAGGGAACAAAACGGAAACGTCCTTCAGGAGGGTCGGAGTTGACTAACTGCTGAAATGCTTGTTTGCGGTTGATGATTACTCCACTGGGATCCAACAACTCTTCCTTCCCAATCTGGATCCATGATTCAGACTTCTGTATTAACTTTTATACCTGAATTCGTAATTGGTTGATGTATTTCATGTGCCTCTTGATGCTTTTCCCCCTTTCGTAGGTGGAAAACGAGGAACCAATGGGTCCGAGAGCCTATTATGGATGTGTGGTAATCAATCATATCTACATTATTGGCGGAATAGACGGAACAGAATATTTTAACAGTTGCTTAAAATTCAACGCAGAAACCAACAAGTGGAAAGAGATTGCTCCAGTGCACTGTAGAAGGTATGTGTGGTTGGTGCTTGTCCACGGATGACCACTTATTTGAACATTTCAAAAGCATAGTACCAATTCTTGTCTGATGTGCTACTTATACGTGCATTTGCAGGCGTGGTGTAAGTGTGACCGTTCTTGACGGTGTCGTTTACCCAATGGGTGGATACGATGGACAGCATCGTTTAAATTCGTGGAAACCAACAACCATCGAACTAACCAGGTTAGTACTAATAATGAAGTAAGAAATTCTACAAATTACTCAGACTGTTTCCTTTGCTGCAGTGGGGCTTCATCTCCCCAATGTTTTTGCAGAGAAGTGACGCCAATTTGAATGGCAAAGTGTACATTGTAGGAGGCTTCAATGGACAACAGTGTATCAACAGTGCAGTGTTATGATCCAACGACCAGAGAATGGACACTGATCGCCAACATGAGAAGTCCTTGTACTGGCGTCTCTTGCACCGCGTATAATGACTGTGTATATGCCATCGGTAAGATTGATTATTATCAGACCGATCGAGATGCAGGGCCGTCCGAGGTCTTTGCTAGGAGTGGAGGGAGGGGATTGTTTGCTTTGGACACACCAGTTCTCGTCTGATCACTGAAGTTTAAAATCGCAAACCCAGCTATTACTAGCATGGGTGACCACTTGGGAACACACTAGGTATTTGTAATACCCAAAAACCGTCTACCAGCGTAGTGTTTTTGAGCAGGCTCTGCATTAGAACTATGCTGTGGACGAGGCTCTAATGACCGTTGTAGTTGAAGCGGCCCTTCCCCAAACGCCAACGAAGCAAACAGCTCTGGGAGTGTACGACTTCAAACAGGTCTTCCAACTCTAGAGATGGTTCTGTGGGTTATTAGTGTAATGTCCAGGCTGGTCGACGATGATAACGGAGTCCATTTAACTTTTGCTTTAAGAGGATTTAATGGCGTAACAAGACTAAGGTCAGTGGAAAAGTACAATCCCAAGACGAACACGTGGACAGCAGTTCCTGACATGCACAGTTGCATGAGTAAGTTTGCAGTGAGTGTAAGTTGTCATTAAGCATCCATAGCACAAATGTCCAGAGAATCTGAGGCAGAGAGACCAGATATAGACGTGTGGTTGCTGTTTTTTTCTTCTTTCTCTGTCACACGGGTGATTGATGGTAAAATCTTTGCCATCGGCGGTAGTAAGGGAATCACGACAAGTGATTTTGACGATGAAAGCAATTGTTGGGAAGAAGTCTGTGATCTGATTCTGTATCCTGATCCTTCCGCGGTTTCTGATTTACCGAATTTTAAGGACTACATCTTCAGGGACTACGATCGGTTGGCTGAAGAAAGAAGGCAGAGATTATTGACAGCAAGACTTCGTAATCCGCAATTGGAAATACAATGCGATAGCGTAGAAAGGCGGGATGTTCTTGTTGTTGGAACTGCAGGATCAGATGGCCACCTACATATAGCAGCATTATACTAAATTGTCAATTACTCAGGGACGGTTCCAGGGGGAGTACTTCAAAAAAGTACGTCCCAAATATTTTTAAATATTGAGAATCCCTTAGTAAAATTGTACCTTGCAATTACAATAGGGCCTCTACTGCTCCCCTAGACAATGTCTCATCTCCAGTTGCTGATTTCCATTAGCCAATTGCTGATCGGACTGGCAGTAGGGAAATGGAGATAGCCCTATTGAGGCACTGCATTGCTCTTCCCCCTTGGATCCGCCTCTGCAATTACTTCAGGCCAACGCAGTGCCATTAGCAAAAAGAAGTGAGCAAGTCAATATATAATCTTTTTTTATAAAAATTTTGTATACCTACAATAGAGCTGTTTACATAGGTTTTAATGATGTGTACAGGGAAATGTATAATGAAATCCTTATTTGAACGTGTAACCCTCCAAAAAAAAAAAAACAATGGACCTTAGAAAACTCGATAAAGAAAGATGGTTCTAATTAGATAAGTCTTTAAAATTGTAATCGTGATTTGAATGTGAAAATAGAGTACACCAAGATTATGGCCTTAATTTCTTAACAATGTCAATACATACCATATTGCACAGGGATTGTTTGTTTCGTTAGTGTTTTAGTGCCGTTCAACTACAAGGTCATTAGAGCCTGTCCACTGCGTAGTTCTACTGCAGAGACTGCACAGACACTACGCTGATGTGACGATTATTGGGGATTAGCAGTATTCAGTTTTCCCAAGCGGCCACCTATGTTGATACTAACTGGGGTTGAGTTGCTTAACCTAAGTGATCAAACGAGTACTGGTGTATCCAAGACAATAAGCAGGCTGAGAGTAGAAGCGGACAGAAGGGCTGCAAGTAAAGGCGGGCAGAAGTCTGAGAGTAGAAGCGGGCGGAAGATTGGGAGTAAAAAGTGGACATAATGGTGAGAATAGAAATGGACAAAATGCTGACAATAAAAATGGACAGAAGGCTGAACGTGTAAGCGGATAATTCTACTAAATGTTTACGTAATTCGCGGTATCTGGAAACACCGTTCTGCAGGTGTTTCAGAATCGGCATCATTAACAAGCAAATTATGTTCTAATGTACTACAAAGATGAAGACCATCCTGAATTACTTTTTCAGTGAGAGGGGCTGGTGTTTCCTCAATATCAATATTTTAATTTCAGAAAAGTCACTGCCATCATTTTCAATGTTAAGCTGGAATGAAATTAAAAATTGGCTTGTTATTTTGAAGTATCTGTACAACTGGGAATACCCTTTCCCATATCACCATCTATCTTTAGAAACCATATAAGTCCCATTTTCTTTGGCTTTTATTTTAATTAAGAAATCTTAATGAAACAGTAGGAATTTACAGACCTTTTAAGTCTGTCAACAACCTCTGCCCCTCTGTATGGCAATTTCTGTTTTTCCTACCTACTGATGACAGTATCAGTTATAAGCAGTTTTTCTTCTCTCTTGTAAAACTTTTTTTGAACTTACGTGCCTTTTAAATAAAGGTGGCGAAATGCTAATTTCTAACAGATTAAGACTTCTTTGACAGGCTAATTCAACGGTCGGGGATGTATCGTCATAGCCTCTAACAACCCACCTAGAAATGGTACATAAAAACCCACCGTCTAACTTGGCTCTTATTAAATAAAAAGTGTCAGTGTTTTGCATGCACAGTAAGTTACTATGCGTAAAGCAACTCCTAACCCTTTTCCCGCCTATGGCAGGGTCGGGTACCCATTTGTCCCTCTGAATGGACACGGGGTGATATATTGGACAGTTTTTTCTGCAGCCGGTTGCCGGCCAAAGCTGCACCCCTACGCTTATTTATCGTCGGTCTAGTGTTCGTTGGGGAATGCTACCGACGCCAGGGGGCGAGCTCCTACACCTGGAAATTTTGCCTCATCTACCCGTTGCGTATTAGAGAGGGTTCTTTTACGTGCAAGTGCCATCGTACACCCACACGGGACCTCGGTTTTACTTCTCATCCGAAAGAAGGCACACTAGCGGCTTCTCTCTCGCCCGAAAGAAGCCGACCCACCACAGTCCAGTATCGAACCTAGAACTACTGGCGTGTTCTTGCTGAGTGAGCTAACCACTACGCCACCGTGGCGGGTTAGTAAGCTACTATGCGTGTAACTAAAATAGGGAGCTTGAGTTACACGTTGCGTACAACGTACACCGACGCAAAGCAGACGATTTCCATACTGCGCAGATGCAACATTCCTAATAGGGGCATGTGCACCTGCGCAGTACGCAATTCGTCTGCTTTACGTCGGTGTAAGTTGAACGCCGACGTGTAACTCAAGCTCCCTAATAAAGCAGCATTTAACCTAGAGTGACCAACATTACCAAAAAATGATTTTCATTTTCTGCTAAAAACAACTATAATTGTTTGTTTTTTTTTGTACGATTTCCAGGCAGTACCACATTTAAATGGAAAAGAGGCATCAATTTTTCATATGACCAAGTGTTAGGCCATATCTCTTTCCACTTAGAAAATATTTTACTTACATACAGCCATCGTTTTACAGTAATCCTGTAACGCCACAAACAAAAACACCCATACGTCCTGTAAAACAACTCACCCCCAAAGTATTTTAAAATTTGAAAGAATGTGGAATAAAGTTTAAGTTTGCAATAAGCCCATGCAGCAAGGTTTTCACAACTCAACCTGGTATTTAAAAAATTGTAATTTAAAAGTGTTCCTCAAAATATGTATTTGAACATAACGTGTACAAGATCTTATCCACCCAGAGGAAATTTTGTGATGTATATGGATGTTAATGTATTTATAATAACTTGTTTCTAATGCAATCCATGTTTCTTCCATGAGTCCCCATTTGTTCCTAGGTCCCCCACTTGTTCTCATGTGTTCCAAAATCCCCCATTTGGTCTCATGGTTCCCTGTATATTCTCAAGTGTTGCCGCTTGTTCCCAGGAGTCTCAGTTTGTTTCTCAGAGTGCCAATTTGTTCCCAAGAGTTTCCATTTGTTCACAGGAGACCCAGCTTGTTTTCAATAGTCGTCATTTGTTATCAAGAGTCCCTGTTTGTTGCGAAGTGTCCAATTTGTTCCAAAGACCCCCCCCACCCGTTTCTTCCCCAAATCTCCATGTGATCCCAAGACTCCCCGTTTGTTTGAAAAATCCTTATTTGTTCACATGACCCCCAGGTTGTTTCCAAAATTCCCATTTGTTCACAATATCCCATTGGTCCAAAAACCACAGTTTGTTCCCAACATCCTGATTTCTTCCCAAGACGCACTGCTGGTTCTCAAATACCCCATTTCTCCCCAAGACCACCAGTATGTTACCAAAATCCTCATTTGTTGACAAGATTTTCATTTGTTCCCAGAATCCACATTTGCTCCCAAGACCTATGTTTGTTCCCCAAATCCCCTTTGTTCCCAAGGCACCCACATTTGTTCCCACATCTCCAAAATGCTTAATTTGTTCCCAAGACCCCCAGGTTGTTCTCAACACCCCCAACCGTTTCCAAGACCCCCATTATTCCCAAAATCCCCATTTCTTGCCAAGAACTTTGTTCTCAAAAGCTAATTGTTTCCAAGGCCTTCGTTTGTTCCCCAAATATCCATTTCTTTCTGAGACCCACCCGTTTGTTCACAAAATCCTTAAATGTTCCCAACACCTCAGCTTATTCCCAAAATTTGAAATTTCTTCCCAAGACCTACAGTCTAATCCCAACATCCCCATTTGTTACCAACACTCACCAATGGTTCTC
>JAAFCE010001036.1:1563707-1655146 GCA_013389805.1 Trigoniulus corallinus
GGAACAATCAATAAACCAGTTACCATTATAGTCTACGGGTACATACTGTATCAGGATTTTTAGCTGAAAAACAAACTCCTAACCCTTTACTCGCCTGTGGCAGGTTCGGGTGCCCATCTCGTTTCTCTGAAAGGACACTGGACGATATATTGGACCGTATTTTTCCGCAGCCGGCTGCCGACCAAAGCTTCAACTCCCTATGGGTCTACTGCTCGTTGGGAACACCTTGAAATTTTGCCTCATCTACAGACGTAACGAACAAAAACAAGAGGGTCCTGAGGCCCGTCACGTACAGTTTCATTCCAATCACCTCCCACACATGCAAATCCTAAATCAACCCACACCGACATTATTCTAACTATAAATATCACTGATGACAACGAAATTATTCCGCGCCCTATCCTACCCACTTGGAAATGCTGGTTATCTACGCAGCTGGCTGATTACAGTACTGGTTAAGGATGAAGTAATCACCCAGACAAATCTAATCACGGGTTCCGAAAATATAGAGAGCGGTCCGGTCAGCAGCAAGGGCCTCGTTATGGCTCAACCTCTTCATCGTCCGAGCATAAGAATCTAAGCGGGACGTCCGCTCAGCATCAACGCCAAACACCCATCACTCTCTCATCAGAATCAGCTAAATGTAGCCAGCCCACGTCTGTAAATTAAACGCTACTCTCCTCCACATTCACAAGCACCAAAAAGTATCCCACAATATACTATCCACCTTCTTAGCAGCGCCAACCTGCGCCTGCGCTTGGGAGGGAGGGCGGCCGGCCGACCACATATCTTTCTCTCCTTCTCGTCCAGGGAGCGCGCGCGAGCACCAGCGGTCGGCAAAAAACGCCATCGAGCGGCGCTCAGGTAGAGCCGGCTCCAATTGTCAGCATCACCGCCAACAGGTAGGAAGGGTCTATGTAACGTACTCACCTCATCTATGCACACAGCGACCGGACTAAGGGAAGTTGTTTTACCGCCAGTCGCCAGGTAGGCCAATTATTTTATAACAAGTCTCCATAGCAACTAAAAAACCTTTTTCTATCATTAAAATTTGGCAATGGGACATTGAAAGAAACAACGGTGTAATGGAAAAGTGAATTATTTTATTTAAGAAAACAGTGTCCCCTTAAATGATGTGCCTCCTCCGCTTATGCTCCCGCTTAAAAGTTTCAAAAAAAAATGTTGCCAACACAATGGCGTTGGAGCACCCTTGTAACACGCAGAAGGGTCCCGTCCACGTAGTACATATTAAATTAAGATTTCGGTGACGATAATTTCATTTATGTTGTTAACGAAAAAGGTGGAAGTATGCTGATAATGGCAGAGAGCAGTTATAACTCATAGGGCCTCAACGAGGCAACGGGGCAAGAACCTTTTTATAAAAAGGATATGGGGCAAGCGGGTAAAATTGGTTTAAAAAGTTCTTTGGTAATACCTTTCTAGTGGTTCCTATTGTTTTCCGCCTTATGTTAATTCAATTTGACGGTGGAATTTCATTTGTATCGGTCTTGAATTACTTACAAACATCCTCCCTTCTTGACAGGTGGTCCTTTCGTATTTCTGGCTAATAAAAGATAAATGTTAGGTTTCCCGGAGTTTCATTAGCATTAGATTATATCTTTTAGGGACCCTTAACGTTGTATTCAAGGGGTCATTATTAAAATTTTATTTTCGCTCGGTTTGAAAAGAAAAAAAAACAACATGAGCAACAGAAACTGAAAGCGACGCAAAACATTTGCCCAACAAGGTGTTTGAAAACAACGTAAGAGAATCGACGTAGTGGGTGTGGCACAGCTACATACCGCACTCCCGAAATTTTTCATGGGGCCAATTCCTGTCCAGTTCTATCCAATAGAATAAATTCTTCCACATTAAAAATCAATTTAGTTCAGAGACACAAAATAAAGTAGCAAGACACAGCTACTACTATAATCCTTTTTCTCGCTTATGGCAGGGTCCGATATCCATTTTTGACCCACAGGGACATATTGGCGACCTAATGCTGAAAATCGTATGCTTATTTATCGCCGGCATTTTTTATTTATTCTTCATTGGGGCACTTTTCCTCCAGCGACACCAGAAAGGTGGAGGCTCTTACACCCGAAAGAGGTCATCCCACCTCCATTCTTTATCTCCAGTATCGAACCTGAAACCACTAATCCGGTTTTCGAAAACGCTGCCTCTGTGTCACGGAGGCGGGTTACACTAATATGTCAAACTATTTTACAAACCTTGATCCCGTACCCAGTCGTGTAGACGAAAAACAGGTCGATTGGATAGTGAAAATTATTATTATGCCGCCTACGACAGCGTTGAAATCCTGCCTCGGTGGCGCAGTGTGTAGCGTACTCGATAACTACGGTAGTAGTTCTAGGTTCGATACTGGCAATACTGGCCCGAGGCGGTGATTGGCTTCTTTCAAACGAGAGAGAGAGGCCCCCAGTGCGCCTTCCTTCGGATGAGAAGTAAAACCGAGGTCCCGTGTGGTATACGATGGCATTTGCACTTAAAGGAACCCTCTACTATGCAACGGGTAAATGAGGCAACATTCCCAGGTATAGGAGCTCGCCCCCCAGGCGTCCGTGGAATTCCCCAACGAACAGTAGACCAACGATAACCGGCTGCGGAAAAACGCTGCCCAATAGATCACCCTTGTGTCCATTGAGAGGGACAAGATTGGTACCAGATCCTGCCATAGGCGGAAAAGGGTTAAGAGTTGCTACGGCAGAGTTGAATATCCAAGTTCTGCCCGCCCCCTCCCTTCTATTCCTCACCAGGCTCCCACACAATGCCATATTCTGTCATTCAACGTTTTCTTTGGCCTACATCTACCCCGTCTGCTCCCGATAACCTTCATCCCTATAATGGACCTAAGAATATCATCCTCCTCAATTCTTACCTGGCCACTGCCCTGTTAGAACTTCCTCTTGTCTCCTTTTGTCCATCCTACCGACTGAGCCTATGAGTCACATCCAAATATAAAAGTCGTGGGTGGGTACTTCTAACCCTCACTCTGTGTAACTGATACCAGGTATATAAATTCTTGTACCGTTTCACCCTTTCATCCTCACAGAGTGCGTCACCCTCATTTCCACACGAACGAACGACCCACTTTAAAGTTAAGTAGGGCCTACTGAGTTTTCCTCTAGTCATTCAGCCGCTTATCTACGAACTCCCTGGAGTCAGAACATTTCTGAATGTCGTCTACAAACAGCACGCATTGCCCATTCCCGTATATAAGCGAGCTACTCGTCTATGCCCAAAATAAAAAGGTGAAGACTGAATGCTGAAACATTGTGTTCAGGTGGTCATAACCCTGGCTCTGGGTCCATCACACATATCGTATTCTGGATTACTGAACTATTTTTCTTTTTAACACATCCCATAGTGCCTTTCTCTAAGCCAATGAAGATCGTGTGAAGGTTACTCTTTGCTGCCCAACACTTGTGCACGGTCTACCTTATTTTAAGGATAGCTCATTTGTGGATCTGACCTACATGCCAGTACTGGTCCATCATAGTCGGTTGTTCTGTAACTGCTTCCCAAACTGCCAAGTACGTCTCATACCTTCGATCTACTTTGCCCTTGAAGAGTGGTATCACCCAGCTCTCGCCCACTACAGGCATTATTGGCTAGCTTACTAAAAATTCCCTGATATGACTTCATTTCGGTGGGCCCCTGGCTTCACCACGCTTTAATGGGAAACTTATCAGGGCCGACTGGTTTTTGATTTCCCGTCTTTCTAGAGTCCTAACTATCTTATCCTCCCTCCACTCTTTCCACTACCCCTGAGGCTATAAGTTGGATGTTGTCATTCTCGAAAATGTATTTGCAGTGCTAAAACAGAAAAAAAATAAAAATTTTCACTTTCATGCATAACCGTATTAACCCCCCCTCGGTGGCGCAGTAGGTAACGTGTTCTGTTTACTGTATCAGTGGTTCCAGATTGAGAGAGAAACCTCGAGTGCGCCTTCCTTCGGATGAGACATAAAACTGAGGTCCCGTTTGGTGTACGATGGCATTGGCACGTTAAAGAACCCTGTACTATGCAACGGGTAGATGAGACAAAATTGGGAGCGGCTTATTGCGTTTGACAACCAGTTCTCGTCTAATCACTGAAGTTAAGCAAAGCAACCCCAGCTAGAACTAACATGGGTGGTCGCTTGGGAAAACTGGGGTACTGATAATACCAGAAAAATCGTCGCTTTAGTGTAGTGTCTCTGCATTTGAACTACACAGGGGACGGGGCTTTAACAGCCTTGTAGTTGAAATGCTGTAAAACACCAAAGAGAATAAAAATGAGGCAAAAAAAATTCCTAGGAGGAGCTGGCCCGCCCCTTCCCTGGTGTCGGTGGCCTCACAACCCGGCTGCGGAAAAATGCCGTCCGATAGATCACTCATGTGTCCATTCAGAAGGACAACATGGGTAACCGTTTGCATTAGTTGCTTTTGTCCTGCAATAAAATGATGACTTACAATTGTCACTTAGTTTTATAACTTTTAAATTTTAACAAAATTATGGCAGGAGTATCATTCCAAAGAAGCAGAACTCAGCCTTCCAGACTACAGACAGAAAGGGAAGGGAGTCAGTGGAGAGAATGACGGGCCTTTCCCCGTACATCATGAATTCAATATTCTACTTCATTAAACCTTCAAACGCGGTACTTAGGCAAGCACCTGTCAATGGGTCGAAAATGAAGTTCCCACAACTCTTTTGCCCCTCCTCTTTAAAATATGTAAAGAGAGAGAGAAAGAATAGGGAGAGACAAATGACGGACCAAGACAAATTATTTCAGTTATGACGTTTCTTAATTAAACTATACGTTTGAACTTCTGCGAAGATGAAGAACGGTTACGTTTTTGGAAAAGGATTTTCTCAGAAAATTCTGTTGTCCTTGCCCGTGGGCAATAATAAGACCTTAATACGGAGTTGGTAACTACAGTATAGGCTACTTGATCGACTGCTAGAAAAACAGAGAGGTCAAATCGGCGACGGCATTACTAGTGCAGGCAGCGATGGAATTTTACAAAAGGGAGGGGCGCGCCCCTCTCACAAAGCCTCTCTTTACACAGGTTCCACATTTCTCACAACTCTCACATGTTAAACTCGAGTCACCTTGCGTAAGTAACCCACTCGTGTCCCAGAAAATCCTCTCAACCCCTTCAATCCAACCAATAGATAAATCGAAGGACAATGTTTTCAGCATTGCATCTGTATCCAAGACAGCCAAATATTTTGGGCAGTTATCTTAAGCTCTCCTCCCCCTTCCAACCGCTTTTTCTATGGTATTTAATAACAAACTACATTAGACCTCCAATGAAGGAATTTAACTTCCACCGTACAGTAGAGATATCCCTCGAACCACGCTTTCAAACAAAAAAAAACAGAGGTGAAAAAACGAGTTATCCGTCCTGTGAGTAACTGAGGTTAAACAACAAAGTTATAAAAGGAGACTACCAAAATGGGAAAGGGGCGGCCGCCGCGGGACAAAGAAAGATTCAGGCGGTTTACATAACTATGTCTATATAAATGTACACTTGTAAGGTCTCTGTCATTACTCCTATACTTAAATAATCCTACAGAAATCTTACATTTCATCTTAGAGGAGGAGGAAGGGGGAGAGGGATTATCCCAACTTTGAATAAATGGGGAGCAAGTAGAGGGTTAGATGGGAAACAAAATAAATGTAAGCTGTTCAAGGATAGGGTGACAATGACACTCAAGTCACAAGTTATATTTGCTGTTGTTATATCACTGACATTTAACCTGTGAAAATAATCTACACGACATCTGCTTACATCCAAACACAGGTGCTCAGGTGATAGGTGAGACACAGCCTCTAGGCGTCCTTCTTCACGGCGGGAATCAAACTGTAGGGCAGTGTCTCTCAAATTTCGCTAATCGCGACCCACTTGCAAAAAGCCTGTACAACGCTGTGGCCACTAGCCCCTAATCTAACTCAGTCCCTAGATGAAGAGACTTGACTAGACTCCTATGTAGGATACATAAAATTTGTGATCCATCAGGAAATTCTTGCGACCCACTATTGGGCCACAGACCTCACTTTGAGAAACGCTGCTGTAGAGAGCCGAGGCTGGGAGCGGCTGTATTGCTTCTGATACACCAATTCTCGTCTGATCACTGAAGTTAAGCAACGCAACCCCAATTAGTACAGGCATGGGTGACCGCTTGGGAACACTGGGTACTGCAAATACCTTTGGGCGTTCCGAAAGGTTTGCTCGGGACACGAGGCTTAAAACCGGGACAATCCCGATTAATCGGACGCCTGGCAACCCTATTTAGTATTATTGAAGACATGTATGATGAGCTCTTATCCATAGTAAAAACCAAGTAGGGATCATTGAGGTGCTTCCACTTGAAAGGGTACGTAAAGGAACAACATTTAGCTGAGATGACATCCAGAAGACGATAGGGTAGGGGTTCAAAAGTTAGCCACAAAAAACAAGTGAGTATAAAGACGACGAACTTTGCTAGGGTCAATCAGAGTTGACCCGTAGACTCCATATACCGATAAATGAAGTAAAGGCAAGCACGAGGAGCTTTATGTGAATGAATGGCTGTCCCAATGACATATCATCATAACGTTATCCCTCTTGTGGCAGGGTCGGGTGTGCGGGTTCTAGCCCTCCACTCCCGCCTATCTCCCACCAGGCCCCTGTCCACCCCACACAATGCTTGTAAGGGGCCCCACATTCCACGTCCCTAATCAAAGATTAGTCCCTATTCTTGATTAAATTGCTCTGATTGGAGGCACCCCAGCCAGGCGCCTGGAATGTACAGGAATATTGGACCTAATGACTGGTCCCAATGAAAATCAAGGATAAATTCTACACAGTTATGTTGTAAGGATCAGTGTTGGGCAGTGCAAAAGAGCTATGAGAGTAAAGTGGGAATAGTAGAAATGCGTTTACAGTATTACGGTTTATGTCCGGTGGGAGTGACAAAGGCAGAGAGAGACATAGTAGCCATAACGGATTTTTTAGTAGAAAACTTACAATTTCAAAACGTCTGTTATGTCATCTGGCATGGATTGTTAGCAGTAGAAACAGTAAACAATAAACACGCCTGACTCCCTTCACCCATCTGCCAAAAACTGCAAGGGAAATGTAAGAGGAGAATGTTCAAACCCCAACAGCAACATAAAGAAATGTGTCAAGCACCTGAGACATAGACCCTGGAAGTGGGTAAGACATGTAACTAATGCGTCATCAGTTTATGCGCATTGCCCTATTTAAGAGGGAACGACTGGCCTGGTGCGTAGGCGGCAGAAAGGGTATGGAGGGATTACGATGATGATAAAAATGACCGAGGGGAAGATGGAAAATAGGAGAAAAACCAGTTAAACTCGAAAAGCCAGTCGAAGCCTGTATGGCACGCCGTCCTCAAACTCTCTTTGCGAAGATGTTTTTAGAGACCATCGTCATTTCGTCGAGTAGCCCAACCTGGTTTCTTGTTTTTTTTTTATACTTTGGATATTTTAACTGACATTTTTGAGCTCCCACCTAGTTTTATTGAAGAGCGTCACGCGTATAACAAAACCGCCAGAGTGTACGGTTTGTTGGTTACATTAATACCATCTTCCATTATTATGTGTAAATTATGAAAAGGCCCAGAATAAATGTCATTCCCTCGCGACCTCCAAATTTTTTTTTCCTACCAGACATGTGCACCGTAACGGCCTAACAGTCGCTTCCTCCGAAAAAAACCCTTACATTTCACATCACACTCATTACTCCTCCCCTCCTCTCACATCCCTTATTGCCATATGACCTCAGGTGTGTTTAATAAAATACATTAATCATCATATATCAACGAGCACCTGGAAATATATAAAGTTTATTACATAGTTGTCAGTGCTTTTTTAATTAAGGTCTTAATCAGGTGTAGCAAGATCGGGTCACAAAAGGGGCTTTGTAAAAAAACAACGAGAAAAACAATTAGTACTTCATTAAGGCTACATACAATTAACGACATTAAAGGACTCGAACTCATGCTGCACGACGGCAAGGCACCACCAAGATGGTACACAGAGGGGCACTAAGCAACGTGTAAGCAGGATTTCAGGTGCATCCTTAAATTCGACTTTTATCTTCACAGCTCACGGGTTACTACACTCCTTTTTGGATAAGAGAATAAGTCTACTTAATAGAAGTAATAATATTATAATCATATAATAGCATAATATGGTTTCTGCCTACAAAAAATAACTACTGTCTACAAAAAAAGCAGATTCTCATCCGACATTTATTGAATTATAAAAAAACACGCAACCTAAGTAGAGATAGGAAAAAAAGGGGTTAAGGTGAGAGCGAGAGAGGTAGGGTCATTCACATTTTTCAGTTGAAAACACGAATTTCCATGCTCGCCATACACTACCACTTAACCTATGTGTTGAGGGCGGTGTAAAGAACATTTACAATTCACCGCACATCATGAATATGCAGTTGTGCACAATATGACAACGTTCAGTTCATCTTCCTCACAAACCCATAGTCCTCCTATGGGACTACCAGTCGTTACTGTTGTCACCGACTGTTATCATCATCATCATCATATCCTTATCCCGCCTGTGGCAAGGTAGGGTCTGCGGGTCCACTGAACACGCTCTGACTGGGGGCACCCCAGCCAGGCGGCTGGAACCCGCAGGAATATTGGCTGGATTGACTGTGGAGGGATGCCGGCCTACCCCAATTGTTCCAACATCGCATTATACAACCGAAATGAAACTGGCAAATTAATGCTTTGTTGGTTACAATATTGCATGGTGTCTGACCTATTACACAATAACAATAAGCAATACAATGCACACACATGCGGCCGTTGTCACCGAGCATCAGAAAATTCCCAGCAAAACAAAAAAAGCAACTCCTAACCCCTTTCCCGCCTATGGAAGGGTCGGGTACCCATCTTGACCCTCTGAATGGACACAAGGGTGATATATTGGACAGTGTTATTCTGCAGCCGATTGGCGGCCGAAGCTGCAACTCCTATGCTTATTTATATAACGTCGGTCGACTGTTCGTTGGGGTATTCCATCGACACCTTTGGGCGAGCTCCTACACCTGGAAATATTGCCCCATTTACCCGTTGCATTACCCGAGAAGGTTCTCCCGACGTGTAAATGCCATCGTGCACCACACATGACGTCGGTTTTCTTCTCATCCGAAAGAAGGTGCACCTGGGACATCTCCCTCGCCCGAAAGTAGCCAACCCACATCCGTCCAGTATCGAACCTAGAACCACTGAGGGAGTTACTGAGCACGTTACCCACTACGCCACCGAGGCGGAATCAGAAAATTCCTAACATGAATAAAAAAATTAGACATTCTTATCAAGGTAAATTGAGAAGAAGATTTTAGGATATGAGAGCATATCAAGTCATATGACAACTCCTCATTACTAATCAGTATCGTCCTGCTAATCTTCCATACGCAATTAATATCAAGAAGCACACAACAATAAGGGTTCACTTTAATATGGGCCTAAATTCAACGACCTTTGAAATGGTATAGGGCCACTGCCACTACCATGAAAATGGTCACGCCAAACCTCACATATTTCACATAATATGCATATATGACGTACAAACATGATAAGGATATTGTGATATCCATCTCTCGTGTCCTGTTAGAGCTAAATAAAAATACTTGGGCGGCGTTTTATGACTCAGGATTCGCTTTTTTTACTCAATGTTCGCACGCAGCGGTTGTTGCGAGGACAATAACCCCGTTTGTTACCGCCACATTATAATAATTATTGGCGATGACTCTAAAATCATTGCTTATCGAAGTAAGGCAGTCCGATATCGATTGCCCGTTGTTGGCTCACGAACACTCACCCAGGTTAGGGTTCGTTTGAATATAGTCATTAAAGGAAAAAAAAAACTGGCCACATACATATGGTTGGGTCTGTGTATCGGTTTATTAAACATCGCTCCTCTACACCTACCTATCTTCCACAGGCTTTGGCCAGACTCCAACTTGCAGTCATGTGCTTACAAAGCTTTTAGTACGATTACCTGTAGCGAATGCGGGAGAAGGACGGTCCAGCAACCTCGGCCTCTGACAAGATGTCAGCAGACCAACAGCTCGATAGGAGATGATTATTCACACTAATCCGTTAACTGTTGACAGAAGTAAGGAGGGGGGGGGGGGGGGGAATAACTGAAGTGAATTTACTCCAAAGATGTACCCTAGTAACTGAACTGGGCACAGGTACGTTCTGATGGTTACGTATTTATGACCTTTATACCATTTTCATCTTGTAATTTCTTCACTTGCAACCCGGTTAAGTGTTACACTAGCAAAAGTATGGTTCAAGATTATTGCTGGTAATATGTCCCCGCAATCTTCATAACCAGTTGGTTAATTGTCCTGTATGTGCTACCTATTGTGGAATTGACTTATATACCCTCTCCCTCACCATTAACACAGATGTTTATAAGTTATATAAACAATGCCTTTTTTTACGAGATGTTCGTGTGCATTTAACCGTGAGGTCGTTTCCGTTTATTCATCTCTATTGGTCTATTCTAATTTGTTTTATTCCCTAAAAATAATAGTCTCGTCCGTAGAGACTAGGTTGTCATGATGATGAGGATTTGCCAAATAATCCTAGATAAAATGGGAGGGTTCGGTTGAATAGCTTGTTGATAATATGTGATTGTGACCAAACCACACTATAACTAAAAATTCAATATGAAGAAGGGCGAGGCTTTTCTCCAGGGAGTGCAGATTGAGCTGCAATGTAGTAGACAAATACATCTTCAGTGGTTTTCAAAATTTGCTCATTATTTGGCACACTCCCACAATTAATTGCTACGAGGAAGTCCTTTCAGTTTTTAAGGATTCAAGTTGGCCCAGCCGAAGTTTTACTGGCTACTCCTCATGTCAAGATGGAGAAGACGTAGTTCAATATAGGTCACATCACGTTGACATTCGGTTTCTGGTATTCAGTGATCTATGCAAAAATTCCTTGAGGATGAACCAAATGAGGTGTTTGATTACTCACTCAATGTCAATTAGTTAGGAACAACTTTTGAAACGAAGAATGAACTACGAGTAATCCATGGGACCCTATGAAGCATCTCCATAAAGGAACATCCTTTTGGATCATCTTTGTAGGTGTGGACTGTTTGCAGCCAAGCACTGAAAAACCATTTTCTAACCTTTTTGCCTTCTAGTTTTCGATAGAGGTACACAACACGGCTAAAACTGAAAAATGGGTTACGCGAAAACAAACCGAGCTTGGAAAAGCTACAAGAATTCAAGCCCCCTGATAAAGAATAATTTTGGCACAACTTTCGTTCAGCTTCGTTGCCTATGACCATCAGAAAAAGAAACAGTCTCATTAAGAATACTGCAGAAAATTGCTGTCTATGTTTGTTTAAATGGATGGCATAAAAACAGGTTTCCTAGCCAGGTGAAACGATGTCTAAAGACGCCGTGGTTTAGTACTGTATTTACTTTAAAATGGCTTTAGTTGTGATTAACGAGGTCTCAATTTCATTCTGTTGAACACACCCGCTGCCGTTGATGAGTAATTCCAACTCATACATGGAGTTCATTGAAACAATTACAGTGTTTTCGCTAAAACGAACAGAAATTCCTCTAAATTATTCAAAATGCAGTACTGAACAAATATTTTCGACAGTTAATTATTCATACCTCCAGCAGTATTAGCATCCAGACATTTCCTGCACAAGAATATGAATATGAATATGAATATGAATATGTAATCCTTTGTGACGGATACCTTGCTAGCGAGATTTTTCATGCCAGGCCCATATACCTAGATCTCCACCAGCACCCTAGGAGTACCTTTGCCTTTCGCACCCACTCCAGCCGCTCCACACCAGAACCCCTCAACCCCAGAACCTCTTCCAAGGTGGGGGTTCCCCAACTCATCCTGCAGTGGCCCAGCGCTGGACAGGCCAGGATCACATGCCTGACATCCTCCACTCGATCCCCACACAATCCACAGCCCACCTCTCCACCTGTGATCTTTGCCATCCTCTGTTTTGTCTCCAGTGACCCAGCTCTTGCCCGAAACAGAAGTGAGCTCTCCCACGTATTGTCATAGATTATCTCCCTCTCTATGTTAGGCTTGTTCCCATACACCATCAGCGTTTTCTTTGCCGCCCTTCCCTCCATACTCTGCCGCCACTGCCCTAACCCCCATTCCTTAACTTTGTCCTGTACTAGTCTTTGCAATGTTGTTGCCCCCTCCTTGCTCTCCCTGGGTTGCAGTGTTATGCCTATCTTCTTTGACATCTGGTTTACCCTCCTCTCCCAGTTGGTAAATACCTTCATGTTGTTTACCCATGCATTGACCTGCCATACTGGATTCTCCTTCCCTAGCCCCCATATCCTGCATAAGTATAGCAACTTACTTATCATTTCTCTCTGTTCAAATGTAGACCACCCCATGTCCCCTTGTATTGCTTCTACTGCTGTGAACCTATTTCCCCCTAATGCCATCCTGCCTAACCTTCTTTGGGCTACTTCCATACAGTCCCTTACCTTTTTACTAATGCACAGAACCTCATTTCCATACGTTAGCCCTGGAACTGCTACAGCTTTCCATAGCCCCCTAACCATTTCATACCTTGAGAATGAATCAAACGCCAGTTTCCTTATTAATCCTTCTCTGGTTTTTATCTTACTCATGATGTTTTCCTCCATTGCCTTTAAGTATCCCCTATCATTTGTGAGTTTTACCCCCAGGTATGCAACCTCTGACACCACCTCTATCTCCCTCTCCCCAAGCTTGATTGGCATCTTATTACTAGGCTGCATGCCATCCTCTCCAATGATCATCAGTTTTGTTTTATCTTGACCAAATTCTAACTGGAAATCCCTACTGAACTGCTCACAGATATCCAGTTCTTCTTGGAGCTCTCCCTCACCCTCTGTCAGCAGAACTATATCATCACACTGAAAGATGGCTGGCAATTTGTTACCATCCCCCAGAGGAAACCCCAGCCCACTATCTTGGAGCTTGAGCCCCAGTTCATTGATGTACACTAGGAACAGCATTGGTGATAATGGACAGCCCTGTCGCAATCCCTTGTCCACACCTATCTGTCCCGTATTTATTCCCTCCCAATGGAAATCATACCTAGTGCCCATATATAGCTTCTGGAGCAGCTCCACTAGCCCCTTATTAACCCCATACTTGGGAAGAACTGCCCATAGCTTCTCTCTATTCACCTTATCATATGCCCCCTTGGCATCCAGGAAACAGAGGTATGCCTTCCCTTTCTTTCTTTGTACTACTTCCATAATCTGTGTAATCATGTACAGACTATCACCCGTTCTACGCCCCTTTCGGAACCCATTTTGGAATTCTACTAGTTTGCCTGACCCTTCTATTATTGTCCCTAATCGCCCTCTTACTAACCCAGCAAATAGCTTATACATGCAACTGTTTATAGCTACTGGCCGGTAACTGTCCAAACTTTCCTTGCTCTTTCCCTTGCCCTTGTACAGCATCACTACCCGTGTGATGCCCCAGTCATCTGGTAATTTTCCATCCCCTAAACACCTATTAAATATCCTTAAGAGCAGTTCTCTACCTTTACTTCCTAGTGCCTTGAGAAACTCATTTGCTATCTTGTCCTCCCCACATGCTTTTCCCAACTTCAATGCATTTATCTCCTTATCTAACTCTACCCTGGTAAAGCATGCCTCTCCAGCTGATGCTCTCTGGCTTATTATTGGTCTGTTTGGCCCTTCCACCACCTTTCCACCAGTAGAGGAGAACCCACATCCATACTCCATCAAAATCCTTCTAATGCCTTCTCTGCTGGTTATATTTCTGCCATCCTTATCCACTAAAGCTTTCCTACCATCACCTACTACCTCACTCCTCTCTCTACGTCTATCCCTGACATATCTCCAAAATTTCTTGGTCATCTGTTTTCCCCCATCCATGATTTCCCTCCATTTCCTCCTATCCCCCTCTGCTATCTTCCTACCCACTACTTCCTTTGCCTCTCTTTTCTTCTGTTGATAGGCATCCCATGCTTGTCTAATGCTTTCCTCATCTCCCCCTCTAACTGCTTGCCTATGCTTCCTATTAGCTTGACGTCTACTTTCAATAGCCTCCCATGCCTCATCATCCATCCATGGTTTCTTCCATTTATTCCCATTTCTTTTACCTCTTCCCTGTCCTTCATTAGCTTTGTCTATTAGGGCACTTATAAGTTCAGCATATGTGGCTTCTTTACTTTCCAGTACAGCTTCCATGTCCTTCTGGAACTCCTCCTGTTTAAACCATTTCTTCAGTTGCCAGCTGACTTTCCTTCCCACATGTATCCGTTTTTCCTTTATGTTCCTATCCTTCATAGTAATCATAATTAGATTATGGTCAGAATCTAAACCCACCCTGTTTTCCTCATCCACTGTCATTCCACACACCTCCTGCACTAGATCATTCTCTACCAAGCAGAAGTCAATGCATGAGCCATTCTGTGGTCCCACCCTTGTGATCCTTCCCTGACAGCACTTCAGAAGGTTAACTATTACCATGCCGTTTTGACATGCAAAGCCCTTTAGCATCCTACCATTTCTATTTTCAACCCCATCCATCTCCTGTAGATGCCCATTGAAGTCCCCCACTATTACAACTTGGTAGCCCTCCAGGTGCAGGCAGGTAGCCCTCCAGATGAGTAATAATACGAGCGCAGAAACCCTTTTGGCCGCCGTTGTAATATTCTCCAGTTATGAGGTCACTGGTATTATTCGATTAATCAGATGTCTATTGCAGTGACCCAACTACCTTATCTGAGTAGCGTCAGCAATGTCCTGCATTGTCTGAGTGAAATAATGATGACCTACTCATATCAGCTGTGATTTGCAAGCATACCAGTATTTAAAAAATCTAGTACAATTAATCTGTAACGCGGGGGATAGTTTTAAAGAACGGCAACTACGATGAAGAAATAAATAATTCTTCATTTGGATGAAAATGTTTTTCATTCACCCATTCTTATCAGAAACCCTGGCAAGTAATACGTACCTACTGTACTGCACTTAGCCAATGCTGATGGGAGCCATTAATACTGTATATTGTAATAATGCGTCTCTACCCTCGCTCCCATTGGGACTAACGTAAGATTTAAGAAACTATAATCACTTTTTTAGCAGTGCAAATAAAATAGCCTGACTTAATCTTTCATGTTAACAGCCGAAACATATAATCACCACAATAAGTGCAAAATTCGAATCAGGCTCCCGCTTATGGCCGGTGTGACGTAACAACGACGCGTTTATTACGGAACTCTTGTTACAGCTACTACCGTACTTCGAATCTGTTTCCTATGGCGTTGCGGCCTATAAAGCTAATCTGAAATGTGGTATGCAATTGAAGAAAAATATGTGTCAATAATTGCTAAAATATGTGGAATTGGTAAAACGAACTTAAATTTTAGGCTTTATATCGAGGGTTTAGTGAATGTCCAACGGACATCACTTGTGTTTTTATCTGGCCAGGGCAGGCTTAAACCAGTTGCACTTCTCTCGTACTTCAGAGTGTAGTAGTACTGTATATTCATTAATGATGGGGCTGTATCGTCAGATATTGGCTCCAATTTCTACGTGGGCTGAATGCGCACATAGGGCGTGTAAGATTAAATATACCACTATTATTTCTCCCCCTACATGACTTGACCGTGACATTTTTATCTCATAAGTAATGTTATCTGATTACATCACTACGATGCTCACGAGCATGATTTATCTAATTATCAAAACTGAAGGAAACCCAGTCCTGAAATAGATTCAAAATAACATTTCATTCATGTCAGTCCAGTGGCGTAGCCAAGGGGGGGGGGGTTAACCCCCCTTTGGGCCTCAAATATAACGAAGAGGTATACACCCTATGGAGTCATATCCCCCCCTTCAGAAAATCCTGGCTACGCCAGTGTCAGTCTAATGGTTTTTAAAACTGTTGCGATTTTAAAGGCATTGCGTTACGAGAATGCGACTTGTAAATTTGTAATCATTTATTTGAAAGATTATACATGCGCATTAATCCGCCTCAGTGACAAGGAGGGTAGCACTCTCGGGAATTGCGTCAGTTTTAAGTTCGATACTGGATTGAGGTGGGTTGGCTTCATTTGGGCAAGAGAGCGGCCCCGAATTCTCCTTTTGGATGAGAAGTAAAACCGACGTCCCGTGTGGTGTACGATGGCATTTACACGTAAAAGAACCCTCTCTACTATGTGCGTAGATGAGGCAAAATTTCCAGGTGTAGGAGCTCGCCCCCACACCCAGCGTGTGGTGAAGATGGAATTCCCCAAAGAAGAGTAGACCGACGATAAATAAGCAAAGGGTTGGAGCTTTGGTCAGGAACCAGCTGTGGAAAAAAAACACTGTCCAATATAGTACAGTCAAAATCGTTTATAACGAACTTCAAGGGACTGACGGTTTTTGTAAGTTGTAGCAAAGCCTCCTAGATAACAAGGCCCTTGCACCATGACGTCACACAAAGTAGTGCTAGCACGCTTGGTGAACGACCATATTGCATGCAATTTAAGCCATTTTTTAAATTCAAATTTCAATTGAATTTTCAAGGTAAATAAATTTCAAATCAAAATTATATCAAATTTGGATTCTGGATAAACAAAATGCCATATAATTGTGCTGTGCCTGGATGTAAGGGAAACTACAGAAGTGTGCCTAAAGTTCAGGTCTTCAGCTTTCCAAAACACCCTGAAATGGTGACAAAATGGATTACAGCCATTAAGAGAAAGAATTTTAAATTGACTAAAAATCAGGGCATCGAACCATTATTTTTTATCGTTCTGGTTTTGGTTACGGTTCACATCAAATAAATATATTGGTTCTGTTATGGTTTTCGTTCCAGTAAAAATATCGGTTTTTTCCGGTTTACAGTTTTCGGTTTCACTCGGAAAACCATATTATCTGTAAACATAATTATGTATTAAACATAATTTTAAAATACAGTAGATTATACTTAAAATATCCATCATCATCATCATCTCACTCTTATCCTGCCTGAGGCAGGGTTGAGTCTGTGGGTTCTAATTCTGCACTCCCATCTATCCCCCACAAAGTCCCCCTCCACCCCGCATGCCTCCATGTCCCTTTGCACCACCTGCTCCCACGGCCGTTTTGGTCTTCCTCTACCCCTGGTGCCCCCAATCACCCGCACTCCCATAATGGACTTAATAAATTCCCACATTATGCATGGTAGGAAACGTATTTTGCAACAATGAACTACACCCCCTTGGTCATTGCATGCTGTCATGGACATAGACAGAACTCAGCTGAAAAACTGTCCCTAGAAATGTGTGTTTTCTCTAGTTGAATTGTACGTTCTAACCAATGTGTTCGTTGTAAGCAACATTAATGCTTTTTTTGTATTGCTTTTCATGGTTCTGACTATTTTGTTCGTTAATTCCGATTCTACGTTATATCCGGTGTCGTTATAAACGATTTCGACTGTATATCGTTTTTGTGTCCGTCCATTCAGAGGGGCAAGATAGGTACCCGACCTTGTCTTAGGTGGGAAAAGGATTAGGAGTTGCTATTATACGTGTATATACTATGTTTAATGAGTGCTTGATCATTCACTATTGCTACCACTGTCTGAAAATTATTCTTAATTGTTTTAAATGATATTGTAGTACTTGTATAGTGGTAATACGATTTAATTGACATTAAATGTTTTGCACTAAAATAACTCGATGAGTTTCGTGTATGTAAACATCAAGGAACTCATCTTGTGATATTTGATATTGTACAATAAATGTAAGTTGGATAGATGAGTACATACTTCAGAGAGAAAATATCAAAAGAAATCTTAGGAATATATTTATAGCATTATCATTTTTAGTACACGTGATATGAGTGAATCAGCTAACAAAATCTTATGCGTAGGTTTAATTACTCAGAAAATTTACGTTTAAAAAATTGCACATGTCAAAGTGTAAACTACAGTACGTAACAACTTTGTAGTCAAGTAGTGCAATATCGAAATAAACTTTCATCGACAAATATCGTTTAATTAACCGCTCACAAATTAAAAAATGGCTGGGGAATATGTAGGAAGCACAGCCCTACATTATTTTAATGTGTGAAACGTAAAGGTATGTGAATTATTCTGATATTCTTGATGGTTTTTATTTAAATACAATCATACCCTTAGCTATTCCACGTTTTAATTGGTCAAACTACCTGTTAGCTTAGTTTTAAACCAAAAAGCCTTTTTTTAATATCGTGACTGCAACTTATTTCTCTTACCTTCAGCTCAACAGATGAAATTCATTGACCTTTCATGGCGTGAAATTTCATTTCTGAAAGGAAAAAAAACTGAGTAAAATATCAACACAGACACTGCATTCTGTTTCTTATTTTTTAGGTGCCTTTGGTCAAATGTCATAGTTTAAATAGCAGGAACATCCATCACTAACCATGCTGAGAATCAACAAACACCTCGTGCCTGTTAAAGTCCTCCTTTTTACTGTTTATGGAGGTAAGAAATTTGTTTTATGTAATTTACATTGCTTAAATGCCTTAAAAGCTTTTTTATGGCGTTGAAAAAGACAGAGTTGGAATAATATTTATTATTATCTAAAATTATCGCATTCATTCATTCATTCATTAATCACTTGTATTTCTTGATTGCCCCTAAGTGGCACTCAGGATTCTGTGCTGGCACATCGGACCATGGTTTTGTGTTTTATCCGGAGAAAGGGTCTTAAGGTTTCTCCACTCTTGCCAGAAAGAAATCTTTAATGCCGACCAGAGGTGTGAAATCTTCAGTCTTTCTATAGTACACGCTGATTGTATATACAGTACAGTACAATAAGCATTTTAAGCTGGTTCAATCCTGGACATGATCGAATCGTATTAAAAGCCAGGACTTTTTCTGCCGAACAGGATAAACATTAAAGCTATGGCCCTGCTGCATTCACCATGTCCTTGATCTGACTTTTAAAACCTTGCTTTACCTCTCTTTTCTATTATCAAACACTTATCCCGCCTTTGGCAGAGGTAATTTAGCCAGTTCTCGCCATTCATTCTTTCTTATTTCAACAGGGATCCCGTCCACCTTCTCATAACATGACTTCGTCTTCTCAGCATTGTCGTCCCCCACTCCTAAGCTGTACCTTTGATATTCATCTTTCACTTTTTTCCGTTTTCACTAACACATTTCTGCTACCATTTTTATTTTCATACCTCTTTCGCACTGCCAATATAGCATAAGTTATCTAACCTCTGCCTGTACAACGTCCCCCGACCTTCGTTGGGATCCCCGGTCACTCAAAATCACAATTAACCCGACTCCACTTCATCAATCCTATGCTGAAACTTTCTCTATTATTCTGACTGACTAATCCATGTACAGTGTATTTGAATTCTTGGATTTTTATTTTTGCGTCATTCAGCCCTTTACTAGTCGTGCCCACTACCTTTCCCTTCCCCCATCTTTAATTCATCTACGACTAAAATTAAGAGTGATGACCCATGATATACTCCGACCTTCACTTGCAAACCCCCCAAGTTTTTCCCATATAGTTAGGACCCTTACTCTCGACCCACCATACATGTTTTGCATTACAGTATTCTGAGATCGCCATCTATGACACATTCCGTAGCACCTTCAGTGGGACCCCATTTTAAATCTTCCCTGAATCCATGAAAATGGAATGTGGATCCTACTTTGCTGCCTTATACTTTCTACACTGATACGTAATAAAGACAGGCTCCACGGTGAGCCTGTTTGACATGTCCTTTTCTTTATTAACTAATTTATTTTCTGTAAATTTTTAGGGTTTGCCTGTTTATGGCCTTTCCTGTCTTTGCACATGAAGCAGCTTGGCCTCAACATTGAAGAGACGGCTATCATCAATTTGGTCACACCTTTTACTAGTCTTCTTGGGCCACCACTGGCCTGCACCCTCATCAACAAGACCAAAAAGCCAAAATTGATTCTGATCTTATCAATTGTTATCTGTGCCTTAGCATTCAGTACTTTGATGTTTATTCCACCTACTGTCCGCCATCCACCTCGGGATCCGAATATAAGCTTCGAATGTAGCCAAGAAAGTAGTAATGTCCACGTGGAACGGTGTGAAAACAGTTGTGTTGATCTAACTGAAAAACCGGAACCATCTCTTCTCTACCTGAGGCACTGTCGTTATGTGTGCAATGAGCAGCACGGAACTAAAGGCCCTGGCAGTTCTGCTCCTCATAAGCCTTACATTTGTGTTAACCAATATAACGCAACTTATTGCTACGTCTACAACACTTCAGGTCTTGCCTACGACATTGATTTGCTCGTGCCATACATCAAATTGATAGAGAGTGATGATAAGTGCACCTACCCTTTGATGATGCGTTTGTCCGATGGAAGTCTACAGTCTCAAGTCGGATGTCGAATCGACAGTCCAGGTTGTACGGTCACTTGTCAAGGCATCTTAAACAGGGAAAATGATGCATCACTTAATCTACACCGATGTCAGAAAATTGACGGACATCCACTTTTGACATTTTGTGCTTATTTAATATTACGAATCATAGCAGAATTCTTTTTGTATTCTGCCTTAGCACTTATCGAGGTTACCATCATGAACAATATGCTAGAATTTCAAGGGTTTTATTCACAACAGTTTGTTTGGGGAATACTCTCAATTGGTCTTATGTGCCCGGTTGTCGGTATTATCATTGATCACTTTGCTGGCACTATCGACTACCTGGATTATGCTCCTGCATTCGCTAGTTTTGATCTCATTTTATTAATAGCAGTCATCATATTGGCCTTTTTACCAATTACAGTCCACAACTGCACCAATAAAATGAGTTCATATGTAGGGCGAATATTACGGAATGGAGAAGTAACAACATTATTTGTAATGATGTTTTTCTTAGGCCACATTTTTGGATTTATGGAAACATTTTATTACTGGTTCTTGAATGACAAAGGTGCCAGTGCTTTATTCTTAGGACTGACATTATCTGTGGGAATATTCCCAAGCATCCCGATCTTATTTTTCGGAGATAGAATTATCCAGAAATGTGGTCATGCAAACCTCTTAATAGCCGCCTTTCTTGCCAACTCCTTCCGGTTACTAGGATGTTCATTACTTGAAGATTATTATCACTTATTACCATTTGAAATCTTCAAAGTCATTTCTTATTATCTTATGTGGGTGGCTGCAATGACGTACTGTGAAAAATTAGGACCAAAAATGTTAGCTTCTACTATTAGTGGTACTGCAGCTCTGATGCACACAAATTTAGGTAAGCAACTATGAAACTTGAAGATTAATATTTATTAGTTATTAATTATATCGTATTTGTACCTTTTTCAGGTAGAGGCATAGGAGTTTTAATGGGTGGTACGATTATGAACTACTTTGGGGCTCAGTTAGCATTCCGTTGTGCAGCAGTCTATTCTGGATGTATTGGACTTATTTACATGGCAGTTTATCACTTTCATTTGAAGAGTAGGAGACAGCCAATATATATTGGTATGGATTTATTAAATGTTATCTATAATCGTTTCTAAATTACAGTAGTGAAATTTTACTTTCATTTTTCAGAAACTTCACTGAATGGGCATTATACTCCAATGGAAACATATGGAAATGGTGATAATCAGGTGCACAAACCAATGCTACAAGAAAAAAATCGATACTGAAACAAGAATTTCTCACTGCAATATTGGAAATTGAAGAGGCAATCAGAAGATGGCTGTTTTTGCATTTTGGTAAATTCACTCCCTGCTTCTGCCAAACAGTACTAGCAATGTACAATATCATCATCACAGTATTTTTCTGTGGACTGAGGAATTCAAAAGTTGTCAGATATTGAACAGAACAACGGTACTTTCTAAGATTATCTAACCTGAAAAATCTTTAGCATATAAGCACTACTTCCAGGAGTGTAGCTGATTTTAAAATTTATATTCAGTTGGGTCCTAGTCACATATGAAAGGGCTCATGGCGACGTTTAGTTTCAGGTTTGAATTAAAAATTTTTTTTAATTTGAATTGCCAACTAAGTGTGGTGATTATTTTTAATATTTTCACACATGTTTTAAATAGGTTACGATGTTTGAATCTCAAATGTGTACAAGTTTTGTTACAAGATTTTATTCTTAAACATTTATCGTATTATATTTCTGAACTTTTATTTTCATTACATTTGTCATAAAGCCTTCAGAACATTAAAAACTGCCTAGATATGTAAAACTGGATGTCGTTTGTAAATACAAAATGAACTACCTTCTATGTAAACTGTATATGGATGGCTTAAAGTTATTTCTTTAGGGGAATGGTTCATTTGGTATTCTTTAATGGGCAGACTTAACATTTCACATAGTTATATTTTCTAAATAAAAATATGATTAAGTATTAGAAACCATCCATCACATCTCATTATATAACTTCAGCAAAGCTCTAATTCCTTAAAGTTTCTTAACTTAGTCGTCTCGAATTGTGGACATTAAAGCATCTTAGAGAATGGAGGTCAGGAAAAATAATTTTTGTATCATTTCATTATTAGACATCCGGTTTTGTTTGTATATCGCAATTTGTGTTCAAATAAACGTCAAATATTTGGTCCGCATTTACAGTGCGTCATGTTACATCTATTTCTCCCCACTTAATCCTATCCATGTTATGATTATGTCTGCTTGGTATCCTCCACATGCTGAATTATGTTCACGATTTGTTTCGTTCTCTTTTAGGGCCCTTCAACTATAATGGTCATTAGAGACCCGTCCACTGCGTAGTTCTAATGCAGAGACTGCACAGACACTACGCTGTTACGACGAGTTTGGGTATTAGCAGTACCCAGTGTTCCCAAGCGGCCACCCATGCTGGAGCGGCGAATTGCGTTGGACACACCAGTTCTCGTCTGATCACTGAAGTTAAGCAGCGCAACCCCAGCTAGTACTGACATGGGTGGCCGCTTGGGAAAAACTGGGTACCGCTAGTATCCAAAAATCGTCGCATTAGTGTAGTGTCTGTGCAGTCCCTGCATCAGAACTACACAGTGGACGGGGCTCTAATGACCTTGTAGTTGAAGGGCCCTTAAACTCCAACAAACAACAACAAGCCACCCATGCTTGCACTAGCCGGGATTGTGTTACTCAATGATCAGAGGAGAACTGGTGTGCCCAACGCAATACAGTTGCTCCATTATATTCACGTGTTCTCTCTTGATATCAAGAACCAATCAGTACAACAAAATTGAAGCGAAGATAATGATGAAACTGTCAGTTTATTGCTTCAGGTGTGTGAAGTGCTTCATGATGAAGTGTTTTTGGACCTTGTATAACTTTAATTCCTCAGCAAGCCACATGCTTGAAGTTCATGAGTTGAAGTTACTTTCCAGCTGAATGAAAAAACTAAGCGTATATTCCTTACAATGGAAAAATTAGCCTGGCACCTACAATGTCACCTGCACATAACGCCTTTTCTATATTTAGAGAAATATTCCTATAAATCACTAACATTTATATATGTAGGAGCTCCATAAATTACCCCTAGATAAATAGAGCAGTGCTAAAGTCAATAAAAGCTCTACAATTAGAATCGGGGCTTCATAACTTCCACTGCAAGCACGTACGTATAACATTTCAGGAGAGGTGTCGCGTCGGGAGATTTTAGGTACCGGCACTGATGAGTGCGGGTGTCTTCGTGTATCCTGGCAACGTTGGTGGCAGACAGCTCAAAGGATTTTCCTTTCTGATTTGTTTTTTAGAAGGCATCCATACAACACACATGTTACTATATGCAGTATAACAACGAATACGTTACCAACAACCACTTAAAAACTTGTTAAAGTTAAGTTCCAAATTGAGACTATCTGGTGTGCAGTGGCGTACCGAGGCGGGTGCGGACCGCACCGGGTGACACTATTGCAAAGTCACAGGTCCATCCTTTTCCTACAACACTAATTGAATTTTAGTTTCAATGAATGCGAATTTTGTATGGGACACAGTGTTTTAGGGCCTTTCAACTACAAGGTCATTAGAGCCCTGTCCACTGCATAGTTCTAATGCTGCACAGACACTACACTAATGGGACTAATTGTGGATATCAGCACACTCATAAGCCTTCTCCAAGTCAATGAAGAATGCTTATGACAGGTAGTTTGGGAGGTATTACGAAATCGGGTTAGAAGAAGGGTTTATGCAAATAGTTCAGTATATGTATGATGGTACCATAGCCAGGGTAAGGACGCCTTAGGGAAATACTGGGGGCTTCCCAGTGAAGGGGGGGGGCCACCATGGTTAAGCATTTTACCTGCTCATCCTGGTTATGGACGAGCTGCTGACGGGAGTAGAACAATGAGCCCCCAGTCCGTGGTACTTGATACTGCAAAACTTAAGTGTTTCCAGAGAACAAGTAGAGAAAGGCCTAAATGATATTTGAGGAGCGATAGAAAAGGGAGGGCTAATGATAAACATGAAGAAGACAGTATTTAGCTTTCAATTGGGTAGGGCAGGAAAGTAGTGGTGACGTGATCACCAGGGCCAACTGGTGAAAAAGGTGCAAGAGGTAAAGCACTTAGGATCAACGCCAAAGCAATGGGAAGATAGACTGTGATGTGACCCAAAGACTCAATGGGGGATGGTTGAAGTGGAGCTCTGTGTGATAGGAGGGTCCAATTCAAGTTGAAAGGGAAGTTTTACAGGGCAGTGGTTAGACCAGCTATGCTATGAATAGGTTGAGGGAGGGAGGTCATTCCTATCAGAGATTTCCTCATATGAATAAGGGAGAATAGGTTGAGGTCGTATGGATCCGTATGAGAAGAGAGGAGGAGGAGCTCTTTAGGTCCATTTCAGGAATGCAGGTGGTTGGGAGCACCTGAGACAGAGGGAGACAAAAGCAGACTTCGAACATGGTAATGTGTGGGGTGGATCGGGTTCTGGTGGAAGATAGGCAGTAGTGGAGGACTGGAACCCACAGACCCGGCTCTGCTAGAGGCATTTTTAGAGCAATTCTGTATGATAGTTAAATACCCCTATCTACCAATGAAAAAAATGTAAGTTTGCATTTCCAAACTATTTTAGGAAATGCATGTCTCCCTCCATCAGCTATAACTTTTTCCTCAACATTTTTCCTTTATCTTATAGTTTTTGAAATAAAGGAATTGGCTACTTTAAAATTTACACAATATGTATCATCATAATCATACCCTTATCCCTCCTTTGTCAGGGTCGGGTCTTCGGGTTCTAGCCCTCCACTCCCGCCTATCTTCTACCAGGTCCCCGTCCACCACACACTACCATATACTTACTGAATTATTATTACTTATTATATGCATGTGTGCCTGAAACAAGCATTAATCTAAAAACATTTGAAATACTGGTGACTCAGGGCGCATGGCAGAATAAGTGTTTATGGGAAGGTTAGTGGCACCCGGGTGACACCAAGCCTAGGTACGCCTCTGCTGGTGTGTATGGCGTCTGCACGTGCAATGCCACGCGATTCTATTTTCTGAATTCATCAGTTTCGAAAACTGTTTCAAACAGATCGGGAGGATTATTTCAGTGCGACGTAGTTTCTCTTATCAATTACACTGCAGGCATCTCAAATACGCGGCCCACGATGGTCTTTCGTGCGGCCCGCAGAGAATTTTGAGAATTATAGGCACATTGGAAAAAATTATGGTAAACGTATAGGTTAATGTTTTGTTGAATTAAATTCTATATAAAACGTTACTGTCAGGGCCTGCTCCAGGGGGATGCAACCCGGGCATAAGTCCGGGGCGCAATTTTGGCTGTAAGTGTAAGAAAAACCTGCTGCTTGAACATGAATGATATTCTTAAGAGGCGCCAACTTGTCTTTTTGTCCAGGGCGACGTAAGCGCTAGACCGGACCCTGGCTGTATTATTTTATACATTTTAAAAATGCACACAGCACTTATTATATATAGGTAGTTTACTCATAATTTAGGTCATAGTGCATGCGGCCCGCAGAAAGTTTCACTGTTGTAAATATGGCCCTCCAATAAAGTGAATTTGATACCACTGAATTACAATATATAGCAAAGTTAAATAGTTACAGTTCTTGTTACCAGTTCACTAAGGTCAGGATCAGTTTTACTTTATTCGTTCGTATTTGATGACCTGCCAATCCCGGGTACATCAATTGGCATCGTGAGCAGGAAACACGAACCTGTAATCCATTACTAGATAAGCCTTAGTTTAGTCAACAATCAATAATAGACTATTGAATAACAAGAATGGCTACCATACCCATACCATCCGTAGCACCACTGTGGGAACACTCCACCTCTTAACCACGGAATCTCGCCACATGGAAACTGCAGCTGGACGTGATGGAATTGATTGATAGTCAACGGGCTCCAGATCAACATCATGTACACACACCTTGGCTCCGAAGCTGCGCAGCGCATCATTCGCCCAATGATGGAGCGAAAAGCATCTGCAACGTCGGACGAGTTCTTCGCTGCTATCAGGAGCACATTTGAACAAACAACCCCACAAGCCATGGCGTTCTTCCGCTTACGTACCTGCAAACAAGTACAGGGCGAATCGACTGCGGAATTTCTCAGTCACTTGCGTAAACTGCAATTGGATTGCGACTATACTGCCTCGCAATGAATTGCACCAACGTGGAGGTCCAGAAGCGACTTCTCGCAACCATGCCGGTTGACCTTGATACTTTCGACACGATCATGCAATCCATCGAGACGTCAGAAGCTACATCGGCATCACGCCAGGAGCCACAGCGATCCGACGGAGCCCCGTCGATCACGACGGGAGCCACAGCGATCCAGATCACGAAACTCAGACATCGCACGCCTGGTTCTAACAAGACCTCCCAATCCCGGGTTCATTACTATCAAACCACTGCTTAGAGCTTTAAATACTGGGGGAAAACATTCGCATATTCTACAGTTCTTTTATTTAATAAACTGGTTAGCTAGCTAAATTGCTTAAACTGTACCACAACAAAAATTAAAAAAAAAATTTAATGCGCTTAAATTTTTGTATGCAGCTTATTATTTTGCAAGGAAGTCAGTGCCCACAAAAGTGGACACCAGTTCTGTAATAAATAAATTCACGAAAATTTAAAAAAAAAAAATTAGGTATAATTTTGTCACTATACAGGTCTTAGTTGTCCTACCAAGAAATTTTTTATTTGAATAGTTTTAATTCGTGACTGAAAGGGTTAATGGCATAGAAACCCTCAAAATATTACTCTGGAAATTCTTGTTGTTCGTTCGTTGGAGTTTAAGGTCCCGTCAACTACAAGGTCATTAGAGACCCGTCCACTGTATAGTTCTAATGCATATACTGCACAGACACTACACTAATGCGACGATTATTGGGTATTAGCAGTACCCAGCTTTCCCGAGCGACCACCCATGTCAGTACTAACTGGGCTTGCGTTGCTTAACTTCAGTGATCAGACGAGAACTGGTGTGTCCAACGCAACTCGCCGCTCCCTGGAAATTCTTTTCACGTGGCCAGAAGACACAATCAACAGTAGGATAACATTGTTTTTTTTTATAAATCCACTTTCCACATATAAAAACAAGTACTACAAAATTAGTTAATCAAAGAACATAATTCATTACAACACATTTAAATTAATTGGAGTCAGTTTTAACTCTTTTCAACAGAACCTACCAACTCAAGACTTACTTCCCATAGCTTCCTGAGTAATTCTTTATCATTAACGATAGATGGTAATTTCTCGCTCTTGCAATTCAGAATATACTGGCCACCAATCCCTTCTGTTTCTGGTGACGATGCAGCGTAGATAATTGTTATTGCTCCATATGACGGAGTCTAAAGACGGAATATGTACAATTACTAAAGACTTATAATAAAAAAAAACACATCTAGTAAATAAATAAACATTACTTGAAAAATCCTTTTCATTGCTGGAGAAACAAAGTTATACAACCACACATTTCTAAACAAGTCAGAAAATATGACACCTGGATGTAAGCAGTTGACTGTTACGAAGGCTCCTTCTTGAGATAACTTCTCTTGTAGAGAAACTGTAAACAGTATCTGAGCTAACTTGGCTTGAGAATAACTAACTTGACATGAATATATTTGCCTACGAAATAATGTGGGATTATAAGAAATGAAGACAAATATCAGTATATCTATTAACCACAATCCAGTAACCTTACTTGTTTTGAAAACTTTCAAAATTAATTTTTCCAACAAAGCCAACGCAAGAAGATACATTAACTATTCTTGCATAAACACTTGAAGTTCCAGTTTCTTTCATTTTTGGCAATAATAACAAGGTAAGTAAAAAGTGTCCTAAGTAATTCACGCTAAATTGAGATTCAATTCCATCGACGGTCTTTTCGTAAGGTGCCAGCATCGTCCCAGCTACAAATTATATTATAAAATAACTATTAAAGAGTTACATTTCTAAAAAGCAGTGGTTCTCAAAGATTTTCTTGGTCTTAATTCTGTCAAACATAAAGCTTTATTGAAGACCCTTCTGCACTTGAAAATTAGGAAATAATCTAAACAGCCTTTTTTATATGAAGACAGCTTTCTTTTCAGGGGATATCGTTAAAGAGTTTCGAGGTCTCCTAAGGCAGGGGTGGCCAGCCTGTCGATCGCGAAACTAATTTTGGTCGATCACTCGCGATGTGTTGACTTAACATCCGCCTCGGTGACGTAGTGGCTCAGTGTTTCTAGGTCTGGGTCAGTGGTTCTAGGTTCGATACTGGACCGAGGTGTATCCAGTATCGAACCTCCCTCCCCACTTTGACTACGCCTATGACAAGTCGATAGCGACACGTTTTTAGGATAAAAAGTCGATCGCGACACTTTTTTAAGATAAAAAGTAGATCTTATGCACACAAAAGTCGGCCACCCCTGTCCTAAGGGATGAAAGACCGACCACCCGCGCGTGGGGCCGGGTTCGGCGAATGCGCTGAACCCGCCTCGCGCCTGCCCTGATAAGGAAAATATTGTTTTAGTATTCGTAGATAATAATTTTACCGTTATTAATCAATAGGTGTAACGGCAATTGCTTTGCTAAAAATTTGTCTGCGAACTCCCTGACGGAATTAAATGACGTGAGATCCAACTTCATGGCTTCCACTAAATATTCAAGAAAAGGAAAACCAAAATTAATGCCGAATCTATTAAAGAAAAATCATTTAAGAATGTTTAATTCAAACCTTTGCCATTCGGATGGCTTTCAGACAGTTCACTTATGATAGCATTACACCCTTCCGGAGATCTGCAAGCTGATGAGTGAAATGGAAATTTTATTAAAACACTTGTTTCAATATAAATTAATTAACGGTAAATTTAAGGCGGGGAGTCATGGCGGCTAGGACCCTCGCAATGTCTTTAAGATGTCTGAACTTTCATGTAGTATCATAAATGAAAAGAAGAAAACAGTGACTAATATTTGAAAACGTCTTGCGAGTAATGTCTATGTTTAACAGAACATGGAAGCAGTAATAAGACTACAATTTTGACTTACCTATTATGACATGCATGCCTAACTTCAGTAATTGTTTCACAACTTCAAGGCCAATACCTCGATTTCCACCTGTGACAATTGCCACTTGTCCTTGTCTTAAAATGAAATCTGAAAGTATGTAGTATGCGTATTACATTACAAACTGCCCCAAACATGTGACTATTACATCTTATTCTCGTAATGGCATCACCATCCTATTATTCCGAATTTTCTCCCCAGGTCCACTACTTTTAGTTTCTCTTCTTGTGACCATTCTTGCCCGCCCTACAAGGTTAACTGTTAGCACAAATAGTACACAGCAATAATTCACATGATTTTACCAACCCTGTCGGGCTGCACTTCATCTAGCTCACCTTGACCCTCTGGGTACCACATCGGATGTTATCTTTCCCCACTCATAACCGCTTACGTTCGCCCTTAACAATTACAATACTGTATTCTCCTACGTAATCGACAATCTCCTTGCTTCCAGTAAAATTGTGAAAGATTCTTATTTTATTCAGGACTCTATAACCTACTTCTTCTCCAAAGCCCCATCCTTTACTATTACATTTAAACACCATGACGCCAACAGTAAGGCTGTAGATACATAAACAAATTCAGAGTTACAGAGGCTAAATGATGGGGTGTGCCCTGATAGGGCCTATACTCGTATGAAACAAAGTGCGTAGGAAAATATCGCAATTGAAATGGATTTCCTTTGAACGAAATCAGTACCTGCGTCATCTATAGCAAGGAGGCCCAAGGTAACTTACCAGTAATTGATTTTGAGTGAGGCCCGTCTTGGGGAATATTTTATTCCAACGATCTAGGAGAATTTATAGCAACCCACCACTGACCATCTCAAGAAGACGAGAAGTTCATGGTGTAAGGATTATTAACCCTTACCTTATGACCTGACCCTTGAAATCAGAAACATCAACTCAAGAAGCACTTAAGAAATTAACCAATTAACAACCCCAACGAACTATATTAAAGGTAAAACACGCGCTTTTACTTTGTTGATGAGCGGCGAATTGCATTGGACACACCAGTTCTCGTCTGATCACTGAAGTTAAGCAATGCAAGCCCAGCTAGTACTGACATGGGTGGTCGCTCGGGAAAGCTGGGTACTGCTAATACCCAATAATCGTCGCATTAGTGTAATGTCTGTGCAGTCTATGCATTAGAACTATGCAGTGGACGGGTCTCTAATGACCTTGTAGTTGACGTGACCTTAAACACCAACAACAACAACAACTTTGTTGATGAAGAGAAGACACGAAGTTAGCTTCAGTTGAGGACGAAATCAAGGGATCTACCCTAGGCGGACTTAACCAAAGATCAAATCAAGGAAAAAATATCAAATGGAACCAAGATCAGGGGAAAAGAAAAACAAATCATTAGTATTTCATTTACCTGTATGCTGAGATATAAAATTCTAATAGGATAATTCAAAAAATAATTTTGATACACATTATGTAGTCTAACTTGTCCGTACGGATATGGTGGTGTGTGGGGTGGACGGTGAACGGAAAGTTGTGAGTTGAAGGGGGATCTGGCTCAAAATAGATGGCATTAGAGCAGCGATTCCCAACTACTGTTGTCCCTCTGACTGGACAAAAGGGCAATATATAGGGCAGTGTTTTCCCACAGCCGGTTGCCAGCCAAAGCTGTAACTCCTACGCTATTTATCGTCGTTCTACTGTTCGTTGGGACATTCCACCGAAGCCGGGGGGGGGCCGAGCTCCTGCACCTTGAAATTTTGGTCCTCTACCCCAGTGGTTCTCAAAGCGTGTTCCGCGGAACACTGGCGTCCCGTGAAACCACTTCAGTTTTTCATAGTTATATAAAGTGGCAGTAAGTACCAATGTAGTTTGGGAGGTATTGCGAAAAAGGGAGTGGAAGAAGGGTGTATTCGGATAGAAGAATAGACCCCCCTAGTGCTTGGCATTTTCCAACGATATAGGAAAACTTGGTGACTGCATAGAACAGATAGAGAAGGGGCTAAACGATGTTACAGGAGCGATAGAAATGGGAGGGCTAACGATAAACATGAAGAAGACAGAGTGTTTAGCTTTCAATTGGGAAGGACAGTAAAATAACGGTGACGTAGGTTCGAGGGGCTAACTGGTGACAAAGGTGCAAGAGGTAAAGTACTTAAGGTCAACGTTCCAACACAATGGAGAGATAGACTCTGATGTGACCCGCAGAATCAGTGTTGCTGAAGTGGAGAGAGGCAAGCGGAGTCCTGTGTGATAGAAGGGTCCCAATCTAGTTGAAAGGGAAGTTCTACAGGACAGTTGGTAGACCAGCTATGCTATATGGCTCAGAGTGTTGGGCAGTGAGGAAGAGCCATGTAAATAGAATGCGAGTAGCAGAGATACGAATGCTGCTGTACATGTGTGGTGTGTTCAGAGCTGATAAAATTAGGAATGAGCATATTAGAGGCAGCCTGGGGTGGTGGACATCGCCGAGAAAAAGAGGGGGAATAGGCTGAGGTGGTATGGACACGTCATGCGAAGAAGGGAAGAGGAGATCGTCAGGTTAAGTCGAGTAATGCAGTGGCCGGTAGCACCAGGGGCAGGGAGAGACCAAAGGAACAGGTTGTCCGTAAGGATATGACTTTGTGGGGTGGACGGGGAACTAGTGAGAGATAGACGGGAGTGGAGGGCTAGAATCCGCAGACCCGACCCTGCCACAGGTGGGATAAGGGTATGATGATGCTGATGATGTAGTAAGTACCAAGTGTAGAAAGTGTACAACTTGCTTTAAAGTTTATGTTGAATTGCAAGTGTTCCGTGAAAGTAAAATGTCACAGTTAGTGTTCCCTGACTTCAAAAAGATTGAGAACCACTGCTCTACCCGTTCCATAATAAGAGGGTTCTTCCACATGCAGATGCCATAGTACACCACACAGGACCTCGGTTTTACTTCTCACCCGAAGGAAGGTGCACTCAGGGCTTATAACACCCTTATAGGGCCCATAGAAACCAGAGGAAGCACTGGGAGAGGGAGAGAGATCCAGGCGGGATAAGTGTATGATGATGATTTTATGTCACACGAAAACCCGTTTTTAATGAATGCATTAACTCTCACTATTGACTCATTTTAATGTCAGGTCGAAGACATTTTCTGATTATGAAAGCAAGTCCCTCTGATGTTCGCCTCTTACATTTAAAGAATTAAGAAGCCAACAGGTATTTGGCATGTCTCACTTGAGGAAAGAATTTAATTAATGGATTGTTTTCCAACGGTTTTTGGCCATGCCCCACCTAAACTCCTCTAAAATTCTGATGCCCCCATGGTGACATATACAGTAGATATTGCTTGTTATCCGAATACTGAACTCCTTTTCACTGCATGAAGGCAAAATGACTTGTTCAGGAAACAGTAGGTCATTATACAGTATGTACTGAGGACGAATCACTAGCAAATTGCACATAAAAATATTATTAAGCGACGTGTAAAAAAATTCATTGGTGAATTGCCCCCACCCCTTAACTTCAAATTGCCCCATATTGGGAACCACTGATTTAATTCAGTCATTGTTTGTTGGAACCCTAAACTTTATTGGCGGTACCCTATAGTTGACAATCCCTTAAGAAAATTTTCTTTGACAAGCCAAGAGGTCAAGGAATGTATGTCACATTCCAAAACGGAACCTATTACAACTTCCACCTTATTGTATGATTTATAATCATACCTCAAAGACAGATGCAGCTGATGTAATAAAAAAATACTGCTCTTGCTTGTCATGAAATGAGGACACTTGAAAGAAAACGGAAGATGTTTTGTATTCAGATTAATCCTCGGATAACAAACCCATGTCGAGATGATTGCAGATAATAAGTCCCCCTTCCTCACCTCCATAATGTTGATGACACCAAGTGTCCATCTCATTCCTCAGCGATTTGCTGAATGAACACAGGTAAATATGACTCACCTGAATTAATTTCAACTCCGAAGTTGCTTCTTACATACTCGATTTAAGAAATGCCAATTCCAAACCCTCAGGGTTTCAAAATGTTAACTGATTAAGTGGGTTCGGCTAGGAGGTTTGTGGAACTCATGTAAGTTATCAATGGGAGTCCCAAAATATATGCGAAAAACAACAACTTTAGAAATCTTATTTGCCGGAACCAGGTACCGGCAATGACGAAGGGGCAAAGAACTAATAAATATTTAATTGAAATTTTGTATATTAATACTTCTTTGAAATATCAAAATTCTATTACTAGATTTCGTCATGAAGGGACCCCCCCCCAGTACAGGGCTTCGGCCTTAGACCAGAAACCCCGACATCAAAGCTGGCCCAGTGGTGTGGTCTATTTTGTATCGCACAAATACCATCACGGATTGAGGTACACTACGATTAAAATTTTCAACACTCACCCATCGGAGAAATAAAAATGACTTAAACGTACATAAATAAATTCAAAGTTGTTTATATATATTTATATATACCTTGTGGGATACGGCGAGCTGTGGTTAACTGTCGAAATAATGTAAAAAATCCATTGCAATACACTAAAACGACCTGCCAAAACACAACGACATAATCGCAGACGTTCCTCAACATCTTGTCGGTTCAGCAGCTCAACACACCTGATCGGGAACTTTTTCGATCACATCGACATCGGAATGAATTTTTACCTTCGAAGGTCTGAAAGTACATGCGGCCCTTGCGGCAAAAATGAAAAAGAAAAGAAGAGGGAAAATCCTACGTCATCGACAGACGTTCTAAAATTTATATGCAACTGTCGTCTGCACAGCGTCCCTGTCGTCCGCTAGTAATAATTTATATACGCACAAGAACGAGCATTTTCAATTTAATTTAACTGCATTAAGGTAACTATATGAACAAAATAAACTAACATAACATATTAAATACCCTCATATTTAAATAATAAAGCAATTGGCACAATTAAGTGCCCCAGCCATCAATCATTATTCTGCAGGTTGGGCAAAAAAGTCACACATTTTTACTGTAGACGATGATTTGTGTGACGGATTTCTTGTTTTAGCAGACTTATTCAACCCTTGTTTTGTAATAACCATTCTATGTGCATTTGAATGTTTATATGATCGCAAAGGCCGGCCTTTCTGCGAAGAAATTGTTAATGGATCCTTCAAAGCCCACACCTAATGGAGAATTGCAGAACGAATATAAGAGGTTGAGAATTCTGTACCCATTTTTGCCAGAGGATCAAATAAAAAGGAAAGCAAAAGAAATGCTAAATAAAAAGAAGGGTTCATCTTATTTACGGTAACCAACCTTCCTATAATTTCATGCACAGTCTACATTACATCCTCTACTTTGTAGATATACAACTGACGTAAAATATTTTGCACACTTTAGCCATGAATCAAATGCACGTAAAGGAAAAACAATGTTAGATTTTAAAAGTGAGGGCACAAAACCAACAACAAGATCGGAAAGTAAAAGTTTAACAAAAGAAAAGAAAAGAAAGCCAGTCATTAGTACAAAAACAGATCCTCATATTACATCGAAGTTGGCCAAACCAATAGCGAAAGTAAATAATACCAAAACAATCAAAGGAAAGGCTACTACTGCCAGCGATTTAAAACAATGTGGATTTATGGAACTAGGGGGAAGATGCTTTACAAATGAAGAGCAATTAGACATTTTCAGTGAAGAATGGTTTCCAAAACAAAAGTCATTAGATCAGCCAAGGAAAAATATCCAGTCTAATACACATAGAGGCATGCAAAGCTATACAAAAAAACATCAGGAGAAAAATCTTTGTGAAAGACTGTTCGATGAATTAGTATCTAGGAACGTACCAAACAAAGACAAGACTAAAGCAAGTTTTAATAAAGACAACATTGAAATTATTACTATCAGCAGTGATAGTGAAGAGAGTGATATTGATGCTTTGGATGGTTTTCTAACATGTAAAGACAAAGTTCCAACTCAAATACAATTAAATGATATTAAAGTAGAAGATCATTCATGCGTAAAATCCCCCACTAGAAATGTTAGAGGACAACTTGATATAAAATCACATTTAGAAAAAAATAAACCTGAAAATGACACACGAAATGTACGTCATCATCTAAGTAAACATCAACGTGAAAATATCTGCTCCAACCGTACTAGACGCATCCGCAACCAAGATATCCTGATGTCTCCTAAATCACCACCACAAACTATGTGCCCGACGATAAAGAGACACAGTAATTACCATCATGTGGAAAATCAATGTTTAATGGAAGACGATTTCATTGTGCCACCTTCCTATGAAATTTCTGTAAATGAAGTAAAAATGAGGGAGCAAGCTTTGGTTTGTGATAAGACCACTCAGACCATTCAAACTGTCCATCAACACCGAATGTCTCATGTGTTAAAGCCAGAGGCAACATCGACTTCAACTCAGACAGAAGCATCAATAAAAATTGATCCAATTAACAATTTGCACGCAATACAAGAAGTGGGCATAATGAAGAAAGGAAATCAAACACTAAGTTGGAAAGAAGACACTGTTGTTAACGCAACACAAGAGAAGGGTTATAAAAAGAAGATCCTCCAAGCTGTCAGACTTGATCTGCTATCAAAAACTTTAAATAATAAAACAAGCTGTAATTCAGATACTGAAGATGATAAAAGTGATTCAAGTGTCGACTCTAATGGTTATGAATCATACGACACCAACATTTTGATTTGTAATGAAGTTATGCTGGATTCTAGTGATAGCGAAATGATTGATGTCCAATCATTACAATTGCAAGCAACTCAAACTTCATTAAATGATAGTAGGCCACAACCAGCAATGTATCAACCAAATGACAACCACTGGTCCCAAAAATTTTTGCTGGCAAAAGAAAGCTCCCCTTTTAATAAAGGTGATGAAACGCTTGAATGGAACTGTTCGTCTATGCAAGATTCAAATTCGCAAATACAAGCAATTACCACGAATTATTTAAAACAGCATAAGGGCATTGCTAACACTTCCCCATTTACATTGGCAGCTATAAAAACTGAGAAGGATTCCTACAAAACACACTTTAAAACAAGTCATTTTAGTACTCAATCATCTGCTTTGTATAATATACTTGAGACATTTAAAGATATTACAGGCAGAATCAAACAAAATCCACAACAGGCCAGGTGGCACTCTGAATCGGTAATAACTTTTATAAGTATCGAGTGACTTTGAAATTATTTAAAGAAATTAATAACATGCCTTTGTTATTCTTTAGAAAAGTAATAATCACCCTTTATCTTACGAGACAAGTAATTTAGCAGTAGTCCAAAACATACCAAACGCCACGAAGGAAGTGCACTGTAAAGTAAGATCTCATAATGCCCAAAATGCGAGTTTAACTAAAACAAATTCATTTCAGCCAACTATAAGAGAAAACTTAAGTAATATCAAATCCAATGATGGCATTCTTTGTGAATTATTTGATATTGCTACGCCAAAATCTCAAGGAGGCACAATTGAAAGGCAAGTGTTTGACACTTGAGTTAGTCTTTTAATACATAAAACATAGTTGATGCTGTTTCGTTTTTGAGCAGATACCTTGGGAGAAATAATTTTACAACTAGAGTGCGTCGTGATGTTTTCATATAAGCCGTCTTATCTCTTTTGTCTGTTAATATATTTTTATTGTCTGTTAATAGTCATTTTCAATGTTTCTAGAGTATTTTAAACCTTTTTAAAATTTTCATATCGTTAGTTTAAATTAACTTTCGGAATAGCCTAAATGCTCGTGGTAGTCATTAACACTGAGTTCGAGCAAAAGATGTAATCGTCATTAAATTAATATCTTAGGCAGCATAAAAATGAAAATGTTTAATGTAATGTATTGCATATTGAAATAAACTATTACAGTAACTGAACAAGAGAAATACGTGGAACATTTGCGGTTGTCCTTCATTTCTTAAGATACATAAAAATAGTAATAAAGAATTAATTGTATTTACATTATTTTTTTGAAGATCCAAATCCGGTGAACCCCATCATCGCTGCCATATCAGGATCAATTTCGTCTTCATCTTCAAGAACTTCATTTGCTTTACGTTTCTTTTCTTTCCTTTTTTCACGCCTATATTCTTTAACTCGTTCCTCCTCCAGAGTTAAACACAATTAAAAAATAGTAACAGAAGATATAAAAATTCATTCTGAAAATAACATCAAAAAGTAAACTGACCTCTTCTCTTAATTCCTGCATCCGTTGTTCAAAGTTATAATCTTTAGATTTCTCTTCAAATTTACGTTTGTTCAATTCAAATCTCTTTTTAACTTGGTCCAACGAGGAACGTTCAATGCGCATGGACATGCCCAAATTTCTCTGATCTAGAAAACGAAACCACAGTCAATTTATTAATTCACGGACACTAGGCATCTTGAAAAAGGGAATATGAACGTAATTAATGCACTAAGTTAACGTTTGATTAGCCAACGTACAAAACCCGGGTTTTATAGTAATACTCACGCTTTTTGCCATTGATATGATCAAGAAAATTGATGGAATCTTTAACCACGCAGTCACAAACATTACAATAATAGCTACAAAAAAATTAACTAGGTTTAATAATTAAGTCGAAATTATATCAGTTGCAAGACTTTCGTCACGTCTTAAATGGGCGTGACACAGTAAATCGTACGATTATGGTTTTAAATTTTAAAGTTATTGTGCAGTTCGTTGACATACCCGCCACTTTGCGACTGAGGAGTTGTTCTTGTTATCACAATTGACTTTCCTAACTTGGAGTCAAGATCAACCTGAAATGAGTGTATTAAATTTACGTTATATTAATAGACGCGGCACATACTGTATAGTGTACGTAATGATTCCAGAGCTTATTAATTAAAAAAAAGTCCTTCTGTCGATGTAGGCTTATAAAACATGTATTATTTTTACCCTATAATCCCTTTGTCGTAAAAAGTCCCTTTTGACGGGCGACTGTTTCAAACCATCGCTTTCTTCAGCTTCAAGTTCCGCTTTTATTCTTTCTGATGCCAATCTTTCATATTCGTCTTGATCCCATTTTCGGCGATGATCCTCTGGTCTCTAAAGAATTCAGTTAAACCATTGAGCATAGGATATACCAAAGCCACAAAACTCACCGTAAAAACGTTAGTAGTAGCAAATTCTAAAACTTGCAGGATTAGAATCCTAAAACAATATCTTTTCACTTCATAATCAAGTATTTGAAAATATACTTACACTCATGGAACTTGCAGAACTAGAAGACGCCATTATCCCAACACAGGTGTCCAAAATACGGAAGTAAATGCGGATCGTTTGTAGCAGGGCCAAGGCAGGCAATTATAACCTCTAAGGTTATGGACAGAATTTTTTTCAATAATATATTGTCACTTTTAACGAATGACAGTTTTTGTACTTTTTAGTCAATAATTCGAAAGCTGCGATTTGTTGATAGCTATAGGTGTTGTATGCCATCTAGCTTTACAATTTGCATATTGGTTTTAACAGTAAACAAAGACCTGCATATTAGCATCTACTGTATACTGTATTACAGTATGTCACCTACTGTATGTTCAAAATCAGAATCGACACAATGCATTTTCGAGGTTTCATTTAACTGCAGTCCTATAATAACAATGATGTTGAATTGTAAAATTAAATAGTTTTATACCAGAATATGTAATGATAACTTTAAAATGATAACAGACTATAATCTTGGAGTGATTATTGCCGGAATAAAGACGAGGGGAGGAATAATATGTGCAGAGTTAGTTAAAATAGCACATGTAATTCAGCTGTACAGCATATACTGTACGTTAGTATATAGTCATGATATTTAAGATATTTATTTACACAGTACAATTTGCTACCCCTCCAATAAACTGTTAGTTTATAGAACTTTACAGTGTCTCAAGGACAAAGAGGATATGAGCCTTGACCACTCTGGCGAAATTGTTTATGAGTCGGAAAGATAATACTACTGAACTGACTTGATCCAAGCAATAACTTTTAACTCGTATAACCTTTAAACTATTGCTTGTGAAACCATAGAAATCAACAGTTTTGCAAACAAATGAAACTGCAGCTTAAATACCAGTCAGTTTAAAGGCAGAGGGAGAGTATAACTTAGTTTGTCTCGCGTAAAAGCAGAATTAAAGTGGTAAGGCACGTTTTTAATTTAAATAAGGCAGGTCACATACTTGTGATAATTCCCTGTTATATTCATATTTGCTAACCACTTGAATTTTTTATGTGTATAGGCAGTGGAGTATAAAGCATAAAACTGTGCCAGTCATTTTTAATCACTGAAAAATGAAGTCGACCCTTATAAAATTTTTCCGCAATAATGCCTTCAATGAAGCAGTTATCAAGGATAAGCTCGACGAACTACAAAGAAGTGTGCAAAACGCAGCATTAGTTTCTATGGAAACTGAAATCTGTTTTTATATTGCCACCAAAGAAGTATGTTCCATATGATGCATTATAAGTACCCTTGCAGGTATTATTGTTACTAACGCCTAATTCTTTTTTCTATAAGGGCAGCGAAGAATTGAATACCGATGAACTCTATCGTCTACGTTGGATTTTAACGATCCCATTTGAGGAGGATGATTTGTCGCGAGAGTCGTTTCTGAACAAACATATTCGAGATAAAACAATTTTAATAGAAGTTGGCCCAAGGTGATCATCATCCATGTTATATAGTATATTAAAAGAGTGGCACTTTTTTGGTGCCAGCACATTTTTTTTCTGCTTCACAGATTAAATTTCTCTACAGCATTTTCTACAAATGCAGTTTCTATCTGTCATTCTGTCGGTCTTCATCAAATTGAAAGGATTGAAGCAAGCTATCGGTATTTAATATACACGGACCTTTCTGAGCACATTTCCGATGCCGAGGAAAAGGTAACAATCACTTGATAGTGAAATACCAATGCGTTTTATGATCTAGTTACCATAATCGTCATAGAGTCTGCTATATGTCTATTATCTCATAGATCGTGAAACTCCTTCATGACAGGATGACCCAGACTCGCTACATAGAACCTATTGATAGCTTCAAGTTAAACATTCAACCTGAACCTTGGTATGAAGTAGACGTCTTGGAACTAGGGAGAAGTGCTCTTGAGAAAGCTAATAAAGAACTTGGTAGAGAGTTAATAAGATGAATTTAAAGATATCGCGTGCATGGTTTAAAATTTCTGTTGTTATTGTTGTTAAGGTTTGTCATTTGATGACTGGGACATGAATTATTACACTAAGATGTTTCGAGAAAATTTGGAACGAAATCCAACGAGCGTTGAATGCTTTGATTTGGCTCAGTCAAATAGTGAGCATAGCCGACATTGGTTTTTCAAAGGGAAGTTTATGATTGACGGCATAGAAATGAATCATTCCCTTATGGACATTGTTGCCAGCACTCAGAAAAGCAGCAATCCCAATAATATCATTAAATTTTGTGACAATAGCAGGTTAGCTCTGGTAAACATATATCTAGTAAATAGTGTTAAAGACTTTTGTTACCCATAGCTTCAATTTTTGTCTAGTTCAATTCAAGGATTTAATGTGGTAAAATTAACGCCACTGACGTCTCTTGAAAGTAGCAAATTCATAGAAACTAAAGGAATAAGGCATTTAATCTTTACTGCTGAAACTCACAATTTTCCTACAGGTTTGTATACATAAAGTATAGTATTATTTCCCAAATTCTGACTAACATTATTGCAATTCATTAATTAATGTTTTATCCACAGGAGTTGCTCCGTTTAGTGGCGCAACAACTGGTACAGGAGGGAGAATTCGAGATGTACATGCTACAGGTCGTGGGGCTCACACAATTGCAGGAACAGCTGGCTATGCATTTGGCAATCTCCTGATACCAGGTAAATGCTTAACTTAAATTTAACATTTATGCCTTTAAAAATTATTAATTAGAATTTAATGTCTTCATAAAGGGTATGTATTACCTTGGGAAGACTCCAGTTTCAAATATCCACAAAATTTAGCTTCACCCTGCAATATTGCAGTAGAAGCCAGCAATGGTGCTTCAGATTATGGTAACAAATTTGGTGAACCTGTAATCTCGGGCTTTGCACGTTCTTTTGGCATGAAGTTAATTGATGGAGAAAGAAGAGAGTGGCTGAAGCCCATCATGTTTAGTGGCGGCATTGGAACAATTGATGACAATCAAGTGTTTAAAAAGCGTGCGGAGACAGGTCATTATGCAGTCATAAAAGTACAATATCCAAAATTTTTGTTGAGACTTAATGTACTTAAGTCGTTTTGAAATACTTCTAGGAATGAAAGTCGTAAAAATAGGAGGTCCTGTATACCGGATAGGTGTTGGAGGAGGTGCCGCTTCTTCTGTCAAAATTCATGGGGATAATGAAAATGAATTGGATTTTGGAGCTGTTCAACGAGGCGATCCAGAGATGGAGCAGAAATTAAACAGGGTGATTAGAGCTTGTTTAGAACTGGGATCAAAAAATCCAATTCTTAGTATTCATGATCAAGGGGCAGGTGGAAATGGTATGTTGTACTATACTGTATTATTGAATTATTGGTCATCATTTGCTTTGCTGAGAACTACAGAAATACTGATTGTTTTAGGAAATGTGCTAAAAGAAATATCGGACCCTGCAGGGGCAGTAATTTTCACCAAACAATTTCAGTTAGGCGATCCAACAATAAGCACTTTGGAATGCTGGGGGGCAGAATATCAAGAAAGCGATGCAGTTCTTATAAGCCCAGAAGATAAAGGAATTCTTGAACGAATTTGTGAACGCGAAAAATGTCCAGTTGATTTCGTAGGAGAGATCACTGGTGATGGAAAGGTGATTTATACATAAAGTAAATTTTTCCAATATGAACCAATTATTGATTAATGTAGATCTGCAGATTGTGCTTGTTGAAAGCGAAGAAATCAACGTTTCCAAAATAAAAGAAGGCAAAGCAAATCATCCAGTTAATTTGCCTCTAGAATGCATTTTGGGGAAAATGCCTCAAAAGGTACAGTTTAAATTTCGAAAGCAAACTGCAGGATTATATCGTTTACTGACCGATTGATTTCACAAGATATATAACTTGACACGGCATCAAAGGCGGCTTGTGCCTCTCTCATTGCCAAGTGGCATCACCATACAAATGGCTTTGGAAAGAGTGTTACGATTACCATCGGTGGCTTCAAAGCGTTACCTGACCAATAAGGTGGATAGATCTGTAACTGGATTAGTCGCTCAACAACAGTGCGTTGGTCCACTACACACACCACTTGCTGATGTAGCAGTGATTGCACTCTCTTACTTTGATAATGTAACGTATATGTTTTATTCCATCTTTTATTTTGATTTTCTCTCTGCATGTAGTACAACTGCATTCATAATACTATAGGTTGGAGGGGCTACAGCAATAGGCGAGCAACCAATCAAAGGTTTGCTTGATCCAGCTGTTGGGGCTCGTATGTCTGTAGCAGAAGCTATAACTAACATCATGTTTGCAAATATTTCAAGCCTTCAGGTGTAGTATGAATTTAATAAACTGCAGTATTTACTGTATATGCTGTAGTATTTTTAACAGCTGATTTGTTAATAGGACATAAAATGCAGTGGAAATTGGATGTGGGCTGCTAAACTGCCAGGTGAAGGAGCGGCGCTTTTTGATGCTTGTCAGGCTATGGCTGAAGTGATGCAAATACTAGGAATAGCAGTAGATGGCGGGAAAGACTCATTGAGCATGGCTGCTTGGGTTGACGGAGAAACTGTAAAAGCACCAGGTTTGAGGATTATGAGATTAACTTATCTTTTTGATAATTTAATCCTCATTGAATTTATCGTGCTATAGGCACATTAGTCATTTCGGCTTATGCACCTTGTGTGGACATTACGAAGACGGTTACTCCTGACTTTAAATGTGTTGAGAGCAAAGGTCAGATAATATAACCTCATTGCTGTTTCTTTTTCATTATTAAACCATAACTAAATCGTAATTATAGGATCTATATTATTTGTTAAAATTGAACATAATAAAAGCCGATTGGGTGGCACAGCGTTGGCCCAATGTTTTCAACAACTTGGTTGTGAAGCACCAGATTTGGAACATCCTGTTATTTTACGTCGGGCATTTGAAGTTACTCAAAGGCTAATTCATGGTGACCGATATTGGAAATGACTATTAAGTCCACATGATAAATAAGTAAATTTTTAAAACGTTATTACACAGAGAGACTCATTTTTGCTGGTCACGACGTTAGTGACGGTGGGCTTATAACGTGTCTGCTGGAAATGGCATTTGCTGGAAACTGTGGATTTCAAGTGAATATAAAAGATGAAAAGAATGCATTAATGGAATCTCTTTTTGCTGAAGAAGTAGGGTGGATTTTAGAAGTTCATGAATCAAACGTCGAAACGATAATACAGAGCTATGCTTCAAATGGAATAAATTGTCAGTATATTGGTCAGTCAGGACCAACTGGTTGTGAGACTGAGGTAGTTTCTCAAATTTTTGACTTGTGATATTCAATTTAAGTTCACCAAATAATTTATTGACTTCATAGATGATCATTAAGTTCAACGATCAAGAAGTGCTTTGTGATAAAATGGCACATTTAAGACAGATCTGGGAAGACACCAGCTTTCATTTGGAAAGACAGCAAGCAGCTCCTACTTGCGTAGCTCAAGAAGAATTTGGGTTGAATACTAGATTAAGTCCACCATACAAATTGACATTTGATCCAAACACCCTTGGAACGGCACAAGGTGGTTTAATCAGGAATATATCAGGTGATTGTTATAACGCTTTGTAGTATTACAGTTAAAATCTCTTTTATAACTGTTTTTTTATGGTAAATCTTAAAGGAAATATTCCTAAAGTTGCTGTTTTACGCGAAGAAGGGATTAACGGAGACAGAGAAATGGCAGCGGCATTTCATATGGCAGGGTTTGAAGTATGGGATATCACAATGACTGATCTTGCATGTAATAAGTTAACACTGGAAATTTTTCAAGGATTAATTTTCCCTGGAGGATTCAGCTATGCCGATGTTTTGGGTTCAGCAAAAGGTTTTGTTTGCTATACTATTTTAGATTCTACTCTAATAAATGTATATAGCTCAAGTCGTTTGAATTTAATAAGGATGGGCTGCTGCGTTATATCTTAACAAGAATCTCTACACTCAACTTGAAGTGTTCAAGAATCGCAAAGATACTTTCAGTCTTGGAGTTTGTAATGGCTGTCAGCTTATGGGTATCCTTGGTTGGATTGCGCCCGATCACACATCATTAAGACCTAGAGGTAATTAGTAAAGATCACCACTATGATAATTATGATGACTACAATAGTGCCTTTCATATTATAAAGGAATTTCTAATAAGAGGCACAATCAGGGAGTATCTCTGTCCCCCAACAAGTCAGGTCGGTATGAATCCAGATTCGTCACTGTGAAAATTGAAAAAAGTCCATCAATTATGCTATCTGGAATGGAAGGTTCCATCCTTGGCGTTTGGGTGGCCCACGGTGAAGGTCAGTCAGAATCTCTGTGTGCTTGTCAAGTTTCAAATGTGACTTAATTGTAGACTGTTAACTTACAGGAAAATTTACATTTAAAACTGGTAAAATTTATGAAGGCATCAGAGTTCGTCGCTTGGTGTCACTTAGTTATGTCGACGACAGTGGGAATGCAACTACGACTTACCCATTTAATCCTAATGGCTCTCCAGGTACGCACGCTATCGATTTATGAATTTAAGTGGCACTTCTTATTCACATGATTCACTAACCTTGTTAAGTATTAGGACAGGAATTAATATAATTTTTATGTTCCCGTTCCTGTCCCCTAGTAATTTTTTACTATTGCAACTTAATTACTAATTTCAAATGTGTACACATAACATTAGTATTTATAAATGAGTTAATCCTGCCATTTTTTAACTTACATTTTCACTTTATAGGCGGTGTTGCTGGTATTTGCTCAGATGATGGACGGCATTTAGCATTAATGCCTCATCCAGAACGGACCGTATTACCATGGCAATGGGCTTGGATGCCTTGGCAATGGAAAACATCTATCAAAACATCACCTTGGTTGAAAATGTTTGAAAATGTTTTTAAATGGTGCATGGAACATAAATCTTAATCTTCTTCATTTAATTATAATCATTCCTACGTAATACTGTTTGAGCGCCCTTTTGACGCCTGTTGTAATCTTTTAAACATGTTTCATTAACTGACTAAAAGCAAGTTTTTTAGTTATAAGACAATATATCCCGACTCTCATTTCATGGCAGAATGATCTATATTAGGTCTGATCTGGAAGAAGCGATTAAAAAGTTGAGACAAACTTGGAAACCAATAATGTAAAGAAACCTAGAGTATTATCTTTAATGGTGCCCATTGGCATGGAAAATTACGAGCACTCTGCTGAAATCTAGCACGGGAGGTCAAAAAGCCCTGCAAAAAATTCAAAATTACTTGGATCCTGGATGTGGAATGTGCGAGATCTAGTGCGAAAGACAAGCACATTAATGAAGATTTTAAAGGTTATGAATACACTGGTGAACCCACAGGTTGTTTGCGAAAGACAAGATGGAAGGAAGAAAGTAAAGGCGTGACATGCCAATTTGATTGTATGATGCTAGATGTACAGCAGAGGACCTAATATAGAATCTAACAATGAATGAAGTACCGTATTTATTCCAATAAACGCCGCGCCGTTTATTTATTTCGTGGCGTTTTTGGTGCGGCGCTTATTAGAGGGCGGCGTTTATTAGAAGGCGGCGTTTATATAATTTGTGAGCTTTTTGTCGACGATATTGGCAGTCATCATCATACCCTTATCCCGCTTGTGGCAGGGTCGGGTCTGCTGGTCCACTGAACGTCCTCTGACTGGGGTCACCCAGCCAGGCGTCTGGAAACCCGCAGGAATATTGGCTAAGGCTGTCTGATGTGATCCATAGAATCAATGGGGGATGGGTGAAGTGGAAACAGGCATGCAGAGACATGTGTGATAGGAGGGTCTCCATCAAGTTAAAAGGGAAGTTCTACAGGGCAGTGGTTAGGACAACTATGCTATATATGAATCAGAGGGTAGGGCAGGGAAGAAGAGCCATGTCAATAGAATGCAAGTAGCCAAGATGCCAATGCTGCGGTTATGCGGTACATGAGTGACGTGTCGAGAGCTGATAGAATTAGGAATGAGTATATTCGAGGTAGCCTTGGGGTGGTGGTCATCGCCGAAAAAATGAGGGCGAATAGGTTGAGGTGGTATGGACACAATGAGAAGAGGAGAGGAGCTCGTTAGGTCCATTTCAGGAATGCAGGTGGTCGGAAGCACCCGGGATAGGGGGAGACCAAAGCAGACGTGAGAGCTGGTTGTTTGTAAAGGTATTGGCAGTGTGTGGGGATGAGGACCTGGTGGAAGATAGACGGGAGTGGAGGGTTAAAATTCGCAGACCCGAACCTGCCACAGGCGGGATAAGGGTATGATGGTGATGTATGTGAGGGTATGCCGGCCTACCCCCACTGTTTCTTCCAAAAATATTTTACTACTAGCGAAAAAACGCTGCGGCGATTATTGGAGGGCGGCGTTTATTACTTTTTTGGCCCTGATTGTGCGGCGCTTAATAGAGGGCGGCGTTTATTAGAGGGCGGCTGTTATTGGAATAAATACGGTAATAAACGACATTCGAGTCTGATGCACAGCCTGATATTTACTACTCATCCTCTTCGAAGACCGGTTAATAGCCTATAACAGTGGTTCTCAATCCGTGTTTCGCGGAACACTGCACAAATAAAGGTGTTGGAAAAAATCGATACAATTTAAAATAATTTTTGAATGGGATTGTAATCAGCAAACGCGAATGACATAGTTGTTCGTTTTAGTAAGTACCAAGTGTAGAAAGTGTACATGTTTATTAATGTTTATGTTTAAGTAAAATGTCACAGTTTTAGTGTTCCCTGGCTTCAAAAGGATTGGGAGCCACTGGCCTATAACATAGCACGCTTCAACAACTGGTTTGGTGAGCAAGCTCATATCACCTAATTGGCTACCTCCACACCGGGTACCCAAAAGTTAGAGAAAAATGCCATGGGGGACAATGACCATGGCAAGTTTCCATCTGCTGCACGTAGAAAAGGTTCTTTTAAGTGCAAGTGCCATCGTACAAACCACACTAAACCAGTTATGCTTCCCATCTGACGGAAGGCATACTAGGGGCCTCTCTCTCTCTCTCGCCATAAATAAGGTAACCCACCTCGATCCATTATCGAACCTGGAATCACTGATGTAGTAGGCCAGCAGGCCATTTCCGAGTCACCGTGGCAGGGGCGGATCCAGGTGCCTTAATGGGGCGCATATTTCAACTTTGCAACTAATGAGGCATTTTTGCATTGCTATCTTCATTTCTATACTGCCAGTCCAACAGTTGCAGTCTAAGGCCGCTCGCACACACAGCCACTTGTGGCGGCTGCTAGTGGCGACCACACGTTGTGGACTGCGTTTCTAATTGGAATCAAATAGGCTCAGCGCAGACACGGCGTTTGCAGTATCGCTACTGAGCCATGAGCTGCGGCAGTCGCCGTATCTCGCTACTTGTCGCCAGTGGCGGCGTTTTTCCTATTACCGCAGGCACGAGATCTCGTGGCTGCCGCCTGTGGCAGCCACAAGTGGCCGTGTACAGCGACTAGTGATCGCCACTAGTGGCTGCTGCAAGTGGCTGTGTGTGCGACCGGCCTAATTTGCAGGTGGCTAAACCACTGAAGATAGGCAGATGATAGAAAAGTATAGGGCAGCAAAGAAGGACCTCCATGCAATATTCATTGACCTAGAGAAGGCGTATGATAGCGTTCCTAGACAGGTAGTATAGAATGTGCTAAGAAGAAAAGGGGTAGATGAAGGTCCCATTAGAATAGTGCAGGATATGTATGAGGGCTCTATTGCTAGGGTGAGGACGGCTTGGGGAAACACAAAAAGCTTCAACGTGCAGGTGGGTGTACACCAAGGGTCAGCACTTAGCCCATACTTATTTACTCTAGTCATGGATGAGCAGCTGACGGGAGTGGGGGAATGGGCCCCCCAGTGCTTGATATTTGCCGACGATGTGGGAAAGCTTGCAGAGTCCAACGAGGAGGCCCAAAAGGGCCTACAAGACATCCAGGTAGCAATGGGAAAGGGGGGGCCTGAAGGTGAATATGAAAAAGACAGAATACCTAGCTTTTAACTGGAGTGGTCAGAGGCCAGAAGGCGAGGTACGCCTGCAGGAGTTTAGATACTTAGGATCAGTGTTCCAGGGAAATGGGGAAATAGACTCGGATGTGTCTAATAGGATTAAGGCAGGTTGGCTGAAGTGGAGTCCTGTGTGACCGCCGGGTGCCTATAAAGCTAAAAGGAAAAGTCTACAGAACTGTGGTTAGGCCAGCTATGCTGTATGGCTCAGTGTTGGGCCGTGAGGAAGGACCATGAAAGGAGAATGCAGGTGGCGGAGATGCGAATGCTGCGCTTCATGAGCGGGGTGTCACGAGCTGACAGGATCCGAAACGACCATGTTAAAGGTAGTCTGGGGGTGGGAGACATCGCGGAGAAGATGAGGGAAAACATATTGAGGTGGTATGGGCATGTGATGCGAAGGGGGAGGAGGAGCTGGTTAGGTCCATCATGGGACTGCAGGTGGTTGGGAGCGTCAGGGGGAGGGGAAGACCAAAGAGGACGTGGGAGCAGGTGGTACAAAAGGACATGGGTGTGTGGGGTGGATGGGGGCCTGGTCGGGGATCGACGAGGGTGGAGGATTGGAACTCGCAGACCCGACCCAGTTTCGTGCTGGAGAAGGGTATGATGATGATGATGAAACCACTGAATATAGGACATTGTCTAAGGGACAGTGGAGGACGTACTGTAATTGCTAGCTAGAATTATACTAAGGGATTCTGAATATTTAAAAATATTTGGGGCGCACTTTTTTGAAGTTCTCCCCCTTGATCCGTCCCTTCGCCGTGGCGGTTAAGTGATATACAATAGATAAGAAACAAATTTATCTTGCCATGCGAAATTTCGTTTATAACCCGCTATATAATAATCGTTACCTAGTCGTTTTGGCAGCCATCGTTTCCCCGGATAGGTACCGATGAGTCTGGAATTCGGTAACAGAAAAAGAGGAGTTGGGATAAAATGAAACAAACTGATAGGAGAGAGATAAACAAAAGAAAACATCCGAAACTCATCGGCGGGTTGACGGATAACTGCTTAAATTATTATATGCCTGTCACCTCGTGAATTATTGTCGTCGTGATTTATTGTCGTCATCACCTCGTTCTTTGCCCGCCATCGGCAAGTCAAATACCCACGAGTTCGGACGGACCAGGAAGAAACTGATATGGATACGAAGTCAAAGGAGGAAAAGAGAGGGAGGGTACTTATAAGTTGGCTGCGATACTGTTAGCCGCCTCTTACCTTGCGATACACAGAGACAGCATTATGTATTCCACCCCGGAACACAAAGGAAAGTTGTATAGCCTACATAAATAAATATAATTTAAAATTCATAAATTAGTGAAACTCGACCTTTATGCATCCATCTCATATTAAGAAAAGAATCAGTACTTACGGAATACGGGACATAGTTGTCAATAAATTCTTATCTGGACTTATATATAAATACACCCAAGTCTGTTTTAACACGATAAGCATATCCCCAAAGAATACTTGTAAAAAACTGCACTGTACAGACAAAATGCTTTTCAACATATGTACCACGAACTCTGTTGAGTTTTTATTTATACAACTTGCAATGAAGTTAATATGATCATCAAACTAAAACTACAGGCATCATAAATTCCATATTGAATTTATACAATTTGGGGAAATCTTTGTAAATATAAAATAGTATGAAATGTTTGTTGTTAAAGTTTGGATCAATCGTATTAAATGAAAACAAATCGTGTAACAAAACAAGAGGATGAAATTTATTTTTCGAATCTGTGTTAAATCAAAATCGTGTAAAAACAGACTTTGGTGTAGTAATACAAATAATATGACGTTCACTACAGAATTTTTAAACCAAACTTTCTTCGAATGTGACAGGTGTTTTTTTTTTATTTTATAATTTTGATAATCAGGAATTCATGTGATAAGCTACATAGAATGACTCATTTTAGTTGCCAAATCAAATACAACACCAATTAAAACACACGAGTTTCTTTTAAATTACATCACTGGCAGTGAGTGAGTCAACAATCAAAACTCAAGACTACAATCAAACAAATGCCACTAATAATGTTTTAAAATCTCCTACATATGTGAAAGCTTAAGTCTTTAATACACAACACACATGGACACACAAAACTATTTATAAAGGCATCAAGTTCAAAAACAAAACAAACGTTTGCAGGTGTAATTATTAAAATTGAAATATTTTTTTTTACTATTGTTTGACATTTAAAAAGTTGGGCCTATAAGTATAAAGTTATCTTTAAAAAAATGATAATATTATATTCAACTCTAAATTACAGTTTATAAAACATTTCATATATTATTGAATTGAGAAAATTATATTATCAGGTAAAAAATATGACTGCGTTAAACTTACTTCAAACTACTACTGGTTATTTAATAAAAGAAATGAATTTTTAAATTTACAAGTTAAAACTATCGAATCAGAAACCATGAATAAGAGACTAAATTAATTTGAGTCAGAGATGCTTGCAATTTCAGTTAAATGTTTTAGTTTCAAGCTTTTCAATAAAAATCAGACACGTCATATCATTTTTGCTATCAAGAAAAGTCCCATTGCTAAAAAAAGAAAGAGCAGAAAGCAGCCTAGATATTACAGAAATGAATGCCAAATACTTTAAAATGTGCAGATCTAAAATACATGAGCGATAAATTGGTACAAAATGATATCAATAATAGTAATAATAATTCATCTAGTAGCTTATACCAATAGTTGAGCAATAAAGTAAAAACCTAACATTTTTTCACACTCGGAAATTCATAACTACTGAGTTAAAGGTTTAAAAAATAATTTCAAGTAACACATCCAATAAGAAAAACATCTCCATTTCAAAATATAAAAAGGATGACAAAATGAAAAAGGTAGAGACTGAGGGTGGTGTCAGATGACAAAATATTTTTCAACATTCAAATAATATACATAGGATCTATATTTGTATTATCTAGGATTGATCATTTTCGACCATCATTAACTCCTCTTACAGTGGAAGCCGGAAATTATAATCACGGATAATGTTATCAAGCGGCTATCACGGGAACCGCTATCACAAGGTGTGAGTACCAAATAATCTGCATATTAAAATCAAACTTCGACTATTGTCCTCAATTCTGATATTATACATGCCACTATATAGTAGTTCTCAAATTTGTTGGTGTTTTAGGGCCCTTCAACTAAAAAGACATTAGAGCCCCGTCCCCTGCATAGTTCTAATGCAGAGACTCCACAGATACTACACTAATGTGACGATTTTTGGGTATTAGCGGTACCCAGTTCTCCCAAACGGCCACCCATGTCAGTACTAGCTGGGATTGGGATGCTTAGCTTCAGTGCTGACGAGAACTGGTGTGTCCAACGCAATATGCAGCTCGCAACCCCCTCTGCACATGTGTCCATACAAAACGTCAGTGGCGTAGCCAGAAAAATGAGGAGGGGTGTCCCCTCCCTGGGGAGAAACTTTTTTTTCCCAACGTTCAAAAGAGTTTCCCGGAAATTTCGGGAGGTGTTTTAACACATAGAACACTCCCCCTGGCTACGCCGGTACAAAACGTAGTGTTGATAGTTAGCACATATTGTTCATTTTGGACAAAAAAACGTGATGCAAGATCAGTGGTCTTCAAATTTTGTCGACTCACGAAACCCTTAGAACTAAGGTTTTTTTCAGGGAACCTCATCTCACTCTTAGAAAAATATATCTTGCCGCTGAGGAGGAATCGATTGCCCACACATGAAGTTCCTGATTACTTTTAAAAAATAACTAAATATTTCTTTTAATTAATAAACACTAGTTTTAGTTTGATACACCAACGGATGGGGGAGTTGGCCAAGCATCCATAACGGGCCGGACCCTGTGGAGGCTGCTCGCGGGTGAAGGGGAAATAACCAAGGGGAAATCCCGCCTGTGATAGGGTCGGATCTACGGGTTCTAACTCTCCACTGCCGTCTATCTGCCACCAGGCCCCCGTCCACCCCACACACTACCATATCCTTACAGACAACCTGCTCCCACGTCTACTTCGGCCTCCACCCACCACGGTGCTTCAAACCACCTGCATTCCTGAAATGAACCTAACGAGTTCCTCCTCCCCTCTTCTCATTTTTTGTCCATGAACCTCCTCATATCCTAACTAATGTGAGTGCCCCCCAGAGGTATACTGCGGAACCCCTGGGTCCCTCGGAACACAGTCTAGCTCATTGTATAGAAAGTGATCAGTGTGTGTGTATCCTGTTATCTGGGGCATTCCATATCACCAACCAAAAAATAGCAGAATTCAACTCGACCATCTCTGATTCAAATGAAAATTTCAGGAATCGCTCTCCCCCAAAGATCTAAATTAAAAGACGTTTTTAGAAAAATTGCATCTTGTTAGGCTTCCATGCATTTTATTTTTAAAATCAGGAAAAAACGCGTTATTTTGTTTGCACCGACATTTTCAATCTTGAATAACTCAGGCTTTACATGTCATACAGAGTTCTTTTATACCTCATTTTAATTTTTGTTTCGTTGGTGTTTTATGGCCCCTCAACTACAAAGTCATTAGAGCCCCGTCAACTGCATATTCTAGTGCAGAGACTGCACAGGCACTACATTAATGCGACGATTTTTGGGTATTAGCAGTACCCAGTGTTCCCAAGTGGCCCCACACATGTTAGTACTAGCTGGGTTTGCGTTCTTAACTTCAGTGATCAGACGAGAACTTGTGTGTCCAAGGCAATAAGCCGCCCCATGCCTCATTTTAAAGGGAATTTCATAAGGTTGACTGCCTGATTGGTTTGGCATGGAATGACCCAGCAGTTGAGATCAATGTTGGCAGGTGGTGTTCAGTACAGAGCAACAAACTTCGAAAAACACTATGAGTATGAGGATTATATTCAGGAGTTAATAAACTCAAACAAACGACAGACAACAATTGGAGACTTTTTCAAATAAATTTCGTTTCTTTTAGAAAAGTTGTTAATAAATATGTAGTGTGGGATAAATATCGGTCGGTTATTGTTATCGAAAGTAAAAAGTCCCCCTTTGCGATCACAACAAGTGGCTTCCACTGTACAGTAGTATTGAAGGAAAGGAAAGTTGTCTTTAAAATGATATTTCAAAAATGAAAGTTTTTAAATGTATATTTAAGACGATAAAAGTATTAATCGAAACTGACAGTAGTTATCATGAATTTCAGAAATTAAACTCACATTTCGAGTTCAATTTCATATGAGAACGTCAACAAAGAAAGATAAGCAATTCAGTATATAATTATCTGAACCCTTTGTCGTATTGGTGCAGCGATAACAGTAAATGTTTTATATCAATGTCATACCTTTACAAAGATTGAAGTACACGTTTAAATACAAACATGAAGTATCAAATTTTCATAAAAGTGTTTATTTGTAAGACCCATCAAAAGATCCTAGGAGTTTTACAACAACTACGGTATAAAGTACACAAAAAAAGGCAGAAAATTTTCACCGCCAAAGTTTTTACTTTCATTTTCTATGTTAGGAAAAAGTCTTTCGCAATAATAAGAGATGACAAAAAAATAAATCAAATATACACCTATATATATATTTTTTTACCCAGCTAATACTGTCGGTAAAAAAAATAAATAAAACAAAGATAGGGGGAAATAGAGAAACAAAGGACTGAGAAGAAAAAAAAATTGGTTAGGTCCTAAAAAAAAATTGATGTTCACAATAAGTACTTCTGCAATTATGCAATGAAAGATTACAAACGCTTTAGGAGCGCATTTGATCGAAGGACGAAAAAAATGAGATGTCAAAAGCAAAAAAATTTCTCACAAACGATAACAATGTCAAAAACTTATTATTGATACATCATCTCTAAGTAACAAACTGTTAACATAAAAAGCCCTGACATTAAAAGAGTTCAAGTTGTCACTCTGCATATTAAATGAATAACACGAATGAAAAATAAAACAGTATGTAGTAGATAACAAGAGCTTTTGCATTGGAATTGGGTTTGCATTGCCCTTGCACTTTTTTTTTGCCTTTTTATTGCTAAATCGTAAAGTAACAAATGCTAATAATTAATCCTTGTGGTGATTAATCTCTGAACTTCTAATCAAAACAGAAGACAATAATCTCTCACCTAAAACTAAAATGATTGGCAGTTTTTATCATATGCTCATGGCAGGAGTACTTCATGTGCCACAAAATCAAAAACAAAAAAATAAATTAACTAAAAACAACATCAGAAATGCTGTTTGCGTGTGTGTGTATGTGTGTGTGACGAAAAACAATATGCATTGTTAATGAATGACACTCGCTGTAGGGAGAAAATAAAACCATTTTTCTATTTCATAATTTCACACTTGCACTGCAGGTTTACACTCTTTCTTGACCACATAAAATCTATGTTTGTCGCCAAAGAAACCCCAAATGATGGCCACATTCTCAATGAGGATATTGAACGGAACTGCCATCATGGCACCCAATAAACATAATAAGAATTTCATCACCCCATATCGGTACAAACTGAATGATTTGATGACACCAAAAATGTACATATAGATAGTCGTGCCCATTAAAAAGAGAGTGACGACATCAAGGAGCTGCCAGCAACGAACTGGGTACAAGGCTGCTAACACTATATTAGAAGTGCTAAAGGGTACAGTTAACCAGGCATAACAAGACATCATTAAAAAGAATTTGATTCGAAATGGTAAACTTTGACTATGGACCACGAGATATATACCTTGCATCCACCTCTTGCGTTGCTGTAAAAAATCCCATATGGTGAACGGGCTCTTTTCCCACATTTCACCTTCGATAAAGTTGAATAGATAACCTTGAGATGCAGCAGCCAAGCCGAAATAGCAATCTTCAGCAACAGAGCCATCGATACCATGGTCGTAAGTAACCTTTCGTTCGGCGCCTACCTGAGATACGACGTAGGAACCCTTCCAACCAAATATTGGTTTATGAAACGTACTTAGTTGGAACCTCAGCTTACCCATATCGTCAGCCACTCTGTAGCTGTCGGCCAATGTCGTCAACCAGTTGACTACTTCTTCGTTGGCATACGTTACGACGCCTTGACCGAATTGGTACCTGCCGTCTTGCACGAAATTAAGAATGCCACGTACCGAATTGTCTGTCAAAATTGTCTCTTCGTCTAAATGGACAATCCAATCTGAATCGTGCAACACATTTACATCATCTTCCAAGCAATACTGGAGAGCACGAGCCTTGAACAGGGCTCCACTTTTAGTTTTGTAAGTAGGTGGTACAACTACCTGCCGAATCCGAGGATGTTTCGGCATATCGGGTATAGCTTTGTCCGTCACCACTTCCACCATAAAATTTTCTAATCCCACGTCCAAACAAATGTTCATATTCCGTTGGACATTGCACTTCACCAGGTTGGGGAAATCTCCCCTGGTCACAATTCGTATGCAGATGAAAGGTGCCAAGAGTGGCGAACCCTTCAGTGACACTTTGTCGGGAAAGGCATTGTAAAACACCATGCCAATAAAATTGGTTAACGTCTGTGGGATTGCTAGAATTGGTAGAAACCTCATCAAGTATAATAAGGCAGCACCCAAGTAGCCATATCTTTCAAAAGGATCAAATTCCAACGGTTTATAGTCACCAAGATGAATTCCACCGTATAACAGTTCCACAACAATTACTACGACTGCATACAAAAAACAATGGAACAGGTGCTTCGAGGTAGTCCCAAGCATTTCTGAGGGCAGCTTCACAATTCGTATTCAAAGTAACTTGTCCACTAGCTGTAAATATTCAAAATAACGTCTCGTTAGCAATTTATCAACACAATATTCAATGTTAAAGATAATAAAATGCAATAGTATTATTCATGGTGTCTATTGAGAGAATGCAAAACTCTTATTTCACTGACAACGTGTGAAAGGCTATCGCTGTCGGAATGGTATCCAAATAAATTAATTAATTTGGCAAAAAAGTACGTCGAGGAACAAACGCACCACACAACTGTGCTATTCATTGTATGTCAATACGAAGTCATGCAATGAAAGATACGCATGCCCCATTCCTCGTATAGCAACAGGTGTTGTCTTAAAGTCTACATGGTTTTGGATCTACAGTACACATCGTTCAGCTGCTAATGACAATAAAGTACAGTACATATAAATTTGGGCACACATTTGACACGTTGTGACAAACAAGTCCCGCAAAGCAAACTTATGTGCCAAATTAAACGAAAATAGCATTACACACTGCTAAATTGATTGATTTGTTGGTGTTTTACGGCCCTTCAACTACAAAGGTCATTAGTGTCCCGCCCCCTGCACCGTCCTAATGCAGTCTGCACAGACACTACGCTGTTACGACGATTTTAGGGTATTAGGGGTACCCAGTGTTCCCAAGCGGCCACCCATGTTAGTACTAACTGGGGCTACGTTGCTTAACTTCAGTGATCAGAGGATAACTGGAGTGTCCAACGCAAAACTGCCGCTCCCCACTCACTGCTAAAGGTCACCAATCATAATAAATGGTCCAAATGGGAAAGAGCTGTCAAAATTTAGGCCGGTAGCCAGCACCACTTATTTGGACCAATCTACCTTATGGTGAAAATCTTGAAAAACATGATAGATGTGTTCTTAAGGATGAGTGACTAATACACACAGGACTAAAGATCAAGAGGTTAATGGGTGGTAGTGTAATTTTAAACACTGAACATTGTAACGAATATTTCAAAATAGCCGAGGTGGTCAAATGGTTTACTACAGCGATCAACTAACAAAAATATCCTCTATATACAAATGTGTCGTCGTGAAGGGCACACATATAATCTGCATTGTGAGAGAAATATTGCCATCCAGAATGCTGCGTTACGAAACTGATGACTACATGAATGTGACGGGTGTATAGGCATGATCTAAAACTGAGGCAAAACAAAACCAACTTTTAACCCTTTTCCCGCCTATGGTAAGGTCGGGTACCCATCTTGTACCTCTGAATGGACACAAGGGTGATATATTGGACAGCGTTTTTCCACAGCCGGCTGCCGACAACATCGGTCTATTATTCGATGGGGCATTCCACCGACACCTTTGGGCGAGCTCCTACACCTGGAAATATTGCCTCATTTACCCGATGCATAGTAGAGAAGGTTCTTCCGGCGTGTAAATGCCATTGTGCACCAAACAGGACCTCGGTTTTACTTCTCATTTGAAAGAAGGCGCACTTGGGGTCTCTCTCTCTCACCCGAAAGAAGCCAACCCACCTTGGTCCAGTATCGAACCTAAGGGTTCGTCCTGTTATGGCTGCTTGGCTTACTCCCCAACCCATGAAATTAATCCAACAATCCAGAACCACTGACGCAGTTACCAACCACGCTAGCCACTAGACAAAATCTGTAGTATGGGTGTAATCGGCCAATGAACAGTCTGCTGGTATGACCGTATTAATCGTGGTATGGCGTAGAGACATGGTAGCATGTGGAGTGGAGGACTAGAACCCGCTCAAGGCGGGATAAGGGTGTGGTGACGATGGTGATCTACAACGACAGATGAATAAGGCAGAAGAAGAAAGGGACTAACGATCACCCAGATTACCAGGCATTTCCGACAGACTCAAAAGCTGACTATCATGACTATCTCACTTAGTGCAGCCAAATTGCGTTGGACACACCAGTTCTCGTGAGACCACTGAAGTAAGCAGCGCAAGTCCACGTTAGTACCAACATGGGTGGTTGGCAAAGAACGTTGGGTGCTGCAAATTTCCCCTCTCCTATGTCCACTACCTACCTCCTCACCTCCTGCGAGCAGCATCCTAAGGATTCGTCCTGTTATGGCTGCTTGGCTAACACCCCAACCCATTAAATGAATCCAGAAAGAAGCGACAACGTCGAAATGCGGTATAATCGAAAACTGGAATATATTGACCTTTGAATTTCTTTTGTCTTGTGAAAAAAATCACCTACTTTTGTATTAATTACTCATCACCTCATTATCAGTAATATAGGTGAAGTATACGTTTACTATAGACAAGTACTCTCAGAAGAATGTCTCTCCTCTCTCTCTCTAAACAGGAAAACCACGATATCAAAAGATAAACCAAATACTGATCTATGTTAAGAGATACCCTCAATGTTAGGAGATACCCTAACTAATCCAAAAATAATGTCAATTTGGTGATAGTAAAGAAATTCAATCAGAGGTCTATTTTTTATGATATGAATGCCATCAACAACAAAGTGTTTAGGAGATTCCCAAACGCAGTTTCAAAAACTAAAGCAACTCTATCTTCCTTTCTCACAAAATAATAATTAATTCCATCAAATCAATATTTTGCCCTCTATGATTTAAGGTACTACTCTAGCTTTTAATTCGGAAGGACAGGAAAACAATGGTGACGTACTCTTTGGGGCAGAGCTGGTGACAAAGGTGCAAGAGGTAAAGTCCTTAGGATCAGTGTTCTAAACCAACCGGGAGATAGATTCAGATGTTACCTATAGATTCAAAAAGGGATGGTTAAAGTGGAGACAGGTAAGCAGAGTTCTGCGTGATAGAAGGGTCCCAATCAAGGTGAAAGGGAAGGTTTATAGGGCAGTGGTTAAGCCAGCTATGCCCTATATGAATCAGAGTGTGCGGCAATGAGGAAGAGCTACGTCAATAGAATGCAAGTAGCCGAGTTGCTGTTGTATGTTGGTGTTTTAGGGCCCTTCAACTACAAGGTCATTAGAGCCCCGTCCTCTGTGTAGTTCTGGTGCAGAAGCTGCACAGACACTACACTAATGCGACGATTTTTGGATACTAGCGGTACCCAGTTTTCCCAATCAGCCACCCATGTCAGTACTAACTGGGGTTACGTTGCTTAACTTCAGTGATCAAACGAGAACTGGTGTGTCCAACGCAACTTGCCGCTCCCTGCAAGTAGCCGAGATGCTAATGCTGGGGTACACGAGTGGGGTGCCGAGAGCTGATAGAATTAGGAATGAGTATATTAGAGGTAGCCTAGGGAGAGTAGGTTGAGGTGGTATGGACACGTAATGCGAAGAGGGGAGGAGGAGCTCGTTAGGTCCATTTCAGGAATAGAAATGGTTGGAAGCATCCGAGGCAGGGGGAGACCAAAGCAGACGTGGGAGATTGTCCGTAAGAATATGGTAGGGTGTGGGGTGGACGAGGACCTTGTGGGGAATAGGCGAGAGTGGAGGGCTAGAACCGGCAGACCCGACCCTGCCACAAGCGGGATAAGGGTATGACGATGATTCAAGGTACTACTCATCGCTCCATTAAAATAACGTGGTAAAGTCATGACTTGCTATGTCTACATAACAATTCATCTAAATTTTTTATTACCATACAACTCAGGGTCATACTGTATATGGCTACATAGTTGCCATACGTCAGGGACTACTCTTCTGAAAAATTTAAAATTTTAAAATGAAATAATGACTATTAGTCATAACATATGAAAGCAATTACAAAACTTTTCATATACAAGTATGCAAATATTTTAAAATAGGAAAAATTTTGAAATCAGGCGTCCATCGTCTCTGAACATTTAGGAAAAGGACTGCTGACCCTGAATTGTTTCAGAGATGAATACGAGATGGAACGCGGATAAGAGGTTTTCGGTGTAAGAGGATTGGACCAAGTCTAAGTCATCTTTTCCCGGATTTAAAGTTTCTCGGATACAAGATTTCTTGCATAAGAAAGTGAATTTTACTAGACCAAAAGTATCATTTAATGTTGAAATTTTCCCGTTGAATATGTTTTTGAAGACTCACTGAGGTTTGACTGAGACTTCTGAAGGTTTTACTGGACAATCTGAGGACTATGTTAATGCAGATGACAATTTTATGCCTTGTTTGGAGCAAAGTATTAAAGAAATCTGTGGACAAGACCAAGCTACTGTATGTCAGGGAGTGAAGGCGAACAAGAATGTATAGTGCCACTTCCTTATAATGATGCATTAAAAGCCATTGAACATTTTGGCCATATCTTGACAGTATTCATCATCATCATACCCTTATCCCGCCTGTGGAAGGGTCGGGTCTGCAGGTTCTAGCCCTCCACTCCCGTCTGTCTCCCACCAGGTCCCCGTTCACCCCACACACTGCCATGTCCTAACGGACAACCTGTTCCCACGTTTGCTTTGGTCTCCTCCTGCCCCGGGTGCTACCGATCACCTGCATTCCTGACAAGGACCTAACGAGCTCCTCCTCCCCTCTTCTCATGACGTGTCCATACCCCCTCAGCCTATTCTTCATTTTTTCTGCGATGTTCACTGCATAGTTCTGAAGCAGAGACTACACAGACACTACACTAATGCGACGATTATTGGGTATTAGCGGTACAAAGTTTTCCCAAGCGGCCACCCATGTAAGTACTAACTGGGGTTGGGTTGCTTTACTTCAGTGATCAGACGAGAACTGGTGTGTCCAACGCAACTCGCCGCTCCCTTCATAAGGGAGTGTTATATTAGAAGAACATGCAGCCCCGACTCTGCCACAGGGTTATCATGTGATCTGATCACCAATTGATGCCAAGTACATATAATTGTCTTGTTGTCTGTTGGAGTTTAAGGTCCCGTCAACTACAAGGTCATTAGAGACCCGTCCACTGTATAGTTCTAATGCATATACTGCACAGACACTACACTAATGCGACGATTATTGAGTATTAGCAGTACCCAGCTTTCCCGAGCGACCACCCATGTCAGTACTAACTGGGCTTGCGTTGCTTAACTTCAGTGATCAGACGAGAACTGGTGTGTCCAACGCAATAAGCCGCTCCCTTCATAAGGGAGTGTTATATTAGAAGAACATGCAGCCCCGACTCTGCCACAGGGTTATCATGTGATCTGATCACCAATTGATGCCAAGTACATATAATTGTCACTGTCGACTACTGTTCAATGTTCGCAGTCTGTTGGGGGCATAAAAACCCATATCGAAACAGATAAACATGAAAGTGTTGTGTGAAATGCCAAAAAACACTTGTTATAAACCTGATAAACATGCCTGCACTATAAAAAAATGTAAAGACCGTGCAGTTCTTTTGTAATTATTGAAACATCTTTGCAGTATAAATTATCTCTGGTTAACTATTTTTAACGATTTACAGTATAGGTAAAATAACTACAGGGTAAGTGGGTACCCCGTTCTTTGTTGTATAATGAAAGAAAGAAGGTTAAATAGCGACGATCCAGGAGGATATCAAAGTGTTTCAATGATAAAAATCGTCAAGTGGGCACCCGGGTGATGACAAAAGGGTTAAGATATTTATTTTTTCCTTTCAAGCTTTTTTAATACTAATTCAAGAGCATCCAAATATAGCATTCTTACCAGTGCTGGATTTAGGACAAATGAGGCCTTGTGCTAGTTAAGTTATGAGGCCCCCTTATTTTGGCCCTCAAGGAGGTAGACCCTGTAGGTCTATACTCAGTCAAGCATACATACTAACGAAATTTAGGAGCAATTCAAATATCACGTATTACATGATCAATCATGATTTTCATTGTAAAATTTTTTCGTCCAAAAAAGATGGGCTCCGTGTGCTTAAGCACAGAGATAAATCCTTCACTGCTTCTTACCATTTACACATGGGCCTAAAAAACTCTCTGAAATCTGCACGATAAGTATGAACATTAAACGCAGGATAAAGTGAAACAAGCGTACCAACTATCCATAAAAGCAACTCCTAACCCTTTTCCCGCGCACGACAGGGTCGAGTATCCATCTTGTTCTTCTGAATGGACATAAGGGTGATACATTGAACAGTGTTTTTCGCAACCGGTTGCCAACCGAAGCCGGCAACCGGCGGTCATCGGTCTAATGTTCGTTGGGGCATTCCACCGACGCAACGCCAGGGGACGGACTCCTACACCTGGGATGTGATGGCAAATGACAACACACCACACGGGACATCGGTTTAACTTCTCATCCGAAAGAAGGGGTGCTCTGGGCCTCTCTCTCGCCCGAAAGAAGCCAATCCACCTCTGTCCTGTTTCGAAGTAGTCAAACCTAGAACTAGTGACGCAGTTACCGAGCGTGCTACCCACTGTGCCACCACCGCGGACTGTACAAACTACTGTATCCATAAGTGCTTGCAAAATCCATAGCAACAAAAATATCGCTCATGTGATACAAATTCAATATTTTATTGTCACGCGCGTAATAAATTATCGTATTTATTATAATTAATAGCACCCTCTAATAAAAGAGCGGCAAAATGCGTCTGACACACCAGTTCTCGTCAGATAACTGAAGTTAAGCAACGCAACCCCAGTTAGTACTAACATGGGTGGCCGCTTGGGAAAACTCGGTGCCGCTAGTATCCGAAAATCGCCGCATGACTGTAGTGTCTGTGCAGCCCCTGCATCAGAACTACACAGTGGACGGGGCTCTAATGACCTTGTAGTTGAAGGGCCCTAAAACCCCAACAAACAACCACAACAACCCTCTAATAAAAGGCACCTCCAATAACGGGCACACCTTCAAGGTGAAAAAAATAATAAGCAGCGCCCTCTAATAAACGGCGCGCTGTTTATTAGAGGTACTGAATTCATCATCATCATCATCCTACCCTACCCAACCGTCATCCTACTGAATGTTCACTGAACATGCTCTGACTGGGGGCACTCCAGCCAGGCGTCTGGAACCTGCAGGAATATTGGCTAGGTTGTCTGTGGGGGATGCTGGCCTACCCCACGAATTGAGACGATGCAAAAAAACAAAACTACCGGTAATAATCTGACAAGCGACTTTCTGTTGATGCCTTTTGAATGTAGTGGTCAAGACGGACAAAGGTCAGTAGAGGTACTTTGTGTTATTAGAGGTACTGAATTACACTATGTATTAATGAAATGATGAATCATAAGGCAACAAGAACATTGTTGTCAGCGATTAAGATTTGGATTATAATGTGTTTAATTTGTCCATTTGTGGTAACGTGGAATGAGGTGATAAAATCTGTGAACTTGAATTGTAATACAGTCGGCTCTTGTTATAACGAACCCGAAGGGGATGAAAAATTCATTCGTTATGTCGAGTGTTCGTTATACCACGAGTCAGAGCTGGCGCGAAGGGGTTCAGCGCGTTTGTCGAACCCGCCCCCGGTTTTGTTTATTTTGTTAGTGTTTTAGGGCCCCTCAACTACAAGGTCATTAGAGCCCCTTCCATCTTATAGTTCTAATGCAGAGACTGCAGACACCACCCTAATGCGACGACTTTTGGGTTTTAGCAGTACCCAGCCTTCCCAAGCGGCCACCCATGTCGGGAGAGGCGAATTGCGTTGGACACAACAGCGCAACCTCAGCTAGTACTGACATGGGTGGCTGCTTGGGAAAACTGGGTACTGCTAATACCCAAAAGTCGTCACATTAGTGTAGTGTCTGTGCAGTCCCTGCATAAGAACTATGCTGTGGACGGGGCTCTAATAACCTTGTAGTTGAAGGGCCCTAAAACATCAACGATCATAGTCACCCATGTCAGTACTAACTGGGGTTGCGTTGCTTAACAGGCGTGTCCAATGAAATAAGTCGCTCTCCATTGACTCAGGCTTGTGCCGAGGTGCAAGCCTGGTTCATCACTTTTGCCAGAACCCGGCCTCGCCTTTACAAAATGTAAAATGTATTTTCTTACAAAAAGGCCCCGCAAAATATTTATTTTTGAACCCGTTTCTGCAAAAGCTCGCACCAGCTCTGCCAAGGGGCCTTGTTTTACACACTGTTTTTGGTCCCAGGCAGTTTTCGTGGATTTCTATGACTTCTAGTGGTTTTTACCTAAATTTGCTTGCAAAATTTTTTCCCAATGGCACAAAAGAATATTCTTTGTCTCTGACCTACGACATCCAATAGCAGTTCGTTATAAAGAGAGTCATTTAGCACTGTGGGATAATGAAGGGACCAGCCAAACCGTTCTTTATATCGAGGGTTTCGTTATATCTTGCGTTCGTTATATCAAGCAGCTAATACATGGGAGGTATAGACATTTTGGCCGGGACCAGCTACCCTTTTCGTTATATTGAACAGTTCCTTCTGTAATAAGGAAGTTCCTTCTGTTCCGACTGTAATAAAATTTGATTCCATTCACCTGCAATCTTTTAGAGTTTTTGAATTAAAATTTATGCATATGTCGATGCCATTTATAAATAGAGAAATAATAAACATCAACCTCCAATAAACGGCGCAACAAAAACCCTTTGAAAAAATAAACGGCGCGCCGTTTATTAGATTTTTTTCAGAAAAATACGTTCATGACGAGGGGGGGGGGAGATATATATTCACTGAAGATAGAGGAAGTCTAACAGTGACATCAACCTTGATTGTTGATAATAGTTTTATTTACTTCTTTAAAGATGGCAAGGGTATGGTCTTACTTCTCTCTCTCTCTCTCTCCCCCCCAAGTCAACATTGTTGTGACCTAATGAATATTGTATTGAATGAGTAGCTATGACCTATTTGAATGCTACAGTTGCAAGAGGAGAAAGTTAACACACGCCACCATTTGTGGCGGTATGGGTGCAGGAGAAAATAGAGCCTTGAGGAATACGGTAACGAAAAGCTATTAACCCGGATAAGATCCTTATTGAAGTGCAGCGAAGTTTATGCCTGCTGCTTGGGGAGAAAGTTGCGCAACGAAGGATCTCCATGCTGCCATATTCATTTCGAGAAAGCTTATGACAGTGTCCCTCAAAACGTGCTGTGGGGGGTATAAACAACAACACTAGGTGGGTAGAAGAAGTCTATATCAGGATAATCCATGATGTAGGTTAGGAGCAGATGGGGAAATGATGGGTATTTCCAACTGGAAATTGGGTTGCACCATGGTTCAGCACTTATTCTTTGCCTCTACATTCTAGTTATGGATGAGCTGGTGCTTGGTGTAGGGGGTACAGGAACCACAATACATGCTATTTGCTAACAACATTGAGAAGTTTAGTCGCCCTAGACAGGGTGTATAAAGGTCCTCGAGTAGTCGTAAGAGCATTTCGACAGGGGAGCGAAAAGTACGAAAGGAAGTACAGTAAGCGACGCTTATTGTAAATCGCTGTGGGACCAGTAATTTTTGATAGCAATAACTGGCTGATAACATTATTTGTGATTACAATATCCAACTTATACTGTACTTAGCTTTTAATTGGGATGGGTACCCGAGTTTACATATCGAAGATCAGTTATGTCTCAATGTAGGACGGATAACGTCCTGATAAAGTTGGGGTTCAAGTTCAAGGGAAAGTTCAATAGGATGGTAGTAAGGTCAACTATATGGCATAGAGAATTAGTAATGAATATATTAGAAGCAGTGGGAAAAGGGATGAAGAAGCTGGTTAGGTCCACCACAGGGATGCAAGTTATCTGAAGCACACGGTAGTGGAAGGCCAAACCAGATAACCCGATAAGGGACAGGTTGCATGGCGGGCTACAGAGAGCCAGGACTTACAGGCCCGCCCGCTGGGCTGGACAAGGATATGATGGTATTACTAAGGCACGCATCCACCTCCCGAAAAACAGTGAGCTGGGACAAAGTTCGGTATATTACTAAGGCACGTGGAAAAAGATGCATTTCATGATATAATTGAAGAAATCGTGAGATAATTTCCACTTGTGTGATGCATTTATGCGACTATTTTGTAGCAAATTTATTTTTGACGGACATATTCATTTGTGATTAAAGTAAGCTATGTGTGTGAACAGTTTTAACAAATTTCATTTCGTGAAACACAAACTGTTAAGTTAAAGTCAAACTATAACGTGGACGACACTATAGATATGGTTTTTATCGAGGTGGATACGTTCTTGAAGTAATATACCGAACTTTGCCCCAGCTCACTGTTTTCTGGGAGGTGGATACGTGCCTTACTAATGCAGATAGGATGACAACTTTCTTATTGCAGGTCAGGTGCATCATGTCTAGTGCTTCAAAATATTCGGTTGTATTGTCAAAAATCGCATTTTCTGAATCTAGAACTGAAATTAGATTGCATCTCTTATGGCTCTTATGGCACCTGAAGTTTTAGTCTTCATAGTACGTTGTTAAATACTGTACTTATCAAAGAAAGTAACAACTGGGAAGAAAATATTCTGTGTTAATGTGTTTCGCTCACAACAAATTATAAATTTATAACTTGCGCTAGAATAAAAACTAAAAGCATTATTAGCTCTATTGAAAGTCTTGTTTATTTGCATTCTTTAGAGGTCTGGTTGCATTACCGCAGGTCCAAGGTAACAATCACACTTTCATCTTGAAAGTAGCTGGATCACCTGTGTTTAGTATTGTTTCCCAATTTCCATCACTTATGAAAACCCCATTTTACCCGAAAGAAGTTGGGGGGGGGGGTCTAGTTTGAAATAAATCTTATGAAAACTGTGGATGTTAAAGAGTAACTAGCAATCTTTAATTAATGTGAAAAGGTGCTGTAATAAAGATAGCTCACTATCATCACAAACAATTTTACTAATTTCTAATCTGTGCTAGACTTCATAAACAACGCTATCATTATAACATCATAATTATTTTGAACGCTGATAAACATACGATTTAAATTATAAAATCGGGGTCTGTTTTCACACTTTTTCATGGTTATCCAGTATATAATAGCCAATATTAATACTCCATGTCCATTCGCCGAGGAGTCGCCTAGCTACTTCTCGTAAATATATATTTCATTATTTGTTAAATGTTTATATACTATACCTCGCTGTCTGAAAATAACAAATATCAAATACATAACTCTTGAATTTTGAAAACAACTTCATTCTTACCTTAATTTGTGGACGATTAAACGCAACACCCAAGGAACATAGTAATGCCGCCTAAAAATTCAGAAAGAAGACACTTCACACATTTATCGCAGCCGCCCATTATTCCATGTCCCCGATAATTTTAAACAGCAGCTTACCACTCCTAAATGTTCAAATTGGTCGTCTTCAAACACGCTTATATTTCGTTTTCTATAGAATCAAAAGTGACTCACCCCAAATAATCGTACAGATTTTCATTAAGAAAGATAGGACGGGGGCGGTTAGCAGCCGCACTGCGCTACAGACGGGATAAATGTACAACACACGACCTCGTCGCCATGAGACATGACGTCATTCCAGTTTACTATAGGAAGAAATGACATGGACGTCAGCATTACGTTAGTCGTAGGAGACATCATTCATGTTAGGCAATTTATCATTGAAGCCTTATGATTTTTTTATATTGAGATTACGCTTGGAATTTCTACTATTGACAAAAGTATGTTGAACATGATGTGAGCGATAAGTATGCATTTACTTTTAACTGACAACTTGAAGAATCCAATGATATTCTAATGGTGAGTACGCCTTGAAGTGGGTACTTGAAGTGTACAGTATAATGCGTTCAACACTCGGGTTATTCAAAATTTAAATACCTAATAATAATGATGTTTAAACAAGTTGTTGAATTGTACAAAGTACGTAAAGTACAAAGTTGTATACTGTAGCTGTAATCTGCTCGATGACACATCTATCATAAAATTGAATATTTGGAACTAGAGCCATAAATGGCTTCTACTAAAAGTGGCCATGTGTCAAATAATCCTACAATTGGATCGTTACCCCTTATTTGCTGTTTGTTGTGTTAACACTTGCGTTTTGTTTACAAACAGCAGTACTACGTGTAGTAATTTTATGTTTGTGAACTTTTAGCAAAATGTTCCATTTGAAATCTTGAGAAACTTTATTCTTTTTATCAGGTTTACGACAAATCGTTATCACCCATCGTATTTCGGGTAGTTTTAAAAGTTAACCGTCATTTGTTCACCTAGTCTTTACGGTTAAATGTAAGTGGGGCAAATGGAAACTTCCGCAGCATCAATTTTGACAAGAGCAGTAGAATTGGAGAAGCATGGACGGTACACTGAAGCATCTGTAACTTACCAAGAAGGAGTTCAATTGCTGTTAGATGCTATTAAGGGTAAGAAGTTCCTGAGTTTGAATTGTGATTTTTTTTTTCCGTTCTCGATGTGCATACGTTAGCTATTCTTGATAAAAAAAATTTGCTTTGTTCAGTGACATCTGTGGAGTCGAAGAAGCAAAAACTACGCGAGGCAGCAATGCAATATCTGGACCATGCAGAGAAAATTAAAAAGCTTGTTGAACAACAAAAAGAAGGTGACTAAAAATCACTAACATTTACAGAAATGTAACAGGGATTTAAATTGAAAACTTCACATTAACCCGGCTCTAAAACAGCGTTGCAATACTTACGAATTGATCCAATATTTTAACTGACCACAATTTCAGCTGGTAAATATCATGAACAGATTCGTATTGAAAGCAATTCTACCGGTCATAGTTACGAAAAAGTATTTGGACGATTTCTGGATAAAGATGTGACTGTTGTAACGATTGAAGATCCATATATACGTGCAGTTCATCAGGTATGTTAGAATATTGTAAAACAAGATGTTATCTATTTTTTTTTAATTTTCAAATTTTCTTAGACAGTAAATCTTTTGCGATTTTGCGAACTACTTGTGAAATCGTGTAGTGGTTTGAAATCCATCAGCTTATTAACAACTGCTGAAAGTGTGAGTGGTGTGGCAGTTAAATGATTGGCGAAGTTATCAACACGAAATTGCGATTCCACTTTTCTTTATTATTTTAGAACAGTAAAGAACACGAGCGTCAACACAGTCAGTTGGAACAAATTCAGAAGAGTATTTCTCAACACAATGTGACATTCACCATTGAATATTCCCAGACATTGCATGATAGAGAAATAAGGTAGTGCCATTTTATCTTATATATAGGAAATAGTAACATGATGCTGTTTCATCACTCTTCATATTATATAACGTGAGATTTTCCATAGGTTCGACAACGGTTGGATTATTAAAATTGGAAGAGGCCTTGATTATTTTAAACCCACTGAAGGAAAATTTTGCATTGGGTACTATGATATGGATTTAAGGCACTGTCATGAAACTACTGTTGATGTATTCCATAAGAAGTATTTAAAAACATAATACTGTACAGGCTGTATTGAAATATTTTAAATTTGTTCCATCAACGCGAGTAGGCAGAGCCAGTAAGTGCTACACATTCGTATGTTATGTATCTTTCACATTGTTTGCTTTGTTTTATTACGTTTAATAATAATAATAATAATAATAATGGTTTTTCCTATAATAGTATTTTCACTCTGTCAAACACTGATAATGCAAATCCATAACAGTCTCCAAGGATTATTTTGCCTGAGGCGCCACGAAACCTTTAAAGTTGTCACTTATCAATATATCAGTTTGGTCGTTCAAAAAACAATATCGCTATCCAAATGTGTGTAAATAAATCGATGAAAAGATGTGAAAGGTCTCGCATATGTATATTTGAAATTAAAAGCTCAGTTATTATATGCGAAGTTGTGCTAGTTCATAATTACATTAGATACATTTTAGTGAAGTCTGCGTAAGGTCTTGTGTAGGTTGACATTCTAAAATACAATATGTATGTATATTCTTAGCTCGTTGAAACGGTATACCCTGAGCATCAAACTGGCGATTGCGAAACTTCATCCTTTAAAGGCTCCCTCACACCAACGCGAAACAATCGCAGTCGCAGCGGAATTTTCGTCACAGGAACACGCACCGAACAGGAGCACGCGCTGCGACGCGGTGGATTCGCCTTGATATGCACACCAACGCGTCAGTTTAGTTCTTTTTTTGACCAGCTTGTTCTCATTAATTCTATTATTTTTTAGGTGAGCGCCATCTTGTTCTATGAGAATTCGAACAACGATGATGGTTAAAACCGTGCGTGCAGCGATGTTAACTAAATCTCTGCACTTTCGCAACCGCGGGCGCGTTGACCATTGCTCTTCATGGGTGGTGTTTGATGCGAATAATTCGCCGCGAAACATCCGCGGGGACTGCGTTTTATTTGCGTTGGTGTGAGGGAGCCTTTACTGTACGAATATTACTGGTGAATTTCATACAGGAGCAGCAGTGGGTTGCCGATTTCTTGGATGTGTACTTTGGCCTAACAGTTTAATCATAATAGCATCATGCAGCTCTTCTATATGTATTTTAATTACTCTATAGTAAAATATTTATAACTCACCGAAACACAAGATTTAAATAGATTCCAAGAATAATGCTACTGCGCACTTTATCCATTTGGCTTTATCCTTAACGCAAGGTACATCAAGGCATGTCACAACAGAAGTTCTTTCCTTGCAGTCATAAAGTGGGATGGGAAGAACTTCTTCCACTGCATAAATACATTTATTCTGAAAATTATCATGAATCTGTTAGTGGCATGTCGTTTAACTGAGGAACAAGCGCACATCTACTTCGAATTTTATTTTCAGTCCAATAAAACCATAGGATCGATCAAAATATCAAGAGGCCACCAAAATTGGCAAATTTAATAAACATTTTCTATGTTTTTCAAGTCTTAGTTGTAAATTCATAAGCAGTAAATCCCAAGAGGCAGCGTTTCCCAAACGGTGGTCCGTGGCCCAGTGCCGGTCCTCCAAAAATATTTCATTAGGCACGTTCAGTATAAAGGTATACGTAACATTTTCATTTTCTTTTTTGTTTTAAGCCTTATATTTGAAGCAACATTTATTTAGTTTCTTTTTATTGTAACCACGACTTTTTTTTTACCACAGGTTGGAGAGTCGGCCAAGGAGCCATAACGGGCCGGACCCTGTGACGGCTGCTCGCGGGTGAAGAGGAGGTAGGAGAGGGGAAATTAGCAGCACCCAATGTTCCCAACCACCCATGTCAATACTAACTTGGGTTGCGTTGCTTAACTTCAACAAATCTTATTTTGGTATGAGTATTAGGGTGGGCCGTGAAAAAGTTTTGCAGAAAATACCGGTCCCCAGCCAGAAAAAGTTTTGGAAAAGTTGCCAAGAGGTATTAAAAGATTTCGTCGATTTTAATTGCCTTTGACTTACCTTGGGTATCCACGCTACTATGGGATCAGGAACTAACGTAAAATTTGGTGAATTGTGGGAATTTTCCATTAATTGTATTCCATCAAAGACACACCCAGTAATGTATAGTGATGTCAGCCTAATGGGAAACGTTGCATTTGGTATACTTCCACGCCACACAGTAACTAACATCAAATCGTCCATTGAAGTGCTTAGCTCTCTGCAAATAAAAACCATAGGTTATGGATAAATCAAGTAACAAAATATTTTTTATGTTTACTCACCTAGCTGTTTGTTGACGAAGTGCATTTATAAACCTTTCAGGATTAAATAATTCAGTCATGTTGAGAGGTTCTGACAATAAAGTTCCCTTTTCATTTTTTTGCATCCAACGATCAATAGCTATAGCTTTCATCATTAGAAGGCGAAGATATTTAATGGGATCTGACGGTCCTTGCCAATACTTTAGCCAAAGTGCAGGAGTCTACGAATACAAAAATATAACACAGTATATCCATGCATTTTAATTTCAGTTTTGCAGATGAATGTTCTTACCTCTTGTTGTACCAAAGATGTTGCCAGTTGTAGAATATCTCCAATCAAAAGGGAGGTTCCTCGAAGGGCTTTACTTACAGCAGCAAGAGTAGAATGAATATACTGTACAGTTGAAATTGCAATATAATATTCTAACTGAATGACAGATGTAAGAGGGTTACTGAAGTCACTCGGTGACAACACTTGTGCACGGACTAATTTGGAATTCTGGAATGTTTGATAAATTATAGAATTTAGGATTAATGTTAGTATCAAGAAATTCATGATGTCAAGGATCTTTTTACTTGGTTAAGCTTTTTCCATAAGTTTAGAATGGGGGACAATTCTGCTTGCCATCCTTCACGATCATATTTTTGGACTGTTTCACTGCTTCTACTGAGCAAACGAAGTTGAGAAATAACATGATTACTGAAGGCTCTTTCTGCAGACTGTTCAATGTTCGCAGGCAAGCCAAAGTACTTAGGATGATTTTCATCTGGCAATTTGTCAATCAAATTAACATAGTCCTATCAGAAATATAATAAGATATTAGTCATTTGGCCATGGAGATTTAATAGTTTCAATTTAAAAAGTTACCGAATGCCTATAGGATAATGGTAAATTGACGCCAGGAATTAGATATTTCTTGCCCTGAGTAGCTCCAGTAATAACTTCTGAATTAAAAAATTCTTTCAAATAAGTAGTCAAAACTTGCATATCAAAAATATTGTCTACTTTTCCACCGTAGACAACGCTCTCAAATAACCCGTAAATAAATTCCCATTGCATTGAGCTTCTTCCTGAAAGTACCCATAGAAACACCAAATATAGTTTAAAATTAAGCCATTTCCTATGTAATTTTGAACGATCACATACCTGATCTCTCACAGAATCGATCTATTATGTGAGCACCTGTTTTTAAGTCAGAATAACTAAATTCATAAAATTTACTCCAACCCTAAAGTGTACGATAAAAGAAAAAGTTACAACCATACGTTAAAACAAGAATCATAACACGCGATGCATGCAGCGAACCTCCGGGATGAAATTCCTTCGCTCTTGAACTAATGCATGAAACCATGCTAGTGCAAACAGCATTTGGGCTCGTGTAACACTGCCGCTTTTGCTGATGAACTCTATTGGCCATGAATTGTATGTTCGTTGAAGATTCTGCCTTATTCCTGGTGGTGCCTTCAATATTATATACAGAATCAGTAGTATTATGCAGTATGAGAGCCTAAATAATGAAGTATCAAAACTCACTTCAAACGTAACTTTAAGGCAGCTTTGAAGCAGACTGTCTGAAAAGTTGGGGTGTGGCTCTGATGTTAACCAAAGGCGAAAAGATGGATGTCGAGTAATGCAAGAATATTCCTTTACAAAATTCATTAAAATGATTAATAATGCTCTTTTGCCTCAAAAGATTTTCTTATATGCAAACTAACTTTTTCTAACACCGGCAACCAGGTTGTGACCAAATGCAAGTTACTCAAACATAACCATTCACCATTTTTTGCACATTCTTTAAGAAGATGAATAGCAGTATCAGCTTGGCCTTGACCCATTGCTATCTGTAAATGAGTACAATTTTCCAATAATTAGCCAAAGTAAATTTGCTTGAGTTGAATTGATACGACTATTACCTGATGGTAGTGTTCTTCACCAACAACTTTAGAAGCAATTTCTTGAAGTTCCTGAGATGGATCAGCACCAACGGATATTATAATTAAAACAGGTTCGTCTGCCACCGTCTCCTCACAGAGCTTATTAAAAGTTATGGGCGCTGGTGATAAACCTGAAAAGCCTTTGGAGAATTAATTCATGTGATCCACACCTAAGATTTCTAACATTTAATATAATTTGCAAAAGAAACCACCAAGTACGCGAGTGCAAAATAACGTCATTGCACTTTGAAGACGGTCAGGGCGTAACGTTTGCACAATGAGTAATTGTTGAAAAAATGATACTTTCTTCACGACTTCATCCGGTATATCGTGCTCACAGCGACTACTATTTGAGAAATTACTCCACAAAGGTGCATTATCCAATTTCAGGTTGGTATACAGGTCCGGAAAAACGCTCTAAAATTAAAAGACGTTGATTGACTTTATATATAATATGGAAACAAAGAACTGGAGTTGTATAGAAACAATAACTACTTTCAACAACGAAAATGCAAGGGCTCGTTCTTCATTAATCCAACTTGGTAAAGACTTCTTCATTTCTGCAAAATCTACTTTCAAATCTGCAACTAATGTCCCAATGAAAGCCTCCCATTCCTATTAGAGAATCATCCATTATTAGCACGCTAGGACATACCATTATTGCAAATCATGCTTACATTTTTCTCAAACAAATCGATATTCAAGGCATGTATGAAATGAAGTGCAAGCATTAGGTGGTCGGCTTTAAACATCGCTTTACTAACGAATTTATATACTAAGTTTTGCAGTTGTTCTTTAAGTTTGCTTATTCTTATTAGTATGTCTCCATCATCCTAGAATAATAACAGTCAAGCTATTAAATGAGCAATGACTTCACAAATTGACAAAAGTAATATTTATATACCACTTACAGCAGTTAAACTTAAAGCACGTTTAAATAACTGCAAAAATGACGACAAACTGAAACTATACATGTTGTTAATTTTCGTTAGATTCGTGACTGCAAAAAACAGTGTACTTCCAAATTCTGCTAATGGTAAGTACGCATCCCGTTCCTGTAACAAAAGAAAGTCAGACAACGTACAAGTTCCTTCTTGCTCACAAGAACAAGTGAAATAAGTTTTCTAGAGTCAACCATGCTACCAAACGATCTTTTGTGATAGGCTTGAATAATTATGAATGTGTCTATTTCATTCTAACAATTTAAATTACCATCCAAACGAGGTTAACGATCTAACTTACTTTAGCAATAGCACACTGTAACTTAATCGATTCATTTAACGACTGTACTACTGTAGCACTGCTTTTCTTGGCATCATTTAATGAAGATAATAATTCTTTGTTATCCAGGATATTTCCATGTGCATTCCCTAATTGCTATGAAAGAAAGCAACAAATGAACCCAGGTTAAAATAAAGACAAATTTTTAGCAACAAATATATATCTAAAATAAGACAAAAATAAGTGCCTCAAGTAGATAATCTTCGAGCTGACTGACTTGAGCTTTCAGTTCTTCTTCTTGATGCAAAAGTTTTGATTGTCTTTCTTCCAGTTCTGGCTTATCATGTTGAATGGCTAAAGCTAGTAACTACAAAAGCCAACGACGTTCGACACTATACATTAAAATGCAAAAATTTTAATGATACAGCATGTTGTTATGCACAATACCTGACCGTTAAGACTAGCCCTTGTTGTAGTAAAATTAACGGTAGTGACTATCGAATCAGCTTGTGGAGAAATATTTACATGAGAACTACTGGTTGACAGAAATAGACGAAAGTCTTCATGGTAGTCTATCAATTTGTCACCAATTTGTACAAAATATCTCGGACCTAAAAATATGAAAGTCAACCTCAAACTGTAACAACGAGTTTAAAATTTTGCTAATAACTTGTCGCATACTAACCCATTGCGATTAAATCATATCGCAAAAGAGGATACAAAACCGGTTCAATATTAGTAACATTCTGTATAAGCAGAGTTTTACCAAATCGAATTGCCAACTCCAGGACAGAACTAAAATTAGGATCCTAAAAAAGTATTACAATGGTAAATATAAGCATCATCAATACCAAATAAACCCTCAACATCTTACATGCTGTGCGATAACTTCCAATCTCGCATCCTTCAGGTGTTTTTTTAACCATTCCGTTGCTTTGCAAGCTGGATCAATCATTAGAGGTCTAAGTGATGCCTAAAACAAATTATGTGTACTTCTTAATTATAACGTCTTTGGAAATAATAGTTGAAAAGTTTGTTCTTTAAAACAACGTTTCCTTTATAACGATTGTGATTTGTTTTCCATATGATCTATGAGCAATATGTTGTAAGAAATATTACGATTCATACATTATACTGTTATGTTTATCATCTCTAACTTTATCATTAGATTTCAGAACGGTGGTAATTTTGACTTTCATGATCATAATCGTCACAAGCGAGCTCGATTAATTAGCAAACAAAAACCTTACCAATATTGATTTTGACTGAACAAGCTGTCAAGTCAAGGGACGTAAGCAAGAAATAACAAATTATTTGTAGTTCAAAGGTTTCTAAAAATCGGCTGAATTTTGAATTGTGTCTTAATAAACTACCTGATTAATTATAAGAGCATTTTCCAAGGATAGGTCGTCAAATGGTAAGCCCTCATTGTGCCACTGAACCAGTTCTTTTTCACAACTAAGAAATTTGCGGAGATCAATTCTTTCTGTTTTCATTGTTTGCATCCATTCATTTAAGAGCTTATATCTTGAATATTCTACTAAAGAAGATAAGTAGGTCACGAAGGCAGCAGCTAGCAAGGTTTGAATTGGTAGAACTACAAGTTGTTCTGATAGTTCTCCAATTTGTCTTGACCATCGGTTGAATTCATCTTCTAATTTTTCAACTAGAGATTCTGCAGCATGAATTGTTTCGTGCGCTTTTTTCAAATTAAGTTCAATACTGGCTGCTTCTTTGGTAAATCGATTCAATCTTTCTTTCAATTCTGCAACATATTTATCCACACTCTCCAAGTCCAAACTTAATTTTCCCATTCTTCCTTCAGCTTTATTAAGATTCCTAACACATAAAGAGTGCGCATAAATCCAACAACCAAATTTAATTTAGCAGATGTTTAAAATACCTCTGTAACAGCATTTGTTCTTGTTCCAATGGTTTTATTTTATTAAGAACTTTAGCATATCGGACATTTGCTTGAACCCAAGAAGCCAATGGTGCAGCAGCTACCGATGCTCGTTTGGCATACTGAAAGCCAGACATTCTAGATAAATAATTACTCATAATGTTAGAGTAAGATTAATTCATTACTTTTGGATCAAATGATTCCTTTCTCGTTTTCAATAATTCTTCCACCGCCTCTCTATTTTGAGATGTAATAGTGCGTGCATCAAACGAGCATATTTCTTCCTTGACACCTCTTTTAGCTAAAAAACTACAAAGTCACACAGAAGGACACAGTAAAGATGCGTGGGGAAATAAATTTGGGCAAAGCAAATGCATTGTTTTATGTGTAAAGACCATGAGTGGCAACCCCTGTATTTGCCACTCTTGGCATAACTACATGTTAACACAGTACCTTTTCATGCTATTCCACGACGTATCGTAATTTCCCATTAGGTTCAAAACGGCTTCCAATATATCTCTAATTACATCTGGAGGAGCTCGTAATGACCGTATTTCTGCTAAAGATTCAGATTTAATATTCTGAACAGCTGTTTTCGCTATAAAATAATTTGAATTCACACACTATAATTAGATTCCATAAAGATTGCAAGTTTGAACATCTTTTGTAACATTTTTTCAATTATTATACCTTCTTGCACCAATGGCTCAATCTCCGACAATTCAGCATCAATTTCTTTTTTCCTTTTAGACAATTTTTCGTTTTCCTTCAACGTCTCCCCTCTTAAAGATTCCATTTCAGTTTTTTGATCGCCTGCATTCTTTATCATAAATCATTTATATAGTTCGAAGGTTCTAGACTGCGATTAATTTTACATTAAGATCAAATTTGCTCACTTGCATACTGCTAGTAATAAGATCTAACGCCCTATCAGCTTCAGTCTGTTTTTCTTTAAGAAGAATGCTCTGCTCTGAGGCTTCTGATTTAAGTTTGTCCACAATTATTTTCGCTTCATTGAGTTTTGACACACCAACCTGACATCAACATATCGAAACTATTTATAACACCTAGTTTTTATGTTATATAATTTGAACCTCGTTGTACCTCTAAATGACGTTTTTGCTCTTCGAGTTTTGCCTTTTTAACCGTAAATATGTTCTTGTACGAATTTACGAAAGCTAAGTAACGCCTAGGTGTAGCCACGTTGATGGGACATGATATATGCACTCGATAAAAATTATTGATTAGCTCATCGTCAATGACAATTTGACTCGAAGCTCCTTTCGCATTGCTGTCTAATAATTCATCACTTAAAGTCTTCGGTAGCAAAACTTGTGGTATCTAAACGTAGAGAACATTGTTAACTTAAAATACATCAATATCCACATTCCATTTGAAGCATTTAAAATAATACCTTGAGCATACTTCTTTTGCACCAACCCTCAATCCAATTTACATAACACAATTTATATAATGCTGGATTACTTTCAAAGTAAGCTGATAAATTAGGATTTGATGAATCAAGTATAAGAGCAAAGTGTAAATTCTTCTTAACTCCTATGACAGAAAAGATAGAACCTTTTAAATGAGACCTTTCATTATAACTTAGCAGTATTAAAATGTCGTTAAACATAAATTAATACTTTGTGCAAAAAATGATATAATGCTCCCTCTGAAGCCCTCCTGCGCAACTTCATCTCGAATTGTTGCGAGAAGATGATCTATCTCTTCGGGTGAATACAAGCCTGGAATTTCACCAGTTGAGATTAACCCATTTATTATTTCGAGAAACTCTTTTTCAATTAACTGGTAATCTTCTAAAATAAATACGATTTCTTGTCCTTCTATCCCAGTCGCTTGCATTGCCTATACAACACAGATTAATAAATGTTAAGTAATATGGTATTATTTTTAATATGTACTTTTGTAATATGGTATTATTTACCATTTTAAGATCACCAAAAAATTTCTTTCTGTTATAATCAAGGCAAATTCTAGGTGAAAGAACTTTCATTCCATGTAAAGTGGCAACAATAGAAAGGAGTGAATGTCGTCCAACTCCACTAGGTCCACTTAACAACAACGACCCTTCAGAAAGGCTTAGAACACGATCAATCTTAGAAACTTGATCAAGAACCTCGTCAAAAATAATTATGTCAAGTTTCCTATGTTCTCGTGCTAAAAACAAGGAGTCATGCGTAAATAAATATAAATAAAAATTCCAACCTAGATAAAACGAAAGTATGCATACAATACTGCAAGATGCCTTTCTCAACCACATTTTGCAAATCTTCTGCGCTTAATTTACCAAGTGGTCTTCCAATAAAAGGGACTGGGGAACTAGATGAAACGGTGGCCTTTGCTCCCGCACCCCAAGAACAATAATAGTGATGTATACCTTTCATGAAAAACATTTCTTGTTACTAACAGACGAATTCCTGTAAAGACTGCTTTTTTCTTCATCTTTCACTACCTTTCGTAATTTCTAAATCTATGCCCCATTCATGGTTCATAATGCTTTGAAGAATGTTTTCTTGTTTATATTTCGAATCAATTCCAACTAGTCGGTCTTGAAATATTCTCCGACATTCATATGCTACAATCTCAATTATAGACTGAGAGGTCACATCATTTATAAAAGACTTGAGATCGTAACGCAATAATCCCAAAACACATTTTAAAAGTTCTCTAGGAGTAAATGAATAATGACTCCATTCATCCACAGAAAAGGTCTTGCACGTCTTAATAAATGACAACAATCATAAATTCCGTTGTATACACTTAACGAGTGACTTCACAATCTATATGAGAAATTTCATACTAACCTGATCATAAATATTCACCAAAGTTCCAGCTAAATGGAAGACTTTAGAAGAAACACTCCATATAGGATGCAATGGCAAACAGTTGAACAAAATTGGATGTAAGTAAGCACTACATATTCTTTGCAATTCGTCTTTGGTAGGATAGCTTTACGCCATTGAAAGACACCAAAACTGTAGAGCAACTTCTTAAATGTCTACTACATAACAAGTTCATTACAATTGCGTACCTCATGTTGTAAATTCGTACAAGAGATGTAAACCGTGGGCTAAGTGAATATCTTCCCAGCATATTTGATACAGCCAAACTTCCAACAATTTGGATACTCTCAAGCCAAACCCACTCCAAATTCGTGTCATAAAAGCCATTGTATGAAATAATCTAAAATACAGAATAAAATAAAACACAACCGGTTATAAATAAAACGTAACTAAGCCAAAACATCAACAATGAGGTCATTAAATTGCGTGCACCTCATTCAAAAGCTATTTGTGTAAAATGTAAGAAACTTATCAATCATCATAGTTCTCTTCTTTCCTTAAGTAAAGCATGCGATTTAGCAATACACGTCATGGACGAAATACTAACTAGTTTTGGTTTAAAATAATAACGCCAACTACCTGTTGTAGAAATGCTATCAATTGGGAAGTTCCCCATTTGTCAGGCTTTGATAGATTTATGTCACGAAGGTAAAGGATAAGCTTCTCACAGTCTTTCGGTTTGTAAACTCTACCATTATTTGACGTCACAACCAAACAAACTTGATGAAGTTTTTGTAAAATGCAATGAGGACTTGTAGTTGCGCTGCAATGGATGATTACTACTTGGGTTGATTTTTGCATCTGGAAACAATGATGAAGAAGTAAACTAAAAAATGGATAGTTTTAAATTAATTTGTGGATCACAGGTTATATTTATAATTGCGGATATCAGTAATTTAATGCACCTTTTCCCACAACCTTCTGGACCAACCAAAAGAAAACCTTTTTTTTCACTCTCATGCAACCATGGAATGATAGTATTTACATGGCTTTGCATGCAGGATGTTGGAACCACAGGGAGTACATCCTTGCATAACGATTCTAATGTTATATCATCTGATCCCTAAATAAAACTTGTATTAATATTTGGATTGCAATATGTTATTTGCTTTTCTAAACAATCCTTAAAAATGAATTACCTCACTGGAGTACATGATTAAATCATTTGCAGTATCATCGTAGTAGTAGTTTAAGGCACTTTGTGTTTCCGATATCCTTTTTTCAATCCAATGAAAAACCTTTTAGAAAGTAATACGAAAGCAAGCAATGAGTGAAAAATGAAGAAAAAAAATTCCTTTTATTTATAGCAACACTAATTGCTCACTAACACAGAAACGAAGCTATTCTTTCTCTCTCTTGAGAAATTTTAAATAGCGTTCATCAAAATTTACACAGTAAAGAACTTGAAATAGTGACTAACCTGTTTAGCAAATACTTCCTGACTATTTGCATTGAGAGTTTTCCCCAATCCTCCAATTAGCGCCATGGCAAAGTGGAACTGATTCTTTATATTCTTTAAAAGTGCCAGTTGATTCATTACTAAACTGAGGCGACTTAAGTCCAATGCAAAATCATTCTAGAAAGATGTCCATTATAAGCAAAAACACAAAAACTATAAAATTATAATTGGCAATGGTATACCTTTGAATACACCCAATGAACGGCTTTATAAAAATAGTCATTAATTAGATTAGTGAGATCCATCTTATTATCGCCACAGTTTGCATTTATCCATGTTGTGACTATAGCCTTCAGATCTATATCTTCGTCGCTGGATATAAAATATTGGCACAGTGCGTACATTAATTTAAAGGTCATTTGTAAACACTTGCAAGACACAATAAATACCTTAAATGTATTACACCCATACGAGATACTGTTGCAGGAGAAGCATATTGTAATTCATGCGTTTCAAATAGAAGATTAATATTTGAACCAAACTGTATGCGTTCACCAGAGGGCATTGTCAAGAGTCGGTTATCATCTAAAACTGAATTAAGAGCTTCAACCCATTCTGGGTCTATGTCACCATCAAAAATTATCCAGGATATTACATCTAAACATATCACAACAAATACTTTTGTAGGCGTCAAATTTATTATAACCTCTACTAGTTTATTAACCTTGTGGTTCTTTGGCAACTTTCCGTGCAATTTGGGTTAACACACCATCTGTCCACTCTCTTGTATCAATATCTATATAACCCAACAACTATAATGAAAAAAAACATCTTAATTAAATATACTTTAGAAGTTACATAAATACCCACATGCATATATTCAGTGACCTGGACTCGAGTAATTGCTTTTGGATTAATAATGTAATGTTTAACATTTTTTCTCATTTTGCGTAACGCATGTAATAAAGTCTTCCATATAGTCGTTTTACTTGAGCCACTTGGTCCAACGATAACAACTCCAGTTCTTTGTTGCATCTGCTCATATAACTCTATCATTTTCTGCACCTGACAAAATTAAAATATAATTCTTAGAATTTCATCACTTAATTGTGTAAAACATGTAAGATTTATACCTGCGTCATTATCACAGTCAAACCCAGTTCCATGCAACTTTCATTAATGAAACCTTTTAGTGCTTCATACCCCACTTCTTTGAATTCTACCTCCACAAACACATCGCGTATAAGAGAATGAAAACGCTGGCAATCAGAAAAGGTCAACTTCGAAATTGTATTCATGCATAATGCCTGAACAGCTAATTGACTTTCAAAGACTTCACACGCATGTTCAAGCTTTTCTTCATCAGTCAAATTGCACTTTGTCATCTGTAAGTGACTGCCACAACTTTTCAGAACAGTCTTAAGTGCTCTCAAACCCCAGTCATAATGATGTTGAGGAGTCAATAATTCTCTAATTAAAGAAATAAACAGAAGATGCTCAAAAATACCCTATACTCAGCAGTAGTTAATGAAATATTAAAAAGTTTACCTTGATAGAGAAAATACTGCAACCACTTTTCTGCTGATGTCTCGGGCAAATCTATAGCCCTCCGAAAAAAGAAGCACTTCTGCAATTAACTCGCTATCTGGTACAGACATCACAACTGGACAAAACAACTGCTTCAAATTATCAGGGAGGCGCTGACGTCCACCATAGCCTTTCCCAAGAGGATTTAAAGTAATAAAAATACCAGAATTTGGATCAATTTGAATCTAAAATAAAAAGCACAAGATTTTCATTTTACTGTTGTTTATTGTACTTTAACGAATGCTAGTTTCAAACACAAGTAAAACAAACCTCACTGCCTAACAGCAACGCTATGTGAGTGTGATTTTTTAAACCAGCTTGAATTGCGTGTATCTGCATAGAAACTGCTGATAAAACTACTTCTTCTAAACGATTGAATTCATCGAAACAACCCCACGCGCCACATTTTACAATTCCAATAAGTATTCGACCCATAGAATCTACATCAATACCCTAAATTTAAAGAACGATCACATAAATAACGCATAAAGTGAATGAACTAAATTATTATAACATTCACCTCATCACAGTTAAATACAAGGACTTGTCTTCCAAGTAATCCACCCAATGCTTTAACAGATTCAGTTTTACCAGTTCCAGCAGGTCCATATGGATTGCCTCCTAAACCCATGCTCAATGCTGCACAATGACAGGAAATGTATTTTTATCTAACAGTAAAACATGTCATCAACACTCAATACCAGAAATGAAAATTGACCCATACCTTGAGTTAATGACAAGTAGCATTTATCCGTTAAAGGAGTATGCACTAGCCTAGGAGTATTACCCTGGTACTCAAAAGAGTATTTAAATTCCGAATCAACCATTTTAACAATCACTTCCTCATTATGAAAATAAAATCTGAAGTGGTGGTGCATATTTCATTTTATTATAAAATAAAAAATAATCTAACAGAAATAGTTATCTTCTAGCCCGCTCTTACCTTAGCTGTTTCTGCCAATTCCAATCACTTACGGAGTTCACACCTGCACTTAGCAATTGTTCTAAAATGCTAATACAGTGAATTGCATCAAGTATGAGAGCCTAATGAAAATCAAATAGTTAATTACCCAAATTAATAACATCAGTAAATTAGAGTAATACTTATTAAGGTGTACCTTGATTTTTAAATTCAGAACTTTATTCTCAAGATTTTGCTTTACATCAGTTCCTGCATAATGGTGTATGCAAGATTTTAATTCTTCTAAAAATGTATTTAACATTCCTCGTGTAATAGCATCTTCACAGTGTTTTGAAAATAAAATGAGTTCCCCAAGACATGTGATCTGTAATTCAAATATTAGATAATTTTAAAATCCACTTGCATTTGCTAGAATTACTTATTGGATGCTTTACCTGTTGAGGATACATAACAACATCTATGTCTTTATAGGGCTTAGAGGATGCTCTACTGTTAACGTAAGTTACAAGTAAATTACATAAGGTGGATTTCATTTCATTAGCCAAATTCCCTAACCAATTTTCAACATCTTGACTTATGTAAATTTTGTTTTGCAGATTAACTAATTCTCCCTCAAGAGATTTCATTCCTAAAATATATCTGAAATCATCGTCAAATTCAACAGCATGAATTCCTGCAAATAGTTTTTTGAGATGAGCTTGAATTACGGTTGGGTTAGTGGACTGGCCAAGAATTTCTAGAAGATCATCATCTCCAATAAAATAGAATCTCGGAAATCGTAATCGCTTAGCCTATGAAAGAAAACAAAACATAGATCAGGTTCAATTCTTTTATAAACTACTACGCTTTAGTACATACCTCCAAGAAATCATTCAGGGATTTCTGACAACGTTGTAATTGGTCCAACAATGTGTTTAAATTCTTTTTCAAGCCAGGCATATTACAAATGCTAATAATACGCTTTGAATTATGAATGTCTGACAAGAGGGACCTATAAAATGACAAATGTGACTTCCAGGTTATCATTAAATAATGAAGTATGAAAAATTGTACTTTGAAAATGTTATACCACAGGAAGACAAGATAACAAAATAAAAATGCACTGTTATTACCAGTAAATGGTTTTGAGGCATCGCTATGCAATTTCGTAAAAAATATCTGTAAAGATCGTATAACACTAAAATTACCTGAACTCGTCGTTGATACGTTTAAATCTGCTTTCTTCTTTTGCCAAAGCTCCTCGGCCAAAAATAGGCTCCAAATAAACCCATTTACGTTGAATGTGATTTAAATTGTGCAAGTACTCATCAAGATCAGCTAATTTGCATTCCCAAATAGAGCCTCTATCCGAAAACGTTTTGTAGTAGGGGGATGCTTTCAATGACTGCAATAAGCTTTGATTATCTCCAATCTATAAACAAGTGTTTAACAGTTACAGAATTATGAACCTATTGACAAAAATGTTCATAACTATGGAGGTGAGATCGAAAATAGAGATATGCACATATGAATAAAATGCATTTTAAAAGGTAACTATCTAAAAACTTGAATACCATCAAAAACAAATGCTATCAAAGAACAATCAACATTAAAACGTTTAACAAATAAAACAAGTGCAATTGTTTTAGATTTCCCCACATTATTTGTAACTGCATCTCATGCTAGGCCACGTATCATTCCACTTTTACTAATAAAACTGTAACAAATTTCGATATACCTTACTGAATACATCACTCCATTCTCTTATAAGTGATAAAACGCAACCGCTGCTGTCACTGTAGTCTGTAAATGAAAATGATGCTGTAACCGCCCATGCATCTAATTCATTTAATGCTTGCCGAATATTTGACTCTTCTTGAGCTCGTTTAGTCAAGTCCTGAAAAATATACAATAGTGGTAGATTAGTAAACCTGCAAACCTGCAAAATTACAGGTAATGTTGCCTTTACTGTGTTCAAACCTTTATATTTGTTGCTTTCAATATCATAATCTCCTTAACATTTAGAAGATCTCCCAACAAAAGGCGTTCAATGCTTGAAATATGACCAATTCCTAATATTTCAAAAAGTTCAGTCCAATGTTCTTCACAAAACATGTCACCATGGCAATATTTCAATAACGGAATGCATGCCTAGCGTTAAAGAATGCATAACATAAAAAGTCACAATAATAATTATTATTATACATATGTAAAAAAAAGACGGCCTTTGTTAAGCCAAATTAAATTAGGCATATAAAAGATAATTCTTCATTCCAACTATTATCAATTCATTATAATGAATTCATGATTTTGTAAGCCACTACTCAATAAGCATTTTCAACAGTTAGAAGTAATCAGGAAAAAAATCATGTCACATACTGTAGTTGACAATACAACAGTCACATAGTGTACTACCGAAATCTCAAGGTTCCTTATTTTAATCACATTCTTATAATATTAATAATGTGAATTCTATTGATTAAATACAGTTGGGTTGAGATTATCAAGAGTAATGCGAGCTGAGGATCCCTTGGATACTCAAATTAAAGGTCAATTAGTACTGTAGTATTTCAAGTACTCAGACACTCATAAAAAAAATGTGCTACCGCTCTGTACTGAATTAGATAATGATGGAAACATTTATACACTGAGCTCAAATAATGCAGAACCTCAGTTAATAAGGCCTGTCTTAAAGTGATAGTGTGGTATTTTCAATATACTTTCAATACGCATATGGATTACAACATATTCCTTGATGTTTTATTGTCTACTTATCAGTTCGTCCACAGTCAATTTCACCAAATTATGACATTTAACAGTTGCATGCTCTACAACATATATCACACACCTTATAAGCATCTATCTCCTGTATTAACCGGCTTGTCATATCATCTTCTTTACCGGACAATCCCGGTTTCAACTTCTCCATCCATTCAATAAGATAGTCTTCAAATAAAAACGTTTTGCCTCTGATTACTAGCCACTGTTCTGACGAATATTTTTTCATTCCTTCTTGAAATTCCTCAAATAAAAACCACGAAGTTTCAGCTTCCAGCAATTCATGTTCCAATTTCTCCATAGACAAAAACTTAGGTTCATTTAATCCAAACCAATGACAATTTTCCCTAATAAGTCATAAAACATTTTAAACTTTAAGTTGCCCTTAATGTTTGCTTGAAATAATTTCAATTTGAAACATTACCTCAATTGTTGATACTTCGCCGAAAGGTCATCGAATTCGACACGTTTATTTTTAATAAATAAAATATAAGACCTAATCTGTTCCTCAGTGCTTTCTGATGAGCCATGTTTCGGTTTAACCTGTTGCCATACATCTGAAAAATGCTCAACTTCTCGTTCAAAACTCTGCATTTGTCTTGAAAGACTTGTCTTCACATCATCAACCTATAATTTAATTTCAATAAATTTAAAATTGCTGAAAGGGACTCAAATTTCGTTCAATTCGTGATTTGGACTTGCTTAAGAGATTTTCTCTCACGTTTATTTAATGTTCCGCTAATTTTTATTTGAAGTAGAATTTATTAATTTTGGTTAAGCTAACCTGTTTGGTGATCATCTCCTTGTGGTAATCCATTTGTCTTTGAAATGTATCCCAGGAACTTTTTAGATTTGCTACGCTTTCAACTTTCTCTTTCACCCATAAACCAAGGAGTTTATTCTTAATTTCTGCTTGCTGAAACAATTGGTATATCTAGTAAAATACAAATATAATGGAAATAACAGTGAGCAACTAATTACTGCACATAGTAATGAAACAAAAACTATACTCAATTTGTATGATTTACTTCTACACTCTTCTCTTCATATTCATGACGCCTGGTGTAGGACAGTCCAATTTCTTCTACAGTGCAAGGAGGTTTGCTTAATGTGTCTGCTGCATTCTTTACAAAGTCTTCAACAGCTCGAACATCATGGAAAATAGACATTCGAAGAGACGTCTTCAACGTATCCCATACCGCTTGAAGATGATCATCTATTACTGCTTTGATTGGTGCAAAATTAATTATGATGCAGTCAATTTTTTCGTCACTGTCGGTTGAAAAAAAGTTATTTGTTTGTCACAAACCTAACATTAAGTATAGTCGGGCTTAAACTCATTACAGTAATAAACGCAAAAACCTTGGTAGTCGTCCAACTTCCTGACTCTTTGCCTTCACTCCGCGAAAGCTCCGGTCCCAATCATCAACTGATGTTAAATGCTGGCGTACAAATTCATCAATATTGACCGTCCCAAAGCAAACCCAATTCTAATACATATTTATAAGCCATGCTGTTACTCAAGCATTAACAGAAGCATAGTATTTAATCTATAAATTTGATTTTAACAAACCACAAATTTAGCTTGCAATGTCTCTAGTTTCTCAAAGATAATGTCAGCCTTTTTATATATAGAAGAATATAAATGTGCATTGCGGTCAATTATAACTGGAAATATTAGGTTCTCATTGATAACATCATTAACGCCCTTGAAAACGCAGGGAATGGTAAAAAACCGTTTCAAGTGTCCATAGTACTTTGTCTGAATTTCTTCAATTGGGGGATGAAACTGCAACCGACGCTGTCTATAGAAGTGAATCATTTAAAAGCTACTCTCAACCATGAACTGAAAAGTTATAAAATTTGCCACCTGTAGGCCAATTCAACTTTGATTTCTGGTAAATTTTCATTCAGTACAGTGAGTCCCATTTGATACTGGTGCTCTAATGCTTTATACAGTTGTCTATCCCAGTGTGCTTTCCATGTCTTCATGTTTTCCTTCGAATATCCCTAAAATTAAAGATAACGTTATATGTTTTGTCATCATTTGTGTCAAGTGGAGTCCAAGCAAGTGCATGCAACTACAATACTTTCCTTCTAATGAACCCCACACGATTAATGATTAAGTTATTAAAAACAAAGTTTCAAATTGGATTCAGGTCCCCTGACATGTAGTATGCACGAGGTGCCATGTCACATCATGCTCATGCGACTTTGAACTTCTTAGATGTAACGTAGGTTTCTAAGTGGTTAACCTACTTGTTGCTCAAGTCTAGACATCAAATGTCTAATCTCCAATAAATTGTCCTTCCATAATTGTTGATGTCTCAGTAGATCAGTGGTCATTAGCGAAACCACCTGTTAAAATATCATTATTACGACTCCAAGAAAACTACATAAACAAGTTTAAGCTAATCCACTAACCATATTACAGATAGCCGAATGATGACCACGCAACTTTCGATTTTCAACAGATAGCTTCTCAGTAGCTTGCTGTAACTGTATAATATACTTATTAAGTGCTTTTGTGTCACTCCAAACTATGCCAGATTGCTGCTTAACCAAGTTTTCAAGATGAATAGCAGCGTCAAGCATAAGGGATCTTTGGCTAACTATCATTTGATCTCCAATAGAATTATGAAAATTGGCAATCTGTTAGAAAAACAAAGATCGAAAATGTAATAAACCGGCATTTTTTTCAGCATTTTTAATTTTGAATTAAATATATCTAATTACAAATAGTTACTTGTTGTAATTCTTTTGCTTGCTTATTAAATGTTTTGGCCAAATCTACACATCTTTTTACACCCGCTGGTATATTGAAACCAAGTATCCCAAGTTGTCGAACATCCCTCATAAGGATGCAAAGCCTGGAGTTATATGTTACTTGCATCGATAAATCTTTGGCAAAACTTAGTACTGGTTCACCGGTACAAAGACTATGATTACCACAATCTTATTAAAACCCATTTCTAGTAAATTTATAATAATGAACTAATGATTCCTACCTCAGTGTATTATCGTTAATCAAATCTTGAACTTCTTCAAGCCAAAAACAGAACTTCTCATTTTGGTATGCATGCAGTTCTTTAATGAACTCACTTAAGTGATTAAGTAGAGCATTAAACTCAGGAAGATCGTGAAAAAACTTATTAACACAAATATCAATATCCTTCATCTGTCAATGATATAAGTATTTTAGTATATGACTACAACAAGGTCAAATATAGACACAATTTTAATTAGCATTGCGGAAGTAACAGAATTAAATTACTTTAAGTTCTAGTTGTCGAGTCCAGCTAATCAATCTCACAGTTAACGATATTTCTGTAGTAACCATGAATTTCCCATTTTTGTTGTCAAAATTGTCCTCATTCATATCAATGAACTCCTTCTTTTTCAGTAAAATGTACTCTTTAAGATGACTTAACAACAATGCTCTGTGAAATTTTAAAACGACGATGATTATAGAGATTAATTTTAAGATCATTAATGCTAAAATTTGTATTAATAAGTATAATAAAAACATATTAGTTTTAGGCAAACCTTTCTGGGGCTAATGTCTTGGCAACGTACGGTATTTTAATTAACATAAAATAGCGCTTAAAGTTCTGTAATAGCTAACAGATACAAACTCAAGCAATAAATCAAATATATTATTTAAAGTTATAAATAAAATGTAAACGTTTACCTGTAAAGGGTTATCAATAATATCTAGAAACAAAGATTTCAGCTTATTAGCCACACACTCCTCTGTTGATCGTAGCGAGTTTTCAAACTGACAAACGGCTGCCTGCCAATAGGGCTCTGTATACGGGTTGCATTGAAAAGCATTCAAATTCAAAAATGGCAAAAAAGCACTTTCCATCCCATGTTTAGCCTGTTCACTAACTGAAAACAGTCCAATAAGTTGAGTGTGTCGTAATCGTATATCTAGAATCTATTTAAAGAATTATCAATAAATCACAACTTTTAATTCATTTAGGACTTCATTACTTAAGAATCGTGGAGTATATACTTTACTTCATTCAACCGGGTGCTAAATAAAAGGACTTGATTAGGCACATATGGTTCTCCTTCCCAACAATGTAAGGAATCTTGGGGCCAAAAGGTGCTTGTCAACTTCTGACAGACATCAGACCATTTCGAGCACAGATGTAAAGCTTCTAATAGAGACTCTTCAATGAGGTTAAAAGACAAATCCCATAATTGCAGACCAGATAGTTTCGATTGAAGAGATCGAACATGAAAATTTCCTAAATTTAATTTTCAAAGAGTGGTTTAACAAGATTCTACATTAATGTCAAATTGTAATACATATATAGGAATTTCAAGTTTTACCTATAACTTCAAGTAAATGAACCATTCTGTCTTGGGGATACTTTATGGTATCAGTTCTCCATATGTCGTCTAACGCATTATAAGTCATATCCAAAGTTTCTTCACAGCAACCTAATGAATCAAAACTTTTAACCAAAGGCCCTAAAATGTCTGAAAGTTGTTTCGCAGCTTTCAGCATTATTGTATCGCTTGTATTAGCTTCATAAATCCAGTACTGTAATTCATCAAATGGCGTCAAAATGGCTATAAAAGTACAAATTTTTCTTAGTGATAAATCTGGATTCAAAATCAGAATGTTCTGTAATGTTTAGTGTAAAAAAATCATTTTTTGACATACTCGATAAATCAACAGTGTCACGTGCTTGGGCCCCAGAAATGAAACTCTGCTTTCGAATTACGGTACCCAATCCAGACTCTAACTGGAGTAGCAAACTTTGTAATGCAGGATCAAATTTATCGCTCCATTTTCCATCCTGTAAATATCATTAGAAATTATAAGGACGGATTATTATGCTAAATACATTTATACGTCTCTAAAATAACTAACCATTAGCCAATTCAGAAACGATCACTTCTATTGACAGACCGTGGGAAGACAATATATGAGAGCAGTTTCCATTACAGTACATGTAATCTGCCCCGTAACTACACGTTACTACATATGCAAGAAACACGCGCGGATCCAGGCAGAGGCGTAACTAGGGGGGGGGGGGGGGGGGGGGGGGGGGGGGG